>OX438535.1:35512392-36160801 GCA_949316355.1 Bruchidius siliquastri | reverse complement strand
AACCACCATAAATATAATAATAATAAAAGTTAAAACTTCCATATTCATAGCATCATTGTCAAATAAAAATCTATTCCGCATGCTTATACGTTTCGATATTTAATCCTAATTACTACCCCCCCTCGAGCTTTTGTATGTCGCTTTGAGTTGAAAATTCATTCGAATATAAAGATAAAAAAGAATCACTAATGAAGCCACCTACCTTTTTGAGTTCCTTGTTAGGTTCCGCATCATCAGCTTTTCTCTTTTCTGTGCCATTCAGCTTGTTACTTTCCTTCTCGAAGCTTCCAATCTGCAAACAAGAGTGGTTTGATTAGGATCAGGCTTTATCCCGGTCCACTTGAATGATACAAATTGATATCGTAGTTGTATCTGAATAAAACTATGATTTTTGTTGTAATGTGTGCAAAATCATAGGCTTACACTTAAACTTCGTTTCTAGATGCTTGCGAGACGTGTGATCATTTTCCCCGTTTTTTATGGGGGTTAAAAATTGGAGCTGGGAACGATGGGGAGGGGGGGAAATATCTCAAAAACTGTTATGTGTTCGTATAATACGTTCTATGATCAATGTTAGACCTATATCTTAGTGCTGCACATCAGATCCGGATCTTTTTTCAATCCGGATCAGATCCGGATCGGATCCAAAATTTTCAATTTGCAGAATCGGGATCCAGATAATTCCGGATAAAATATTCGTATTTGAGATCCGGATCTAAGATCCGAAATCTGTTTCAAAGGTCCGCGTTCCGGATCCCGGATCTGAGTTTCGGTTACGGGATCCTTGTATTCAGTGTTGCCTATGCCTACTTAGTTTGTAACATTGTCGGTGGCACAACCTCTCATAGCATCTTTATTGATAAATTTCTCAGTTCTATGGTTCTATGGTTTATGGTTCTATAGTCTATGCGAACCTGTACATATTTTCAAAACTACTGTTACTGAAGAGATAAATTCAAAGCTCCTGTCGAGTGTAGAAGATGCAAATTTAACAATTAATGACATGTCTTTAATTCTTGATCCTAGGTTTAAAAGCACTTTGCCTAGAAATATAAAAAGTTTTGCTTTTGAATCCTTGGATTAGAAAAATTCTACAATCCGCGAGAAGAAGGAAATACAGAAAGCTCAAGTGTATAGGATTCCCCATTCCCGAAACCGTCAGGCACTAAGGAGTTTAATGAAGTTGAAAGATATATTCAAGAGCAAGATCTTGACAATTCTAGATGTCCGCTAAAATGATTGGAAGCTAATGAAAAAAAATCTCCAAAATTATCAAACATAGCAAGAAAAGTCCTCTGTATTCTGCGACCTCCACATCTTCCAAAGGAGTGTTTCAAACAACAGGAAATATTATTCGTACAAAAAGAAGTTGCCTTTTATCGGAGACTGTAGACACACTGGTATTTTTATATGAAACACTAATTTAGTCCACGACTTCTGGCTCTTGACTATTTGACGTCTGAATATTGACTGACTGCTGCTACAGCTCGATGTTCCAAAATGCCCATCTCAAATGTTCCTCAACTCAGAATATGCCAATTTCGAAAGGTGATGTTTTCTCCTAACTGCAACTTCTGATCTCGTTGCAATGCTAATACAGCGATTTTTGCCATAAAAAAGTCCCATAGAAACAAGGTCTTAACGGTCTTGTACTAAATAACATGTTCAGAACACGTCATCAATAGAAGTGCCTTCAGTATTGATAACATCCCAACACTTCGCCGTTCAATAGTTACAATGGCATTCTCGCTATGATAATATCATTGTCTCCTCATGGGACACCAACTTTGCATAACCAGCCGACTTGAGATAGAGCACTTTCAATGAGAAAACTTTATTCTGGACAGAATAAGAAGTTTCTAAGTTTTGAATTAAGACTGAAATAACGGCTTACACAATAAATTAGTTTTTTCGTTGTTGAGTGGCGAGCCACGAGTTAGAACTCGTGCCGAGAAGAGGAGATGTTATATTAATTTCCTGGAAACTTTGTAGATTGATAAAGTACATACACCGCATCTGACCTTTTCAAGTTGCTCTTAGAGTTGCTTCTCTCGGCAAAGTTTTGGCTATAGTATAGAAGGATAGGGTTACAGAGCATGAAAGTCCATTTCATGAATTCTAAAGGCGGAGTCGTCTTAGGACTTCGTTCATGATAAAAGTGATAATGGAACTTCTCATTTCATGGCTCTTTGATCTAGCTTTACTTGTCCTATACGTTAAATAAATAATAAAATAAAACCCAAATGATATTTTTGTTATTAATATATTGTATATCGTTGTTCTTATTGACATAAAAATAATACGTATAGAAATCGTCATAAAATACAGTCTGGACAACACTTGACAAAAATGTCAGCTACCTTCACAATATTTATCAAGGTATGAAATAACAGTAAGATTTATGAAAAAAATTTCATGGATATATTGTGATTAACACTATTAACCATGGCGTACTTACTACACACCACCAAGCGTTTTATTGCTTAGTGGGAATGAAGACTTACAACTGCTTGTAACAACGCGAGATAATTATAATTACAAGTTGTCATGGACGTGGCTGAATAAATCTTCCGAAGGGTTGCAATCCTGCTTAAAGGGAAATTGAAAATAAAAAGTTTGTTTTCATTCTCTTGATTGTAGTACTTTTGGATCATCATTGTTTTGTTGTCCATCCGGTGCGTATATTTGCAGATTAGAAGATTTTATGACGCGTGAACGAGAGTCTTCTTCACCTGTTCCAGGAAGGCGGCTTTTTCAGTTATTTCAGTTTTATTTGTTTCTGAACATCGTGAATTTTTTAGAGGCATAACTGTTGAACCTCTATTTTCACTATATAACTTACTATTGATACATTTTCCGTTGTGTATGTAGAAATTGTCGTTTCATGTACCGCAATAAAAATTGGTAGTTGCTATTTAAAATCCTCTATCACGTCATATTCCGCCTCACATTGCAAACAATGATGTCGTTTTCGCGCTATACGGGTGTCTTAAGTTGAATGGACCAACCGTCTGTCATATCAGAGAGGTTTAGCATTGGCAACCCCTCCTTCAGACGTCCATGGAGTCATCAATCAAAAAATAGAAAACCTACAGTAGAAGAGGATATGAAGGAAGCATCACGGGAAACTCATCCAGCAGATGAACTTTACTCAGGAAATTAAACTGGGGCTTCAAGGGTTGCAATTGTCCCGCTTAATGAACAGCCGGGCATGTAAAAAGAAAGTTCGATTGCAATTTAGTGGATAATAGATTTTAATCAGGTAGTTATATGAACAATTTTCTGCGCGAGAGGTCAAGCTTTTTGGAAATAGGAAACTACGCGTCACAGCCCTTTGAGTTGTGAGCTGTTTAAGCCTTCTGGTTTCATACAGCAACATATTTTTTCATAGAAAGAACCTTTCGCAGAGGCGGAATCAGCTAGGATCAGCCACATCTATCAATTCTTCTTTAATTTCGATTTTATTGGCACCGAGTGTTCTACCAATGGTCTACATGTAAAAAAACATTTGAAAAATAAAGGCTGGAGGCTGGAGAGTCCATGGAAAAGGAAAAAACGCCAATTCAACTTCTATAAAAATCACCGCAGTAATTCACCCTGAGCCTTGGGCACATTGGCACACATTCGAAACTCCATATCGGGCAATGGGATAAAGTGCTCAGGTAAACTGGAATTTAAAACCGTGCAAATTGGATTTGGACAAAATTACAGGATGTGCACGCCCTGTCAGAGACGCATAATAAACATCGCTTTGAATCAATCCCGGAAAAGCTCACCCGATTTCATCCGGATTTCAGTTTTTAACTGGCGCACGTTAACGAACAGGCAAAACTTCACCGGAGTGTTAACGCCAAGTTAACTGATACGAATATGACGGCATGCATTCCACACAATGCTCATGCATATTCAATTACTCGCATTTCCGTAAATCGCCAGTTTTACCTTGTCGACGTTGCATACTAGTCTTAAAAACCCGTATTCCGTGAATTTTTCAGATCTGCATAGAGATGGAAACGTGCATTTACTGTAACGGAGACATTACTAGCTAAGACTATCGAATGCTGGTAGTTAACTGGTTGATATTGAATAAATAATATAATCTATACTTACATAAAAGAGGAAGGAGCTCAATTATTCTTAGTTAATATGAAACGTTCGTTGAATAATTGAGTTGCTAGCTTACCAAAATAGAAACTCCTCTACTGAAGGAGAAACGTCAACGACAGTAGGGCGCACAGAATTAGATAATAACGAAGTAGCGAAGCTGAAAATTATACGCGAAGATATCGTTTCAGCGCTTTGAAGATGAGATCGTAAGGTGGGTGTTATCAGTGGAAGACGAACAACATCGCATACAAGTTGATTCACAAGAATACATTCTTTGTTTTTCTTGATTTGGCACTGGGTCACAAACCCATCAGAAAAAATAAGTTCGCTTTCAAAATCCTTGAAATATGAAAGACACTCTTTATCTTCTTTGCCTAAGTATCGTTTTCAAGAGCATCTCCTCAATAAATGTAGAAAGTATATTGAATAGTAACAAGTGTTATTATTGTTAAGGAAATGTTGAACGTGCACAACAAGTATTATTGTGTCATTCTTGGAAAAATAAATTCTAGGTGTCTTCGATTAAAAATTAATATGGAAGGCGTATTCGCAGTTATTTGCATCTAGTTTTTTGATAACAACAAGCCTAAGTATTCATAAAGAAGTTGCACTTCTTGTGATACGTGGCTGCTTTCTCAATTCAAAATATTGTGCGAGCTAAAATTAATGCAGTGGAAAACCGAGTCAATCTACTTGACTACAATTTTCGTGTAGACGGAATCTGATAAGACCAATCCAAGCTTCAAAGTAGACCAATCGAATACTCTAATCTAACAAACCTAATAAGTCATTAATCTTCCATCATCGTTGGAACATCGAAAAACGGCGAGCACACTTATCCTTAAGCTGAAGTCAATTAGGTAGTCCATTTATTTTATATTGAATGCGTCCTAAGTTAAACAAGATTAATATACAGTATCATCTCGGATAATATGGAGAGTGATTTACATTGTATTCCATAATGCTAACAAAACAGAGTTTCACGTAAGACAAACTCAAATTAAGCTGAACGCTATGATGGAAATTCATAACGGGGGGTCTTTTTCAATATATTCATTTACTGTGAGTTCGTTCACAATAAAGGACATTTATAGATGGTAGGTAATTTCAATATTTTACTACATGTTTTTTAATATAGATTATGAAATGTAAAGCCCTTCTTGGAAAACAACGATAGTTGAACATTTATAAAAAAAATAATAATAAAAAATAGTGTTAGGTTATGTAGGTTGATGCTGAACTTGTCAGGAATCGGTTAAGAAGCTACTTTATGGATCACAGTTTGGAACTGTTTATCTTTGGGATTAAATTTATGAAATATTGAATTGAAAAACTTAAGTGTATGCATCAGACTTGCTATAGACATGACTGTTTCGTCTTTAGCCTAGACTCGTCAGTTACCCTGGCGGTCTAACTGTAGAGAGCAATCGGGTGGTAACCCAGTCAAGGGTGTGATAGCAACATCAACTCATCTAAGTGTCGTCCTCTATGGGGACGCCTATTGACATCATACGAAACCAAAGATACTCGCATTGAAAAAGCTAGAAATGCCTTCAGCCGCCTCTGTAACCTCTCGTTAAACATACATGTACGAATCAGAGTTTTCCGATGCTATGTGGTTTCTGTGCAGAAAGTTGGAGCCTTATTGAAAATGCCTGTAAGCGATTAGAAGCAAATGTGATTTTACCGGCAAATTGTGCGAGTAGGTGGAAGCTGATACAAAATTCGCATTTTGAAATCCGAAAAAAAAGACCCAGTGCGGGATTCGAACCACACACCTTCCGATTGACGGTCAGACGCTCTGGCCAACTGAGCTAACTGGGCACCTGCCCGCGCTCTGCAGCATATTGTCTTATTTATGTATAGTTACCTGGCTCTTACATATAATTACTAGTACTGTTTGTAAAATGAATAAATAAATAAATACATGTTTTCGTGCTGTATAACCTTACACCCATTCATTTTGGACATGCTCGATATCCCGCATGCAAACGCAACCAGAATTGGGAAGCATTATCAGCTAGTAAAGACGATTTGTATGCATAGAGTGCAACCGTTGGCAATTCTTTGTGTTAGCTGAACGACGCAAAAAGTCGAATCAAACATCTCGAATACCGAATTCAATTCATTGGTATGGGCGGGAGTTTTTTTGTAATCCAGAAAAAGGAAGTTATTTGATTCGGATCGACTTGCGGGAAACTTAATTCTCTTGAGATGTGATCAGAATCACAGGGTGTCACACGTTTGTACCTATGCAGAACTGGCAGTTGATAGTGGACGATATTTCGAGTGCTACCTTGTTTTTCCTGTCTGGACATCATTATTTATAGATACCCAACACAAAGGCAAACATTGAGATCTCCAAATGTCGCCCTCTATGAGGACGCCCATTGGCAACTTACGAAGTCAAAGCTCCAAAAATGGCCGTCCACATAGAGGGCGACACTTGGGGATGAGTTGATGTTGCTATCACACCCTTGACTGGGTTACGTATATAGCATCCGATTGCTCTCTACAGTTATACCGCCAGGCTATACTGACGAATCTAGGCTAAAGACGAAACTTGCATGTCTATAGCAGGTCTGATGCATAGTGAAGAGCATACAGGCAAACATTGAGCTTAAAACTCTGTATATTGTAACCATCGAAGAAAAATATTCCAAAACAATACATGCTGCATTGTATTTTGATAAACGCTGCCGAGGCAGCTGAAACGTCAGTGAATATATTAATTCACACAAAACACACAGGATGAGTTTCAGAAGGTACATTATGTATGTATATATTTTAATTTATCTCGAGAGTCCATCAACGGACAGTAAGCAAACATAAGATCGTAAATTTCAAACACCACGGAAATAAGCAAATTCTATTCAAAGAGTCTTTTTGTGATTCAAGCAAACCAAACATCCATATCCTGTAAGGTTGAGATTACATGTGTACTTCAAACAAAATCTACGTGATGACGGTAGAAACCAACATGGTCGTCGGAAAAAAGGTACCTACCTAAGTATTTCTTACCTAAATCAACTGAATTGTACCTTTTCAAGTGACACCATTTTTGGTATAGATGATTCTTTAAAATCTATTAATACGCGCTGGAATGTATGGATTTTTTTTAAGTATACAAAAAGTATAAGAAAACATCAATAACAGTAAGGCGCGTTATAGTCCAAGACAACGTGACACTCGACCCTACTCCATCGCGAATTTAAATAAGAATTACACTTGCGTTTAGTATGCGTATAGGGGATTATTGAACCCCAACTCTGCCAGGAAAATCCTGTGCAAAAATTCATATCCACGAAATGTCTGTTTTGACAACTGCTCACATGTTCTAGATGATTTACATACAGTGTGATCTTTTCTTAGCTGCGTTGATATTATCAATATTATCACTTTTGAAACTGCGGATCCTCTCAGCAAGGAAATCCTCGGTATAGGCCTAGATTTTTCAAAGTGCTAGTCGGTTCCCAAAGGATACAATATGAAACGACATTTCACTACGTTACTCGATTGATACATATTTTCATCATAGTTTCAAGTACAACCACGCAGACTTACATTTCTCTGATAACTAAACCGTGAACAAGGCCTTATCTAGACCCCTCAGTCTTCAGGGTAGGAGGGGGGTGGGTTAAAGGGCATGAAGTGCGCTTTAGCATACTTTGAAGGGAACAAAGAAACATTCTCGTTCGTCCTGTCACTTCGATACGTGCAAATGGGCGCTTATCTTGGCGAATTTTAGTTTCGGTCGCGCTATGGGATTTAGAAAGTCGTACAAAAAATATGCAAGGTTTGCCCCCCCCCCCTTGTATACGCCAGTGACCGTAAAGCACGTCTGGTTCAATTGAAATCTTGTATATAAACGTTACCTTATTATTTATAGCCTCGGGAGCAGCGCAAACAGTTTCCGTCCGCGTGTGGGGAGCGCCTGCCAAAGTAAACTTGTCAATTCGATGGACCTGGTCGAGAAAAGTATACATATATCGATTACTTTGCCTTACATTTTAATCTAAAAGGAATAATTTTAGAACTGCAATCGACAGGAAATGCATTTTATCACCAGTTGCGCATATTTGCTGCTGACCGTGAAATATTGTTTTGGCAATTGCTTTTCTATTTGGAGGTCAACAAATTCCAGCATCATTATCATCGATTGCTGAGCTCAATTTGTAAAACTCAGGTCTGTATCACTGTGTAAATACGGGAAAGGCACAATTCCAGAAAAATGTTGGCTGCGAACGGGACTCGAACCGGTGTCTCCACCATAGCCGCTCTGCCACCAAACTGCGATGTCGAGACGATCTAAGTAATGAGCTTTTTTATTTTTGCCATAATCTCTCTCTGTTTCTCTCACTCCCGATCGCGCACGATCTGAAAAACACTCCATAGAGACTACGTCTCAAAACAAAGTTTGAACTTTTTTCTGCTTTCCACGAAGGAGTAGTGTAGCCGAGAAAAATTTCGAATCCAAATATTGGGTCGTCTTGCTATTTCATAGAATATACGAAACCTCTAAAAAGATATATGATAAATTGTCGAGGAGAATGATATGTATGATTGATGGGTTACGACGAGTAAAATAAACTGCTACAAGCAAATTTTTCAGCCAAATTTCACGGTTTGTACCTCCTAAAATACTGAACGGATTTAAAAAATGAGTTCAGATTTCAAAAGGTATTTTCATGGTATTTTGAATAAATGACAACTTCACAAATTTAGAGCGGGGGCTTTGATACAGGAAAAACAGAAAGTCATGCATTTTAAAGAAATGTCACACTATTTTTTGACATGCCGTTTCATAAATATTGACCATACCTCGGGACGTTTTTGTGATTTTTGAAATATCAACTATGGTTTTCTAAAAAAATGCTTTTGAAAGAAAATTATTTTCATTTTACATCAATTTTTTCTGTTGTATAAAATGCATTAAATTTATAAAACAGAGAAAATCCCAAAATAAATTCGAGATATGGTCAATACACATGAAAAGGTATGTCCGAAAAATATCATCGTTGTCTTCCTACAAAATGGGGAGCCAGTGATTTTTTTTTTCAAAACGCATGAGTTTGTGTTTTACCCTGTATTAAAGCCCCATCTCGTCATTTCAGAAGTTGTTCATTGATTCAAATGACCATGAAAAGACCTTTCGAAATCTGACCTGTTTCTCCAAACCGTTCAGTATTTTGGGAATTGCAAAGTATCGAAGTTGGCTGAAAAATTTGCTCGTAACGATAATTATGTGCAGCAGTTTACTTTACACTTGTTTTGTTTTGCTCCTGTACGAACTGTACTTTTTCATCATTTCTGACAAAGAAACCTCATGCCATTTTGACACTTCCACTTCCAAATTTTGATAATGCTTGAGGCTAAACTTGTATGTCTCAAAGAGCTGAATGATGAATGAATCTACTTCGTATTAGATCGCAAGATATTAACAAATCTTTCTAAACGTATACCGTCTTGAGCTGCCGATTCAAACTAATCCTTTTATCTTGTGTTCTCTTCAATCCTTGCTCTAAGTACTGAGGAATTAAATCGTATGAAAAAAGGTTAATGGTTGAGGTGGGAGAGTGCCTCTCCACTCACTTCTTTTGGTTGTAATTTAACAAGCTATTTAGCGACGGCGAAAATTACCCAATTAAAAGTTAGTAGATTCCAACAAAAGTACTGTATACAAAGGCAGTAACTTCTGTAAATGCTAGGGGATTACGTTACGAATAAAAAATGTGGTTTATGGGTTAATCTGTTGCAAATTCCAAAGTTCGAAACATTTGTGTATAGGGTGATTTTTTATAAGGTGACTATTCGATTTCCAACGAATTTCTACCCCATTGCTGGGCAAAAAATTCCTTTGGCCGTTATGTTCCACTCTATCCTGCGGAAAACTTTCCACTGAAACCAATTGTGAGCTCGAATCTGCGTTTCGACGTACAAGTAAAACTATTCGACTGACGTAGCATTTAGTTTTAGTTGGCAGTCCAACATAAAAATTGTAACAGAAAATCGGCGGACGCGAGCGTCACGGCTTTCAGTCATACGTTTACAATAAATTGATTGAATAAACGTTGAGCATTTGCCAAACGGCAGACGTCTATGTTCTATTTGACAGTCCCACCTTTTCCCCGACAGATTGTACAAGCTCAACAAGCCCGAGGAAACATTAGGATAACGAACGTATTTCGGTGGAGCTATTTTTGTCCACAGCTGAAAAAACACTGTTCAGATTATTTCTTTCAGGTATCTATGATTGAGCGCGTCGTCTAAAATAAACTTCCTTGTATTAGTTTTATCTCAATTAATTTGCTCTTGTTGGTCTAGGTCTAGAGTAACGGTTCGCTGTAGGCAACTTCTGAAAACAAAATGGTGTAAAGTAGGTCGAAACAGTCAATTTTGTTTAATAACGATCATTAGTTCACGATGAAAATTTTTATTCTAAATGAGATTCTCAATGCATTTTTGTTGCAATGGAGAACTCTTGATCTTTTTTTCAGTAAAAGAAACAATTTTTTTGTGTAAAGTTCATGGATCTCCATTTATAGCGGAGGTTGTTTTTTTTTAATTATACATTTGGATACACATTCTTCCATATATCTAAAAAACGTAGTTTTTGAGTTGTGTCACGACGATATATTACTGAAAGGAGTCCAAGCATTGCTCTGACAGAAATAAATGGCACGTGATTTGTCTTACCTTTTGCTAAACTGCTGCAGATTAGATATCCTTGAACGCACATTTTCGTCATCATCAATCTCTTTCAAACTGATTGTGAATGATAGAGAAGGACCAGGATAACATGCAGCTATGAAAAAGTACCGGCGATACTATGAGAATAAAGGACTGACGCATAAAGGTTTTAGTTATTCACTATATATGGGTGATTTTTACAACTCAATTTTTTTTTAAATCAAAAATGCTTTAAAACTTGTGTTCCGGGTGCTATTGGTCTTTTATTATGCTCAAAATTAAGCATGTAACGTAGTTCTACTACAACCTCAATAGAAAAAAAACTACAACAAAAATTAGAAATTTCACCGCCACGGTACTGACATCAAAACGAAATATTCAAAATATTTGCCTAAATCTCTTTAAATTCTCAAGATAATATATCAAATAATAAATTATAGGACTTTGATAATCATACAGAGACATTTACGATATTTTCAATTCTTACAATCTTCAAAATTTATTCACATTAGAATTAAAATAACATTTTTTATACTAGTCTTAGAATAAAACAAAGTTTAACATTGCGTATTGCCAAACGTGATTGATTTTAGATAATTTTTCAGGTGAATAAGACTCGAATCACTACGTAGATGCGCGGCCAGAACGAATTTGTGCAGGCAAATCAGCATACCGGTGTATGTGTGTGTTCAGTACTCTTGACTGGTTGAGGACCAGAACGTTCAATAAAAGTCCTGGAAAATTACGTTTACACAGGAATTTGCAACGTTTTAATTTCGCAGTTTAATATTATACTTGTATCCTCGCTAGATTTACATGTTTGAATATGCGCTTCGTTACTTATATCTTCAGAGATTCGCGTATGTCCGCTGTAACGTCCGGAGACTCCACCGGCTCCTGATATACAGGGTGTTATTGATTCAACGTGAACCTGGAAAAATAATATGAAAATCTTGATCAACTCATCTCCAAGTGTCACCCTCTATGGGGACCTCTATCGGCAACTTACGAAGTCAAAACACCTTACGAGATCTGTCAACACGGGACATCTTTGTCGCTTCAAAGCAGTCCAGATGTTAAGACCTTTGTCTTGGTAAGTTGCCAATGGGCGTCCCCATAGAGGGCGACACTTGGGGATGAGTTGATGTTGCTATCACACCCTTGACTAGGTTACGTATATACCACCCGTGAGTATATATTTACAAGAGTATTGCAATCAGTGATTTGCGAATGTCTTTTTCTGTGCACAATAGTTTCGATTGACTAGTCTATACGTATCGGCCGCAAATCTAACAGGTCCCGGGGTTCCATCGCATTAAGATGAGATCGGAGTTCGCAACCTGTTGCCAAAAACCAGATTTCCTGGCAAGCTACTCTGCCGGGGTCATAAATTTATTCAGATTTTTAGCCGGCCGCCAAAAATGTTCCACAAAGTAGCGATATTCTTCCTGAATCGTTTGTTTTTGCAAACAATCTTATCTAGAAAAACCTAGTTGTTTTGATAGACAGTTCCTAAATGCCTGTAAATGTTTTGCTCATGGTTGTGTCGTTATAATTTTCCAGTAGAAAGTATACGAATGAGAGAACAAACATATTTGTTACATCGCCTTTTATACCGTCATTTGAGGTGAGGTTGATTATGAAAATACTACTTCCATATAATTATATCACAAGGTAAGGAAACAATGCTTGTACAGGAGTGGATTCAGTAGATGTCTGTGCCAGGAATAATATTAAACAATCAAAAAATATTCAAGAAATTAATTAAATGGGTCAAAGAGGAAAAATGTCCTGAACAATCTATATTACATGTGATGTGTGAGTGATCACAAAAACATTTGATTCATAGAATAATCATGGCGTTTTCTACAACTTGATCAATCAAACCTCAGTTGAACTAAATATTATATTCTAAATTAGAATCAAAAGCAGACAGATTGTGATCAAAGTATTCAGTTTCTTGTCACACAACCTATTGAAGGTTATAAGTAATTTCGTCATCTGAATTATCATTGATTATTGAGTCATGGATATCTGAATTAACTAGAGCTGTCGGATTTTTCATCACACATCAAAGGGTATCGTGGTGTAGGCTGGCCGGTTGTGTTCACACAGTCGGCTATTGTTCACTTCGTCACCGACCGAACGTCATGCGCCATCGTGTGAACACCTTTCAAGTTGACGGGCAATGGACAATGATGGCTTACGTGGCGCATCATGGCCCATTGTATACTGAAGCATTTATGTGTCAACGAAAATGACTAAATTTTAGAATAAGGCGACAAGAAAGATCAACAAATGGTGCCATATCGTCGAATCAATAAACACTGAACCAAAATGTGACTTTCCAACCTAAGTTCTGGAAGTTGAGAATTTCAGTAAAACCAGCTATCCATTTTAAATGGATTGAAACAAAAAACATATATTTAGCTTAATTTTTTACCTTTTCTATCAAGTTTAGTATTTATTGAGCACCTCTGTAACAAGTCTCGTATAGCTGCAAAGCCGAAGAGATAAAAAGTCAGTTATTTAAGACAGAAGTTAAACATCATATACTCCAGTGCTCTGCAGGAGATCTCATTAAAAGTTAGGATTCGCTCTCTAAAAGAGTTTCACTGAGTATTTTAACTTTTTGTGTAATCCTCAAACAACAGTGCCATTTTAACTATGTATATATTTTTTCCGGGAGACGAAGAGACTCTAACGATGTCACGTGTGTTCGTTTCACTTCGTTGACGTCGCGACGCTGTAAAATCTACGCTGCCATAGAATCGCGCTGTAAATTACCCGAGATATTTTTATGTTGTATTTGTATTGGACTTGCGAAGAATTTCGGATTCCAAATATTATGTTTTGTTGGTGTTTCATGACATGTCAGAAAGTACTTTTTTGTATTTTGATAAAATGTTGACAATAGGTTAATGCTACGAACGAAAAATGTTTTTGGAAATCGATTCATTGGCGGCAGTTTCAAAATCCGATATAACCTACTTTTTTATGAACAAACATAATTATGGATTCATTTCAGACCTTTTATTAGATTTTTTGTGAATAAAATTTTAAGACTATGGCACAGCACAAAAACTGCGAGAGGATGAATATTTATTAATAACTTATCTACAGAATACATAAAAAATCAGTGAAATCAACTTTTTTCGAAAATATACCATTTATTAGAAAGAGATGTTACCGCTCTGCTCTGTTAGACTTATCTACCTAACTCGCTATTTTTTTTATCATTATTCTAACGCTAATGCTAATCCGAAATATTAAATTTGCTTTTCAGTAAAGAAAACAATTACATAATTATTTTATTTTCAGCTTTGCAGCTCTACAAACGCTTATACACCAGCCTATTTTTTTATCTAGTTGAACTCCCCGAAGTGACAGCGATGGTGTGTGTCCCTATTACGCGATTTATATTTAATATTCGCTGATACTAATGAGTAATTACTCTACTGTAAAGCTGTCTACAAATACCCGACAAAAGTGTCCTTGTCCAAGTAATTATTCGAGTGTCTTGGCAATAGTACGATCTAGCTAACCATAAATCATTTCTTTATTTAGCCCATTTGTCTCGCAATAAGAAACTACAATAATGCGGAACTGTATGTACACGTATAATAACTACAGTCAGTTTGGAGGATGATCACAAGGAAAACATTATGTATGTCAGGAACGATTTATTTTTTTATTCCTGTAAGCTAGTAGGTAGATTTTTCACAAGTATTGGACATGAAATGACACGAATGGTTGTTTTTGGAACTTAAAAGGAATGTTATTAATAATTATAATTAATAAAGAGAACCTAACAGCAAGTGTAACAGTAGTATTTGAGCTCTAAGCTCTGAGCCGCCACAATAGACATCGTGATATTCGTGTGCTTTGGCTCATTCGAAAGAGGGTAAAAAAACATTTTCGTTGTCTTAGGAGTTTGCTAAAATGTTATTGTGACTCTAATGATACTAGATTCCTATTACTTATTCCGAAAATGATAGTTGTTCAAAAAAAAGAAGATAACGGAAATGACTGCAAAAAAAAGAAATACGACTACATGATGTTTTGGTCTGCTATTTTTGTTCGCAACTCGATATATAGGAATAGATACCGAATTGGCAATACGTTTTTATAAAGAATGCGTTACTCAAAGAAAGATATGAGCCATTAATTCCTTGGGAAAAAACATAAATATTTGTCCAAAAATTTGGGGGGGGGGGGTTACCGCCATTACCCCCTCCCTTGGATACGACTGTACGGAGGGGGCGTCTGGGTAAATGTGACGTCTAAATTTCAAAACCTGTTCCCAATGCACCTATATATCATGCAATAGAAAATATTTTCAAATTTCATTTAAATGATGAAAAGACCCTCGTGAATATAGTGAGCCATCCTGTAAATCAACACGCCGGAAATGGAAATCAAAGCATATTGGAGCTGCTTGTCTATTGATACCTTTGATCAGCACAATATGTACTATCATAATGCGAACTCTTATTAAAATCCACCGGTTGTCAAATTGCATGTTTAGTGCAAATATATTTGTTTTTAACATTCTGCATGTGAATCTATATTCATTTTTGAGGCCATTTTTACGAGCTCTGTCAGCCATTAAAGTTTCACGATCACAAATCTGAACATGTATTTTCGATTATAAAGCATACGCAACATAACATAAAAGCTCTTGATATGTCATAAATGATGACTCGAAAAAAAACTCTGGCACTATTTGGGTATCAACTCTTCTGGGGAGCAATTTGATGGTTATTATTTTTTGCGAGGTTTGCCGTTTTCAATAGCCCGAAAGATCGAAAAAGTATCTGCATCATTATATTTTCTACTGGTCACTAATTAAAATCACCTTAAAATTTATTGAAATGTCTATACTAACATTTCAGCTGCCTTGCTAGCCTTTATCACAGTACAATATTTAAAAATAAAAAATTCGACTCATCTCCAAGTGTCGCCCATTGTCAAACCACTATGTACTATGTAGTGTTATCTTCTCGGCAATCCAGTGTTAGAACCTTTGACTTTATAAGTCTCCTATGGATGTCCCCATAGAGGGCGACACTTGGAGATGAGTTGATGTTGCTATCACACCCTTGACTGGGTTACGTATATAGCACCCGATTGCTCTCTACAGTTAGACCGCCAGGCTATACTGACGAATCTACGCTAATGACATAACATGCACGTCTATAGCAGGTCTGTTACATAGTGTAGAGCATACACTTAAAAATTCAATTTTTAAAATATAATCAAATATAATAATTACATACTTTTGACTGCTTCCAGAGAAACAGTTTTGTTTTCAAACAAGATTGTTCATAAATATCATATCATTGAGTACCCACACTTACTATAAGGTCCGAGGATAGTCATTCAGCGTTGCCTTTTTCAATTAAGGAGATAGATTCAATATGTAGAAAAAACAAATAGCAACGGAATATTATTTATTAAAAAAATCACGCACAACGAACGGAAAATAATACACCTGAGAAAAATGATCTGTACCTATTTCGTATAAATAACATTCAAAATCAAACATTAAACACCAGTCTAAATATACAATATACAATATCAATATATAAAAAGTAAATTGAAAATAACGCATGTACATTTGATTTCCAATTTTGAAATGTTATGAGCTGGTTCTTTAATACACGATAATTTTGTTCTGGTATAGTCCAGTCAATTTTTTTACCGAATTTTCTTAATATATTCTGTAAATATGAACAATACGTCGAAAAAAAGTTAAAAAATTGTTCTGGATTGACATGCACAGCTCAACTATGAAATATTAATAGTAATAGTAGAACAAACAATATAGCTTTCAAATACATAGAATCAATAATCAAAGAAATTCACAGCGTCTCTCGCTAGTTGTTTCCGATGAGGATAGACTCACTGGAAATCCGATAATTTCTAATATCAAGTAATAACAATATCGATCAAATGCATTTAGACCAAGATGATTCAGCAGCGCATACACATCCGTCATCGTAACCGACTGCACTATCGGTAGAGGGTCGTACGCCTGAGACACCTGAGAGTACCACATGAAATAAGACGTCGTGAAACGCTAAATTCTCAAGGCGATGGAAGTCCAAAGCAGTTTTATTGAAACTTCAGCGTTATCTACACATTCCAAATAATAGTTAATGTTGTGTTGCTCAACAGTTTTAGGCATAATTTCTAGAAAATATGTGAGAAATTAGCGTGAGTAGATTGGAATTGCTATTATGGGTCAATTAATTTATGTAAGAGTTATTATTATTATCTAAATGCGCTAATCAACAGTTCCTTGAAAGATAATAATTTAAAAACTATTAAGAAAGGGAAGAAACAACATTGAATCTCTAGAAATTTTGAACTTATGTAGCTATAGG
Source organism: Bruchidius siliquastri (assembly GCA_949316355.1). Lineage (NCBI taxonomy): Eukaryota > Metazoa > Arthropoda > Insecta > Coleoptera > Chrysomelidae > Bruchidius > Bruchidius siliquastri. The sequence continues at coordinate 36,143,615 of OX438535.1, read as the reverse complement.
TCACAGTTACATTTAAAACAGCTATTTAACCACTCCTCATATCGAATATTATACATACACTATTGATTCTTTTTCTTCATTTTGGGAGATTTTAATTGACCACTCAACGTACTGAAAGGCTTTACATCAAACATAAACGAGATATCTGCCAGTGATTCTTCCGGATCTATCTCATTTTTAATTAAACTCAAGTCCAGATTTTTACTTTGTCCACTATCACGTTGTTTCTTCTTTTTCTTCGTCGAACCAACTCCCTCTGCATCATCGGTTTCGTAACTAGTCAAAACTTCTCTTTTCAGACCACTACTATCTCTCTTCTTTTTCTTTTTTGGACTTGCATCCATCTCACCCTCCGTTTCTTGAGATGTCAACACCTCTCGCTTCATAGATCCACTACTTCGTTTCTTGTTTGTTTGTTTCATGCTAGACTCTTCACCTTCAGTCTCATAAGTAGTTAAGATCTCCTGTTTGAGGCTGTGTGCTATATCGTGATATTCTTCGGCCCCACTAGTTCGTTTCTTCTTTTTCTTCTTCTTTTTATTCGGACTCACGTCCGTATCACCTTCGGTTTCAAAGTTTGTTGACATGTCTCTCACATTATCCGTCTCGTAAGACGTCATCACCTCGTGTCTTAACAATTCACTATGCCTGTTCTTGTCTGCAATCTTTTGCTGACCATCGCTCTTCCTTTTCTTTTTCTTCTTGTCTCTAACCGATTCATCTGGTTCTGCTTCTGTCTCGTATGTCGTAAGTACTTCTTGCTTCATATTTCTGATCATATTTTGAATAAAATCATTTCTACTTTTCTTATTGTGTTTGTCAACTTTATTCAAGCTGCTACAACTGGAAAACGCGCTGTCATCAGAAACATCTGCTTTTGACTTATTCTTATCTGCCAACAAACTGAATATCACTTCTTGCTGCTCTATTTTCTGTTTTGAAGGCTTTTTATTTCGTGATTTTTCCTTAGCTTTCGTCAACTTTGAAATGGCATTATCTAATTTTATTTGAGTGTCTTCTTCTAGAACAACTTTGTCCGTAAAAGCACTACCAAACAGAGGATGACGCGTTCTCAGGTTATCAAACATTGGAACTGATGTTTTTTCTTGAACTTCTAATTCCGGCTCAGGATTTGGTTTGATGAATTTCTTCATGATAAAGTTACTTTGTAAGGTCAATACTTTTGCTTTCTTACCTAGAACTAGAACTGGGTCGGGATTCTTTGTAGTTTTTTCAACGACATATTTTTCGCCTTCTATTTTCACTTTGGATTCAGACTTTTTCAGTTTGATCTTCTTGTTCAGTAGCAGCTGAGGGTCTATACTCTTCGGTATTCTGAATAGGTGTAAGGAGCAGTTTGGGAAGTTTAGGTCCACCTTCAATTTGAGTGCTTTTGCGTCTGGGTACAACTTGTTTAATTGTTCTTCTTGCGATTTATTCAACTGCAAAAGAAAATTAAATTTTATAAAGGGCTAGATGGATGAAGATGCAAGAAATCCAGATAATGCCACGGATATTTTGATATTCTCCGCTGTTTCTATTAAACAAACGTTTTGCTATTACATTTTGGAAAATAGTCAAAATATTATCTTAAGAATCCAGAAGATGCGTCGATTTAAAAAGATGTTCTACGTTGCCCAGATTCCACGATTTCGTCATCTTTCAACATAAGTTCGAAAATTCTGTAGAAAAAAATGTTACTACCGTTTCGAATTATTCGTCCAAATAATACAGAAACCAGTTTTTGTTAGGTGGATTTTTCAAACATGATTACGTGGTTTCAAGTGTATGCTTTCCATTATGCATCAGACCTTCTATAGGCATGCATGTTTCGTCTTTAGCCTAGACTCGCCTGTATAGCCTGGCGGTGTAACTGTAGAAAGCAATCTGATGGTATATACGTAACCCAGTCAAGGGTGTGATAGCAACATGCTAATGGGCGTCCTCATAAAGGGCGATACTTGGAGATGCGTTGATATGTGGTTTCAGTTATTAATTTGCAGAGAAAAGTCAGATCAATATTTTAATGTAACAATGGAATTTTCCATATGCATGGTTATTTCCATGTTTATTTTGCTCTTTTCTGTTTTAAGTAGGTAACGTTTTTCGTACTGTTCCTAGCATCAGCGCTTGTCCAGATATATTTTCTATTCAATGATTTCAAGAATAAAATAACTTCTAGTCTAGCTGTGGATGCTAAAATATTACCTTATTGCTAAGTATTAGAATATATTCATTTAATGAAATAAATAATCTGAGGATACCTGATATCTCATACTTAACTATTTGAATTTCTTCTTTAAATATTTCGTCTTGCTACAACACTCAATTACACTCACTCCTCTCATGCAAAAAAATGTGTTATATAAGGATTCCATCGTTTTGCACAGTGGTGGCAGTAAATTTTATTCGTTGTATGGCATGGGGTATGTATATGTATGTGTTTCTATTATTATCTGAAAAAACTATCATTTTCGTTTTTGAAATTGGAATATAAAAATTCTGTGAGCTTAGATTTGACACACGCTGATGTGAGAAACATGGCGAAAAATTGGTGGAAATATAAAAAAATGTTTCGTTTATTTTCATCTGAAAAGTCTGTGAACCTCATCTTTACATGTGTCACAGGTTTTTGATTATTTTAGGAGGTAGGTTAAGCACATTTTTCAGGAGCTGAAAGTATTCGAAGAGAGATGAGAAAAACAGGATTATATCGAATTCAAAAATCCTTACGTTAATAGAACCTACAAAAATAATACTTCCATTATCTTTGCGTAAGAAGTAAAAAAGCACGACTTTTTGGATTACGCTCTCAGATGCATAAATATTCCTTAAGACACAAATTGTAGAACTGTTAATCTTCAAAAAAGTCTTCTTCATCAAGGATTTCTGCATTTTTCTGATGTTACTTAGACTACTATAAAACTTTTTACTCTAGAAACCTATTTGTAGAAATATTTCTAGTTATAAATAGCCCAAAGAACCTTTTAAGAAAACACTTTTTGTAATGGATAATCTATCGCAAAGGCTGGAAGCCTATCGTGCTCCAGAAGCGCTGCGAAATGATAGACGTCTATACTTATTGTCCTTAATAGGCTGAAACTTGTAACCAACAAAATTCTCAGACATAATTACTTTGGATGAAGCTCGAGCGAAGAACTTCGACCTGGTGCGCCCCTTGGGTACCTCTAGCTTTTGCTCTACCTGTTGATATAATGCAAAACAGCTCGGCCGAAAATTTTCCATGGTAGAATCAAGATAGGTCAGTGACTTTTCTTCTATGTTCCAGACTACGAAGGTCACGATTTTCTAGACCGGATGAGTTGACCTGGCAAGGTAGGCAACATGGTGATGCTAGGGCATGACACTGTCGAGTTTAATCCTCAAAAACCTGATGGAAGATGACTCAAGTATTGGGCTTCATTCCATCTTCGTCGCTGGTACAGCAGCATGTGGCTTTCATGATTTTGTATGAGTATAAAAAGGGACTCAAACAAGCGGAATGTCACGAAAGTTTAGTGAGTTGCTTTAGGGACTCTGCCCCTTATAAAAAAATGTTTCAAAAAATTGGAAACAATACTACTTCAAGATTTATTCCAAGGAATTTTTTAGGCAAAAGTCTATATGATTCGGAATTTTTTTGAGAAGCTACTATATCTAGGCACTGTATCCCGGGAACATATGTATCGATTTAATAATAGAAAAAGTTTGGTAACCTTTGTGGAGTCAACGTTTATGTAGGCCGACAGTGACTTGGCAAGCTTCATTTTTTTAAATTTATACTTCGAGCCGCTGAATAACGACGTATAGTGTATACGTAAGTATGAATGAAGACAAAAAAACGTGCGACAGGAAAATTACGCTACAGCTTACACGTGCGTTTTTTTTCAAGTTTATGTGACATTGTGTTGTGTAAAAAAAACTTGAGAAATGTATCACTCATCTTTATAGCTGCTGTCGTGGAGATATTATTTACTGCATCTAATTTTTTCGATTCATTATTTTTTTTCATAGTTTGCCACACGCAAGGGCAGAAAGCCCATCGCACTTCACAAGCGCTTCGAGAGGATTTACATTGACCTTAAAATGCTGTAGATTGTTACCGTCAGACAATTTCTTGGAGGGGAAAAGAATCGCCAACTTCTAAGACGCCGGCCTAGCAAGGGCGGCAACATGATCGTCCTATGACATGTTATTGTTGATGTTGTTAGTACGAGGTCACGCTGAAAGTCTTTAGATATTCCTAATCTATCTAAGTTTGAACAAGTTTGCGCATGCAGTTAATTTGTCTTAAGTTGTAAGTGATTACACGCAAAGGCAGCGTTTGAATCGTTCAGTAGTTGCCTTGTCACGGTCTCGAATGCATGCAAGTGTTGGCCGAATTTTAACGTGAGAATGGAACCGAGTAGTCGCGATTTTCGAGACATGATTTTGTATGATTATAGAAAGGGACTAAAACAAGCGGAATTTCACCAAAGTTTAGTGAGTTGTATCAACAGTTTTTGTGTACAAACAGGACAAGAATGCGATTCCTAAGTAATCTAGAGACGCCGATACTATTTATATCCGCCATTCCAAATCTTCTCGCGCAACTTACGCATAGCGCATTTTATTCAAATGACAGCACTAAGAAGTAATTATTTTTTATATAGATATCAAATCTCTTAGATGAATTTTACGTTTGAGCTTGTCACGAGAAATTCGTCAGTCAAATCCACTCATAGTCAGGATCACCGTTTCTTCAGCCATCCAGGAGCTTTGACAGCCGAACTGTACATCCCGTTTCCATCAATCGTAACCGTATCCCTAATGACTCGTCGTCATATACGTAGGTAGATTATGTATATGTAGAACACCTACAACTGGAAACCATCTGTCGACGTTCCTGCAATTATTTCAGTATCTGCCGCTAATTGTGAACGCGTTAACAAAGACGACCTAACGCTCGACGACAACCACATTGTTTGGATAGCATACTATATGACAACAGCGTACTATGTACAGGGGAATAGTCACACTCTGCTATGCATTACAGCTTTGCTGGATATTAATTTTCGATTAAAATTATACAGCCATAGCACCCATTCATCCAGGTGGTTAATTAGGAGTAGGCACAATATTGTAATCTCGAAATATTTCGCATTCGAGATATGTATTGTGTTTTCTCGATGAGGCATGACATATACATCGAGCAAACTATCTCATCATGTCCGTCAGTCTATCGGTATGTCTAACTGTCGGTCGGTCTGTTGGTCTAGCTGTCTTTCTGTCTACCGGTCTGTTTGTCTGTCGGCATATATGAGTGTTTGTTTGTCGGTCTAGATGTCTGTCAGTCTGTCGGTCTGTATATATGTTTGTCTGTATACTGTCTGGTAATTCTTGACTCTTTTTTCAATACAAAAAATTATGACAGAACACAACAGGGTAATTTTGGAGTGGATACCAGGGCGCTCTGGCATTATTGGCAATGAAAATGCGGGTGATCATGAAAGAAAGGATCATCTTCCTTATTTATCGGCCCAGAATCAGCCTTATAGGTTCCTACAAGGCTGGATAGTAAGGCACCAAGTCAAGGAATGGGTTAAACAGCACAAGGAATACTGGAACCTGATGCAGGCACAGGAAACAATTCATTGAAGCACATGCTCCAAAACGGCCAGAGAACTGATTTATTTAGACAGAAAACAGTTTTGTATAGATATGGGATGTCTAACAGAGCACTGTGCATCTGTACCAAGGTTCTAAAATCGAAACTTTAATCGCAAACAATGGGAAGAAGGTACAGAGTAACACTTCCACGTCCTTTGTGAGTGCCAAGCATTGAATTATAAGAGGAATTAGCTCTTTGGGAAGACTTGCTGGAACCAAATATAGTTCAGTACAGTACCAGCAAGGAACCTGTACAGGTACAGGGTTGAAGACTGCTAGAAAGGTGCTGGGCTAACGAATACATTATGTCCGATGGCTCCTAGGAAAGGAAAATAAATGACTCCAGAGCTACGGTCCCACGGACCGCTCTGATAGCCAACGACCACTCGATGATATCACACAAACATGGCTTCTGCGTTAGCATGCGTTCACCTCCCACTGGGATACGACCCTGGAACGCCATCGCGTATAGCTTTCAGCGGCGTGTGGATCAATTAACAAACGTATCTTTTGAACCGTATCGCGCAAGCTATCAGAACGGTTGTATTGTTATCTTTGTCAGCTTCCCAGCACGCTACAAGCTGCGTTCGAATTGCAGATTGGAAGTGAGGAAAGCGGGAAAATCCAGTCATCGTAGTATATAGTATGGGCACCCAATTGGGGATTTGTGGATGTACTCAAGCGGGGAGATACCTGCCACCCTGTTGAGTACCTCCACCACATCTAAGTCTTCTATATAGAGCCATGCTTTTAGGAGAGAGATTTTTTTTTACTTTTTCATTAATTTTGCAGTACTAATTGTATCACATACTTTGAAGTTTTTCGATCTCTCGAAACTCACCAGATCCCTTTCAGACTCACATGCAGCCATACAGTAACAGCATTTGGCACAATACGGTAACGATATCCAAGATTGTCGACATATATTAAAGCAGTAAAGTTGAGCACCATCATGCATAACGGACGAAAGTCCATAGTAATTAAATTATTCTGCATAAGCAATATTCTGGATGTATATATATACAGAAAGCAATGGCTGCAAGACAAAATTACAATCCTTACTACTTAACATGACGGCTTGCTTTCAGTGGTCCACTATTGTGTACGGATAGAAGGGCTTATTCAAATTTATTAGAATTTAGACCACAGTCAGACGTTGATGATCTAACACCATTCCAAAATTGCATATTATTCTACCCAAATAAAATTTAAAATGAAGCTTTTAGCAATGATTCGAAAAGTTCGGCTCAGCTGGGTCACGCAATTCAGATTAGGTTCTACATTTTCTGAATTAAAGATTGTGCGATACCTAATGAATAGATAGAGCACTAAATTCTCATGCATTTGAAAACCTTTTGAGCCCTTTAAAATTGTTTTAAATACGCTCAAAACAGTACAGTACCTTGAAAGCATAGAATATCGCGATTAGCACAGTTCGGCCCCCAAAGTTTTTGACATTGTTTAAAGCCCGAAGAACATAGAAAGTCAGATATCGTTTTCTGATGGTTCATGACATATAAATCATGAAAAATCATGTCAGTCATTTCCGTCGGTCTGTCTGCCTGTCTGTATCCGGTAATGCTTGCGCCCTCTATATCTCGAAAACTTCTTTTTGGATTTCGATGAAACTTTAATACCAATTCTCTTAAATTTTGGACATTTCCGCCGTCTTTACTTTAAACCTATACTGAGGTTGTGTCTCTGGGCGATAATTGAAACCACATACGAATTAGTATCTTTACTGACGTTCCGGCTGCCTCGGCAACTTTTATCATAGCTCAAAACAGAATGAAAGAATTTGATTTTAATTCTGATGATATTACTATTTATGATATTGTGTTTCATGTGCTCAATCATGTTCAAATGGCATTCCAAAACCAAATCTTGATAATAAAAGTTTTATGAGCATGAGTAGTAACTAACGTGATCCAGGCGATTGGTATCTCGAGCCGTGAGAAAACGTGTTTTGGAATCAATCGCAAATGACGAGTCATCGCATGTTTGCGCCCTCGAACTCCGTTCGCCTATTTCCCAATATCTCCATTCTTCGGACGTAAACTCGGTCGGCAAGCCATCGTTTCAGACAAGGGAGAGATTAGGTTACAGCAACCGACATCGATAACCGCTACTAATAGCATACTCGTATAGATAGGGAAGCAATGAACAAATTTTGTTCAAGGCGTTGGAAGTACCACGCTGGAAACACGTCGTGTAACCATCTCGATTGTCAGGATAGTGTACTGTTTTTTTGCAACATTTCACGCAGGCGATAGTAGATACAGTGATGTCAAACCTCATAGTTTGGCGGGAAATTATGTTTTCCAGGAGAATCTGATACTTAGATGATCTTATTATCTCAACCTTCTGTGTTGCTTGAATTATAGATACACAAAACAAACTAGGCGGAATATACTGTTTCAGTTAAAATTTTCATTTGGCAGTTCGTAAGGTGGGCCAAGCTAAAAGACCGTAGCTAGTTTTTCTTCTTTCTGTTTCTGTCTTAGCGGCTTTGAAAGATTACTGACAAGCGGTGTCAAGTAAGTGGACTCGGTATTTCACGTTGAATTTTACACCTGCCGATCGACTTGAACTATGGAAATATGGAAGTTTTGAGTCTTTATGAGACTATACAGTTTTCATTTTTTTTTTTAAATTTGATTTTATCTAAATTCTGATACAAATTCTAGTAATACTGTGTCGGACTTCCATTGTCTTGAGATTTTATTTCCTTCCTTCTGAATGAAAGTTACTTCTGAACTGATTCATCCTAGTACTTGACGCATTTTTTTCAAGCGCTATAAAAAACGCACTATGCCTCTCGGTCCATAGCTTTACTTTCGCCGCAGTGTCTGGAAGCTTTACGGCCAGCGGCACGTGAAAAATTATCATGCTTTGTTGGATCGGTTGGAATTTCGTGTAAGGGTTTTGGGCTGTTGAAAAATTCCCATAATAGTGACAAGGCTTACGTATATTTCCTCTTCCGCATAATGTTCTTCCGAATGCCAGGAAAATACAGACAATGGTTAATATTAGACATTTTCCTGGTGGGATATTGTGAACTCAAAGACCTGATAGCTACATTTACGTATACGCACAGTAATCGAAATCGCCAAAAAGTACGAATCTTGAGATGATGTAGAGAAAATCTTCCATCATTCAGATTTCGACACAAAGTTAAACAAATAAAACCCTACGTTTATGTGACGCGTTTCGGTTTGAGAGTGTAGAGAAATTGAGTGTGAATCAGTTCGCCCTGGTTGACAGACGTTGCTATCAGGCACAGTCCAAGCTATTAGGATAATTTGACTTCGTGAGAAGCCAACTATCAGATAATGTACATCATTTTATACAATCAGTCGTTTGATAGATCTCCGAAACTCCAGCCCATCTGATCGAAAATGCTTTTACATACGTAAAGCCCTCTCTTTAGGCTTAGCTGTCACTCCTCTCCAAAAAGGAAAGCAATTTGTCCCTTCCGCATAAAATTTTTATGGAGATTGGGATGCTACACGGTCAAAAAAGAGATAGCTATGTAGGCAGTGCTGGGTTTCGCCTCGAGGGTGTAAACCATGCATAAAATTTATTATTCTGTAAAATAAAAGTATATACTTCGTTCCAGAGTTGCTCGGTCCAAACAAGCTGTGTTGTACAATGTATAATTTTGACGAATTCTTTTAACATATGCATCTACTGTTGACCGTATTCAAATCTATTTCATTGGCACCGTGCAAATCACTGATTTGAGTTAAAGCACTAATGTTGATGAAATCCATTCCTGTTATTGTCTTCCTATGTTCCTTTCCAGTCCGGAGCTCAGTCAAAAAACTATGGAACTCGAAATTAAACATTTTTTCATAATATGAGAAACACTAGCTCTGCTGGTGCAGTAGCGTCACGATTTTAAATAAAACGAAAATCGAAAAAATGACTTATTCGATCAGCTTGATATTATTAACGATTTTGACGACCGTCCAAAATTTTATAAATAAAATCAAAATTTCAGACCTTTGGCAATAAAAATTGCAACAAATTCTAAAATACGTTTCTGAACTAAATTTATCTGAAAATTTCATAACCATCAGTAGCCAAACTTCAGTGGATAAACATATGATTGTTAAGGTAGGTATATTGATGAAAATAATTAGATTACGATTTATAATGGGTTCTTATTTATGATTTTAGGGTAAGCACGGGTTTTCAATTGGAAAATTTGCTTATTTCATATAAAGTAATATCAACGATCATTTCATTTGTTGTTCTTCTGGTCAATGAAATATATATTAATCAATTGAATATAATGCATAGGAAACCCTTTTATAGACTGACAAAAAATAAAGTCCTTATTTATCGAGAAAACAACGGTGATGAAGGGAAAAAACGTGTTGCGGCGTAACTAACCTCAAAGCTGCCTGAAGTTGCAAGCTGCAAAACAGGGAACTCTCCCCTAATATCCGCTGTTAATTACACCGCATCCCGGCAAAATAAATAACGCCACCTTGCAGCGCGGCGGCGTTATAAACGCCAGCGTCGTCGATGATCACTCAGGACGGTGCGGAGTTCAACTGAGGGTTGAAAATAGCCCATAGTTAGAAGTCGACCTCCTCAACATCATCGGAGTTAAATCGAAGTTGAAACCAACTTGAAAAGGAACTAAACCTATAAAAGGTGTTTTGCATGGTTTTCCAATATTTCATTTCCAGCTCCCATTTTCCAAGATAATGGAACGATTTTTTGCGCAAATGATAGAGAAAGGTTGGTTCTCTGCGCGTGTGAAGCCCTTTTTTCAATCCAAACATATTTGAGAAGTCCAATGAGAAAAACTCCCTTACAGTTCACCGCCTATCTTCGGACATGTATCTGGCATCCCAAAGAGCCACCCCTGAGGCGGTAATTTCTCTTCTCCCCCTATACCTGCGCTCATGGGGTTCGGGTCATTTTCACAAGGCCTACATCCCCTTCCACGTCGGCCGATTTTAGCATAAGAAAATCAATTCTGGCGTGACTTTACACAAGAAACTTTAAAGCAGTATAGGCTATCTCGAGTTTAGCACGAACAAGTACGATGACGCTGTCTGGCGTAGTGTAACTAACGACATCAGGTGCACTGAGGGGCTCCAAGCAGAATCATTATTGTTCGGAAAGTCAAACAACAAGCCGGAATGAGGCAGCGTTGGAAAATCTCAGCTTTTTCTTTACTTTGCCGATTAGGTTCAATCACACCATCACTTAGTCTGTAAACAGAATCACAGCTGTACGACGGCGTCACTCAAAGTAAAATGAGAATATGACATGATGGTAAATTGTGAAATACTGATGTAACTAGACTTCGCAAAGGCTTTTAACAAACTAGAACATCTTCTAGGCAAACTAATGGACGCACCAGATCTCACAAGTCCACAGTCTGGACCATCGGAAAAAGGTGGCCAACACTTCGATGCATTCGAGACCGTGGCAACGCAACTACTGAACGATTCAAACGCTGCCTATCCGTGTAAGCACTCACAACGTTAGACAAAATAACTGCGTGCTCTAACTTGTTTTAAACTTTTATAGATTAGGAATATCTAAAGACTTTCAGCATAACCCTCGTATCCATGAAAAAACTCAAACATCGAGCGCAAAAGGTGATATGTTTTGGTGAATCCTCGGAGTCACTCGTGGTGTGCCTCAGGGATCGATATTGGGACCACTATTGTACAATTTGTAAGCTGAACTGTTCTCAAAAAATCTTGGTTGGTTTCAAACAATTTTGTGGAGCTTGTATAAGCAATAAACGAAAACAGGGGAATCTCCGAAAATTGAAGGTTGCAACTACGGAACGCACTGTTGTGACTTTTTCATTTTTAGGAAAAATATCGAGGATCTTTTTGCTCCGGGAACAGATATATATATATATATATATATATATATATATATATATATATATATATATATATAATTGAATATGTATATGTCTGCCGACCATTATTCAGTTGAGCTAAAAACGGAGAACTCGCTGATTTAATTGTCAACCTTAAGGGACACAATGACACCAGTTGAAGAATTTATTCCTATAAAAAATGGATAAACGCCCTGGATTACGTCCAGGCGTTGTATCACGTAATTCCCTGTTGGGCTGAGTTCGTATGGTCTTCGGGGACAACTCCATCCTGGTTGCCGCGGATTACTACAATTGTACGAAAAATACAGGTCTAAACTTGTTTCACGGTCAGTTTCATTGCGACAAAAGGTGCTTTTATCGCCGACCGCGCAATAACACCTGTTTATGGAACGGGGCCTCAGGAACACATCGTTGAATAAACACTGGTACTAGAGAGACATTGTATGTCTGAACAGCAGATATTAAAAACGAGACAGAGATAAAACTGTACAGTCCAATTCTCTCATCTTCTACGCCAAAGCGTTGAATTTCTCATATCATAAAGCATATATCACAAAAAACAAACATATCTATCCACTATCCTTGAAGGGTGATATATTCTACACTGAAATGAAATATTTTCCCAAAATTCCTTGTAATTTCAGTCCAGCGGCAGCAGGTTAATTACTGAAGCTACTTATGCGTATAACAACGCGCGACACCTCCAAGTCTACCGTTTAAGCGATACTCTGAGACGTTCGAATTACAAGTAAGTATAAAGATGAGCTCCCGGCTTTTATCAAGTTACCACGTTTACTTGTCCTAGTTCTGTTGCAACAATCGCTATTACTGCATTTTACAGAAATAAGTAATATCAATATGCCGAATCTTATAATCTAATTTCAGAACTGTTTACCCAGTTTAATTGAGTTTTGAAAATGTTGAGAATTTTGAAAAAAATGAAATTTTGGGATTGTTTAAATCAAATATACAATAATTTTGTTATTGAAGTTCAAAGGATACTAGAATCTGTAATTTCAGCATTGTATAAACATATTTTCTGGAATCATATCATTTATGGAGACAGATCGATTCTTTCATTACTCCAGGGACTAAGCAAGTCGATAAGAAATAACTTTGCTAACTGGTAAAATTTATTATGAGAGAGAATTTTCCACGCCAGTAGGTCCAACCTCGCCGTCGACAAAAAGCATTTATTGTGCCATCCGTCTTATTCCAGGAAGCCAGGATTCCGTCTCAATAAACGAACAATAAAACCATCAATCACAGAGCTTCTCAGGTCAACATTTATGTGAGCTTTTTTTCGTCCTTGGAAAATACTGGAGTAAAACGATATCTACGGTGATCGAAGACCACGAACGGACTGGAAACGCCAAGATTACATTTTCCAGATTACTTCTATCCTTGGAATCGAACCTATATACAAGAGAAATTATAAAAAATTACATCGAGCGAGTTGACTCCTCGCCAAACGATAGAGTGAGGCCGTGAACGAAGGATTATTTAATGGAAAGTGAAGCATCCTTTATACTGGCGAGAGTTTCCCCAGAATGGATTCTCGGATTGAAAGGACAACTGGAGCACGCAAAACACTTCTAACCTTTATGCCTGTCACAAACAAACTAAACATGCTACATAGCTGAAATTTGGAACATATGTTCGAAACGAGTGTAGCAATATAACCAAATAAAAAGTCGAAGATCGAAACGTTGTAACCCGCTACATTTGAAAATTCACCTTATGCTTTGATCACACCTCGTAGTTATAGAAAACTATCACTCCTATCAATTTTCTAATTATTTTCAACCAAAGAACTCCTTTTTTTGGTGAACTTTATTAGCTCATTTATCTTCAACAATATTATTCCTTTACTTTTTGATAGTGGGATGTTATCGATCTTTTTCGTACACGGTAACAGCATACCTAGTAGGGGATAATTTTATTGCCAGTTCTCAAAGGGTGTAAAACTTAGCAAAGCTGCACGGAGAATATTAAGTAGTTATCAAGCTTGTTTATAACTCGCGTAATACTTTTATGAGAGTTTTCTCAGCTTTCCGGTTTATTGCTAATTAAATCCATCCATTACTAGCTTAACGAACGGTGTTCAGATGAGAGAGCTACATTGCAACTTTTTTTACCCTTTTTTTAGACATGTTATTTAATGCACTGATAGTATGCCTGGGCATATATAATAAGCAAATAGATGATTTCATCATATTTTCTACGGCCGCTAATTGAAACCAGATGCAATTGACTGAAATATCTTTACTAACGTTTCGATTGCTTCTGTAGCTTTTTTATTGTTATTTCCTCTCCAAACAGCCTAAATTTTAGTGAAGATATTCCAGTCAATATTTATTGGTTATCGTTTCAATTAGCGACCATTCAAATGGAATGAAGCACAGAAACAGGTTTCAGATTAATTAAATATATTTTATTTCCTTCACTTCTAGGGAAAAAAATGGCTTGAGCTGGGTTGACGGGAATGTCTGCTATAATAGTATATGATCCGAATTAGAGGATCCAAATTGCCCAATTTTAACAAGCTTTTATTATAGCTTCACGTGTCTATGTATGTATGTATCAATGTATGTATGTTTGTGTCGGAATGTTCGAACACTATTTTCACCCACTTCAAAACGTCAGATTGATTTTGAATTTTGCACACTTAGCAAGGACCGATGACAATATAATAGTTCAATAAGTTTGTAGCATTATTTCTTTTCGCTTTCCAATTCTATTTTTTCCACATATCTATAAGCAGATCAATTGAATATGACACGCATCTTGAAAGCATTAAATACAATTTCGGTATGGTCTAGTTTCTAGAGTTACCAGCACCGGAGACTTTATGAATAACATTCTTTTAAAACGCTTTATATTAGCTTCATGTTGTTCCTGAAACAATACGTTTAAAAGGTGATTATACGAATGAAATTTAATATTTCTCCTTAACACACATTTATAGTTTGATCTGTATCTATAGACAGAATCTTGTAAATATAGCTATGCAGGACTCATCCGAGGCTCCGTAAACAGAGAGGATACCCTTCAGACCAGTTAATTAATATCCACTGAAGAGCAGGTCTAATTCCAGCAACCACATAATTGCTGCTCCAAATATCAATGTACAAGGATAATCGATGAACAAATGAGATCCAAAACATGACAAAACACGCTCTTATAATAGATCGACCTAAAAAATGAAAAATAAATTATAGTTAAAAAACTGAACAACACGCTTTCATAGCTAATCGAACTAAAAAGTAAAAAATGATTCTTAATATAGAAATATATAGTTTTTTAAACTATAATTTTTTCTGTATTCCAATTAAGAAAACGTGACAACGCCGCAATGTCTCCCTTATCCCATGTGATACCAGCTCCCGCGTGTTGAGCGTTGACGGCGATCGTTGCCAGCGCCAGGAAATTTGTTAGGTTAGGATCAGCACCAGAGGCGCCAATTCTAAACGAAATATTAGGTAATATCACGACGATAAAATGACTTACCGTAGTTTCCATGATGCGGCCACTGAACACAATAAAGTTTCGACAGGAAACAGAGTTTAAAATACTCGAAATAACACTACGTTGCGGACGCAGCATCAACACAGCTAACGGAGAAATGCGGAAGGACTAATGCGACGTTGCCGTATTTCTTGAATATTCGCATATAAGCGATACATTGTAAAAAAGCATTTCCCAGTAATGTTCATAATTCATTTCTATCATTAGCAAAATGATTATTATAAATTCACAAACAACCGTGTATATTTGGTAACTGTCACTAACTAACCCTGTAAATAACTAGTTTAAAATGTCAGACAAAAACTGTTGCAAAAATATCATCGCCTACTTTATACACTCAAAGAACAGCCCTTAGTTAATGCATACTCACGAAACAAGATGAACCAAGGTATGTGGACACTCACCTGCAACAACAATAAAATATATTAATATAATTTGTCACTTACAATATGACCACTACAGCGAAATTGGCTATAGTTACCATGTTTAATTCAGGAGTTTATTATCTTGAGGTACAAGGCTTTCAGCATTGCAATGCCTCCCCGGTTTTGAGGAAAAACATGTAGGAATATGTGATTCAGAATGCGCTTTAATTGCAGCTCAACCTCACTATTATGCGGGTAATTGAGTTTTTCATGCCAATACCGTTGGAAAGTATTATTCAGCGTTGATTAACATCCCGGCGTTATTATTTGTTTGCACTAATTGCCTGTTCGATAAAATGCCGGTACAGTGAAAATGGCTTTATATTGGAGTTATTTTATTTCAGTACATATATACACTCCACAGCAAACATAAAGCTGCACCTAATGAAGTTGTTAGTCATCCTAAACTTTTTTCTATTGAACACCTTTTGTCGTTTAGAGAAATCTTTGGACGGTTGTCGAAGTTCCAATATCAAGAAATAACGGACAGAGTATAAACAGACACAGACATACCGACGGAAATCAGTGACATGGTTTTCCTTGACGTATTGTCATAAAACGTCGAAAAATGTCAAGAATTCATCCTCACCAATCGACGTGCTAAATAAAGGCAGGCAATCATGGTTAACATAACATAACCTACAAAAGCAGTCGAACTAAAAATGTTTTATCCGGAAAATTGAGTTGATTACAAACGCGCCAAATGGAGCAAAGATAAGAACCAAATTAGCATTAAATTAGCAGCATAACTCTAGGCTTTGTTTTAATTTGAGTCTAAAAATATCGTCGCCTTACGAAATTTTGGCTGACACGGACCTTCTACACGGCGTTTGACCGAATGCCAAAAAGACAGAAAAATTAAATCTAAATGGAAGAGAAATTATTATTGTTGTAGCCGACAGGCCGCCGTTTTTGGCACGCGGTCACCGTCCAAAAATATGTGAGACAGAAGAAAATTAATTTCACATATATGCTAATTAGTGAGTTATGCCGAAAGACGATCACGTAAGGTCGCTATTTCCTCCATGCGGTGCTTTGGCGGTAAACTGAGGAGTATTCTCGCAGTTACCAGGTTTGTTGTAGAGCCGATTAAGGGCTGTATTCATAGTCGTCACTTAGGGGTTCGTCAATACCTTGAGGAACCCTTCATATCTGTTTGCGTTCCACAATGGTTCGAAAGTCACTTAAGAGGTTCTCATGTGTAAGGGACTTCGCGCACGGTGGCGCTGCCTCTAGACAACTTACAGAGCAACGTTTGGAGATGCGTGTTGATATTTATTTTTGGTTAGCACTGATTATGCACATATTTTCCATCGATCATAGGTGTCTAGACTCTAGACTGTTATGTCACAATTATATAGACGACTCTTGATCCAGTTTCATTATCTATTTCTGTTGCAGGCAACAGCTGCTTGTCTCTAGGACTGTAAATCAAAATATTACAGTTTTACTTTGCGTGAAATCTTTTAACAGTACCGTATCTGAGAGCTATAAGACTTGAACGTTTTATGACTTCATATAAACTTTAGGATCGATAAAAAATATTTTACTTTATTAATCTTTTCATTTATTCAAAATTTCTGAAATCAATGAGATACCTCAACTCAAATATTCAATCAACTATAGTTTGAAGTTTAAACAACTAAACATCACATTAAATGTCAAAACGCACTTAAAATTCAGAGTACGTGGTACTTTCTCGTACACCTACAACTTTAAATATCCCACAAGAAAATCTACCAGCAGGCATTTTTTTGTTTTATGAGGCATCTAGATCCCCATTCCACAATTCTGTCAATGTGCTCATTAATCTGAAAAACATGCTGCCCTCGTTCAGAAAAGGTCTCTCGGAATGTAGACAGAATTTGATGTTATTCGCAACAATTCGCTGATGTACAGCAAATTGAGGTTGGATCACCCGCATTGATGGTAAACACCTCGGATCCATATCCATCCACCACCACAAATAAGGAGCGATGTTTGAGAACACTATCCACAGGCACAGACCCGGTGGCGACCGATAGGCAGCAAGCCTGATCACAAATCTCTCATGCCACACCCTATAAAAAGCTTTCGATATAATTGCATGTTGATACTGACTCATAATAATATAATAGTCAAATGTGTGTAGGCAGCGTCAACGATATGACATTCCTCTGATCAAAGCCCGCCTCTGGATGAATTAATTTCCATTTATTTGCCTGAATCCAATTATTTATCGTAACTGGCGAAAAGTAAAACGCGCTTTCGTACTCAAATTAATTTATAAATATGATATATGAAATCCCATATATTATAATTTATGTTAGAGCAGTTAGTATGACAGTGTTCGGGATGCTTTTCCTATCATTAAAAGCTATCAGATGCTTTATTTGAATCAACTATGTCTAACCTGGAGTAGGAATGTATGTGAATATTCCTATTTTGTTGTTTTAGCTGGAGCGCTGTGGGTATTGCCATAACAAATAAAATAGCTTCTTTAACATGAATTCAGGAAGCTATATTGTAATTAATATGCTTTTAAGTTTTGACTCGACGTCAAATTCATACATCTATCCAACCCTGAAAAAATTGATAAACCGAGACAGAACGAATTACACAGAACATAAAGACAGTCTGCTCGGCGCATCTTTTCCTCACAGACACAGAAGTACAAGAGAAGTGTAAATAAAACTGGACTGCCATAATGTCGAACATGGTTGAACTGTTACAAACTACGAAGGGCACACATTCAATATCATTATCATCCCCTTACATCGAGATGCCCTGACAATTCCCATGCAATCACAGATGAAAGCTCTACAATCAGACATTTCATCAGGATGCTCCAAAATCCACACACGACATTTGCATTCCAAAATAGGTTGACTGAAAAGAGAATCGATGAAATATAGACATCAATAGAGAACACGTGCTATAATACAAAGGCTAAACGCGAATTTCATTGCATAAATGTATGTTTGTGTCGCCAAAGGTATAATGCCGAGTCATTTCACCTTTCATGCCAATGGACCTTTACCAAGTCCGTGATTGATGACACCGATAATGGCAGTTGTCAAGTTATCGCGTTGACGAACACAAAAAGGATCATCAGTATACAGGGTATCAGAAGAACAATGGTATGAAGGGATATACAGTACATCAAAGGTTATAGCTAGTATAAACCGCAAGATCCCCATCTAGTGGATGCGACTGGCCTTACAAGGACCTCCTAAGCCTCTGTCTTTATTCTATAGTTATATGAAGGCAGATGAAGACTTGAGGAACCAAACCGGACCTCTTCCCAAAGTTGTTCTTTTGGAGAACGTCGACGTTGTAGAATGAGCTACATGCGACTTGATTCCTAGATGGTTACAATCTACAGCATTTTAAAGTCAATGTGCAATGTGAAAAGACGTTCATCCTCTCGCAGTGCTCATGAAGCGTGATAAGCTCACTGGAATCTAACAAATGTTTCAATTTCCACTCCCTACAGAAACCGGGTTGTTCCGTTTAACTTTCAAAATATGATCACTTTCTGAATTTTTCCCTCGGAAAATGGTAGATTGACTGTAGCATATCACGCTGACCGACCCAATGGATGATCAGCTTCAGCAGGCGTTTGAGTATGTGCGTTGCACTAGTGAAAACATATCCTATATGGATTAGCTTGATGAATAGCCCACGAGGAATTCTCCAGCTGCAAACGATGAAACATCTAGCGTCTGACGGTCAACTGGTACGGGGGATAATTTCATGCTAGTGGAAACCTATTACTCATTTCAGCAACGTTAACTATCTGAATGTACCTACAGAAGCAGCAGTCAATTTGGAAGACCAATATATTGCTGATAACGATCTGAATTTCGAGGTCAATAATTTCAGACCATTTTGGACATTCAAGTGCTCCAAAAAACTAATGATATAATAATAAAAAATAGCAAAAAAATCTCTACTAAGCATTCCATACCATCCCCACAAGGAAACTTAAGACCAAAAAACCTCTGTACTGACAACATTACCCGCCCATTCTTCCCCCGAATTGATGTAAAAAGGTTTATACATATTAATTATTGGTGAGCCTAGAGTGGATATCAGAAAAAAGAACAATCAGGGCCTACTCAACCTTTTCTATTAGTAGAAAAGTACAAAATATGTTTCGGGTTTGCATAAACATTTAAAGAGAAAATTATAAAATAACCGGAAGCCAGATTCTCGATTACGCTTGAAAAGAGTTTCTATCGGAACGTGACTTTTATCTGGAGGACCGAATGTTGTACCGCAAATCTAAACGCACTATTGGATTCAGCAGAAAATTCTCCATCGGATAGAGTTCACCAATATGTGTGGAATCCGCTTTTCGCCTCGAGATGGGCGTCAAGAGTCAATCTTCGAAAATCGCAAAACTTCCAAAGGCTTTGGAAGATTTTCTGAGATGGAAGGAATTTGATAATTAAAAAGGCCTAACAAGTCGTGGAGTGCCCATTTGCAGGCGGGGCAAGCACTAAATATGGTCTCCCTGGCTCCGTTGGTAGTTTCTCGGATCCCTTCCCGTCAGGTGCGCAAAAGGAGGCCAAATTCATGATAAGCAACTCAGAATTACCCGGAAAACGAGTTTTTGTCCTGTTTGAAAAGAATCAATTTTTGGTTTTGGCAAATCTGACAACACCGTTGGATTCAGCAGTCAATTTTCCATCGAATAAAGTCCAACAATAAGAAGGGAAAATGTTTTCTGACTCGATGTAGGTATCGAAATTGGACGTTCGAAGATCTTAAAATGTCGAAGTTTTCCAAACAAGAGAAAAAATCGTTTTTTGGGTAATCAGTGAATTCGGTCTCAGTTTGGGGCCCGGACTTAAGGAAGACACCCTGGAGAGCAAAACATAACATTGTAATCAGATTGTATTGTATCTCTAACGAATAAAGGATTGATGGATTGATTAAAAATTCAGGTCGCATATCCTTGATATCGTCTTTGAGAATTGCGTCAAATGATTTTCACGTCGTTTCGTTGAGACGAGACGATATACTTTTCAAGTTTGTCAAAGCGCAGCACTTTTACTTTAAATTAGCCTCATTAAGTTGAACCTTCATTCAGTACTGGCAGCAAAACACAAAATTGATATTTACTTCCGCCTTGCGTTCATTAAAAGTCTGACATTAAATTATGAATTGATAAATGAACCGTTGCAAGATATCCGAACTAAACTAATCCGAAAAATCCATCGACAGTGGAATAAAAGTTTTGTGCAAAAGTTCATTCCAGCTGCCGCCGACAGAAAAACAATGAACAATGCACAGTGTTTGGCTCGTAATAAATACAGAAGTTTCCAAATGGAAAAATAAAAGTGCGGTAGTTTTCTTAGCATTCAGGTTTTTCAACTGCAGATTCCACTGAGTTCTTCAGCTCGAAAACATCTAACAAATATCCCGATTGCTTTCAAAGCTTTTTACATGGTGGTATATACGTAGAATAGTATCAGTAGCTGAGCGCAGAATGGATGGAAAAAAGATTTACGTGGGGGATGTACCTTCCATAGGGTATTTGCCTTTCTTTCTGACCAGTTCGTAATGGCCCTACGGTAAGGTGCCTGCCTAGAATGTAGGAGGTCATGAGTTCGATCCCCACTAGCGACATTTTTTTTCTAATTTTTTTTTAATTATTAGTAGGATTAAGGAATGCAGTGTACAGCATGTACAGTTTCAATTGACACTGTTTGTCAAATGCATAAGCTTTCCAAATCAATTGTAACAGTTGCTGATTTAGATAAAGCTATTATTCTGAAAAATGCTGTTGACTACACTCCAAAATCATCAGGATCTTAAATATTGTTCAAAAGTAGGGATGTAACGGAGTCGCCAATGGGCAACGCCACCGTACGCGACGCTTGACGATGAGTGTTAATTTGACCTATTAATAGTTCTCTGTCAAAGCTGGATATTTCTCTTTTCACAAGCTCTAACAATAAATCCGTAACTAACAACGTTTCTGTGCCACCTTGTGTCCTGTTCACGTCCTTTTAATTACATTTTAGCCTCTTAGACTCAAATTCCCTCTAATGAAGCAACCTTTGAAATGTTTTTCCACCTCCTAAACTTCATGGTTGACGTTCTTTTGTGGGTCGCTCTAAAAATCCAGACAGAGTTGGCAGAAATATCTAGCTGTAAATGGGATTATTCGTGGAAAATAATGGGAAATGCGATTGTAATCCACAGAGATGCTAGATAATCATTACAGACTAGTGCTGGAGCCGCTGTAGAATCCACACACTGCATTCTTGCGTTAAGGTTGAAACCATTAACATTATACTCGAAAATACAATTATATACAGTTGTCGACCACGTGTTATCATCCGATAAGATTGATTTAGCTATCACTCAAGGTATATACAGCGTTGTCGTAGCAAGTAGAGAATTGTACATTGACCTTGAAAAAAATCTACGATTTTCTATACAACTGTCACGTCTAATATTAGACAAATGTCCTTAATTATGTAACAATGAAAGTATGCAGGGTTGATGGGAACCGTCTCTGTGTATCCAAAAGTATCTGTTGGAAATAGGTAAATTATACTGGCGCTAGTGTAGCACGTGGGTGGGTGGTATTAAAGAAGCGCCGAAAAATATGAAAGTAGAATAAAGAAGTAAACGATATAGCGAAAGAAGAAGAAAACGTGAAACGATATGTGCTTAAGAAAATATATAAAATTCAGGTTTATAATAAAAACGACTACTTTACTTTTCCTTTATTCTCAGAACATCATCTCAATTTTTTGCAAAATATGTAAGTTATACCTCTAGGGCCAGTCTTTTGTACGTTGCCTTTAGCCATACAATTATTTTTGTTTCCTTTGAAGAGCAAATATTTGCCAGCACCCTCATAGAAGCTTTAAGTAATGATTTCTCTTGTGCTGTGTTCATTCAAAGCTCGTATCGTATCGTATCGTATTCCAATAGCTACGATGTATCGATCTCATAACATCAAGGAATAGTGAACGGTAACAATTTACTCAGCTCAGCTCAGCTTCTCTCCATCGCCTTCCTTCAAAAGTTATGTTCTACTCGGCGAATCAGAGGCGCACCTGCTTCTTCTTATGTCCTGTGCCATCAGTGAAGATATACCGCGTGGCATAATTGTTAGGGAAATA
This sequence comes from Bruchidius siliquastri, assembly GCA_949316355.1. Taxonomy (NCBI): domain Eukaryota; kingdom Metazoa; phylum Arthropoda; class Insecta; order Coleoptera; family Chrysomelidae; genus Bruchidius; species Bruchidius siliquastri. The sequence goes on along the minus strand of OX438535.1, from coordinate 36,121,005 downwards.
AATTTTCCAAAAAAACATAGTATGCATCGGACCTGCTATAGACATGCATGTTTCGTCTTCAGCCTAGACTCATCAGTATAGCCTGGTGGTCTAACGGCAATCGGATAGTACATACTTAACCCAGTCAAGGGTGTGATAGCAACATCAACTCATCTCCAAGTGTCGCCGTCTATAAGGACACCCATTGGCAACTTACGAAGTTGTATTTGTATAGTTAAAGGGAAGGTTTTCTAGCCTCTAGAAAAATGTAACTGGAAGATGTGAGTGATTTGGTTGAATACCTCAATTGTGAATATGTTTTCTGTACCTAACCTTTTTGGCTTAGGGGCTTGAATACTGTCATTCAAGTCCATCACGTTGAAGTTCATTGTAACACCGAATAATGAACGAACATGATTTGTCACTCGATTGATTTTCTCTTTACGATTTACAGCACGCTTGAAATTCAAACTTCAAACGTATGTAACTTAACAATAAGGTACATTTGACAACTGTCACTGACTAACCTCATAAACGACTAGATTGGAATGTCAGAAAAAACTTGTTGCGTAAATATCACAGCCTACTAGATAGGATTAGCAGAAAGAGAACAGCCGTCGTAGTAACAGATTGAGTTTGAATAAAGACGCTCTCGGATTCTACTAGCTGAATTAAAACTTGCAAAGAGAATTATTTTTTGCCAAAATACACGTACGTAAAACGTACGGTACGTTACTGGCCAGAACATGAAAAAATCACGGGCCTCACACCTAGCGAGAGTTTGTTGCGCGAACGTGGTTTGAAGTTTGAGGGGATTCTGGAAGATTAAAAGGTACTGAATGTTTAATGAAAGCCGACCCGTCAATTTTCCTGCTGATGGAGGTGGTGGAGAGAAGATCAGTTTGAAGCGAGGACGAGGCACAAGGGTGCGAGCAATGGTCATGCACGTTGGTAGATAGTAGACAAAATGGCGTCAAGTATGTTAACTCAGTATTTCAAGTGCGACACACCCCTAAAAATATATAATATAGTTCAGATGATAAAACTGCTTCTAGTTTTGTATGTGAAGCTTTTTTATTCTATATAAATCCACGGCCAACATAAAATACCATAACCTCTAAATTCAGAAATAACCCACAGACTGGGGTTTTAAAATTTATTCAATGACGCCTTCTATACTTTGTGCTTTCATAATCACTAATAAGTTGAAGCTGCTTTGCAGGGTGTCGGATAAAAGTGCTTCCAGTGAAACCCTCTTCCTTAGGGATACCATTTAGCGTCCAGCAAATTTGCTTTTTGCCCGTCTGCCTACAGCCACGCAATCGCAATATAAATAGCTGCGAGTCGAAAGAAAAGGTTGGCTTTGGAATGTTCCTTTTAATTAAGGAGATCGGATTAAATTATTTTTGCTTGTTGTCCAGGAAGAAGGCCAAGAAGTCTCTCTTTCATCGGAAAAAGGGGGTTATTAAAATAATGAGGCAAGCATATTGAGCGATTTGTCTTTAAGACGTCCAACGACTGGAACTTAAAAACTTTATTTTCCTCGCGAAAGTTCGGGGAAGTACCGCTATTGTGAAAGTTACTAGTTTCATGTATACCTCACAACCTACCTACCTACAGTTAGACCTACAGGCTATACTGACGAGTCTAGGCTAAAGACGAAACATGCTTGTCTATAGTAGGCCTGATGGATGATGGAGAGCAAAGCCTTATTATCACTTATGTCAAATATTTCGACAACAAATTTTACCACCCACACATCGTATTTTTCTTCATATCCAGGTAGACATGGTAAACATTTTACCTCAGGTCTCCAACCGTGAAAAGTAATTTTAATTTACAGGAGGAAAGTGTTCATTCTAAAATTGGATTCATACTCCAGAAGATCAAATCACGTGGATTTAAAAAATTATAGGAATACAAATATAAGAGATTATTCTGCAAATAAGTATGTCAAATAGACCACGTAGTAAAAGTCGTTCTTAATAGACCATACAAAGTGTATTTATAGAGCAGTAATTAATCTTTTCGAAGAAAAGTTTGTCTTTTCGGTTGCCGGCTGATTGCCTGGGTGACAGTAATTAATGGAATTAACCTAAAATTAGCATCAGCCATGTATAGGATGGCGAACAACGACTTAATAGAGGAGGAGGTGGTGGCTGTTGGCAGAACCTTCCCTTTATGTTAGAGCACTGCTTTGAGACTATTGGGCGGGCTTTACAGGATAGTTATTACTGGTTGGACTGACATGGTCGATGTTCCCATTTAAGCTTGTCTGCGACAGATTTCGTCCAGAGCAGGCTGTCTATTGCAATCTCCTCACGCGAAACTCCAAACATTTTACTCCCTATCCATAAGTTTTTTGTTTTAAAACAAATCTTTAGCAACTTTAACAGATCACTCTAAACAGTCTTTGAAGCACTGGTTTTCGATAAAGCAAAACTTAAACTGAATTAAGAATGTGGGGTAACAATTAATTAGCTTATATTTGTATACTAATTATAAAGTTAATTTTTTGGCAAAGGAACTAAAATATCTTCTAGTCTTGATGTATTGGTTATCGGGAACATTTTTTTTAGAGATTCCTACCTTTTTCGCCTATGAAAATACCTTAACATGGAAAATCTCAAGAAATGATTTTTTTCACAAAATCAAGATTTTTTACCTAGGTATCACCCCAGGAGACTCTAGCCAGCTTAATTATGATGTTTGATAATAAATTACTTAATTTTGTCCTAATTTATCTCTTTATAGCTGCTAGGAGAATATTTAGTGAACAGATCCATTTTGACTTTATACTAACATCAAAAAAAAATCCAATAACATTCTAAGAAATCATTCAGTTAAATAAAAGACATTTGTCCTCTCGCAGCGCTTATGAAGAGCGATATGCTGTCTGCCTTTGCATGGGGCTATTCATATAAAAGATTGTTTGTACCAGCTAAATGGTGGTAATCGCATCTATTCTATTGGCAGGACGACTATTATAACTTCGTGACTCTATGAGCATTAATTAAAATTAATTTGTTTCGTTATAAAATGCTTACTGTTATCATAAAAGTCAATCAAATCAACAAATATGTTTGTAGCAATGCTTTTGCCGCCATGAAACCCACATAAAAATATTCAGCAAAATGTAAGCTCTATTTAGCTTTTCCCGGAGAAAATGGATTTCCGCTTCATTACCTCTACACCTGATTCGGTAAAAATGTTACTTTCTGCTGTTTTCACTACATTACATTTCTGTTACTACGTTGTGGTTACAATAGAGCATCTGGAAAGTCATGCTAATGGGTCATTTATTTAGCATTGACTACAAGAAAACCAACGCGAAAAAGCATCTGCCAAAACTGAACATTAACAAAACGACAACTTCACATACAATGAACATACCAAAAATATTTACATGCATTACATGGATAGGAGGCACAAAAATACCTCTTTCCGAATATTGTTTCAAATGAAATTCAATATAAGCTCCTTTTTTGACATCCACATGTCACACCCTTGGGTTACGTATATACCACCCAATTTTAAATTTGGTTAAAAGTAAATGTAGATCAAAAAAATGTACTTAATATATGTTCGTCGAGTCCTTCTGATAAAGATTGTAAGAACAACCTGAAGATCAAACTATGATTTTCTGTTCGTGTACTGCTTCAAACAGGAAAAAAATGTGATATCAGTTCCAACCTCAAAAGTTTCACAAAGGTCAAGAGAACATATTATTTGTGTGCATAGTTGAGCTATATTTAAAATGTCATTGTTTTGTATTTTGTGGCTGTTTCTAAGTGCAGTCTATGAATCGTTGATTAATAACGTGTTATTTTCTAATGTGTATGTTGGCACTCCTTGAGCAATGTTAGCGTCTGTGTTCAAGGCTAGCATTTGCTTGGAATGACGTATTTTTAAGACACTCATTAGTTTTCAGTAAGCCCCTTACATATGATTGTATACTGTGAATGCTCTCCCATTTATCAGTTTGTCATATCTGCTGGTCTGTTTGATTGTCTGACACTATTATTTGAGTTTTATTCAACAAAGTCAAAATATTGATAGAGGAATAATGAACAGGAACAAAAAACTATCAGAAACCTGGCTTTATTATATGCGACCGATCACCCGCCAATGGGAAGTGTTGTAATCGCGAAAAACTTTGTGTTTTCTTGATGTTTCGTGACATACAAATCATGAAAAACGCATTTTCGTCGGTCCATATGTACTTCGACTGCTATTTTGAATTTAAAAGGTCAAAATTTGGAAAGCAGTGTATGGGTAAATATGTTTAGAACTAGTATTGCGATACATTTTCACTCTGAACTGAGCAATGACAGTTCTTTTTCGCCTAGAGTCAGCGTTTGGCTTTAGTGGTTTCTCAGTAATTTTCTGTCATATCACGTAATCCGTAAATCCTTCTTCTAGCAAGTTTTTTGGAATGAAGTATATCAAGAGCTGAGCTATAAATTTGCAGAGTGACTGCGACTTCTCCCAGGAGTAGCATTACCTATCAAAACTTCCCCTGAAAACTTGCTTTCCGCCTACACAGTTCACATCTCTTAGAGCAACGTGGCGTTATAACGACGAGAAAAATAATGCAGACAGTGAAATCATGCTTTTACTTAGTACTTGATTCGCGTCACAAAAGCACAGTTTTGGTTTTCAAGGTATTATTGAACATGATATCTATTCTAAGCTTATAACACTCAGTCATAAAGTATCTTTCATTTCCATCGGTCTGTTTGTCCCATTGTACTCTGGCCCTAACCCTAAAGGTGCCTTTGGCCACGACGACTAAAAAGAGCAAAAGTGAAATTACACATGGATCTAAATCCCCTACATGGAGATGTATTACGTTGTTAATTGAGTTATTCTGTCAAATAATGTTCTTTACGCTCCGCAGATCCATCAAATGTCATTCTGTCATTTTTTATGGAGATGCGAGCGTTGAACGAGATTTTATTTACCGCACTAAACCTGCAAAATGCCGGTAGATTGATGTTCACTGAGAAGGTTAATTCTGCAATTTGTTTTCAGTGGGATCATAGTTACCAAGTAACATGCGGCAATATATCTGACCACCAACTTGTGATATCTGATTTACCCCCGAATACAAGATGACGAAAATATATAACCGTGTAACAATTAAATAATAAATAAATATAAATGATATAATTAATTAAGAACCCAATTTTTTATTGAAAAAAATATTTATCCTGAAAATGTACTGTGCACCGTAATTCACAACAGTGTGAGTTTACCTTTGACAGGGATTGCTGAGAAATAAAATATCTTAAATATGAGTGTGAATAACTGGATAAATATTTTCACTTTCATAGGTTCTAATGGTACACCGAGCTTTATCTAAAATATTTTTATTTTACTTTCCAATAGTACACATTGGATAAATATACAGCAGCGTATTTCGACGGTAATGCCGGCAAATAAAAACCATTAGAGAGACATGAATCAGTTTCACAGTACATTGAGATAGCTTATGTAAACAATTCGTTACGAAGCTTTACGATCGTGTTTAAAACGTCCCTGAACATTACTAACTTAGCACGTTCTGTTATTTATTAGAGCTATTAAATTTGCATCTTCTCGTGTGAAATTTATTCCAGATGAAGTATGCGATCTATACTCATAATCTGCCGATTGATTATTTTATTGTGTAAATCCATAGGCTATCACACTCACATTACTGGTGTAGAGTGACATCTTTTGATAGAAGAAGGAAGTCAAATGTGTGCATATCATTTCCAAAGCATCCACACATGAAAATTCTAAACACTCGGAGTCAGACGATCCAGATAAAAAAATGTGTATTTCAACACAAAGTTCCAATCTCTTTTTCAGTGAAGCATTTCGGTTCATATATTAATCATCGTCGGACTGTTAGATTTGACATGAGAAAACAAGGAACCAAAGGGCTGCTGGATTTTTGACCTTATGCAAAAGGTGATTACGGTCTACAAAATGACATTCATACAAATTTCATTTTCTCCTTGACTAGAGGCATATTTGAGACCTCAGTGTGCTGAATCTTTATAGCTAAATTGATAAGTAATACAGACGAACAATAAAGAAACGTATTAAATAAAATAAACTTCATGTACAGTTGCCGTCAACCCATATTTTATAGATTGAAATATCTCGACAGGTCTCATTTATATGGTTAATTATTTTTATTATTGCATAAATCAAATAACATTTCTATTGTATAAAAAATAACATTTAAATGTGTATTTTATCCTATTCTAATATTGAAATACCCGGGAAAATATTCTATATTTCAATTTATTGTACATTTTGTGATATACATTAATTGGTATGGTATGTTTATTGTTATTTGATAATCCATTTTGCCTCGAAAGCTACACCACAAGCTCATTCCTTTTCAACATCATATTGGGCTGCATTTATATTATTAGCGTATTTTCAGCCATGTGCTAAATCCAATGTAACAATTACTCGAAATCAGCTCGTACATCAAACGTTATACATATTACATAATATTTACAGCACGTTTTTGGCAGAACTCCGCATTTTCAAATATATACATTTAGGAAATGGAATACATTGACGTGATTTGTATTGTGTGCTCTAATAGAAATAAAAAATCGCAATCAGTACATGGAATATCCACGTTGGTGTGAGGGTAGAAATATTTATGTAGTCAACTTTAATATTAGCAATTTGTGTATGAATATAAATATTTATACCTGTTAATTGAAACTTCAATGATGGAGGCACAGGCTTTAACAATTTTTCGTACAGTTTGGTTTGGATTTCTGATCCAAAAAATTCTTCTACCTTCAATTTTTTTTTCTTATTGAGAAAAGGCATCAAGTGGGTTAATTCTGTATTTCCTCGTAAAGGTATCTTTTTAAAAACATGTTTTTTTTATCGGATTTTCTAAATTCTGATAGTTGAAATTGGGTTTAAAAAATATTTAATTGCTTTTCAGTTAGTATGACTGCGATATTTTATTTTGTCGTTTTTGAAAAAAATATGTTTATTTCATTCTGCGCATGCAGAACACAATTCAAATATATGCCCTGAATAAAAATAAATCATATTTATGCCCAGACAAAAAATAGTTAGTATGTCCTTATATAGGATTCAGATATATGAATATCTACTACAGTGTACTGAGAATGAAAAAACTTGTTTATAAGTTTTAAACGACGACGAAGTATTTACTGTCAACTAGATTTATTTTACTTAGGGCTGATTTCATCAACATCAGAGATATAACGAATGGATTGACCAATCACATAAGACCTTTCTGAAATGCCATTAAATATTGTACTGTCAAAAGTCTCTGAAAACCATTGATTTTCTTTGAATTTCAACACAAAATGGTGAGGAAAGAATTGATCAATGAAAAATGGCACTTTTTGAACCTCACAGCAAGTTTGTGAGCCTGGCAGTCCACCATATATAAGTGAAAATTGCTATTTCCCTCATTTCACAAGCTATGACAAATTGCTATTCTCCACCAATAGGATTTGAGGAATGTGAGGCATTAGGACGTCGGTTTTCGGATGTATCAAATTCATAAAAATCTAATGTAAGAGTATTGCAATGATTTTTATAAAGCTACATAATACTGTAATAATATAAATACCTGATAATTCAGTAAAAAAAAGGATATATAGGAGGCATTTCACAAATTTCCTTATTATTTCTGTTACTTATTAGGTTCATTCATATTCTACAAAAATAAATGCCATCCAAGGCCTGCTTGGTGTCCAGCACAGGTATCCAGCATTACAAAAATCCTTATGGTTGAAGGTATAACGAAATAAGGTTGCACGGCATTCAAAATATATAGCACAAACACTGGAAAAAAATAATAAAAAAAGTTGAGCTACAATTTGGATATTTATATAAGCTTAGCCCTGCTTTTCAGAAATAATTGTAAAATGAAATTACCAAACACCATAAACAAAAACAGCTGAGAGCTGTTTACGTATTCTGTACGTCACACGTCGTCACGATTCATATGCAGGTCTAGTGATGGGTGTTTTGAATCTCCATTCCAGTTCGAAGTTGCTGGTTTTGTAAGTGAGTAAATTTCTGTATTATTCATAAATATCCTAAACATTTTGTTCAGGGTTTTGACATAGATATTATCATGGTTTTACTGACACTACAAATAAATTGAATTTATCTGTGAGCTATTTCACATGTATTATTATACGTATAGAATTTTACTCTGACCAATGTTAAATTAGTTGCTGTTTCAAACTTAGTCACTTCTGGTGAGTAATCCCATTTTCGATGTTATTGAGCGATCATTGTAGCCCTGATGATGGATGCATATACATACGAAATCTTTGTTGAATAAAGTGAAAAAGTGAAATATATATGTATATATATATATATATATATATATATATATATATATATATATATATATATATATATATATATATATAAGTAGAAGAGTATATATGAACACATGTTTGGTGTGACCACGCTTACTAGAGTGGGACCTCTATATGCATTTAGATGTCACCTTACTGAGCCCATCACTATGAATTCACAGCTTACGAAATAGCGACCTATATCTATTTTGTGGTTTGAAATGACAGATAAGCGCATAACAGAAACTGATAAACAACTGATCATCTGTGGCGCATAACAAGTACTGCAATTTCCTATTTTCTCAACGTAGAGCAGCAGAAAAGTATCATGTTCCAATTCAAGAGCTTATGCATCTTCTGTAAACAGTTTATGATGTTAGTTTGTCCTTGATACAATCCGTATTAGGTATTTTGTATAACCCTATTAAAATCAAGGAATGCTGTGTCCAACCAGGGGAATGAAAATGATCGGATTTCTCTACTGGATTTTGAATACAATTACTTGGCAATTTCTAAGTTTCTATGACAACGTTTCTCACCAACTGAAATATTTGTGCAGGATGGTCAAATTGTAGAATGTATGTATTTATATAAGGTAGGTACCTATATGTAAATAGTAACTCGTATAGAACTCCTCCACAAATAGTTATATGGAAATTAACTGTGTATTCCAAAAATAAAATTGTAGAAATGTTCTCTACAATAGAAAATAATTGATTTTATCTGGAAACTACAAATTGTTCACCATTTTGATTCAAATTCCTGTAAATTTAGCAATATTCCATAAGCAAGTGACATCACAATGCCAATATGTCATCTCAGAAGTTTGAAAATTTTGTTTTATATAGTCAAACACCATTGGATATCTAAATTATAACGAAAGACTCTGAAAGCCTATTGGTAGAGGTTGATTCACTCAATATAAGGACTAGTTGTTTGATGAAAGCGGCCCTTAGTTTTCCATCGATAACTCTGATGCAATCGTAGCCGGCAATGATTATTCGCCCTGTATAGAATGCGAGCCATACCCGGTTGACATGAGCGGTGTTTGATTTGGAATAGCTAGGAACCTATACCGCAACGGGCGCGCACTGCGGTGTGCATTTCACGTTGACACCATGATGAATGCGGCTGAATGTTAATTCTATGTCACCGCGATGCATTTTTCTCTCGAAAGGATCAGGTCGACTGCAATGTTTCACCGTGTGCTGAGGCGGCTTTGACAACATCAAAGCTGACAAGCTCATGAGATTAAAAGGAGCTGTTTTTCACTCTTGAACTAAATATACGGGGTTTCTCAAAAGTGTGTGGATATAGAGAGCAATAATTGAGGCTTTACTTTTCGTAGTTTGACCTTGGAGTTGGATTCGGCGATCACGAAAACCAATGAGCACCTAGAAGAGCCAGGTTTTTGAGCGTTGTGAATCCTTAATTATTGTGTTTTTTGGGGGTTATGTAAAAACCTTGTAGTAGAGATAAACTGACCTCGAGTTCGAATTCAGCGACATGGTCTGATCTTCGGGCTAGACAATGTCTTTTTGTGGCGTGTTACTGTCCATATGGGACCACATCATAACCTCACAATATTTCATCATAATCAGAGTACAATATCTATGTGAAAGTTAAAGTATGCAAAAAACTCAAAAACATGAATGTTCGATCATATGGAATCGCATGCCTTCTAACAAGTTTTCAATTAGCTTCACCTGTGTGTATGTTTGTAATGGAATCTTCGAAGGTCAGATTAACTTTAAATTTTGCACACTTATGATAAAACAATAGTTTAATAGGGCTGTCCCATTATTTATTTATTCCAAGCAATACGTTTGGAGGTGATGATTCACACACTGACCTGTATCTATAGAGACAGAATATTTGAAATATCTCTATATAACATCAAAATTAATTTTTCTACTAATTCTCAAAGCAATAGATTTGAAACGTAATATTACGAATAATAGTTAAAATTTCTTATTACCACACTTTCGTTAGTTTGACCTGTATCTATAGAGACAGCATGTTTGAAATATAACGATATTCATCTCAGGCCTTCCTAAAAGGAGATAATACCCTTCAGACCCGGAAGATCCATTGAAGAGCAAATCCAGCAGCCACTTAATTGTGGCACCAAATATTTTATAGTTAGTCTAACTGAATATACATAATAATTCTTAATATAAGAATAAAATGAGTAACGAGAAAATTATGGTTAATGTTGTTATAATTTCTTACTAGTTCTATTTTCATATTGACATTAATTTTCTTGTGAATCACTTTACTCTTAATTTTCTACTTTTGAGTTATATTAACTATGAAAGCGTGATTTTTCGTTCTTTTATTACTCAGCTCCATTCGTCTCGCAATTCCAGCGACATTGCCGTGATGAAAAAAAATACTCTGGATAAATAATCTCTACCGATGAAGTGTAGGCACGTCCTTTGGGAGTTTGTCAAATTGCACTGTCGCATTACCTGCGAGGGACAGATTTTCTCTTTTGTCTCCCCCTTTCGCTCCAATCCGCCAAGTTGATTATTCAAATAAATTACTTACTACGGTAAAAGTATCGATCAAGAAGCTCAGATTGCGGCTTGTTTGCGGGCACGAATTTTTCAGTCAAGCTGTCGGACTGAAATGAATTCCTATTTTCAAGATGGAAGGTAGGTAGGTTTTTATAGGGCTATAACACCATTTTGCAAAAGCAGTCTTTTTACAACCTCCTTTTTGTGCCACTAGGCGATCTTAGTTCCCGTAACGTAACGTAAGCCGTAAAAGGTGATTGGCGACAGCAACAATCAATTGCTGAGTTGAACCGCTGAAACAGAGTTTTTTGCTCGTTCGGTATGAGTTTTTGTACTGTCAAGGACACTACTTGTTGGGACGACGTGACATTGTTTTACAAATAGGACGATACCATCATTCAGCAGACTTCAGATGGTAGATTATGAAATGCCACGATATTTAGACTCACTCAACGTTTATGGAAATCGCCTTATTTGTAAGATGTCGATGTCGCGACGTCCCTACTCTCCTTACTCACACGGATCGAGCAAAGAACTCTGTTTCGGCCACAGAAAACTCAACAGTAGGTGAAACTCAGCAGTTGAATGTTGCAGATGGCGTGGTATACAAATAGACAGGAATGTTTGGAAAAAGTGCCATTATACATAAACTAAAATTGGTAGATCAGTAGACAAAATGTAAAATCAGAATACTGATTTTTCAGTACAGTTGGCAACGCTAGCTGTCAACCCCAAAGTTCGCTATTGCCAAATTTTAACGAATCTGGATTGAGTGCTCACAAATCCCAAGATATTTGATACCATTGATTGAGATTGCATTCCCTAGTTCGGAAACCTTCAAGTAATACTGCTTCTGTCATTGTTTAGAGATTGTTTTCCGTTTCACAGCGTTTTGATTGATGTGCTATCCTCAATCGTCTTCAGGTGGAAGGATCGACCATTTGTTTCGATGCTGCTTTCATACTTTCTCCCTGTCGTCACGCTTCACCCCACCCCGTACGATCCCTGATTGGAAACTGGCAGTACTGCGGTGACTCACACTGCCCGGCGGATGATGAGTAGGCGACGTTAAATCATTGTTGTTTATATAAACCGACGACGTGGATGAAGCATGAAAGTAACATCTGAACAAATGCTCAATCCTTTAACCTGAAGACGATTGTAGTTACCATACACTCGAAAAGTTATGAAACAGTGTTACTTAAAGGTCTCTGAACAAGGAAGCGCAATCCCTATCAAGAATAATTTGGGATTGACAGCATTCTATCCTAGTATCGGAGAGATTAATTGAGATTTGGTAATAGCGCCATTCCCGTTAACACCCAGCGTTGCCGATCCGACTGAGAAATAAGTAGATCTACCGAATTTACGTTCAGAGTTCAGAGTCAGATCCACTCACCTTCCGCTGCACCTGTCTCAAGGCTTGCGCATGTTGAGCAGGTCTGACTACTGCCTGCGGTCCAAGTCCAACCAGCGGGGTGAGCATCTGTGGGGGTTGCAGGTGCATCGGTTGCAGGTGGACCGGGTGACCTGCGGCAGCCGCAGCCGCAGCTGCAGCAGCAGCCGCGGCCGGATGCACTGGCACGGCCACCATCTTCTGTAGAGGCATGGCTGCCGCCCATGGGAGGTACCAGGAACCGGGTGGTTGGTGCTGCATGGTCACGCTTCGATGTCGGAAAAAGCACTACCAAAGCGGAATTGGAATGACGGCGCGGGGCATTTCACGGTGCTGAAAAGAAAAAAATAAGCCTTATTCAATATTATATTTGCGGTGATAAATTACTATTTTTCGCCTAATCCACAAGCTACAACATTTGGACACAACTAGAAGTTTGGTGAATTGGATCAAGGCGTTTCTCAGTAATAGAGAGTTCGTTGTGAGAGTCGGTGAATCATTATCAATCAAAAGGGCAGTAACTAGAACTCAAGCCTACAGCGTCACCGAGATTTGTTATGAAACATACAAAGACGAGTAATCTTTACGGTCTTCAATGTTCTAGCTATAAAGCGAGGTTGAAAATCTTGACTTAATTCTCTGATAAACGTTTAGTTATTACGAGCATCGTCTGGTTCGATCTATCATCACTTTTCTACCTCAACGCCAACAACCTACATGGACATAACTTCAAATTGAAAGAGGAAACATTCCGGACTACATGCTGTCAGTTAATCGTGTCTGATAGGGTGTTAACGTTTTATACCATGACCAAAGGCAAATAATCTCTTTAATATTGGTTGGTCGAAGACATTTCAATGTACATTTAGCCTGGTCACTATCATTAAGCCTTTTGAGCACATAACTTAAACATTACCCTTAGGCCTTACATGAATCAGAGAGTACTGTACACAAAATTGAAAATGTCCCATACTGGATAATGAAAAAGAGTCTTACAATATTAGCATACCACGAACGGGTTCCATCCCTGTTGGAACTGACTATGCGTTCACTGTATTTACGCCTATCTGCTTCCCTGTTGAAGCATCAGGTCGACTTTCTCTCTCAACAACCCGAAATGATATTTTTCCAGCTGAAAGCTCCGAGATGAAACAACATTGATAACCTCTTGAAAGGTCTGTCGTGGTCCCCAAAAAGAATTAACAGAAGTGGCTTTTGTTGGGTTTTAATAGCGATTTTATTTCCACAATAAGTAAACGGTACTTGAGGACAGTTAAGAGCTCTCCGGCTTTCAATATAACTGTTTTTATAGCTTTTTCCAGGGCCGTAATCTATGAAACTGCAGTGTATCAAGAAAACAATGTTGCTTGCACTTCAGATGTGAGGAAGTCAATTGAAAGCCAATTGAAGCTTTTGTAAAACTCGTTCGACGATTTTGAACCAATATTTTTGTATTATAATTTTTCTCGTTTTCTCGTCAAGATAACCTCAGTGTATTATTTCTTTTCTGTACTATTCATAGCAATTTTCAAAAATTCCACTACGGACTTCCATTGTTCCATTCTGGAATTAGTACAACCGGAAGGAACTGATTTACAGCGACATCTCTTGGTCTTCGAAGGCAGTCCAGGTATTGGGACCTTTGACTTCGCAAGTTGCCAATGGGTGTCCCCATAGAGGGCGACACTTGGAGATGAGTTGACGTTGCTATCACACCCTTGACTGGGTTACGTATATACCAACCGATTGCTCGCTACAGTTAGACCACCAGGCTATACTTATGAGTCTAGGCTAAAGACGAAACATGCATGTCTGATGCATAGTGGAGAGCATACACTTGGTCCTTTCAGTATTAAACTAAACTTATGGATTCGCTCTGTAGACGACAGTTTCGTGATATGGAATCATGTTGATGATAAAATATGACACTTTTTAACCTCTGATATCTCCAAAGAGATTCACAAAAAAGAGGAGAAAGTAACAACAGCCGTCCTTTTATAGATGTATTGTTTAGTCAAACAATGTTTTTTTAATGGGCTTAAAAATGTTCACATTTGAGATACTAAGTTATTAAGAAAGCGCAATATTCAATGCTCAGCCTAAGACATACCAATTTTATTCTGGAGAAAGCAGCTGTATCCTGTGCCTTCCCTTAGTCGGTGCTTATATCTCTCTAAAGTCTTTATTCAAACGTCTGCTCTTTATGGTATAATGAAATCATCTCCTCAGAATAATAGAAAGGAACCCTTTTCTTAGTATAATCAATTATTCATCTGTTAAAATTTAATTCTCAATTAGGGACAAATAGGACAATCAACGTCTTCCATTGCCGATGTTTACGTCTCTGACGTAACTGCTTTATTATAAAGCGCACAATTTAACAGGAGCTATACCTGTGACTTATCTCAGTAACATTAAATTGAAAAAGCTCTCGAGCAGAACAATACTTAACCGGGATGATCTCTTATTAGAAATCATGACGCCCATCTACTTTTAGTTATCATGCCATTGTTGTATTTGTAGCGCTTATATACATGCATGTTTCGTCTTTAGCCTAGACTCGTTAGTACAGCCTAGAGGCCTGACTGTAGAGAACAATTCGGTTGTATAAATATCCCAGGTAATGGTGTGATAGTAACATTTATCTCCAAGTGTCGCTGCCCATTTGATGTACGGGTTTAGAGGATTCGGAAGCTGAGCAAACTTGTGAAGCAGAATTGTTGGCATTGCTCTAAGATTGCTGTAACCGTTTTGATCAATCTCCAATTATCTCTCTCTAAGCTCTCTTTAGCACTATTCTATACTCTTAGCCAAGTAGTAGAAGTCCAGTTTTATATGAGGATATCTATCACGTATTGACAGTCTGAAGAACTCGTTATGCTTTGGTAACTAAAAACCTACTCAAACAGCAGCATTTCAAAAGCTGCACGTTAATGACAGTCTCCATAATCTTGGGCATACTCCAGAGTACATGTATTTACATGATACATGTTTTCCACTTTCAGTCTTTCCTAATCACAGCGATCTCGGAAAAGCTTCTCTTACACACCAACACCTCTGATTTTCTACTACATACTTCCCAAATCGATGATCAAAACGCTACCTTTACATTTTATTGTCACTGTGACACATGAATTCCATTCCAAAGCGAGACGAATTTCACACAAGGCAGAAGAATTAACGAGCTCTCAAAAATATGCCTAGCTCAATATTTTATTTTACTCCATAATGTATAACTTTGTAGTAATAAAATGCGAATTAAGCTAAAATGCATAAGAATTTCGCTACGTCTTGCAACGTAATTAATTGGGCTCCTAGAAATATTCCTAGTTTACCTAATGGACTGAATACTTTATGGGAAGTAATTAGATTAGGGTTTTCCGGTGAAGTTCTGCTAGGTAGGGGTTGATCTCATTACAGCTTAAGCGTTGAGCTTTACACCTAAAAATTTAGAATATCGTGGGAGTTTAAGGTATGTATTTACCATGATTTACCAGCTGGTCTCACAAAAAATTATGTACGGCTTTTTTCCAAGTACAAGACGAATGTTAAAAGAACGATGATTGCATTCCTATTTCTTCAGTAGACTGTGGCCCAGTTTGGTTGAGTCTATGCACCAGGAAACGAATTAATCAATTTTCTCCAAACCAATGGATGGATCATAAGTTTTACTCAAGGTTTCATTTTGGTTTGTTTTTGGAATCTCACTACTGTGATTTTAGTTCTATCTCAATATTAACGTCATTACAATTCAAAATCTAATTGTCATTATGTATGTTGAAAATGAACCAGAAGTTACATTAGCTCTCATCCTGGGACGTAATTACACTTGAAATGATCTTTTTCAATACTATAAAAGTACATTTTTGATTTTTTATGGTATCAAGTCAGTTTATACGTGTTTGAAAATATCCAGACGTATTAAGAACTGATGACAATAGAACAATGATACAAATTTTTGCGAAAATTTAACCAAAATCAATAAAAAAATTGAATCAAAATTTTAAATAGAGAATTTTCAAAAGAATTTCAAATAAACAATTTTTGAATGAATTTGAAAATTAATTTGAATAGAGGAATATTAAAAAAAAATTAAAAACAGCTTTAATAATTTGTACTGAGAAATGACATCTACATGATCATTGCTAAGCAACATGAAAATTTATTTCCTCCAATGAATCCTTGGAGTAAATGACGACATAATGTTTGTAAGCACCAAGCCCTAAAGTATAAAATCAATTGGCCTCCTCCCTCGACGCTAAATTAACAAAGTTGTAAAACGGAGCAAACATGGCTTTTAGGCTTTCGTTAATTGTCTACACGCTGCTCTCAACGTTTGCTCGCAAGCTAATTTTCATTAAGTTGGCTTTTCGTATTTGCTCTTGTATGGCAAGCACACACTTATTCGAGGCGAACGCAATCACGATTATTTTTGATGAAATTTTACATAACAAAAAGGCGTCATATAGGCTGATTCTGTATTTCATAGGCAGGTGAATCAGCTTGGAAGCAAAGATTTGAATCGCATTTGGGAGCTGTTAAACCTTTCGACTTCAACAGAAAGTATATTGTAACCCCTGGAAACCTTAAAGCCTTTACGATTTGAAGAATTCACATATAATTTTTTTTCAAAATTGAATGAGCAGACTTTCTCCTTTAGTTTCAACTTATAAGACACAACTCCTTATAAGTAACAAATGAGTGAAGCCCCTTTGGCCACTCCCCTTATTGACAACATTGGATTCAATTTTTCCTGATATCCCAAACATCAAACAAAGGGAAAATATATCTGGGTGGATACGCAGAGATAAAACATATTTTTCTACTCCGATAGCTTGTTTGCTTTGTCATATTTTCCATTTCATTATTATCATATCCGACATAAATAACAAATGGACTTTTTGTTAGCCACCTAAAAGATTTCTCCAATGGATATAGATGGGGCTACTGTCACCGTCTAGGAGGTGATACAGAGGTTAGCATTCTAATCTTTATCAATTTGATGAAACTGAATTTTGCAACACGTTGTAGTCCGATTGCGACATACTTGAACCGATATTCACTCATGATCTCCAGGAAAAAAGAAGTTTACTGATTATTCACCATGCCAGTACCGATGTCATGAGAATTTTACCATTCTATCCATGTTATATGGATGGATTGAACTATAATTTATCCTCATAAACACTACAACAAATGAGGTTTTATGAGCAATCTCATCTAGCTAATGAGATAATGATTTATTCCTGGGAGATGTGGAGTTCAGAAAAGTATTTACCTCCACATCTCCGGAAATGGCATAAGTAGGAATAAATCCAATTCAGTGCTCGCCTCCTGATAACAAGGGATGCCTGGGCCATCTTTTAAAGCTGAATAAAGAATAAGTTCCGATAAAATTAGGGAGAAACATCCAAGTCGGTGCTGGAAGTTCAAACAAAAGACGGAAATGCAACCCGAAAGAGGGTTTGGAGGAGACTTACGACGACGAAGTGCCCTTAATGAGAAAAACAGCTTTTCAGCTGAAAGGTTGTGAATCAATTTCCAACCAATCGTGGAACTTTCATATAATAGCCCATAAATTGGGGAGCTGGTCGAGGAAGCAGTTTCTGATCAATTAGATTTGAGATGCTTTGGAAAAAATCTTTGGGCATTCAATTCTTAGCTTGCTTCTATACATAAGCACAAAAAGTTTATTATTTGAGAGGAGTTTTTTGAATATCGTATTAATATCTATATCACGAAAAACCATTTTACTCATTTCAGTAGGTAACTGTTTTTCTGTCTGTGTGTATGTGCCCTGTTCGGTGATCCTTGACCCTTCTATAATGCCAATAGAACTTGTTGATACAAATTTGAGATTACATTACTAGTGTGACAAAGACGATAAAACAGATAAAATGATGGTACATTTAACACACAGTTTCACAGATAAAATGTTTTTCTATCACTGACGTGTTTCCATTTATATTTTCATCGAAGTCAGACTGTCAGATATGATTTTCAACAAAGGCTACCCAGATTACTTGCCAACTAACTAACTAATCCTATTATGGATACAAAGCTAGAGTTCTCAAATCTAGCATACTATTTATCCTGTCTAGCTATTCTTTTATTAAATTATTTATTTTTCCTTGCTTTTGTCTGTCTTAGGGGAAATCTCTTCATTTTATTTTCCCATGAACCATAAATTAGCTGGAGGCATCTGTTTCAAAAAACTACGTCTACTAATTCAAGCCTTTACCAAGTTTTTTCCCTCAATACTTCTTAAATGCATGAGTTTGATCACGCACTGTGCTTCAAATAAAATTACGAAAATTGGGCACAATTAACTTCTCGAACCAATTTATCCATACTTTTGCCTCAGCTAGAGAACCAAGTTCAGATAGTTCCAGAACTGCTTGCTGATCACTATGCTATGCTATTTACTTGCATGTATATTTTGGGTAGCCAGTAGTAATGGGGGAGGCCACCTTTGGCACTCAAAACCACTTTCGAAAATTAAAGTTAGGTATGAAAATAGCGTATAATCCATGATAGTAAACTTGAGGAAAGTTCTGTCAATAAAAGCCTTAGGTTGGTGGGAACTGAATAATTCATTAACATTCCAGATGACAGTAAAACCGATCCGGTGATCCTTTAGGCTCCGTCATTAAGAGCGGAGGGTAGGACTACAGTATCCACTGCTCGCATTTCTCTCCCTAATTTTCCACTAATTTCTCAACTTTTCGTCGTAGATGGGATATTTTATAACAGCCTCGCTCCACCTTCTGTCTTGGGAGTTTAAGTTTTCCTGGCATCTGTCCTACAGGGCCGGACTGACCAGTGGACAATATTGTATATTTTTGGGAGTTAACCACATGTCTTAGTTAAGTTAAGTTCAGTGTGTTAATCACTTTGATAGGGTCTTATTCAAAAATCAGTTAATACGTGAGAGAAGTAAAGTTGTCTTTGGCTTAAGTCAAGATGCACCTCCACCCAATGTCTCACTTGTATGAATGTGCGCATTCTATGTACTTGTGATGATGAATTTTAGGACAAGGTAGACTTCCTTATTGAGCCAATATGTCAAACACAGTGTTTTTCTCTCTATTTAGTCGGAAATTTCGTTAGTCTGTCTCTGGTAGCACACGTAGGAGAAACTGAACATTTCAAGTAAAATTACTTGCTCGGAATAAAGTTACCAGTAGGTTAGAGAGCTTATATAAAAGTAACACACAAAATTATCTCTTAGAAACTCATATACGTTGCTGAGCTACCATTTGGAAAGATTGGACTTGTGAGATACTCATTAACACGAGCTATATTTATTATTCAACAAAATAGAAAATTGATACCGTTAGTCATATGGTTGAATATTTCCTTACAAACCACTGATGAAAAATTGCGTCAAGTGGATTGAAGCTGTCAAGTAGGTTGTCTCTGTACTTCCCACAGAATCGTATTAGGAAATAAAGATTTGAATCGCATTTTAGAACTGTTGATCTTTTTGAGTTTCAATAAATGTAAGATTGCCGTATTTTTGATCATATATGGTTAATTTAAGTAGATATTTTCAGATGCAACTTGGGGAAAATGTTGGAGGTAAGGAGAACAAAATCTTAATTCACGCATATGTTTCTCCTGGCACAAAGCAAAGAGGAGCACACAAGAAGGTTTTATCAGTCCTTCCTTATCAACCAGATGAAGGATAACACAAAAAGCGGGCACTTAGTTTTGTTTGCCTTGTTTCTTGATTAAGGGTTGTATGTTTCGTGAAGTCGCTGGGCCGAATCCTGATTAGTATCTGCAGTAACGTATAATAAGTCTAAAACAAAGAATTGCAGATAAGGGTTGAATATATAGGGTAGTGTCTAACTTTAGTGCTAGTTTGGTAATTGAAAAGCAGGTGCTGTATAACTTTAATTGGTTGTTAAGAAAACGAAAAGCTATAGGGCACCCCCATCGTATCGTTCTAAATTATGAGCATTGTCTTTTATCAATGACTCACCCTGTATATCAAAGTAAATTTTATCAATAAATTACCCTTGACATTGAATCACCGATGAATATGCTACACAAGTGTGTTCAGATCTATATCGAATATTTTCGAGTGACTAAAGCTTAATGAATAGAAGACTTCATTAACACTTAATCAAAACAGCTGATTTATCTCAAAATACTCAACTTCGCTTTTTATCCAAACATCAATACGCGCCTTTAATAAATGATCAACTCTGTAGTATTCGTAAACAGAGATTTATTTTTAGTGCAGTGTGTTTAATGTTGCAGTCAGTGTTCTGGTCATTTTAAATACGTAATTTGGGAAACTGCAATAGCGCAATAATTCACTTTTATTTCCTTTTAACTTCTTTCATGTGGTTCACGTTATATTAATCCTGACTTATGAGTAAAACAGTAAAATAACTCTAAGAGGTTGATTCTATTGAAAGTAAGGCAACTCCATTCATATATGCAATACATAAGAGGGCTTTTCTACTGCTAAGCCTGTCTAGTATGTGGCAATATTCTTACAACAAATTTTATCTGACATTTTAATGTAGTTACTAATTATCGTCAAAAATACCTTATTGTTTCTTTCGCCAATAAGGGGTAGAAATAAATAAGGAGAATCCTCCCTTTTGGATGCTATAATATAACTGATGTTTTACAACATCGAAGGATGGCCGAACTGTCTCCAGTCCAGCAAACATTGGAGGAGTACAACTTCCAACTTCCAACTTCTGGAACAAGCCAGAGAGTTTCTTCTCTGATGGGTACAGTTTACTACGTTTTAGAGTCAATGTGTTCTCTTGTAGAGCTTCTGGAGAGTGATAACCTTTGTGAGAGGTTATTTATCAAAAAATCTTAGATTTCTTCACTGGAACGGTATTTCAGAAAACATTTTCATCCCAGTCACGAAAATGAGTGTAGTTTTCACAACCACAGTTGGCACCAAAACATCTCAGCATTAAGATTCTCCGCGCGAGCAATGTATTAACATTTAATAACTCGACAGAATTTCAGGGAATAGTTTCCGTACAATAAACTTCTGTCCTTATCCCGGAGCGAGTTTCAGTTGAAATGTACCGCGCATCACGTTAACATTCCAGTAACGTTCAAGGTTTGGAAGGGTCAGAAGACTGAACGGCGTATAGGACGGCCCTTCCGCCTATACAGGGCTTTCCATGATAGCCCTTGGTATACCGCTCATGCAAGAAAAGTGATAATCTTGATGGGTGGAATAGACGGGATGAATATATATCAATCCCGGCAATAAAGACATAAAAACCTTCGAGAATAACAAATATTTCTTAGAGTCTGAACTTTTACAAGTTAAAGTATTAAAAGTAGATTGTTGAATAATAATTTTCTATGTCCAAATTCATCTAATTTCTATTATAAAATCTCTATATTTACATCTTATCAGCAGCAGATACGTTAAATATTGTTGTCATTAGGGATAGCAATAGGAAGGAATTAAATAGGTAACTCTGCTTACGTTGGATTGAAAACGATTGGCTGAGGATGCCTTGTCGTATGTATTTGGATATCCCAGTGCAGTTTAACTGACCGTTTTTGAGTACTAATACTTTTGTATATTTGTAGTAAGGATCTGTGTTCTCTATTAGTTTGTATGTTGTGGCTAGTGCTTGGTGTATGACTTTTACTGCAGAGTTATGTCTGGCTGTATATTCAGTTCCTGTCTTGCCATGCACTTGTAATATGTTCCATTGTTTCCTTTTGTTGTTTTATTATATACTTCTTGTAGTTTCGAGTCGCAATTACTTGGTACTGGATAGCAAACATAAAACCCACTGTTTTTGAGAAGAGTTGGTCAACCTGGAGCCGGGTGTATGACTGTGCTGATGTTTGGCTTTGATTATTATAACAATTACTATTTGAAACAGAACAATAAATTAATAATTACAATATACGTGGTCAATAAATATGATATTTCCACTAAAGACTTGACCTGTGAGTTGATATTTCAAAATATTAAAATTGAGTATTTTGTTAGTGACTTTGTTCTTTTAATTTCCAATGTTGTATAAATTGGGTATCCCCAGAGATGACCCTGTATAAAGTGAGCCCTTCCGTGACACCGTGACAACTCCGAGACTGCTTGTATAACGCCTTTGACATGCTTTAAGGTCGCAACTAACCATGACGGGCCGTATAGTGTATAAGGACGACGATGAGATGTCATCAAAGGGTAGAAGTGAATGGGGGTAGGAGAGGCAGCAAATGGTATATGAGAGGAGATGGGTAGTTTATATAGGATGGACGCACTATCGTTACACCAATAACATCAAATTTAAGTTTTAAATTTATTAGTTCATTAAGTTATAAAGATGTTTCTTGAAGGTAGAGAATTCAACACATTAATTTTCTGTAAACGTGAGTCACAACACAAATTAGGACAAGCGGCTGAGGCGTTGGTGAGGTATGCTGGAGACGTGGGTTCGAGTCCCGTCCATACCTACTGTTTCTCACTTTACGCTTTTAATCTTTTTTCTGTATTTATTTACACAGTTATGGATGCTGATTCTTCCTATAAGTCTTCCATACAATTTCTGTATGCATATTTCCATTCATCACCATTTACGATTCAATACTTTTAATACCATAATTAAAAGCCACAAAGTTTTTTGTCCATAAAAAATCAGAAACCCAATTATTAAGGTTACGCTTTGAGAGTTTTTCCTTAGGGTTAATAACAATTAACACCCTGTATGTTGAAGACAACCCTGGTATTATTGAGCACCACCCTATTTGAAGCTCTGCTAGCTGAAACCACGTCGTCCCTGTATAGAACACACAGCGAACCCTGTAAATAATTGGACGTAAATGCACTGAACTGATCTCTCGTGGTTTCCTCTACGAGCATATTATGTGGTCTGCTCGTTAGAGCTGCAGCTGTTTAGTGCATATGCATCAATTACCTGCCACTAACTAGGGTGACAGAATAAAGTGCTGGAACACTAAAATGTCATCTATCCCATTAGAAGGGTTGAGACGCTCAGAAAATCGCAAAATTATGTTGTAGTTGTTGAGAGTGGTAAGTTTAGGGCGTTAGCACATGGGCCTTGAGCCAACGCGATTCTGGTTCGGCAGTCAGCATCGATCGCTTGGTGTTTCTAATTAATTAATCAATAATTTTGTGTGCTTGTGTATCAACAGTATCGAAAGCTTATGACAGATCAAGCGTAGTCAATATCAGTTACCTACACTTCCTGTAACTTTCATAAGTGGGTAGATTGAAAGACCGTTCTGGACGCTATCAACATCGAATAGTTGTCCGAGGTCGATAGACAAATCTAACTCTATCCACCACGTCAATTACTGTTCGATCGTGTTCAGCTCAGGTCTCTGCAGAGTCCATAACCCCGTAAATGAAGTTTGCCATTAATGCAATACTAGAAACCTTCTCGTCTCTTCCTCCGAGAATTGCTCGAGCTACACGCTGCGAGGTCGGGCGTACCAGATTTTTTTCTGAGGGAGATTTAACATAAGCCTTGAACCATTTGTTTTACCGTGATTAATTTTTTCTGCTTTTATGAGTCCAAAACATTTTCTTCCACGCAGTTTTTCTCCAAAATGTAAAGTTTTGAGATATATCAGTTGAAAGGAAAGAAAAGGCTATAACATTTTGGCAATTTGAAAGGTTGGAGCATTTTGCGTTTATCTATGTGATTCCTCCGAATATGATAACAATTTGACAAGTTTTTTTTGAAATAGTGCATGACGATAAAAAAATGTACCCCGAAATTTTTTGTTATGTGAAGTTATAAAAAAGTAGAATTCCCCTTTTTCGCAGGTACAAGAACAGTGTCGCAGGGCCAATTTTCGTAATTACCATCATTGTGGACCTAACACTACCCCTCCCTTTCTCAAATCCGCCCCTTCTCCAGAAAACCTGAAAGGAAGAAAACATCTCCAGTGAAACCATTCTCTAACCTTTTAGCATTCACAATCTCCAAACAACCTGAGGGGCAAAGAAAATTAAATCCTCCCTACTGATACCATTTTCTTCCCATGCAGTCCACGATTCTGCGCCCCATACACTGCGTCCAGGGCTTGACCCCCCCCCCCCTAAGCTATCTGTCAAAGTATGGTGACATTCTAATCTTCTCGGCCAAACACATTTTGTCATGAGAGATTAACTATTGGACGAATTTTTGTTCAGATTTATGGTATATCGCTATCATACCCTTATTGATAAAATTGTATGAACGCCACTGCGCACGACTTCGTATACTTTGTGCGAAACAACTGAGCTGACCTTTCGAACAAACACTGCAATTCCTCCAATTACAGTTCGATAATTGTGCTAAAATAGCTGGATCTATAAGCTCAAATCAAATTAAGGGTTGAAAATAGACACGAACTGTAGGTGGCATTGCGACCAGGCACTTTGCAATCGAATTTCGCTTTAGATGCAAACTGTGCCGGTGGCATCCTAACCCCATGGCTGGAGCACAATTAACCGAGCCGTGCACGAATAGAATTAGGATGCATTAGTCGGGAAAGTTGAACCACGTAGAGTGAAAAGGAAATGACACTGATGTACCAACAATTTGTTCCTACTTGTACTTCTCACTTCAATGGGCGGGAGAGTATCGAAATCGCGAAACATTTCAGATTCGAACTCGAGACGAAAACGGTGAGTTTTTAGTTGAGAGTGCAATGGCAGATAGTTAATGATGACTTTCATTTTCGACATTGACAGCGTTTTCAAGGTTTTTTCAAGGTCGACCATGATCAAAATTAGTTTTTGGGTTACCTGCATTGCTGTCTTTCTCTGACTGTCTGCAAGTCACCTATGGTAAATTTTTCCATGAAGCTAGTTTCTGAGAGAATTGTTTTTAACTCTCATTGGATATACCGGGTGATCCATTTAACTTGAGACAACCGTATAGCACGAAAACGGTGGGTTTTTAGTTGAAAGCGCAATGGCGGAGAGTTAATGATGACTTTAGCCCTCTGAGAAATATGACTTGATTACGGCGTTGTCAACCGTTGCGGTATAGAAACGTTACGAAAAACAATAAATGTTTCATATTTGCGTGCAGTTCGAATTCCGCGCCTTGGACTTCATACGAGTAGTGGTGTGTTAGCAATTTATCGTATGGCATTACTTCACATTTTCATATTCTTCTCGCGCACAATCGCAAAAATGAATAAATGTGAAGTGAATGCTGCAGTGGAATGCCTGAATAAGGTGATTCGTCGTCCCTACCTCCACAAATCGTTCAGCTATTCAGCATTACGTACAAAACCGGGAACGAATTGTGGGGAGAGAGGCGACGGAATGGTTTTACTTCGCACCACCGCGTACTGATAAGTGCTTCACGCCTTATACATCCTCTTGAAGCTTACTACAACGAAACAGCCTATCCCAACGACGTGCTATCGAATAGGGGTGAAATAATTTCGATAACGATAATAATTCATGAAGGAGCAGTGAAATCAGTTGGGTTTGAACACCGAATTTATTTATATTTTAAAATGGTGAGTCTGCAAGGCCTAGGCCCTAAAGTGACGTGTGTACTTGTTTGGGAACTGAGTAAACTGGAAAAACCCAAAAAGGAGCCAAGCAACGGAATGGGTGAAACTTTAGCACAAGGAATACTGGGACTTGATGACTGCAAACAATTCATTGAAGCAGCGTCCTCCAAAATGAATAGAGAGCAGATCTCTTTAAACAGAAATCAGCTCCGTATATTTAGGGGAATCTTCATTGGACACTGAGGCCTGATAGAACACTTGTACAAACTAGGGCTCTACAATGAAGTGGAATCAGCTGTTTGGGAAGGCTTGGTTAGAACCTATATTGTTCAGAATGAAACCAATAGGGAAACTATACGAACTAGTCCAGGGTGCTAGAAAGGGTGCTGTAAGAGATAGGAAAAAAATCACAATAAGCCTGAAGGTTGCAGTGCTGATGGAGTTATTATGTCGAATCGCTTCCAGTAAAGGAAAACAGGGTTGTCGTAATCACTTATAACAATTCTACGTCAACTCGTGGAAAAATTCTTCCCCAATCGTTCCCTTTTCATCGTTGTTGACAAATATAGATTATGACTCAGGGGCCATAACAACCCCCACATAGGATCAAGTGTGATTTTCCAAAACTATTTGTAACGAGGGAGTATTTTTAGATTTTATTGCCTGTGGAACGATACGCATTGACGTCGATGTGATTAGAATAGTGATATCATCAACAAATACCTGATTAATTCACAAGAAGACGGATGTATATTCAAGAACACATAAATAGCGTAACGTTTCACGTTCAATGGCAGCTTT
Organism: Bruchidius siliquastri; assembly: GCA_949316355.1. NCBI lineage: Eukaryota > Metazoa > Arthropoda > Insecta > Coleoptera > Chrysomelidae > Bruchidius > Bruchidius siliquastri. Next base: position 36,094,450 of record OX438535.1, on the reverse strand, counting down.
TAATAGGAAACCAAACAGCCACGATTTTACAAAGGAAATAAAAAAAATTGCCTGGTTGAAATATTTCAAATGATCAGATTTTATATACGGTGTTCTAAATGTAAGAGGTATATCGGAATAATTCAACAATTTCCGTTATTTTAGCGACCTTTTTAATTTGTTAGATATGCCAGACAAATATAATTTTCATAAATATCTTGATCTACTTTAGGAAATACAACATATTTATTACTGGGAATATGAATAGACTAGTTTTTTATTTTTATCTTTTCCAATTATATGTATTATTATATATACAGAGTATATAAAAACGTAAAATGTATTTTTTCATAAAAATTAATTGAACACCCTGTAAATTTCATCATTTGCAGGCTCGTTTGAAAAAAATTATTTGTGTTAATTTAGGGGTAAGAGGGATTTCATTATCAATATTTGAGTATTAAAATTTCCTGTTAATAGAGCATATCAATCAAGTATTTAAACAAAAGTAGAAAAAATGTATTAATACGCAATATTTCTATAGAATGAGGTCTAGTGGCGAGACGTCTTTGGAAAATACGGTACAATGCGCCCAGAATCGATAAAAAAGCAAAAGCAGAGACACAAGGTTCGCGCGACTGGCTTCAAACTGACGAAATAGCTTTTGTAAAAGCAGAGACGCATATTTCCTCTCCAGGCGCCAGATGAAGGATTTTTAGGAATTTATTCAAAATATGACCGACACGCTTTTGAACAGCCTGGAAATTAAATTGGTGTGCACTGTTTTGTAGAGATAACGGATGTAATGAGTATTATGTCTGTATTTCAACGAATTATTGAAACTATATTTGATGGATTATGCCATACATGTAAGAAAGAAAATTAAGAAATGTACATATTTGGGGAACATTTAATTTACAGCTCTATACCACCAGCAACATCAAGTGGGCTGGTATTTATTCATCACGCTTTGATTTGACAATGATTGAAACCACATACGCTCACGGAACAAACTGTACGCCGCCTCATCAGACTTTTTAGTAGTTAGTAGATACACAAAAAATGTTATCTAACGCAATTAGACATAGAGCATTCGAATTGATTGATTTGTGTAACATGTAAGTTACATTTGGGGCAATTAGTGATAGATGCCTCGAGGCGGACGGAGCTATGAAGTTCCTGTTTACTGATCACGTGTTTGGAGTAACAACTGTGGTGGCTGCGTGGAGAGAGAAGTTATAAAGTAGTTTTAGGATGGTCGCAACTGCCACCAACAGTTTACAGGTATTACAATGTATAAAATGTTGGGTTTTGCTACTATGACTTAGGTTAACATTACTTTATACAGTCGAACGGTCCTACTAGGTGACAAAGTTGCTGGAAGCCATATTATTTTAATAAATTAGTCAGCTATAATGCAAAACATTTTTTATTATCATCTACGCTAAATTATGTTTCAAAAATAGAACCTACATTCATGATAAGCTATTTTTCAAATACAATAAGAAATAATTTATTGCTTCATGTATTAGATTCTAAAATATTTACTAATTTCTAGACATTTTGAAAGTTGGCTCTAAAATTTCGATTTACTAACAGTATTCAAAATAGCATAACAGGTCATTTGGGATTCTGTTCGGTCATTAAAAATCATTACTGTGAATGTTTATTCGGCATTTACATAATTCGGAACTGCACAGCTATGAAGTTGGGCCCAGTTTTCCGCTGTAATTGGAAATACCGAAATAGATGGCCGAGTGTTTTATTGGGTTTGGAAAATTATGGCAACAGGTGTCTCGCGGTTCATATACGATTGGAGACTTGCTGAACAGCAGTGTTTTACAGTATTTACGATTATTACTATACTATGTACTAACCACAAAGAGATATAATTCATTCACTCATACTACTGATAAGGGTGAAACTAATTCAAATCAGAACACACATATACATATAGGATTACCAAACGCATGTTTTTAAGCAGATATGTTCGCCTTTTGGATCCGAGAAAAGATAAATTTGTGAAAATATCCAATTTTTCATTTTGTTTTGTACCAGTTATTATGAGACTTAGAGTAGACGAGCTATTCAGTGTTTCAACATGCTTCATATTAGCTTCACGTGTATGTATATATATGTATGTTCATAACAGACTTTTTGAAAACCGATCTCGTGACAATGAAGTAATAAACAAGGCATAAAATATTATGAAAAAATCTCAAACTTCATATCGAGATATTTTAAAGTAATTTAAATGTTTTTAAGTAGTATCCCGAAGTATCTCTAAGTCTCTCAAAGTCCTTCTCGAAATCCCTTGAAGTACGTTGACATACATCACGAACTCAAAAATAATTCTGAGCCTCCTTCCCCTTCCATCTTGTCGTGCAGAGGGCCGAAGGACCAAACAAACAGAAAATTCATCAAGCATGGCGGTTATCAGAATATGAACAGTATGTATCCCTGCAAATATTTGTTCGGCATCCACATCCTGTTCCAACAAAACTGTGTTTATGTACCTGTAATAGCATGGCCTGCTTCTAGAAGTAGCCATTTCCTGGGATGCCTCTCGAGAATACGCCAGAAAAACAGTTAACCTAAAAAGGACCAGTGCCGCGATGTTATAGCAGTGGTCGCTTCCATACCGGCTCTAATGGATCTTTAATTGGCTGAGAGAGACGTAACAGTTTTTCGATGTAGATCGAAGCACAGTCGTCGGATTAGGTGCTTCTCACACAGCCAATATTATTCCGTCGTTAGCCTAGACTCGTAAGTATAGCTTGGTAGCCAAACTGTAGAGAGCAATCGGGTGGTATATACGTAACCCAGTCAAGAGTGTGATAGCAACATCAGTGACGTGACACTATCTGAATGTAGGAAAAGTTTTATCAAGTAAGAACATGCACAATCTACATTTTTCAAGGTTATGGAATGATTTTTTTTGAAATGATAGAGAAAGGTTTGTTCTATGCTTGTGTGGGGCCTTGATTTTTCATGTAAAATTATAGATATTGTCGTGATAACACTCATATCAGCGGTAAGAGAATGCTCATGCACGGTGCCACAATATTTCGTTTGAAGCACTGGATTTGAAGTATATTGAAAATAAATGTTGTATCAAAAATGAAAAATAGGGTTTCTCACTAGCATAAGCAAAAAAAACGTTCCATTATCTTGAAAAATACACGCTGGATACGGAATATTGGAAACCCATACAAACCCCCTTTTATTCTAAGTAGAGTCCATTCTTCCTATGCATAAACAAACGACTAACACAGAGAGAAAGAGAGAGAAACTATCAGTTGCAACCTATTACAAACAATTTAACCTCGGATTTGACAAAGCCTCATGTATTTTTATGGCAATTTCAATCTTCTGCACATTTTCATCCTTGAATACTGATACTCCATTACAATAAAGTCAGACGACTGTATAAATTGCTTAACTACTGTACGAAAACTTTGTCCGACTAGTGAACTTTCAAGATTCCAACTTCATTCTTATAGCTGTAATTATCCGCGGAAAATCACCATCTTTGTGTCAGCTGAGTTGGCAGAAAATTATGTAGAATCTATAATGATCACGCTTCTCACATTCTTACAGACTTTCTGAAGGACGCTGTGGCGACAAGACAATTTCCAATTTATGTATTATTCAATAGACAGAATGCTATAGTCGAATAGTTTTTGCTCCAGTTTCATTAGGTTTCTCAGGTAACAATGTTAACAGCACACCGTTATATAAAACGCAAAACGTGGATTTTTTGTGACATCAATATTTACATTGTCGCCAAACTGTCAAAATTGGCTGTTTACAAAGACTACCCACGTTGCTTTCAACTAAGCCCTGTCGTAAATAAAAACAGAGCTTAAGTCGGCGATGTTCAGGAAAACCTTTTACGAACAGGAGTAAAGACGTGATTTTTTTCTTTGGGGGACATTTCCAACGAGAATGACGTCTGATTAGTCATTTTTCATCCCTATTAACGCTCATGTGTCAATTATCATGGATACCAAATAACTCAAGAACCATATTTCCTCCAGAAATGTGTCCCAAACCATTAACCAAGCAAAATCTACTCGGTCAAGCTATTGTTCTGTTAGATACTTTTATCTTTTTTGAGTTCTTATAGGAAATATTTCTTTTGAGTCAATCTTCATCAAATCGTAGCAGTGGTTACTGATATTACGCTGTGTATGTGTGTACGTAAAAACGCCTAATGAGTTTAGTGATGTAGACATAATACGATGGCTGTTGAAAAGCATAAGAAAAGAGACGGCCGCCCTTTTTTAGAAATACTAGGCATCTTTCCATTGTGACACTGGAAAATATAAAAAATTCTGAGACCTCATGCCTGTGGATTTGACATAACCCACCGAAAAGTATGAACTTTCCTCAATTTTAATACACGTGCAGCGTCGTTTCATCCGGTACTGAGGAAATTCTTACATTTGGCTAAGTGACATGAAAAATTAACAACTTCTGAACGGATCAAGATAGATTGAGTTCGACTCCACACGTAAGCATGAGACTCGATGAGCTCTGGAATGCCGCCAACTGTTATTTTCTATCAGTGACATCGTTTGTCTATAGTTATAGATGCGGTCAACTATACCGTTGGATATCTAGGGTCATGGATCTAGATCTAAATTAAATTTTAACGAGCAAATGGCCTACCGTGTTTCAAACTATGTTATACAGGATGTTTCTTGATTTTTGTACTGATTCTTGAGAGCTTGATTATGAAGAATATAAAATGTTTTATAATTAACACGCAGTTACACAAATAAATTTAAATTAAGCAATTTAGTTCTATGTATCTATGTGTATATCTACTGTACAACAACTACAAAACAACAATACACAAAGCTACTTATCTACCACTATTCAGCTACAAAGCAAAATCATCTCCTCCCCCTCACAGAGTTGTTTCATGGCCAATACTCCTCCTGTTTTGTTTGCGGTTTCCAATTATAATCAAGAGAAGTACGTATAATTAAGTGCAGTTCCTAGTATCCAATTTGCTACAAGAATTTAGTGCGGAGAAAACGGAATGTAGAGCATAAACCAGATTTACGACACACTATTACCTCTTCATGATATATGCGGAGCAGTTTCGCTAGCAACTTGATACATTTCACTCGTACACCATTCCGAATGAAGAATTTACAATGTACTTAGTGTATTTGTTAGAGTCTAAGTCTTTTGTCAGAATTTTCATATCCAATAAACTCAAATTAATAATTGATGGTACTGAGAATTTTTTTTTTATAACATTGAGAGTTTTTGAACTGTTTGGATTCTACATCATTCAGTGCAAGAATAAGCCTTGTATCTTATAATATACCTGAACAAGGGATGTCGCTGTAGATCACTTGACCCTTGTTGAAAGATATCGTAAGGGACATCTACACCGCTTCGGACCTTTGACTCCGTAAGTTGCCAATGGGCGGCACGTGGAGATGAATTGATGTTTGCTATCACACCCTTGACTGGGTTACGTATATACCACCAGATTACTCTCTACAGTTAGACCGCCAGGCTATACTGACGAGTCTAGGCTAAAGACGACACATGCATGTCTACAACAGGTCTGATGCATAGTGAAGAGCATACACTTAATGTCAGTTATCAGCTTCTGATGTGAAGAAGCCGAGATATCGATACATCATGAAAGGGTTTACGAAGATTAAGGGATGTCGCTGTGAATCAGTTCACCCTTTTTGACCAATGTCGTAAGGGACATCTATTGCCGCTTCAAGGCATTCCAGGTGTTAGGACCTTTGACTTCTTAAGTTGCCAATGTGCGTCCCCATAGAGGGCGACACTTGGAGATGAATTGATGTTGCTATCACACCCTTGACTATACTACTGTAATTATGCTAAAGTATGAGAATATTTGTAGTTTTCCCGAATTAACAGCAGATGCTTTTTGGGAAGAGTTGCACATTATAGTTGTACTTTAGTTGATCTCCATAATATACACTCTCTCTGTCTCTCTCAAGCATGTCTAGCAGCACAATTGTCAAGGATGGCGGCCAGGTATCCATGATGATAAGATTTTTTTCAGTATGGTAATTCCATGAATCTGGGCTAACTTGAGAAATAGTAATATTCAATTCCCCATTCCAGGGACAGATTGAGGAATTGTTAAGCTGATAAAAGATAAATATGTCTGTATAGTCACAATTATTGATACGTATTTTTGTCTTCTATATTACATTTCTTTCACTCCCAACTTCCATGGAAATAACCTCGGAATTTGCTAGTCCCAACAGATTCAGTTGGAAGTAGAAAACAGGCAATTCCAACTTTGAAGGTTTCTCGTGTTACATACAATATCATAGAATCATACCAATATAACTGTTATTAGTTCATAAATTATAAATTCTCTCTATTACCATTAGTCATTACGATTATTATAATAATCAAATCTTCAACAACCCACTGTGATCCAATATTCTTGTATTGTATTTTATTTATTTAACATACTTCAAAAATTTCCAAATCTAATTAGAATGTAGGTACACTCAATCACGTTGAATTGAAAACTGAATAACATGCTACATTGGGGGTTGTCCTCCGCTTACAATCTACAGCATTTTAAGGACAATGTAAATATACATTTATCCTCTGGTAGCAGCTATGAAGCGCGATAGCTTATCTGCCTTTGCGTGAGGTTATCTATAGAAAAAAAGTCTGAAGCAAATTTCCATTTCCGTAATCTGATGAGCAATCACAGTTCTCTAGTAATAAAAACCTAGGATAGCTCTTAAGACGTTATCATATAATGCAAATGTCCCTCTTCTACGTCTTCTAATTTCCTTTTTATGATCACAGCTTAACTTAGAATATACTTACTCTTTATAAAGTCTCTACCACAATTTCCGCTAAGGCGGTGTTTTTATAATCCAGCGATTATTTTTATCCCTCAAGGAAGGTTTTTAGATATTACTTCCTGTCAGATGCGGAAATACTATCTTCTTGGATACAAGAAAACTACTTCAGTGGCAGTTCGGTGTAGGCGATTCATAATTTCATGCTTTTTGGTATTGATTTGCAGATTAGATTTCATATTAATAACGTCATCTGATGAGTTTTGCTTGTTCCGACAAAGTTAAAATCACCCAAAGGCAATTTAGAGGTCAAATTAATTGTTGTAGTACTCTTAGCGTTCAGGCCAAAATAACCTCAATCGTACCTTGAAAATTGACGTTGTTTTTCTTGAATATACAAAATAGAAGCGACGTATTTTTATATGTAATGAAAGAAAATGCTATTATACTTCGTAATAGATGCCATTGATGCATTCGATATCCCTTCTATCGTTTATTTGGAGCAACTGCTAATATTAATTCTTTTCGCGATTACACCACTTGCCTGGCCATTGGCATTATCTATTGATTGGCCTTCCCATATTGTTTTAATTATCTCCTGCTACCCTCTGTTTGGCTCATGACAGATATGGCGCATGGAATAATTCTCATCAAGCGGCAAAAACAAGCAACCGTGTAATTCCGGGCGCTCAACGTAGAATTTATGTAATATCTTGCCAAGTTGGGTATTATTAGGCTGTTACACGCCGAAGACAGATGCACAGCGGCACACACCAGTTATCTCAGATGTTCGCCAGAATGGTTGTTGCTCTTGGTCGATGTAGCGTTCATTGAATCACGCCGCGGCGAGTGGGGAATCCAATCTTGCATTTTACTTCCCCACCAATAGTATTGTATATACTGTATAATTGTAGCAATTGTGTCATTGGTTACCTGCTACAACCTACAGGTTGTATAGGTTCCATACTATTTGCAGATAGAAATTCTCTTGTACCTAGTTCTGAAAGCATCATAAGTAAACACTTTTTCACCTAAAAAAAGTCACATGTGCAAAACGTGTGATGGTATTAGTACATTGTTCGACTGGTTGCCTATATCCAGTTAGTTCCTGTCAGTTTCTTGGGTAGAAAATGTAATGTTGTTTACTGACAAAACAAAAATTCGATTCCTATCACTGAGTATTGTAGTTCTGAGGTTTTTTGTTAATCAGAGGATTTACTTTTATTTAGTGTTAACACTGTACACTTGACATTTTTACCTCTATAACCAATTGGTGAGGAAGTTCTGAAAATGCGATAGGGGGATAACTCAAAGGAACGTATTTTGGAAGTCGACGTTCTATTATCTATACAATGTTAACTCCAAATATTTTAATTTTGGAGTGATGGTGATTTTCCGAGAAACGCGTCAATTGAGTTAGAACAAAATCTGTTTTTCATTGGAACGACGGTTTCGATTTGCGTCTGGTTACGAACTGATTCCAGTTCTGTAGGCAAACTATGAGTTACCGTCAGTGAGCCATGCTGTATATACGTCTTTCACCTGTCTAGCATCTTAGTTTAAACTCTCGCAAATTGCCGCATTTCAAACCTTGCTGGAATTCTATATAGCGTGCTTAGTGGAATTCAATGACGGCGCGGCGTTCAAATCAGCTTGGTTAGGAAGTTGCGATACAGCTCAAAATAATGAATGACTAATTCCATTCCGCTGAAACGTGACTGGAATCTGGCAGTAGGCTCAGTCGTCAGTAAATTGAACATGGCCCTTTATGTATAGACAGGTCGATGTACGAGCACAATTCACTCTAAATGGAGCCTACGGGTGAGCAGTTAGAGGCAATACTGGAGCTCTTAGATCAACTTGGTGAATATCGTGTAGTTAAATCAGAAATGTCTGGAGAATTTGAATGAATGAAGAAAAGAAAGTTGAATGTTAGATTTGATTATCACATATGATGATTTTTTTCATGTCCAAGCGAAGGTAGCTGCTTAGATAGACATTTGATGTTGGTATCTATATAACATTTTAGATAAATCTTGAGGAATTTTTGAGATTTGGTTATAATCTTGTAACTAGTACTTGTAATACAGAGTCCACCAAATTGATGCCGTTGAGAATATAATGGACCATCTATGTCCGCGCATTTTTGTCTCATATAGATCCTACAAAATATAAAAATTGTATATTTTGTTATTTTGTTGGAAATAATATAATTAAATACTTTTTCTATACTATCTTATATTCTATTCCCTGATAGAATGAACTGAAATTCTCCCACTCATTCTTATACACATTGCTCATACTAAACTGCTCACCAATATTGGACGGCGATATTTTATTGGTTGTTTAGAGGCAATTTTTGGTTTTGGTCCCGCTTAAAAAGCACCATTAACTATATTGCTGCCGTTAAATGAAGAGAACTTTATTACACGGTAATCAAAAAGTCCTCGTTTCGTCCGTGAATTTGATATAAAAACTTTCAGTAGCACTCGTTAGGAGAATAAATTATATCGTGCTATTAAACTGATTACAAGAATTTTGTGTTTTGTGGAAAGTTATACATTTTTCTTTTAATATAGTTGACATACTCATATACCAGCTAAACTCGTCATTTTTTTTGGAACAATCGTTGCACTTCGGACTTCCATAGTCTGTATTATTTTGAGTGTCACGACGTTTCGACTATTTTACGTTTTTTTATCGTCTTCATCATGGGTATTCAAACAAGTGAGATACAGACAGTTGGGTTCAAATTTCTCCAATCAGCTCCAGTCCCCCCTATTCATCAATTCTCATTCATCAATTTGGGAGCTGTAGCGGCACCCGGCTAGGTTAGAAAAATAAATTGTAACAAGTTATTAATACAACCCAGGCGTACTTTTTAAGTGCAATAGAGATTCATAAATATAGTAATAAATCAGTCAGTCGGCTGCTACTTCGCTTCCTAGAAGTAATTTCGTCTATAATTAGATACTGAATATGAGTTGCCTACACTCCTGTTGTCTACCTAGTAAATATTACAATATAAACATAATAATTAAATTGCGTGTATATGCAATGTGTTAGAAATTTTCAGCCTCAGAAAAGAAATGATAATATTGTCTACCGTTGCGGTATGGAAACGATCCGAAAAAACAAATTTGTGTTCTTTAGTTTGCAATCGGATTGAAAAAATTGTGAACAAAAGTTATTGGTTTTTTCTCGTAAAATAGGCAATAAAAAGTATACGAACCCATTAAAAAAACATCGCTAACCATGAAAAAACCTTGAAAATGTTGTCAATGTCGATAACAAAAGTCATGATTAAAACTTTCATGAAAAAACTCAATGTTTTTGCGTTATTCGATTGTCTCAAGTTATGTACCCAGTATATGTAAAACATATGATTTGAAGTATTAAGTTTTTAAAAAATACGTTAAAGATTAATTCATCTTGAACCATTTGCTATCAACCTCACTGTGACAGATAGATCAAAAATAAATCTAGATGCTGCCTATATATCGCAATCCAGTGCTATACGACGGAATCTACTCAGAAGCCTTAATGGTGAAATGGCGACCTAAATTCAAACGGTCCCTCTTTGAGGAGGGAGGATGCTGATGACACCTCAAGGGGGAGAATTTCGTACCTCCATTACTTCCAACACACTCTTGATAGCACTTTGTGAAATTTTTCATCGAAAGTTTGCCGCTTTGGGGACCGTTTTTAATCTGGATTATATCGCAGGAAAATGTAAAATTGAAAATAAGCGTGTAAGCATTCAGCAGTATGATGAAGCTCAATAATAAAATATACTTATTCAACATATTGTCCCTATGTAGTTTTCTGATCTGTTCACGAATTATACTCAAACTGGGCCACAGTCTATTGAGGAATTAGAAATACAATCATCAACCAACTTTAAAGTGTTAGATTATTAGACCTTCCTTTAAAATTTATTATCCTGTTTCTGTAGTATTTTTTACTCTATGCCCTGTTTTGCAAAAGTGTTTACTGAGTGCTACTATAGACGTTTATCCTTTGAGTCATAGGAAGAGAGTAAAGTCTTAGTAGTTGTGTTTTGACAAATTCCTGATGATAACCAATACTGCCACGAATGTTTTCTAGGAATAGTTTCTCCCTATCAAAAATGGATCTTACCCTGTATGAATTTGACTGTTGGCCGTTCAATGTTCATTCCACTTAAAAAGTAATGTAATACATTAAAGAGCTTCATATTAGAATGGTTAATCGATATTGATACTTGTGGCTTGCGGAGATTTTCGTAATTACGAGTATCTGACAGCAAAGGGTAGTTTGATCCTACCTAATAAGCCTTAGTCCCAAACACGAGGTCGTGTATTGATTTCGCAAATTAACAGGCATAGTGAGTGTAGCTCAGTCTGTATTTGACAAACAAAAACACGTTCAACTGACTTCACAGGTCTGCGGTAATTGTACCTCTTTGGGGGTTGAAAACAGCTTTCGGTGATTCGGCAAATGCCATTACCTGTAAATTGAACTTTAGGATACGTGACAGCGGCAGCAAATGTAATACAAAAGTTCGATGACACTATCTCGCTCACTCTCATGTCATTTGGCGTTCTTTTTACGTTTTTGTAGGCTTCCGAGGCTAAATATGATTTTTCTAAAATTCGTAGAGGCATTCCAAACTGGAGGCGAGGAAAAGGAAGAACTTTTTTTGCGGGAATAAAATACTTTCTTTATTTATAATCCTTTAATCTCAGCAATCCTCCATACTTATTGGACCTACATGATCGCTCACGCATTTGACTTCCAAACGCATGAACTAAATAAAGATTTTGGATGCAATTCGCATGTTTCAAACAAATTTCAAACATATTTTTTTAAAATTTATGACACGTATGTTTGAGCAACAATTACTAATCCTTACTGCTTTCCAATGATTATTGAGGTTTAAGTTTCGTCACAGATATAATGAACCATTTGAGTGTCATCAGCGAATGATTGTAGCTCAGAAGTTAACAGTTGTAGCAACAGGTCAAACCTATATAACAAAAATATCATAGGTCCCAGAAGTGATCTCTGAGGTACTCCATCATCTATTAGATAAAAAATTGATTGAAAAAGTTAACTACTACTCTATCAAATCCAAGATATTTCAATTCAGCGCATAAAAGTTTGTGATTGATGCTTATCAAAATCGCATATTACAAAACTATAATGGCATTGAGAATCAATTAACCTCAATGTTCGAACTCGACATTTTTCGTGATTACAATACTTCCCAACTCATTTCCATGACAAGTAAGATTGAGCACAAATTGCGAACAAATCAATTTAATCTGGCGATACGAGCTCTACAATGATTTAGATACCACCTTCCCTCCATCTCCACCTGAAAGAAAGTCAACAGAAGAATCTCTCTTTTCTTTTTTCAGTTCTACCAACAGCTAAACCCTTTCACACCTTTAATTGATGTTTCCACTTTATCTTTGTAGAGGCGCAAAGTGGACATGCAGAGTCGTTTTGCATGTGGTAATTGTCACTGCAAGCGGAATTGAAAGACATCAAACGTATGCAAAGATGTGAATTAGGAATTGCGAAACGACGTGGAAAAGAGACACGTTTTACAAGTGAAAAGAAAAGATAGAGCAGTTTTAATTAATTGCTTGTTTGACGCTGACACAGTGCTGCAAAGCTCACAAAAATAAAATAATTATGTAATCTAACTGAAATATTTCGTATTACCGAAAAGCAAATTCAGTACATCGCATTCGCGATTGGTTGGTGATACGAAAGTGCTATTTAGTCACTAGGAAGATGGTGTCAAGTAGGCTAACTCTATACTCCACGTGCAGTGCTATCAGTTTATCCGAAATGTTAGCCATAAACTTTCGATAGTGTGCTTTTTATTTATTTTAAATTGAATATCTTCAGGATGTTGATCAATGAAGGCGAATGTGTCATCCAAAAATTTAATAACTGCTGAGCAACCTTTTTCATATTAAAACTTTTTGGATAGTATGTGAATCAGACTACATACATCTAGTATGCTTACACAGATTGAAAGATTATAATTTAGTATGTACACTCTACATGAATAATTGAAAGGAAAGCATATCCTTAGTCAACATGTTTCATAGATATTGCATGTACCAAACATGCTTGCATTACATACAGTGCCTTCACCTCAATCACAAAACTCTTCCAACCGTTCTATACAAATAAAACAATGATAATAAAACAACTGCGTCCTCAGCTACGATTCTCAGCGAATTCAGCTGCGGCAGCAATAAGCTCCACAGCCTCACTGTCCTCAGTTGATCAAAGAACAAACCGGACTCGTCTAGTAAGCATGACAGCTCATTATCAATTTATCTGTTTGCCAAATTACATTTCGATTTTTATTTTGATCAACGCTGCAGAGGAACCGAAATCCATTTTCCTTCAAACAGGTGGTTATTTAATCACGACGACAGTCACAAGATAAGTTTTGGCAGTTATGTGCGTAGCTTCAATTGAAGCTACAAATGTTAAACTAATGTCTATGATGGTATGTCGAATATTTTGCCTGATATTACAGACCCATTTCGCCTCTTTCCAACAAAAACACCTGTGCACTCACCAAAGAAGCGTAGCAAACGCAGCTGCGACAGCAATCAGCTTCACAGCCTCACTGGTCACACGCACGGTGAAAGAACGCACAGGTGTCTTCTAGCAGCTGATGCCAGGATTGCAAAGTAGACTGGATAGACGAACGCGTGTTCGCGACGGCAGACGGACAGACAGACGTGTCCGTATCTCTCGAAGTGCGGCGTCGAACTGGAGGCAAGAGCGTCGCGGCGCGAGCGTCGTCGCGAGGTGGAAGCGTTGGTACGGCGGAGACGTCGCCGACGAAATAGAAAAATCGCTGGATTGACCACCGGTTGCACTCCGAATGCGAAATGCGGCTTTTGTCGCAGGGCGCTCGTGCTGTTACGACTTGTTGTTTACCTAACAATGGGCTCTTTGCGCTAATTCCAATTTCATGGTCAGTGGACAGTATTCGAAGAGCAGAACCGACATGAAGTGCAGTACTTGGTACTTATCTAAGCACCTTAAGTACTTTTGAGTCTGCAGAAGAAGTGCTTAGTGTTTCTTCAAGCACGTTTTGTCATTAAGCACTATGCTTCGTGTTCCTTTAGGCGCTTTTGAAACTTTTGTGTTTAGTGCTAACGCTACTTTAAGTACTTTTGTGTCCATAAGCACTGTTTTAATGTGTAATATAAGCATATTGAACATATTTTGCCATGAAGCACTGTGTTTAGTGCTTCTCTAAAGACATTAAACACTTTTGTACATGCAATCACCATGATTGGTGCTTCTCTGGGTACTTTAGATACTTCCATGTCCATAATCACTTTTATTATAGCTTCTATTGGCACTTTAACCATTTTGTATCACTCAGCACTTAACTTTGTGTTTTTCTTAGCCTTTCAAGCATTTTGTGCATTGAAACACTGTGTTTAGTGCTTCTCCAAGGCCTCTGAGAACTTGTATGGCTATAAGCATTGCTTTTAATGCTCATCCAAGTACTAAAACCACTCATGTGCATTTAAGCACTGTTCTTAGTGCTTCTCTATCCGCTTGGTATACTTTAGTGTCCATAAGCACTGTTCTTATAGCTTTTATTAGCATTTTGTGGTAACACTGACATACAATTTCTTAAATATTGGACAAGATACAAAGAAAAAACAATCTCGCCTCTAAAAATCGGCATGTCTTTTGATAATCTGATGCATTATAATGTATGACCTTGAATCTTATTCAAATTCCACTGCGTTGGTCTCAGTATTTGAATTTTAAAACATTTCATATGCTAAAATATGGACAATTTATTAACCAACTTAAATTTCCTCAGGGCAAATGTGAATTTTTCATATATATTTTACTTCCAATATGGCTGACCATACCAAAATTCAAGGAAGAATTCTCATTGTTAAAGAACACCTATTTTTGTATACTTCCAGTCTAGCGTTTCCTAAACCAACAATAGTTTTCTAAATCTTTGGCTATTCTAATTATTCAAATAAAAAAGTGAAATTTTAAACCACCTTAGTTAATTTTGAAAGAGTTGTGGCATGTTTGTTGGAGACGGTAAATTCGTTTAGTGTATTATCTACACATTTTATAAGAATATATGTCCATTGATATGTCGTCAAGCCTTTACCTTTTTCCATACTGACCACCAGTTGCACGCTTTGGTGTGTCCTTCGAAGGGTGAAAACATATCGCAGCCTCTCAGCACGCGAAAAAATACCGATGAATTTGATTGTAAGTGAATTTACGGGAGTTGCTGTAGGAATATCTACGCTGGATACATCATCCCTTCAACGGCCTTTGAGTGATTAATGGTTTCGCACACCAAAGTGTACAGTAGTCATCACGACAAACTTAAGTATTTTTTGAAAGCTTTCAAAAGGACTTGAGCCACAAATGGAGGTGCTTTCTGAGTTTTCGAGTATATGGTATTCATTGTATCAGTATGTTCATAATTGCTGTAAGATGTAGCAGATCTAACTGGGAAAAACTGGGAAAACCATGATAATTGATTTGAAATATCTTACTCGGAGGCTTTTGGCGTCGCTCATTACAAAACTTACCTCAAGTTCACATTCACCACATTCACCCCTTATCGACCGCCCCATCGCATAAAATACCGCACATTTTATAACATAATCAAGTTGCACATCAAATTCGAGGTTTTTGGGATGAGATTGTTTTTGGATATGTTAATGAATAATGAATGATTCTTTTTTCAAATGATAGAGAAGGGTTGGTTCTATCTTCGTGCGAAACCCTTTTTGCATTTGATTTGATTCAATATTTTAGATATTGTCACATGGATATAGACATTTTTGGACTCATTTCGGATATGTTCGTAATCTTTTGTTACCAACCTAACAAAAATATCAAGAAAGAAGCTTCGTATGGACATGGAGCTATCCTTTTTCTAATGATCTGCATAAAAAATATTTTCAGTACGTTCAAAATCAGGTGCTCCAAACAATATCCTACATAAATATATTTTTACCATTCCAGAAATATCTAAAAAAATTCAACAAATATTGAAAAAAGGGCTTCGCACAAAGCAACGTTTCCCTATCATTTTCAAAAAAAATTGTTCCAGTATCTTGAAAAATGAGTACCAGAAACAAAATATTGAAAACCTATGCAAAACGTCTTTTTCCCTGTCCCCCTCTTAAGCCAACTTTAATAATGTCCAAATAAAGGTTTATACAAATTTATAACTTATCTTCTGTTATCCCGACGTTTACCTTTTTTAAGCCTTATATTTCTGAGCTATAAACAGTATGGCTCGCCTACTGCTGGCGTACTTTTTGTATACAGATTTCCAAAGCAGTGTACGCTACGTTCACGTTACTCCAGTTACTATTTTTCTTTCTCGGTACTCACTGGCAATTATGGTGCGTAACACGATAGTTAAAATTCCGCAAAAAAGTACACACGTTTCTAATGATTCTCGGTATTACGTACTCAGTACTCACATATATGGTTAGAATGGCTTACAAATAAATTGGTTCAGTTAGTAAAGATGTTCG
Organism: Bruchidius siliquastri; assembly: GCA_949316355.1. Taxonomy (NCBI): domain Eukaryota; kingdom Metazoa; phylum Arthropoda; class Insecta; order Coleoptera; family Chrysomelidae; genus Bruchidius; species Bruchidius siliquastri. The sequence continues at coordinate 36,078,072 of OX438535.1, read as the reverse complement.
ATTACTCGGAATATTGAGCCGGTATCGTACATTCAACGAAACAAGCCATACACTCATGAATTATTCAACCTTTTCTGGTGTTTCGATGATTCATTTCCTTCGGTTTGTTTGTCTGTCTTTCTGTCTGTAACACTGTCTGTACTATAGTTTTGATGAAAATATCATAGTAGATTGCTACTTTGGCAACGACAAAAAAGCGTTGTAGTATTTGAGAATCAATTCAGCAGCGGCGAAGTAATCGAAAAAGAGGCGAAAAAATATCTCGCTTTGCTATCGAACGATGTTTCAATGTTTGGTAGAGTCAAATATAGAGAGCGACTTTCAGAGGGTGCTGTGAGATTTCAAAATTTGTTTTGGCGTTGGGAAAAGATCTTTTATGATATATAAATGTTTGACCTCGGTAATGACCCGCACTTCATAGATATAGATGATCATTAAGACATTTGCAATGGAAACGAATGATGTGTTATTCATTCATAGGCGCGCTATGACCAAAGTATAGATGAAACTGCTGATTCTCGCAAGGAATCCACAGTAAATGAACCTTTTTTCGGGTGAGAACCGAACTGCCAGAACCTGTTCCGATATTTTTTCGTTCTCCAAAAACTGTAGTGCAAGAGCAAGGAAATGATTTTTTTTTTGAAAATCGTGGCAAACCATCCGCAGGAAATCTAATCTACTCAAGAAGTAAAAATGTAAATATATTGGTTTATTAGGTTTCAGGTTGCCATCTATTGCCTCCCCATATATACTTGCTCTGCTAGATATTCAGCAAGGGTAGGATTTTCCTTTGGAAATAGACAAACCAAGTATTTCTACCAATAGAGGGTGTAGTATGCTGTCCTCAAAACATTAAAACTATCTACACGTTTTTTCGGAGGGTGATTATCGACCCTGATGTGCTCAAAGGGGATACCGATAGATGGCAGCGCCAACTCACATTTTATATTTGAATAAATAGAATGACTTTACTTCATACTTGTAATAAAATACATGTTTTAAACTTCATGGAAACATTTGAGATTCAAAAATATACGCGAAATCCTAATTTTATTGTAGTAAATGAACAGACTGGTCTTTTAAACTCAATTTTTATCGAAATACCTTGAGTTGAGTTAAGAATGAATTAAGAATAATGACATAGCTTAAGTAATAAAATATATTAGAACGTGAAATATCTTAAGAAATAAAATAGTTTATCACATGAAATATCTTAAGTACATGTTGACGGCGATGGTTAAGGCCTTCTAGGGGCTTTACTTAACACTAGTGTAAATACAGTCGCAAAAAAAAGATTTCCCCTAAAGCAGACACAAGAAAGAAAAAAATAATTTGATAGAAAAATAGCTAGACAGCATAAATTTGAGAGCTCTAATTCTGTATCCATGATAGGATCTAGTTAGCTAGTTGGCAAGCAATCTGGTTAGCCTTGTTAGCAGTCAAATCTGACAGTCCAACGATGATTTAAATATAAATCCAAAAGCGTCACTGAGAGAAAAAGAATTTTATTCGTGAATAATCTTCCAGAACATCAGGTTCATCCTTTAAATGGTTTAAATAGTCTATTTCCAGAAAGTACAAACACAAAATTTCAAGTAATCCGCCATTATAACCTCAAATAGTGCTAAGTCTACTTTAACTCATCGTTAACGGCTACTTAGTTGAGGAATCTACTTATCATTGGTACGACTGAAAAAATTCTAAATTGTTTCACGCCTTGTATTTTATTACAGTGTTTTCATTTATTTCCGTTATGTAATCCTCGTCGTATGCTGGGCCTGCCAAAATTTTTTAGTTTCAAGCTGCGCCAATAACAAAGACGTTATTGTGTCGAGCATATAAAATGACGACTATAAATGCAATGTAATAATAATCATAATAACAGAAGAGTAATATTACAAATTCCAGATGAAATAACTTCGATATCGAATGGTTCACATATTGAAATAAAAAATATTAAATATGAAAGAAAGAGCCCCACTTTTTTTCATTCGTAATATGCCAAGTCTTGGCTCAGTTGATTATGTTCAACACATGGAGAGAATTATATAACAAAAGAGCTAAAAAACTCAGCCATCTGTTGATAATAAGCAATAAAATACTGAAAACATCTGAAGTACCACCGTTTAAAGGAGTGAATCCCATCGACAAGGCACGTGCTAACACGTATCGTGATTACGGCACGCGCCTGAAGCGTGTCGCTGGTTTTCGGTTTCCTAGACACATGCCTCGGATGTTACTTTGTTTAGGGGGCAAATTAATACCTCCAACGAAACAAATTATTTTGGCTAATCTATACAGTGGTTGATAATTTGTTTAGGAACAAATGGTATCGAGTAGGTTGACTTGGTACTTTCCATGTAATGAAATCAGTTTAAGAATGCAGATATGGATCGGATTTTGGAATTATTGATCTTTTAGTTGATCTTGATGTTTAAGTTTTTCATAATTGTAAAGAATTCCCAAAATTTCAAGTTTCGCCACTACTTCCCAAACTAATTCTAAGTGAATCGGAAGCTCTAATATAATAGCATATACCCACTTGACGCCATTTTCAGTTAACTAATCGCACTTTCACTTATTTAGCTAGAATGCAGTGTTCTGTAGTAGTAGTTGCTAGAACAGAAGCGGAACAAATTATTTTTGTTAAAGGATGTTATTTGAATTTGTTTCAAACTAAGAGCCGTTTGACAGACAATAGGATTACGTCGAGAATTATAACGGAAAATTATAACTGAAAACAATTTAAACTGTATGATATTTACAAGAAATACATTGAATATTTGCCTAAAAATTTTCATAGTAATAATATATAGCATGTTCTATATTTTGCCTAGAAATTGCGCTAAAATCGGCATATTCGACATATGACATGATGTGTTTATTCTTATCTAGACCACTAAAGCTAATAATCTTCATTTCCAAGCCGTTGAAATCAGGATAAACTTATTTTTGATTTTCTTATGATAATATATGATTGTATTTTGTATTGGTTTTGCATGTTTGACGTATCCGTGGGGTTATGACTAACTTCAGTCTCTTTATGATTGTCACAACTAAGAATAGTTAAGTTAATTGAACCGCCAATTTCACACAACAATTGAATGGAATTGTTTCTGATAAGATTTAAAATTATCTTAACTTTTCAATAGATATTTGGCAAGAGCCTTTCACCAAAAAAACAGGCATAAACAAACAATGTTCGTCACTGTATCATTCCATGTAGTGCCATTTTGCATGGTTAGACCGTACATAATCCTCAAAGGGGCACCTTTTGAAGGCAACCCTTTTTTCAGGGGCGTTACCAGCTATTTTATTTGTGTAGATGCCTGGTCTGATTAATAGCGTTCACGCTTTAGCTTTAGACTACTTAGCATAGATTATTTACAGTACATTGAATATATGATGGATTATTGGGATTAAGTGCGTCTTTACACTCAGTATGCTTGTTCTGTTGAGATGTGACAACAGAGTTGTAGGACATACTAAACATGTTGACCATTGTTTTACTTTCTGCGCAGTGATCATGCAAAGTTTTGGAAGACAGTTATTGAGACTAAGAAAAAGTTAGAATCGGTAAAAATGTTTCTTTGAGTCCATAGAACAGTCTTGCTACAATTTAAAAATATGTGTATTTAGGAATACTTCTTACATTTTTTAGTTCTATATTTATTGTTTGAGGAGAAACTATTCAGACCTTTTGTTTCTGACAGTGTTTTTTTTTATGTTAGTCTCTACATAGTTGTGTCTTCGGTTCATCACATTGTCTATTTCACGCTTATTAAAAGCATACACATACATACATACAAATTCATTTAAATATATTTACTGATGCCGCAGCTTCTCAGACTTGCAATGGATATGCATGTTTTGTCTTCAGCCTAGACTCGTCAGTAGTTAGTTTGACTATACTGACGAGTCTAGGCTAAAGGCGAAACATGCATGTCTATAGCAGGTCTGATGCATTGTGGAGAGCATACCCTTAATGTCACTTGTCACCCTAGTTGAAAGATATCGTAAGGGAAATTCTGTTGCCGCTACAAGGCAGTCCAGGTGTTAGAACCTTCGTAACTTCGTAAGTTGCCAATGGACAGCGCCACCGTGCGCGGCGGTTTAAGATGAGTGTTAGCGTTGTTATTATTTTGTATTATCTTGAATACACACATAAAATCCAAAAATATCTCAGTCTTCCAGACAAACCTATTAAATGATATGGTGGATCTACTCCTAAAAAGTATTAAGCAAGTTTAAATTCATCGAGTTAGATCACGCTATGTTAGACACAATCCACCATCCAAAGTAACAAACGTGTTGCATTTACTTTTGTGTCTGGTCCTCGCCCGGGCAAAATAAAAAGCTTATAAATAAAGTGGGGATTATGTACGTCATAAGCCTCAAAGGACTAGGGGTGCAATTTGTATTAGAATTGTAAATGACCGCTGATATTCTAAATTACCCGATACAAAGCTACAGACGAAACGGGCGAGGTTCAGATATAATCAATTTTTTACTACCCTAGGCATTCACGGGATTATCAGTAGATTGCGGCCTAGCATTCAGATGCCTACAAGGAGATATGATAATATGCAATGTAAGCACCGGAGTTAATGGAAACCAGTCGCCAAAAAACTATTCTATATCATTAAGGCGCAGAAAGGCAAAAGAATTCAGTAGAACAATAGCTAAATATGATGTGAGAACTTTAGTTTTGTGTTCATGCTAAGACTGAGTTAACTAGTTGACAAGTAGTAGTAGTTTAGTATTCTTTGTAAACAGTCAATTTTCATGATTATTTGAAGAATAAATCGAAATGCATCACAAAGAATGAGTTTTATTTTATTTCTTTCAAGTATTACAGCATGTGAAATCGGTACGCAAAATATGGTTTCTATGGAATGTACAACTCCATCTTATGGATTCAAAATACAGGGTGAAAAAGACACGTACTTTCTACAGTCGCATTTCAAAATGACTATAAACAATTTGTGCGATTTGGTTTGTTGCTAAGGTTTACAGGTGTGAACATTTGAATCTTAAAAATAATTGTAATATTGTTTGTGGTTTTTACTGCAAAAAACCCCGTCTTTGCTATTTTTAACACACCCTGTATATTTTCCTTTTTTCAACTGTCTCAACAATTTTAGATAACTCTTGCGTTACAAACAACTCCTTGTCCAAAATCAGTAGGCTCTAAAAATAACGTCACTCGACAATTTGCAAAGATTCTCATATTTATGTATATTATAGAAAAACGAAGTACGAGTACTCCAAAATATCCTGCCGATAAAAGAAACGTGTTTTTTGTCAATCGAAATTCCAAATGTTGATCAGGCCCTGTACGGGAACGGTTTAACTTTCGCGAGTGAAACCTGTACCTTTTTACCCTTCATCCTATTACGATAGAGTCAACTTTCATAAACATCTTTACAATCGAAATTCGGGTATCTATCACTAGGAATCGTTTAATTGTAACGTACAGCACAGTTGGCTATGCACGCAAATCAATCGACAACCGACCTTTCGATCTTCATTTATTTAAAAGATATTCATGGCTAATAAGGATCAAATCTACTTGCTCGGGTTTTATTGAAACGTCTTGCCATCTTTTACATAAAAATGTGTATTAGAACACAATGTTTCACAAATAAAACTCTCTTTCTTTCAGTGGCGCGTTTTTATTTATATTCAAGTCAGACTGTCAATTTTGACTGTAACTATAATTTTTCAAAGTTTTCAACCCTAACAACACACCAAATCACATATTTTTACCTCTACACTCTACTTTTATCGGCACCCGGTATAACGTATGTAGGATCATAACTCTATTCATATGTATATTTAAGTATATTTGGATTATCTTGGCTATATGGTAAACTGACATAATATGCACTCTTCTTAACTGAACCACAAACTGTGGCCACGTGCCAGCACGCGCCGTTGACACCATCCGCGGTCCGTTAAAGTGACAACACGTGGCCAGATGAGGATCTGTTTTTTAAATAAGCTATTTACGAGGCTACTTACGAGTTTTTTTATCACTCCTAACTGTAACAGATGCCAGTATCGCATTTTCTCGTGGGATTATTTGACATGCTCTGGCTCACGATATGTTATTTTTAATAATAAAGATGTTAACGGTTCAATTACATCGAATAAAAAATGGCACAGAGTGGATAATTTTTCCCAGGCACTTATGCTGTCATTTTTTATTCATCGATGATTTGTTATACTGGTCGACCACCTGACGACTCGGACAACAACCATGACAAAGGAGTCCAAGGCTGGTCTGCCAGCCCTGGAGATGGAAAAACACCCAATAAGGCTTCTGGGCATCAAGATCAACAACAACATGTTGCCGGCCTCGCTAGATCTAGAAGCTGGGGTTCTAGATCTAGCTCTTCCGCTCTAGGAAATTGTATTTTCCAGTACAGCTACTACTACTCTACAAGGCTTAAATAGGACCATCGCTGGAGCTCTGTTCGTATTTGTGGAGATGATTTTCTGAAGATTCTGGACACACTCTAGAAACGAGCAATACGTCCAGCGAATGTAACTGACATCCACAGTATAGATTGGACTGCTTTGAAGCACATTTCCACACATGCGAGCAGTATTTCAGCAATGGTCTAATCTGAGCCTTGTAGAGTAATAGCAACTGTTCATAATAATCCACAGAATCTTGATGGAATGTGACTGAAAAACTAGAATAGCCTCCGGTGATAATGCCTTTGATAGCGTTACTTCATCAGAACCTTTTTAATGCCTCAGCTGGGAGCAAGCAAGCCATCGTCTCAAAAAGAATAGTGAACCACACCCCATTCCAAATGAACCTGAGTAAACGAATATTAAATTGCAATGTAAGCAAGTTCCGCTAATTAGGTCGAATTCATCTCTGCTTACTATTTATTCATGGTGATGTAGTCAAGTATAGGTTATAGTTGGTAACGTGTCCTCCCTATCTTCCCGAACACACATTACAAATGGCCGTTATCTTATAGAACAGTGAAATTATATCCTTGTGTTTACTCTCATACGAATTTCAAAAATCAGTAGGCTTTGGAAACAAATGCTGGGTAGAATATTAAGTATTCAGTTGACTATAGACAAATTGTGCATACATTCGGATAGATAATAGCGAGTCAATCTTGAATTTGAATTGATCTAAAATGTTGCTGATCTAATCAAAAGCTAGAAGAAATTTTATACAGATGTCATTGGATATAAATTTTGATAACGTATTATATAATGATTCAATCGCGATATTAATTGCTGAAGTTGTGCAAGTTACTTTTACTTTCCACGCCGATTGGCGAGGACGTACTGTAATTGCAAAAAAAATCGAATGACATGAAATACAACACACGAAAAACCATATCACTCATTTCCATCGGTCTGTCTGTCTATCGGTGTGTCTGTCTGTCAGTATGTCTGGTTACACTTGGCCCCCTGTAACTCAGAAAGTACCTTTTGAATTTTGACAAAAAATTCTCGTTTTTGGATAATTTTAGGTTCTCCTGATCCTTTTTCAATGTGTTTAAGAGGTTAAGGGGTTATAAATTGGGGATGGGGTACGTTGTATCATCTATAAGTCGTAGACCCTAGTAATTATCCGTACTTGTTAGACATAAACGACAGTGATCTAGATCAAACATGCTCTTACTTGGTGAATCTCCACCTTCAATTTTATACAAGTCACAGCTGACACATTAAAAAATGAGATGCTTCAGTTGCTCTATTAACCAATACTGCATTTTCAGAGATAACAAGCGAATCATCATGAAATTGCATTCAGCTTCTATATTAATGTGGTTAATTCGGTTTTCTCCATTTTTTTCGATCGGCAAGAATTCTAAAATTTGAATCAAATATTACACACTGATATCATTCCGTCACTATATTTCGAATGAAAAGCAACTTTAGGCAGCCATTATTAGCTTCGATTGAAGCTTATTGATAGTTATGAAAAAGCAAGCTTAGACATAATTATTATTTATGAAACATTTCCTATCTAGGTTCTGTTACAGAGTTTCTTCTAAGGATCCTCGACTCCAGGGCTTCTAGCCGATTTCTGGAGGCCTATCTTCAGAGTCCATATTTCAATATCATCAGATCGATTTGCTCGATTGCAAAAAATTGGTATTCCATTTTGATAAAGGAGCCACCCCAATTCTATATATAATTTCTTTATCGGACTCCATTTGCTCCGTGACATACCTTCCCAACACTAATGTTCCTACACTAACGGCCCCCATTTCACCCCCATCCGTGTATATCGGCCGCGTAAAGATCAGATTTGGGCAGCGGGAGCCGCGTACAATGCCTCGCTCGGCACCATTCTTGCACCCCTCCCCCAAAAATGGTCCGACCGGCAGCGGCAATTATTTGCCCCTTTGAATAATTAAATTCCCACTGCACTACTCGGCGTGCTGGCCATCTGGTCTGATTTTTCCGAAGGCCTCCAGAAATATAATATTTGCCCCAAAATACAGACATACATACCAAGAAGAAACGATAACAACATCTCAAGGCATCCTTATTATTAACACGTCTTATTAGCTTCACCTGTATGTATGTTTGTAACGGAATTCTCAAACAGGTAGATTTTAGATGCTCTTACTTGGTGAAACTTTTACATCATGCAGATGAAAAGATTGTGTAATTGACACACAGTTTCACAAATAAAACGTTTTCCATTTTCTGATTTCAATCAAAGATAGAAGTAACGATAATCCAGAGCCAATATCCTGAAATCCTGAATTTGAAATCGCATCCAGTCTAAAAGAACGCTATTGTATAGAGTCAAGCAACGCAACTTTCATCTGTTATTTTCATACGTTCCACTGCGCTCTTAAGTTGCTATTCATTACCGTCACACATGTTGAATTTTTTAGGATGGAAATCCTACCAGGGCATTGTATTATTTTATCGCTACTTTTAATCGATCTCTCTCTGAATGGAGCGCCGACAAGTGAAAGTGAACGATGGTATGGTTCGTTGGAAGCCTCAAGGGTCTCATGGGGGAAAGAGCTCCACTTCAAACATTGCGGTTCGGTTACCAAATTCTACCGGAGGGATTTAGCTTGATACAATTTGGATGGAGTATCTCTTCTATGTGCCTTTATTTCTATTTCCGGAAAGGTATACTTGCCCTTATGTACATTGATCCATACTTAAGTAACGCTTCGTTGTGTACACGAAGTCACGATAAAAAAATAGATCTCAGTGGCTGAGAAACAAGAGATAAAATCGAAAAGCGAAATGTATTTGATTGGAAAATGTAACATTTCTTGTCCGCAGATTTCAAAAACAACGCTCACTTGTAACTGTTGATGTTGTGACAAACAAACTATTTTTTCTTCAATGTTACTCTTTTTAGTATTTGTCGGTTCTCAATTATATTACAAAAACGGCGATGACTGAATTTAATAATCAACATTAAAGTTAATGTTGATTATTAAATTCAGTCATCGCCGTTTTTGTAATATAATTGAGAACCGACAAATACTAAAAAGAGTAACATTGAAGAAAAAACATTAAAGTTAATGTTGATTATTAAATTCAGTCATCGCCGTTTTTGTAATATAATTGAGAACCGACAAATACTAAAAAGAGTAACATTGAAGAAAAAATAGTTTGTTTGTCACAACATCAACAGTTACAAGTGAGCGTTGTTTTTGAAATCTGTCAAGTACAGGTTTCTAGAAAGCACGCTTCCATGATTGTAGTTCAAATTCCATAGCTGCCTGTGATTTTGTCTGGTTAATACGTCAAATGAAAATCTTGTTAGTATTTGCCAGGCCATGATCAGTTAATGAACTGAGATAGAAAAAAAATCTACAATTATTTTTGACTTGCATGTTTTATAGACGACCTTCTATAATTCTCTATGATTCTCTGTGCGGATTTTCTTCCAGCCAAATTTATTATCTTTTTGAGCAATAAAGCATAGGTAGCGCTCCATATTAACCATCCGTAACATCTACAATTGACATCTGTCAACAATCATAAGGCAAGAAATTAAAATATCACATTAACTCATATCCAAGTGTCGCGCACTATAGCGCTGCCCATTGGCAACTTTCGAAGTCAAAGGTCCTAATACCTGGACTGTCCTATAGTGAGCAACACTTGGACATGAGGTGATGTTGCTATCACACCCTTGACTGCGTTACGCATATACCATCCGATTGCTTTCTACTGTTAGACCGCCAGGCAAACGAGTCTAGGCTAAAGACGAAACATGCGTCTATAGCAAGTCAGAACATATTTTGAACAAATCCTCATTTTGCTGACCACGTCACTGAAAAATGTGCTCCAATATTTTTGACATAGATATCTGTTTCAATCACTATTGAACATTGATATGACCTAGACAGACAGGGTCCGTAAGGTAATCCTTATCGTTTCCTTAAGGTGAGGATTATGTAAAAACGACCCTTATCCCCTTTTAATGTTCGTTCCTTCAAGGGTATACTTTCTATAAAAAATCAGAAGATATTCTGAACAAATCCTCATTTTGCTGACCATTTCAGTAGAAAATGTGCTGCAATATTGTCGACATATCTACTCAAATCAACAACATTGATATGAGCTGAGGTGTTATTATTAGCAAACTCAAGACGTGGTTAAAGTAAAGGACTTGTAAGGTCGAGTAAGGCACAAGGGGGAGGGTAATAGGGGTGATTACCCCCCAAGATTTTTCACCAAAAATTCAATTCAATTTTCTTTTTCCCCAAAGAATGAATGGATCATAATTATCTAAATTTGAGTAACGCAATCTTTATATAAACGTTTTGCTTTTTCAAATGTGCAAAGCAAATTACTTATCTGTTTGATCCCATTTGGAAGAACATCCCGGTACCTCCATTGTTGTGGGTCAGAGCACAAAAACTCCACTGTTTCACTTGCTTTATTATAACTACTATTAACATATCCGTTTTTCTGATGCCTCAACTACCTCGATGAGGGTATCACAAAAAAGGTGAAAGCATAAACAAACTTCATGCCCTTTCCCCCCCCCCTCTAGACTGAGGTCCAAATACGTCCTTGTCGTAAGGTGAGATATCCTTAGCATCTTCTTAAGGTGAGGACTATACATACGACCTTCAGCTTGAGCCCTATTCTGATTCTGTCCCTTATTGAGATATTTATGTTTCCGGAATTATGAAAATTTACCATAAAATGAGTCTGTGCATACAGAAATAACAGGCGTAAACGAATCAAATCATTCAAATTTCACGCAGGTCTCCTGGTCCTAGAGTCGACTAGGCATACAGCGTTATATCCGTAATAAATCAGACGGGCAGAAATCACGTATGAATGGTGGCTGAAACGGTAAATCGCAGCTGCCTGATCATCAGACCAGAACAACCCCGGTATAGGGGTGGGTACAGCGCTACCCACAGGGCAGCATTAAATTTTATTCCGTTTACTTTTCGCTCGTTTCGTCACACACACGGATTTGTTTGTGTTGTGTGCATAGGCGATTGCTTGAGGGCTAACACGTGCTTGTTTGATTTGATGCGGTTTCGTGAGGTTGGTTTCCTTGTGGATGTTCGCACACTTTTGGTTCCTTAAGGAGAATCCTTTTTGGAATGTAACGGCTATTTCTAATGTGTTGTTTGAATATTAGTTTGTAATGGACTGTTTGAACTGGGATGTTTTATATTGTTAGTTCATGACGACGAATTCTGTCAACCACCTAATAGAGGTCATTCACATATGAGGGGGAGGGAAGAGGTCGCAATTTTGTGGAAAATTGTGACATAGGGGGAGACGAAACTCACTTGAATCTACATTCAAAACACATTTTTATGCAAACCCAAAACGCTGTAAGAAATCGATTTTTTACCAATATTTTTTGACCCGAAATATTGAAAATGCTATTAAATTGATTCTTGATAAGTCTTGTTCAATAAAGGCTTACAATTTGACTCATTTTACTTACTTTAGCAAGAGCATCTAGGGAGTTATTTACTCCAGAGAAGGCTGAAGAACTTTCACGAAACTAACAATGATGATTTTGTTTTTGGTTTTTTACTGAATGCTGAAAGAATTTTATAATTTTTTAATAGTGGATTGCTTTCCGGCAGTACGGTCCTGAATTTTAAATGGCAGCCCTGCTTAGGTGGTGCGCTATACTTTAACAATAGGAGAAGCAATGGGGTCGAGCGCACACGAACAACTCGTACTTCAGTTACTACATAATATATATTTTTGTAGAGGCCCGGAGTCAAATTGCTCCCCTCTCAAAGGCGGAGGTAAAAAGGTGTACATACTAGTGCAATTTTTCAACTTAACCAGGATCCCTTAAATCCTTTCATGGTTTCCTGAAAGGTTAAAACGACTCTGGAGAGGTGTTAGTCTACGGAATGGTACATTTAGTGACCAGTTTTACTTCGTGGGTTAGATTGATTTGAGTTAGTTTTTCATTATCCCATTATCTTTTCCAGAAATCATGTATATATCGTTGGATATAGTTTTTCTTGTCCATGGTTTTCACCATTAGATCATCTATCAAATCTCAAGCTGCGGGTTGTCATACGGATCCATCGCGCGCGTTGTTGTATGGATACGTATTACTCTGCTGCCACTGGATCCATATCTCAAATATCTGCCTAGCAAGAGTAGAAGTACTACCGTGGCCAACAGTTTATAAATGATGGAACGTATTATATCGATATTTTTTTAGATTTCCCCCTCCCACCATCCCCTTCCCAAATTTTCAACTTTCCCAAAAAAATTGGAACCTTGGATAGTTTTTTACCAAAAACAAATACTACCAATTTGTGTTGGTGACAGTGGTCAGAGTCCCCCGATTATGTAACGCATTATGTTCGTTTATTTCCTATACACTTCAAATTCCAAAATGGGTGTGCTTTCTCATAACAGAACATCTAGTAACGAAAGCTGTCCCTTGTTCTGAATTTAGAAAATAATTACTTCGAATTAAATTTAAAAAAACTGGTGTGGAACTGGAACATCATATTTGGTTTTCTAAAACGAGTATTTCAGAATTTTAATGATTCAAAGTATAAACTTCCTGGTTCAGGGATGTGTGAAAGTAAACCGAGGCACGCCAATGGACGGATGTCGTTTACACGGGGGGAGGGTTGATGCCGGCGTGAATGGTTCTGTTTTGTGCACTAAGAGGGTGAACAACCACCACACTGAACGCCGCGCACCTGTTACGCAAATCGAGATTTAACTGCCGGCAAGGAGATTTCAACGCTGATCGTGAAACGCGTCATCGGATTCGCCATGGTGCATTTTATATGTTATTTTAATTAGAACAGAATATCCATTATTTACTTGTTTTAATCCGCAGGGTGGACGCAGATATACAAAAAAAAACTCTTCTGATGCTCTGTCAACTGATGAGGAGTGTCTGTGGTTCGAATCCTGCAGTCGCACAATAGACAAGGTTAAGACATTTTGTATTGCACATAAAGTAATTAAATAAATTAGTTCACACTTTCATGTTATCTGTTTATTCGGAAATGTTTTGATCACACTTTCAAATTCTGATTAGCAGTGGTAAAAAATCAAGTAATCACTGCATTTCGGAAAGTGTGGTACATGAACATTCGAAGTTAACCTCACATTCCATTCCAAATTTCACGTTGATATGACTGACACTTTGGGAGATGTTGGTTCCATACAGAATGAACACAAAATACCATATGCTTACAATACGGGCCAGACTTAAAAAACGGTAGTCTAAGGATTAACTATTTTTTTGAGCATCTGTCTGTTACTGGAATTTCGGGCAACGACGTAAAAAACGATCGGTTATACAAAACAGCAGGCCAGCTTATTTTGTAAATGGGGGACAAGGAAGAATGCTTCCACGCTCCGACACCTCAGTCAAAAAGCAGGTCCCCATTTGCGCAATATGTCATCTGGAATAAGCTGGAGATTAAAGTTGCTATGGGGTAGGGACTTATACTAAACACATTTACCATAAATGGGAGCGATTTAATTGTATGCGCTAGACATTACAATGTATTTCGTTTATTAAAATCATTTTCGATCTAGAGATTACTTCTAGACCGATTTGTTTGAAGGCTCAAAAATATTACGGTATATCCGCTAAATCTAAAATTGCTAAGGATATATATATATATATATATATATATATATATACAGTGTTAAATAAATATTAGTCATGAATAATCATTGGATGTATAAATAGATTAACTTTTCAGGTAAATTTGATACGTTGTAATTCCTGAAATACTGAACGGATTTAAAAGAACAGGTCAGTTTTTGAAAGGTCTTTTCATCGTCATTTGAATCAATGACAAAAACTCCTTAAATTTTGAAAAAATACACTGGCTCCTCATTTTGTAAGAAGACCACGGTGATATTTTCTTGGACATACTGTTTCATAGATATTCACCAAATTTCGGGAAGTTGAACACTCTTGGGCATAGGATCCACAAGTTTGGCGATCAAATTTTGGGTGATAGCTTCCCATTCACGCACAATAGCGTCAACCAATTCTTGCAAATTTTGATATTTATTACCTTCCCGATTCAAACGTAACTGAAGGTTGTTCTACACATGCCTTACTGGATTCATATCCGGCGACATTGCAGGCCGACTCATTCGATTGATATTGCTTTACTTAAAGGAGTGGTCGATGAGGACGAGCAAATCAAATTCAACCCTACAATTTTCAGCAAAGGGTAAAACAATATCCCTCAAACATCTCTCGGAAGAGAAATAGAAGTTGGCAAAGAATACATTTATTATTGCAGTTTATTAAGCAGAGAAAATTGATGTAGAACAGTAATTTAAAATTTGCTTTTAACGACTATTATGTGCTGTAGTTTATTTTTATACATACAAAACTCAAAAAAACATATGATGAAGCTTACTTATCGTAAACCATCACAAAAAATTCATTATTTCTTTTTTTGTTGTTTTCAGTGCTGACTCGAAGTTTTGCTGGTTATAAATGTTCTTGTATCTCGAATGAAAAATATTTTTTCTTCCTTTGAAACACTGAATATTATTTCCGAAAATAATATGATTACATACAATTTATTTTTGTCTCCGAATAGTTAATGTAACTGTGCAAAATTCAATTAACAGGCACTCAGAGCAATTTTCATGGAAGGATCCGAGTATAACTCATCTGCAGATGTTTCCAAAGTAAATACGTATAAATTAGATTGGATTAGATTACTCAGCTGTTAATCCACACCTACTTTATTACCCATAACAAGTTTCGTAAATAAATTAAAGTCCGAGAAGTTGTGTAAATCTTTATTAAAATATCTGCTATATTCCAAAATATACAATATATCTCTGAAATCACATTGATTTTATTAGACAACTTATATAGTAATATAAGGAATTTAAGACGACTAGAAGTGTTCCAATGACTAGATCATATATAAGGCATCATTTGATAATTATCAGTAACGAAATAAAATTATATTAAGTAAAAATTACTGTTTTATATATAGAGTCATTTGATATTTTTATTTTCCATACTGATAGCTATCTAATATCAACATTTACATACAGATAAATCTTGGTGAATTCAGTACAAACAGAATTCCTAAAAAGACGCAATATTCGAGCAAAAAGTTGTTTATAACTTCAATTTAGCATTCAAATTGATGTCTCAGTACATCAAAAAAAATAGAAGTGAATTGTTCCAAAAATGTAATCACAAATGTTCACTTGGAGCTTGAAAAAATAGCAGTTTGAAACAAGTCTGTACCATACCACTAAGTTATCGATTAAAAAATCATGAAGTTTGTGATGCTCTTACTTTCCATCATTTAAAATTTAAATAAAGCTGTGTAATTTGAACAGAAAACGAACGAAATAAAATATTCAGGTTCAATGAAGAATATTATTAAAAAAAAACATTGTACCTCTTAAGACACTTCAGTCTCACTTTCTTAAACTGATGCTATTTGAAGTTTTCACTCGAATATTTAGGTTGATATTTCCACAATTAGAATGGTTATAACCTTTAAAGAGAACCTGTTTGATGTTCGTAGTATGAATGTAACTGAGATGTACTCTCGACATATGCAGTACTTTTTTGAGGCACTCTTCAAACATGAAAATTATTCAAGTATTTCTAAAGTCAATTGGATGAATATATCTCTACGTTTTGTGTTGAGCCATTCTGGTATGATATACATGCTGCCGGTGAACCTTCCACACAGAAGCCTTAGTGACGCCCAGCGTATAGCATTATTTGACCTGGCTTACGGGATTGATAAGTACAGGTGATAAAAAGCACTGCAAATAATATGTTTTTTATATCTCCAATTGACTTTTGAAGGACTCAACTTAAGGTTACACTAAATGGTATGGGGAATATTACATTTTTAAGGCACTAACACTGCCAAAGAAAGTATCAGTTTGGTTTATCGACACAGTAACGATTATATTTCCGGAAGACAGAAAAAATCCTGAAATATAATATACAATTTTCTGATGAGGAACGTTCGATCAGAGTATGATGAACATTTCTCGAAAAATATATAATAGTAAGTTCAATTTCCTTTCAAGATACATAGTGTTAATAAGTAAGGATAGACACACTGTAACCAATACCGTTTACAGGACAAAAAGTTGATGAAAAAATTTATCCGCAACGTTCAATTCCACTTTTCTGAATCAATTGCATATAATTTTTAAAAAAAATTGATTACATTACCCATATTTCGGTCCATGGTCAACTTAAAAATAATTGTTAGACATGCAACATGTACCGTTGGTTATTACGAGTTTCGAATATATACCTTCATGGTTATATAAATATGTATCATCACTTTCAAGTCTGACACTCTCCAAAACAAATCCATTGCAATATTTATATGAACCTATCTTCTTGAAATGGACCATGGATTCGTTAGTTAAAGTTTATCTAGATACTTTATTGACACTCTGTACATTGTTGTAGACTTGTTAACAAGATAGTCTTCCATAATAATATCTAGAGTGATCAGTATAACAAATACTAGTGTGGCCCAATAGGGCGACCTCAGCAGGTCGAGCCTCCAACACCTCAAATAAACCTCGGGATTATGGAATGTTCTCAGATGATTACAATCAAGGTCAATGTGAATAGACATTTCTCCTCTCGCAGCACTTGTGGAACGCGATTGGCTTTCTACCTTTGCAAGAGGTTATCTATATAAAACATTCATAATTCACTATAAATCAATATTTGTAAGCTTGAGTAAGGTATCCTTATCATTACCTTAAGTTGGCAACTCAGTTATTCAAGTGGCAGCACACATCAAACAACAGCATGGTGACGATAATGTTTAAACGTATGTAACCGTTTTTGCCGAGAATTATAATCAGTCATTTTACGTAATTACCTTCAGGTGACCCATATTCCAAAAGACTATACTGACCATAAATGTTGGTATGCGGGATATGTTGCGTATATTCTCCATTCAAGTATGATCTATGCGTACTCATATAACTACCTGTATAGCTCTGACATTCACCCAAGCTTTCCGGACTAGAAACGCCATTGTAGTCCTGCATGAAACTGGCATTCGAAATACTACCACTTGTAACTATAGCTGTACCCAACTTTTCCTCGTAATTTCTCGACGTGATGCTGTTACCATGTTTGCTAATCGACACTGTGACATTGCCAACGTTGACAACTATACTGTCATCTGTATGTGAGTATTTTTCGATATCGTTCACTGCTTCTGACAGTGCGTAGATATAGTTATGAGCAAACCTCAATGTTTCGATCTTAGTAAGTTTGGTATCTTCAGGGAATGTCGGTAGAACACAACGCAGTCTCTCCAATGCTTCGTTCAACATGTGCATCCTGTTTCTCTCTCTGTCGTTCGCTTTCAATCTCCTCACTCTCTTTATCCTCATGATCTGTGTTGGACTTTTCTCTCTGGTCACTCTGTTTCTTCCAGTGGCATACTTCCTCTTTGGCTTAGTCTTGGTTGGAGTTGATGTCTTCCCGTCGTCTGCTGTGGCTAAGGTCTGATAGAACTCCAACTCCTCCTTATCATCGAACAAAGTCCTTCTACAGGGAGGAGGGTACTCCCAAGGTATACGAGGCTCCTCCAGAGCTGTGTGATAGGCTGTGTTGAAGTGCTCGTAGAGCTGGTGGTTGTAGTACGTGTTGTTGTTCTTGGTGGGAGTGACATCGTGGTTATCGCACTCAAAGTAGTCACTGCGGTCATCTGCCAGTTCGGAGGATTCTGATTTGAAGGACACTTCGAAACCTGAGTCGCAGCTGTCTTCGTAGTACGGCGAAGGATATTTTATGTCTTCCATTTAAAGTACCTGGAACAATAGTAAATGTAAATGATGTCAGTCAGGAAGATGTAGAGATGGATGAAATGAGATTTGACTTGGAGAGCATTTTCTAAACATTCTGTGCACCATGAAAAATTTGTTTGACTATAAAACATGCCTGTCAGTCAAGAAAAATATTTGGAAGCCTTGGAGCCCTCAAACAAAAACCACATTCACTAAAAACTCAAAAATTTGTCTCTCAAAAATTGGATGACACCGATATATCCTAATTGTTAATCTTTGCTTGTTTTCAGTCATTTAGTTAGCACTGAGTATAAATAAAAATGGTAAATGTTTCAATGGTCTGAATATACACATACACCCGCATTATCTTTGGAAATATCGACGCTTGCGAAATATCTGAAATTGGGATGAGAATTTAAAAAGCAATCAAGTTCAATAGTAGCATCACTACTGAGTGTTTGTATCACAACTCTCTCTCTCTCTCTAAAATCGGTGCATCAGTTACTGACATTAGATGTCAATTACGCCAACAGACAAACCGATAGACATATCGAAGGATTTTCGTAATGTACACATTATAGAACATTCAAAAGGTACTATATCTAATCTAATCTATCTATCTATCGATGTGGTTGTTAAAATTATGTGGTTATATGGCGAATGACTCATCATTTCTATGTAAGATGATTCTTACCCTTGGACGTTATCACGAAACGTTTGAAGAGCCTTATACAAACAAACGGAACTGTACCATTCTGAAATGACAATAAGTATATTCTCCACTGGAAATATTCTCAATAATTAATTTTTTTATTTCTTATTTTTCGCAAACATCTTTTGTTTTAGCCGACTTATTACCAAAGATTCAAAGGCTAACGAATATCATGCTGATATAATTTCATCACACATATCAAGTTGGACGATCTCGTTCGAAGCGATCTCGGATAGATTTGCATCAACTTAAAAATGTCTTTTTCTTGGGCTGAAACCAAATTGTGCAAAATACACCGACAAAATACCTGCTTAGGTACTTTCAAATGTTAGTGTAAAATGGAGTTAATTGCTGACAGAGCAGTGTTTAAGGTTACTCAAATGTTTCTGACAGTGATGTGCCGTTTTTTGAATCATGTTCCGAATAAGTTCAGTATTTTTCTGTAACTACCGTTTTTGGCTTAGATGCTCAAAAACTGTCAATCAAGGAATATCAATCACATTAAAATTTATTGTACCGCCGTGCTTCGCATAACACGACTTGTCACCATGCACTCGATTGATTTCTTCAAAACATCATTCGGAGTTCAAGCCTCGGTTGGAATTTTTAAAAAATCACATACAGATAACGCTCCTTGCTCATTCCCATCCATCCAACAGTCACTTGAAATTATGTAACTCGCAAACAGTCAGGTATATTTTACAACTGTCACTAAATAAACTTCTAAGCAACTGAACTGAAATGTCAGACAAAAATGTCATCGCCTACTAGATAGACTCAGTAGATCAAGAACAGCTCTCGTATATTACACATATTTGCTTCAAAATACACTGATTATAATTTTATAACGTATCAAGTCTTTTTTACATGCCTCAGTTTTCTTCAATTGTGCATTTTTTTAAATTTTGGAAATTATACCTCGGAGCAGATGAACCCAAATAAAGAAATCTGGCATAGGTCCGTTCAACCTTCATCAAAATGGATGCAGTAGCATCAATCTAAAGCTACGATAGATGATGATAAAACGATAAATATTGTTGACGCTCTTGTATGGTACTTAAATCAGGACTTCGAAAAAAGACACTATAAATCGGCTAGAATCCCTGGATATGTGGATTCATACGGATACCATGAATTGCGGAAACGATCAAATGAAGAAATTCTACTATGGTCTAAAACTAATCAAGAACTCTTAACGACTATAAAAAGCCGAAAACTCTCCTATCTAGAAGGTGGAAGAATCGTGGTAACCAGTATCGAATCTAACTTATAATAAAACCAGACAAGGCACATCAAGAAGTAGAATGTTTGAAATTTGTAGACAAGGTGGATTTTTCAAAAGTTTGATTTCGGAATTTCACGACGTTTCGATTGATATGCTATCTTCAATCGTCTTCAGGTGAACTGAAGATAGCATATCAATCGAAACGTCATGATATCAAAATTTATTAGACAATGGAAGTCCGAAATCAAACTTTTCAAGAAGAAGAATATTTTTCACACCTAATCATTCAGTAATACATTTCAAGACTGTGATCAATTTTAAAATGTGTCGCTTCAGATGTCAAAATTCGAAAACAAACCTTCATAGAAACAGCATACATCCAATCAAGGATAATCACAGCATGACGAACCGAAACGTCAAACCACATTCACGCTGTTAGCACACGCGAACGAACTCGCACAAGCCCAGCACCAGCTTGTTTCACGGATACGATGGTAGGGTGCGGACTGCCCAACTAAGCTCTTCTAAGGGGGGTGGTTGGGTTTATATGGGCCGGACCCGTCAAGGCGACCCCTCTCTCGGTCTTCCAACCCATGCACCATACAAAAGAAAGAAGGTGGGTGCTAATTTCCAGAGGCGTAGATCATATAGAAATACGAGAGGGGTGTTCGGCCATTTCTCACCAAGTGTTGTTAGAGGGCATATTTTTTGCAACTTCACGGAAATGAACTACATCAAATCACATTTCTCTAAACAAATTTTACAGCCAAAAAACAACTAATTGCACCCCTATTAGCCCACCCCTATTACAAGTTGCCAAATCGAAAACACTGACCTAAAGCAAAATGAATGATTCCACTTTGTTCGATTTCCCATAATACGTGTCATTCAAGCAAAACAAAAGGAAGAGATTCCATCATTAAGGTATGAGACCATGAGATTCCCTTGTAAAACATGATTCTCCGCGAAAGCATGATACCTGGCAACACTGTACGCGCCTGCGATCGCCTGCCTGCCCTGAAACGCTGCTGAAAAAGACAATTGCTCTGTCATCTGGATGCCTCGACAGCAGACTATTTGAAAAGTACTGGCAATTACCAGGTGAAATATTTATAGAATGTCAAAAAAATTAAATAATCTCTTCCCCTCATCCCCACTACAAATTTTCACTTACTAAAAAAATTATAAATAAACAGAGGCCTCGGAAACGGAGCGTTTTTTATTTTATTATTTTTTTTACGATGAGTGCGTGGCCACTGACTGATTTTCGAAAACTATAAATCTCTTTCGTACCTGTCACAGTGTGAAAATCACACAAAATCCTAAAAATACCTTTCGAATTATAGAGGGGCCAGGGAGTACCTGACAGTGTGTAAACATACACACAGGCATACACAGACCGACGGAAATGACTAATATCATGAAATATCAAAAAGTTTTCGCGATTTCATAACTTTCCCGCCCAGTTGCTTGAGAATAGTCACAGATCGACGGAGCGGAAAGGAACTCAGTAAAAGTATGAAGCCGATCTATAAGTGGAGTACTGTTTGATGCTACGCCACTGAGCAAGAGGATGTGGTCCTCCCTCAAATTGCCACAGGACGATTTTGACAGGATGATTCAGCAATTTTTTATGCACAAAAGTAAGATGACTCTTAAAACTAACCATTCCTGTCAAAATGTTTCTCGAGATTATTATGAATGGTCGTTCATAGTGATGTATTTAGTACCAAAAAAACATTAATATACCCCTTCTACTAAACAGAACAAAATGAAACAGCATATTTCCAAGCCGTGTCCTGTTATGTGTATACAGTATATTTTTCCCGACACTTTACGTTACAAAAAGCAGGAAAAATCAGATACTTAGTCCTCCACTTTCATTTACTAGGAACCGTTCGACTCTGTTAGCACTGCAACCTTTATTATAGAGTCCTAGTTTGTGCAAGTGCTGCTTCAGGCTTCCTTTATACTCGATAACTAATAATGAATTGATATATGCTAGAACGTCTTCAACAAACTTACAAAAAATGTGATATCTGCCCTCAACACCATTCCTTCCAAAAAAATTGGGATCGATCAAGCGCCAAAAACGAAAAACATTTTTACGATAACTCCACCGCCATGCATAGATTTTCAAAAACTAATGAATTAATTTATTTCGAATACCTACGCAGGAAATTACAGCACGTATAATAAATAAATATCATTGATCGTGGTAACAAAACCAAAATGAACACCATTTCAAAAGTTGTTACATGGCAGGGAATTAAGTGTGCTACAAACAATGACCTGCTGTAGGGTCTGCAAATTGAAAGAAAACATCCCAGATGCCTCATCTGACATGAACGTAGTAGGCTTTGTTAGTATTGTTTCACATGGCCAACCACGATTCAGCACTTAGAAAGGGGTGACTCAGTATTATATCATGTTCTTGATTTATTGAAAATATCTCGAATCATATATTTTGCTGATAGTGAGTGATAGAATGTCACATAATAGGAATATTTCACAAATTGTATGTTCAGGAACGACACGCGGTGTTTCGAAGCGGTCACCCGTTCGATTACCCGTTCCCGACGCTGCTTAGCTTTGGCGATCGGTCGAATTTCGGCGTTCTCAGCGTTTTATGGCCGTTACCTCATATAATCTATTGTATATGCGGGTATTTAAACAATAAATATAATTTTTATCAGAAATAGTTTCGAATGGGACAAACTTAAATTGTTGTATTTTCATTGAGCCTTGATAAGTGTGCAAAATAATTCTGACGTTTCGAAGTGGGTGAAAATAGGCGTTCGAAGATTCTTTTACAAACATACAAACATACATACATATGTATATACGTGAAGCTAATAAAAACCGTGTTAAAAACAGATACTGTTATGAACTCCTAATCCACTGTTCAATGTTATATATTATGACCATCAAAATAAATGCAATCTTCATTACACATGGTTAAAACTATCGAACTCTGTAACATCTGGACCACATACATCCCTCAAAAAACATGACTGCTTATAACAGAAATATCTGCAAAACGACCCTTGCCAGGTCAGGTACCTTATTAAACAAGCCGTGACATTGTGCCAACAATAAAATATAACACGGTCATAAATATCATTCGACGTAAAGGGTTATCGTTCAATAAAGGTAGTTTGTAAGAGATTCGATTCGATCACAAATTTAATGTTTCGAAAAAAAACTAAATCGATTACGTTCCTTATTTGCGCTTTATCCGTTGCATTTTTGCCATATGCTCCGGAAGGGTGAAGGAAAAATCGTTGTCAACGGTTACTTGCGAAACGGCGAGTAGTCTTGAAATTATTCAATTTTTATTATTAGAAAACAAAGAAAATAAAATCGACTCACCTTTGTTTTTCGACGTTTTTGAGGCCACTGATTATTTTTCAAAATTTGTGGAGGAGTCAAAAGTTGAGGCTGGAGAGTCGGGGAAAGTGACTATTTCAACGTTCGTTTGAGGTTGATAAAACATGTGATACATGATTATTTATACATAAATCCCTTCCAAATAAATTAATGATATATTTTATTCGATAGTTCTATTTAGACAACGTAGTAAATTGTCGACACGTTTAAAATGTTTCAAACCAATCTAAATTGATTGAATGTGGCTCGTGATATGCTTCAGGCTGTAGTACGATTTTTCTAAAGGGAAGCTAAAAGTTGCATGCATTTTAAGATTTTAATTAAATAATGATCATGAATAGTAAAAAAAATTGCTTTTTAACCCTCTTACTTACCTCTGAAAGACAAACGGTGTACATGCATTTCATGTAGAAAGCAAAATATAGTAGCAGGACTAGATATCGGAGTGCAATATTTCCCCTACTAAAAAAATGGACAGTATGCTGTATTAAACATTATTGCTGTTTTGATTTAATTAAGGATATATCTATATTTGCTTAGCTGTATATGCAGATATTTGCAAAAATATCGCTCTCCATATAAAGCAGGAAACACTTGTATTTGTGTAAAATACAGGAGCTGCGTTATTACCATGTCACAATGACATTGATATTTGTTTTATTTGAAACAATTATTGACAAATCACTCATAACTTTAACTTGCGGTTAGATAAGAAATAGATATAACCTGTGATATATCACTGCAATATTTAATATATTTTTCTTAATGAAGTATGCACCTATTTTATATTAAAGCTTGGTTATTTGGTATTAGTTACGTTTTCTGCGTTGAAAAACTATCCAATTATATGATTAGCAACAATTCATTATCAAATCACATGAGTGAGAGAAAATTGCCTATGACCTTCAAATAAATTAATATTTTTATGGCAGGTCTTTAAAATGTCATAGTAGTCCTATTATCAACCGTTATCACCTCCATAATGGTTACTAGTGAATTGATGCTTGGGTAAACCAAAAACAGATCGCCATAGTATGCCACAGAATACTGTTCACCAGGCAACGTGGCTTAATTACAACCTAAGACTACAAATATGTTACATATTGAATTGAAATGACATATGGCTACTTAAAGAACTTAATTAACATTACGGTTGGTTCTTACTTTAACTGCTGCTGAATGCAAGAAAACATGGATTCCATTTCTATTTTTTTTAAATCATCATAGCTTTTTGCGAGAATGTTTTCTAAGCTTATTATAATTTATAATTTTTTTTTCTCTAGCGTATTCTAGTATTTGATCTAAAATATATTTGACATATTTTATACATCATATTTATGTGACATGTGTAATGTAATTTTTTATTATTATAAATAAAGTGAACCAAAGCCAAAACAATCTGATCAAATTTAATCGACAAAAAAATAATAAAAAAGATTTAATACGATATCACTATGTACAGCGACCATTTGCGCCATCTTTCTAATACTCATCAAAGCTCTAAATCAAGCCACCCCTCCTAAGACAGCTTCCAACCCTTAGTAAGTTAATGAAGTATTGATTTTTCTCCTGGGTGTCAACAAAGTTTGGCCACACCGTAGGCCAAAATTTAACATTGTGAAGAGTGAGGTTTTGTTCTGAGTTTACCCTACAACGTGTCGATTTAGAAATGGTATCTGAGGCTGAAAGTGGTTTACAGCCCAATGAGGATCGACCTCATACAATTTACGTTTCTCCTATTTCAAACTCTTCCTGGCCTACGGGAGAAAAAAATATTTCTTACACTATACCACCAGGTAAGTTTGAATGTGTTGACTGAAACGTCATTATTTTTCCTTATCATCTATTCTCATACAAAGCCATTTATAACGTTTGGATATGGAATCAGACATGTTCTAAATTGTAGGTACGTGGTGGCCGTGGTGCGACTATTGGAAGAGCCCTCAACATACGTTGTACCAACTGGCAAATTTTTGCTTTGTACTTGCTTATTCTTCGACGTGTTCAAAGAGAGGCGTTCTATTCATGCACAGCTGGTTAATTCTGGGTAAGTACACAGAAAAGCAGTTGCCAACACTGTGCAATGAAAGTTCCATTCCAAGTCGCGTTCAGAAAAAAAATGGGTTAAGTAGAAGGACTCGAACTTCAAGGTATATCATCGTGAACTAATCAAAGACTTGAGAGATTCATTAGATTCTCAGCAAAAACTATTTGAAATCTGCAATAGTGTGATTAGTCGTATTCCTCTATGTTGAACATGTGGTGAGAAATTTTGAATTTACAATAAAGGTTCTTTAGTTTACTAGTTGAAGCATTCAATCACAGTTAAACGCTGTGTAGCTTACATATATCCTCTCCACTATGCATCAGACCTGCTATAGACATGCATGTTTCGTCTTTAGCCTAGACTCGTCAGTATAGCCTGGCGGTCTAACTGTAGAGAGCAATAGGGTGGTATATATGTTATCCAGTCAAGGGTTCACACCTCGAATACATAAACTTCAATTTGCTTCAGGACTAATGTTATTTTCAACGTGGGCATGGAATATAATTTGTGCTCCAGATGTCTTCACGTGGAATTTTGCATTTATGTTGATGAACATGGCACAAGTATTCCACATCTTATATCAGCTTAGACCCGTGAAGTTTGATCCAGAGCTAGAAGAAGCTTACCACACTCTTTTTGAGCCATTCAAGGTAAACAAAACTAATTAAATGAAACCAATGGTATCATCATCAATTTTTATTAATTCCTTGAGATTAGAAAATTGTATGTAATAAAATATTCTATATCTTCATTGTTTTATAGGTACATTGGAAAATTTAATTCCTTAAGTTATTTCGTACTTTTGGTATATTTCTGGGTATACTTTTGTATGTCAACTTACTCTTGAAATGTCTTAACCTTTACTCATACATGTATTTTGAAAAAGCTAAACAGCTTGAGGACATTTTTTAACAACGATGATTTTTCAAAATATTGATAAGTGTATATTTTGCTTCTTTCTCTACAGTCAAAGTACCAATTCCCGCAAATCATCCAAATCAGAATAACACAAAATGACTAGAGATAAACCAATAGAAATAAGTAATAAAAAATGACGTAATTCAGGCCAAAAAATCTTATTTACTCGAATTTCAAAATGCTGACAATCGAATATTTGTTACATTTGCTTTGTAGCTAAAAATTTAGTTGTTCTAGCAACGCATTTTCTCTAATTTCAGCTAACACGATTGCAATTCAAGAGAATGGTGAGCTCAGATTTTGCTCAAATAATGTCACTCCACGCTGGTGAAGCTTACGCAGTCCAGAATTTAACCAGGACAGACAGATTGGGCTTACTATTATCAGGAAAGGT
Source organism: Bruchidius siliquastri (assembly GCA_949316355.1). Classification (NCBI taxonomy): domain Eukaryota; kingdom Metazoa; phylum Arthropoda; class Insecta; order Coleoptera; family Chrysomelidae; genus Bruchidius; species Bruchidius siliquastri. Next base: position 36,051,107 of record OX438535.1, on the reverse strand, counting down.
AAGGCAAATATTTCCCAAATGATAGGCGTAGTTATTACGATAGTCCAATTGATTGTGAGAACTTTACGAGAAGGAGATGAATATAAACTTTTGGGGCGTTGACAGATATCCCCAATCTCTACTGAAAAAAACAAATAACTAGAGCTATATTTTTGAAGCTGAATAAATGTTTTCTAATTCACAATTGTACTTACATAAAATATTAAATAATACCAAATAAACCGGTTTTTAGTTATATAATTTTTTATCCGAAAATTCTTTTATTTTTTTATTCACCCCCAAACAAATTTTCTGGCTACGTGCTCGGCAAGTATACAAAAACTTTCCCGAATGAGTGATCCACAGAGTGAAACTTCTCTTTCTGACGTCTTCCTCTAAATAGTAATAATACTTTTTTAAGGTGAATGTACTTTCGGATAATCAGTTCCTGCATCCCATATTACCGTGCGAGTTTTTGGACTCTCCTGAATTTGAATCAAGTAGAAACACCGTAGATGATAAGTTCAAGGTAAGAAATCCATTTTTACTCGGTCGAATATTTTTTAAACAAATCTTCAGTTGCTTGAATTTCAGACAGTCATTCGCCATTTTAAATCGTGTTCGGATTGAGGTTAATATTTTTTCTGTTTAGCAGCTCGAAACTGACAGTTGAGGAAAGTACACCACGTTAAAATTCATTGTACCACCGCTTTACGGTAGCGAAACACACAACTTGTCACCACCCGATCGATTTCCTTAAAACATTTGTTACATTTTAAGCCACACTTGAAATTGTTCAAAATCATAGTTCTTTGTTCATTTCTGTGTTTATAACTTACAAACAACAACGCAACCTAACCAAACTTGTAAACAACTAGATTGAAATGTCAGACAAAATATGTAGCAAAATGTCACCGCCTACTCGATAGGCTTAGCAGAACTGATATGACCTTGATTTCGAATCATATGAACCATTTTCTGTCTGATAACTTCGCTTTTCAGGTTTCTATTGTAGCGTGTAGTACTTGTCGTTACCTCTACTGGCAAAGAAGCTCGCTAGAATATTTATTCGTGAAAGACACTTATATCGCCACGGTTTTGACAACAATTATTGCAAGGGACATCGCGACTAAGCTTTACGCGATGAACAATAAGATTGTGACAGCGAAGGGTTCTCATCTCGATATCAGACTTCCGAGCATAACTTCATCCTTGACGTCTGGTGGGGAGTACAAGTCTCCTATTAGGTCGAAAAAGGTCAATGGAGGTAAGTTATCATTTGATTAAATTGATGAATTTCAATCACTTGTCCTTACGTTGTGCTGATTTAATAGTCGGTGATAGCGTTGGAAGAATCGTTATATTGATAGATCCATACCTATACAGACAGGTAAAGCTAATAAAATCGTGTTGCACTGCTATAGTTACAAAATATCCACGTCGCCCTTTGAAGATTGAGTTCATGTTGCTAACACACCTTTGACTGGGTTACGTATATACCATCCGATTGCTCTCTACAGCTAGACCGCCAGGCTTCACCGACGAGTCTAGACTAAAGACCAAGCAAGCATGTCTATAGCAGCTCTGATGCATAGTGGAGAGCATACACCTAATTCAATACTTTTCTTAATTCCAGGGGTCGGCATCCCTTTGGAGATGTACACCAACGACAGATCCAAGCTACGTGAGAACGGTGGACCTTCGCAAAACTGCTACTTGAACGACATGGAGCCGCTGACTGAGCTACCTTCCAATGACGATCTGGCTTCCAACGATGTTGAGAGTTGGCTGGAGACCAGCTCCAAATACCATAGTTGTGAAATAGTTGACACAGACTGATCTTCATCGTCTTCTCATTCGGTTTATTCGGTTATATAGCTACCACCACAGTCCACGGAGATACTACGCTTGAAGGGGGGTATTGATAGCTGATGGAAGTATAGCAACTCCCAGAAAGCGTGCATGGTCTTCTAAAGCATGTATCTGGTTTAAGTTCTTCCATAAAGGAACTTGAGATTTTTTGAAGATGCCATAACTATATTTCAAAACTAGAGCTGCCCAAATTCAGCAACCCCCCATTAGCCCTTTTCCTACAAACTTAATTCAAATTATGGCTTAGGAAAATATCATCTGAAATATAACTTCATCCAGGCTCGTCGAAAGAAAGTCTAGTCGCTTCAACTAGTTCTTTTTTTTCGTTTTACTCTATTAAATAGGTACAAGGAATAAATAGGTACTTCATGAAATGACAATGCGTCTCCTTTCAAAAGGATTTTCATTCAACGTTCGCATTTTCTTCGCTTCAGTCATAGCTTTGATACTTTTCACTTCATTTTTGTCAAACTTCCTTTTCAGAACCGACCCTTAAACCTCAATCTTCGACACTGTGTAGATAATATGCTCTGCTATGTAAAAGCTTGATTGAGGTTATGTTAGCCAAACCGAAATTCTTACAGGTGTTTGATTTGAAAATACTCCTAAATTTCCTGCACTATATAGAAATTCTATCATATTCAGTTACAAAGAAATGAATAACTTCCTTGGACAACTTCCACCATCCCATTACTGAAATTGCAAAGCTTTCAAGCTGATTGAGTAGTTGAAACAAACAGACGATCAAACTTAATTAGTGTGAGTTTCTTTTATAACATCGAGTGCATGAAATATTACTTGAAACTGTGCAGTTGGCGTTACATATATACTTTTCATGAACTAATTAATAACTAATGGATCGTGTTCTAGTGTAAACCTGTTCGAGTTACAGTGTATTAGCTTTTGTCACAAAGATTTGTTTACCTGCTTTTAAAATTGCGCTTCTTTGTGTCAAATTAGGAATATAACCATATACATGTATTCCATATTTCTAATCCAATAGTTCAAAAATAAAGAAAATGCGTTTTTGTACTGTTATAGAAAATTTATTATTTTACAGTTAATATAATATACAATGCATGTACTTCCTTCTAGTTTTGCTAACAAATTATAATATATAAATGTAAATACCAATAAATCTATAAAGCTGTGAAAATAATATGTATATTGTATAATTATATCGAGCATTTTTTATAACATATAGTAAGGCATTTATATTCAAATTTCCTGCACAAAGTATATTATATATTATATGAGTAGTAAAATTTCACAATCAGTATTTTATGGTTATAGATGATCGGAAAAACATCAAATTTTCGGCAGATAAATAATTAGCAGCTAATCGTCTTTTATTGACCAAGTTTCACATGTCAATTGTCAACATGTTGCTGCTTTAATACCAATGTGATAAATGATTACTGTATGACTTGTACTACTCGTAACTGTTGCTATTGCTACAATAACATTATCGTGATAAAATTTTAATACCAGAATGTTTCCTATTATAATATTATCGTTGTAAATAAATATATATGCTATTCGTTGTGAGATGTTATTTTTTATCTCAGTCTTTCAGTCAATGCTAGATTTACTAGGTAGACCATGTCAAACTGCTATATCTGAGTACGGAATTTCAATTTCGCCTCGAGACATGTCGTGGGGTGCCCATTTGCAGGTAGGACAAGTACATCCGTTGTTTTGCAACTCATAAACGAAAAAAATAAAGTGACATCAAACTGAAACAAAGGTAAAGTCCCTTGCATTTATCATCAACGCAGGTGTTCCCCAGGGATCTGCTCTTTCTCCAACGCTTTTTTGCATAAACTAACTGTTGGAAATCACATCTTATCTTGCAAAGAACCATGCAAAGGTAGCAAGTTTCATCCAGATCAATGAACAACAAGGAAATCATTACAAAGGATATTGTGATAGCCTAACGAACTTCCAACAGCAAAATCGAGCCTCTCCCACAATTCATTTACTGGAGAACTTATGTTGTTAATTATGGAATGAGCTGATATGGAATTTATTTCCCGACAGCTACAATTTTCAACATGAAGCCAATGTGTACGTTAGACCTTCTGATTTCATCAGAGGTTTCCTACATTGTGTAACTCTTTCTCCAATATTAGCTAAACAAATACGGTTTCATTGATTTATTTGAATTTCATTATCGATACACGCAAATCTTTCCCACACTCTCTCTTCCTTGTTCTGCCCACCATACTTTGTCTCTCTCTGTCAACAGTAAATACACTTAAAATGAGTTTCCTGTATACATTACGTAATTCAGAGTACACAGACCATCCCTTCTTCGATGAGAAAACGTATATCTTATATGACTTGCAGCTATAGGTCATACACGCTCCACCATAGGTGGCAGAATAATTCTATTTTCATAGTTGAAATGATGGAACATTTGTTTTGGTTGGAAACGAAGGTTTCCCACTAGGCCAGAACAGGTGTACTTTAATTGTTTTGAGACGGGTATAATAAAAAAGCATAAAGCACCCTCCTGTCTAATTTAAAAAAATTTTAATAATTTTTGCACTACTCTTCCCAGGGTAAGACCTGTATTTTCGTCATAGCTATCAAAAAAGTTATCTTTATAGTAAATTTCAATCTAGATGACAATCATTCAAAAATTGCTATTTCGTCGTTATCTGCTTCTAAAAATCACCTATTTCCGGAAAACCATGTTTATGTTGGAATTTTTCGGCACACGCTGCTCTTAACACCTTTCAAGAACTTCCATCTGAACGTTTTCATCTAAAAACTAACCTTTTTCGCACTGTACAGCTGTCTCAAGTTAAATGGATCACCCGGTATATACTAGAAACACAGCAATGTTTGAATTTATGAAAATGGCAGGTTTTTCTCTCACAACATAACATATGCCACTCTATAATGATCTGGTGAATGAACCATGAAAGTTCACTCTCCTCCAAAATAGTTTTGTTGTTTACTACGCCGTACATGTCTACAGATGAAATACAACGACCGAAGCGTCTCGGCACTTCGCGTAAAATATCGATTGGGGATGGGGTAGTTGACCAATTGTAACAGAATTACAGAGGAACAAAACAGGGTAGGCCGATTAATGAATAATTCGTTTCTCATTTGAAGGTTCCATTCTCATCAGTGAACTTTGACCACAATAGTGACAAGTCAAGTTTGGATCCATTAGAAGGAATAAAAGTACTCAATAACGTACTTCTTATCTGCTAGAAAGTACTTGAATAACGAACATTGAGCATTTTGAATAAATTACTATATCTTTCTCATAAAACCTCAGAGAGATACCTATTTTTTCACTTGTGTTTCATTTAGATTGAGATATTTTTTTTTAGATTTTGCGACTGCTTATCCATTTGAAGTATGTTTTGAACGATACGGATATTTTGTAAATCTTTTGTAATTATCTTTTGGAATTATGAATAAGATTTCCATTATTTCCAAGACTTATTTCCAAAAAAATCAATATTCATTCATAAGCACAGTGTTTAGAGTCGCTGGCATTTTTCTGCCCCAAAATCATTCAACGAATCTAGTAGCTTATGCAAAAAAAATAAAATACGAGAGTGCTTCCAACTGTAATTCAGCCCCCTGGCGGAAATAAAAGGTTTTTCGTCTGAAAAGCAAAACGTAACAGCAAAAGTTCCGCTTCATGTCTTCGTCGAGTCCGTCCCTGTACGGAACTTCATGGAAATCAATGGAAAACCAGCGAAAACCGACGAAGAGGCAGTAGTAGAATGGGGCGTGACATGGGGAGCACACAACGAATCCTCATACTGCTTTCGTCGTCATTGTGAACACCTTTATACGTAGACTATTTGAAAAATTTATGCGAAACACATCAAACACAACGCCTGACATAAAGTGCTTCACGTGGAGAGCTACCGAAACCCAGAACATGGTTTTAGATATGATATAGGTGAGTTTCATATGATGTTGTTTTTGATTTGTCAAAAGTTTTTGATGAAAATTTTCGATTTATGATGAAAGTAATCGTATCCAAATTATAGATATAAAAATTAAATGTTTATTTTAAACATTTCGAGGCGTAAGGGTACTTTGAAAAAAACAGCTCGTCAAGCACTGACCTATGATGTTTATCTCGATTTAATGAAGCAAGTCGATGTAGAAATTCATATATCAGTATTAGTTTCTAATAGTTTTAATTGATTATCGATAATTACGCATTTATTTTTCAAATGAGAGATGCTCAAACTAATCTGCGTTTCATTTTTAGAAACGCAGTAGCTGTTACAACGAATAAGTGCATGTATGATTTACGTTACTTCACTAGATTGACAATTAATCCTGAACAAATGAACAAAATTTAATGAAAATATTCAAACAAACGGTATTAATGGTATTTTTTCTGTCAATGACTTGACATTCGAGTGAAAGTCACTTTTACAACAATTGGTAAACAAATTTGGCATTTTAAAAGAGTTCTTATACTGCTTTGTTCGGTGAGCTTCGAATTTCCAGTAATTTTTTAATTTGAGATAAAACGTAACTACCTCAAATGTTTTACCAGTTTAATTTATATGTCGACCTAACCTCAATCAACTATCGTACTTTATCTCTTTGCTTGATGGTATATATCGTCTCAGAGAAAACATGGTGTATCCCAATATTTTTGGATGAATATTCCGAAGAAATGTTGAATGTAACCTTTCCTAAAATAACTAAAAACCTGAAAAGCGTACAAATTTAGACCTAAAAAAATTGATCAAGAAATTATACACAAATTGAGAAACATGTCTAGGTTGACACTGTACTTGCCACGCAATTTTAAAATTTTATAAAGAAAAATTTGAATTGTCTTGTAGAGTCTCCCCTTGGGAAGTGAAAACAGAAAAGTTTTTTTTATAATATAAAACGTGGAATACTGATATGAACTTGACTATATCATATTGTACATATACGGGGTTTTGCAACAGGTATTTCTTATTTTGAGTAGGCCATGGTGGATATAATATTTCATCGGTGACAGTTATATTGTTAGCTGTATGTGTGCTAATCAATGGAATTTAATTGAGCATAGATAAGTTTCCGATTAATCAACGCAGTTCAAAGGTTAATAGAAAATCAATCAGTTGGGCAAGTTCAAAGGCAATTTCATCGCGAGTTCCAAGACAGGTAAAAATTCCAACCCGACAAACAAAACAAAAAAGTGGGTTACTTCGATAATATAAGTCATGTCAACTCAAAGTTTGGAGGTGATGAACCCCAGAAGTAATTTCGCTATCAAATTCACCCGACTTGACACCTCCTGATTTTTTTTTTTTGTAAGATTATCTGAAGTAGAATATCCACGCAAGGCGTACATTTCCGAAGAAATACAGAATGATAATCCAAAATTTAACAGACATAATATTTAAAGATTTGCTAATTTTCAGAGTCTTGCCACTATGGCTTCTCATAACACGCCAGACCTGTATTTGTATATCTAATACTCCACTAAAATGTATCACGTAACATCTGCAGCCATATCTCCATCTCAGTAACATTTATCATTCATAAAATATGAACTAGGAATACTGTATTCCAAACAACATGGAATCTAACTATGTCAATGCATTATTAAAGGACAGAGATCCTGACCTCATAAACTTCCAACAATATCTATTCTGTCCAGCCAGCCCAGCAGTCGGAGTCAGAAAAGAGGTCAATCTTTTAAGCGGTTGCAATAATTTAGTGCCTCATATGCCGGCGGTCCAATTTGCGGCCGATACATGTTTTATTACATAGTAAAATCGTACAGCAATTAAGCTTGTCTCGTAGAAGGCAGGTTAAATGTGTAACAATGGGTGGTTATCGATACTTTATGCATGATAGCAGAAGTTGTTTCGAGGTACGTGACAATTACTTGCTTTTTCCGCAAGATGGAAGCTGATACACAATTCGCAATTTGAAATTCGAAAGAATGGCTTGTGGGTGATTCCGCTTTATATCATCCGCGCTCTGCAACAAGTGTGCAGGTGCCCAGTTAGCTCAATTGGCCACAGAGTCCGACCGGCAATCGGACGGTGTGTGGTTCGGATCCCGCACTAGGTCAGTTTTTTCCGAATTCGAAAATGAAAATCATTGTTTTGAGGTACTTTTCAAGTAGGTTGACTCAGTACTTGCGATGTATTGGTTTATTTATAGCTGGTAAGAATGCCCCCAATTCTGTTTTCTTCCAAAATGGTCAGAGGTAAAGATATGCAATTTGTTTTTTTGCTAGGGCTGAAAATTGTAGTAATTTGAAGTGAGTACCTATATGAAAAAAGTAACATCGTTGATGGCAAAAATTCATATTACATGAGAAACCGAATTTTATTGTTCTTAACTACATGCTTGGTTACACCTCATTCGGAGAGCAAGAATGCAATTAAAGAGGTTCGTGCTATAGTTGAATAAAACTTGCATGAATATAAGTATTGCATTCAGCGCCGAATCGAGTCATGAATTATGCAACAGGAAATTAAAATAATTTAGGTCTCGCTTGAACTTGACCTTAAATTGCCACATGATTACCAGCGGCTATTGAGGGAAAAAAACGTTCTGTACTACCAAGCTGATATTTTCAGAAAAACGAACACGTTGAAATTGTATCCCTGTGCTATGCGCATACAGAATTTAAGAGGTGTTTCGTGTAAACAAATATTTATTTTTTTTATTTCATTCGCAGTAGGCAGAGAAAGTATTGCAGACGCGAAAAATTTATAATTCGAGATATTATGTTTCATAACATATGTATACGCCAGACTATGTCACTTTTTCCGTCAGTCTGTTTGTCGGTCTGGCTGTCCTCCTTGGCCCCTCAATAGCTAGCAAAGTGTCATTCAGATTTTATGACACTAGTTTACAAGTGTGGCAATGACGAAAAATCAAAAAAGCTTTTGAAAATCGATGTAGTGATGACCAATTTGTCATTAAAAACATATTTAAAAAGGCATAAATTTGTATTTCACTCACTTCCAAGCGTCGCGCACTATGGCGTTGCCTAACATACGAAGGCATTAGAATCTTTGACTTCCTAAGTTTCCACTGAGCAGCGCCATACTGCGCGATGCGTGGAGATGAGTATTCACGGATTGTTGATAAGCTGCTCTGGATATATGATGTAACCAGGATTTCTTTGTTCCAGATAATCATAATGGAGACATCTGTGATCTTAGCCAAGAGCTTTTCTACATCAAATTCAGTTCCCGTAAAAAACAATCCCAACAATTTCAAGATAAAAGTGAGGCCAACACAAAGGGGCGCAATGCTGGATTTGAATCGGACAATCTCCGTGACTTCAAAACCCGATTCTATGTTGGGTTCGACGAATCATACGTATTGGAACAGCAGCGACTACTTGTACACGACGACAAGCACTGCTGAGTTAGAATACGACTATCAGGTCTGTAATGATTTATGTAATTAAATTCATCACATTTCTTCCAAATTTTCATTGAATTCAATATTTTCTTTCTCGTTCTTAATTCAGGCATTCAGTAGTTTTGCCTGGAATATTTTCCGCTATTCCTCATCTCTCTCTCTTTCCAGATTCTGAACGAAACTAGCGGAGAGGGTTCATGGACTGGCACTTGCACAGAATGGACTCCTGCACAACACAATTTATTCCAAACGGCAAACTTTTTCTTTGCCGCCGCCTTTTTGGTACCAGGGAGCTTTAAACAAAGCATTTTAATTGTAAGGTGAGCTTAAAAACCGATTAAGCATCATGAAATTTCAATAAGCACTATAAGGAAATTCATTCAATTGATACTGATATTCAGATCCAATAGAACAGAGACGTGTTCTATATCATTATCATTATAACATCATTGGTCGAAAAGTATGCAATTTGACATCTTCAATGAGTTCAAATCATCAAACAAAGAAAAATAAAGCATCTAGAGATACAAGACCCTCAAAATCGCTGTGTAAGATGGGTTGTTAGCCTGCAAACATTTGAAACGTTTTTATTCAGTGTGTGACAGTATGATCATGAATAAGCGATCATTCCCTTGTTTCTTCTGAAATAATTGCCTAAAAATATGCATAGCACCCTGCTATTTTGTTTCACCATGACTATTATATTCGCTTCTAGACTTTCTGTCTTTCGGAGAGGTTATCTGTGAGATATCCCATAGTAGATAACTCTGAATTAAATTTATATTGATCCTAATCTAAGTCTGTTGATTGCTTATATATCCAGTAACGATTAGCACACCCTAAGACGTTCACGATAGCATGACCTTTTTCATTTCCTGTTGCACCTTAACATGCCATGCCGCTCGATTACCTATAATTAGAAAGATAAAGCTAGCTTCACTGGTAGAATTCCTATTTCAAGCATCGAAGATTCTTAACTTTTCAGACATCTCAAATGGAAAAACAATGCTTGGCCGAATAGACACAGAACTCAACTACCCCAACTAAAAAACGTAATCAGTTTAAAAGTCAACCAGAGTTTTAAAACTAACAGCAGGAATTATGTATACGCTTACTACAAAATCAAAATGACTAAAAAAACGAAGAGTAACAATGTACAGGATTACATCGCAACAGGAAAAGTATAGCTTCAATTCTAAAGTTGCAATATTTTTCATTAACAATAGACTTCCATTGCCTTGAGAATTTGCATTTCACAACATTTTGATCGATCTTGTTTCGTCAACCGTCTCCAGATAAAATAAGAAAACACATACACCAAAGAAGGCACAACTCCTTGTTACCTGTGGGAAATACGAATGACGTATGTCGTGGTCAAGCTGCCGTTATATTGGTTAATCTTGATTGCTAGACTAGGAATTCTTTGCGACGTTGCCGCATCACTGTCTTTATCTGTGGATATTATACTTTACCCTTGCAATGGAACAAATTACGATGTAAATGTGTAAATATTTATTATCTCCTTATTGCATATTGAGTCATATATGATACATACTACTATTAATATTTTTCTAAAGCTCCACAATTTGAAAAGCAAATAACTGCATGATGTAGCAAATTTCGGACCGATGAATAAACACGTAAAAAATATATGTGGCACCGCTGTAATGAAAATGCGCTGTTGGTGCATTTTGCAAGTCGAGACTCGAATGTTTTATGTGGCGCTGTGGCAGTCGATGTATCAGTAATTCACGTTGCATTTTTGTTTAGTAAAAAGCAAGTGAGGTGTTTGGAAAAAATAGCTGTTTATAGTTTATTTGTTGCTCTTTTATTTGAAGGTAAGTTCATGAAATTTTTTTAGAGGTTAGGTACAAAAATTGTTTTGATTCATATATGGGACACCATGCCGTTATAAACAGTAATAATGATTTTATTGGTTCTCCCGCTTCATTTACAGTTTTGACATATTTGCTGGCTCTCAAAGTAATATCGTTCCTGTTGATGCTCCTGATTTGGTAACTAGTAGTAATGTGGTTGTGGAACTTATTCAAAGAGTCCCCAAACATGTCAACCATGAAAAATTTTTTGATAATTGGTTCACCAGCTTATGGTTTATTCAGTCAAGAATGGCATTCTTCCTCTTGGTACTTGGCACTTTATACATTTGAATATAGAAGTAAAAGTATGAAAAACTGTATGAATTAATAATAATTGAACGAGTATAAGACACCTCAGTTTTTATTTACCGTATCTTTGAGCTATATCCTATGATACCTGAATACAACCCCATTGGTACTGTTGTGGCGTCTAGCATATTTCTCATTGGAAATATCTTTTAGCGCTCTCGCATTTGTAAATAAATTAAATTAAATTGTTGTTTCGGACATTTTTCATACCAACAACAAAAAGTTAACGTGATCTTGAAATCCATTACATTATTATATTCACTGGAGAACGAATTGACAATTATTGATGTATTTTATTATAGTTAGTTGCCACTCATTCTGAGGTATAGATGAAGTGCTTGGAGTATAGAGACGTATCGATTTTCGCATACATAAGGACGCCATTTGATTTATTTTCAGAGCCTCGTTAAGCTGATGGTTAATTTTCTAATTTAATGTTCTAGCTGTGGCTAGGATCTGCACCAGAGGTGTAGTTTCATAGGGGTTCTTGATATGGCTGTCATACAATCCCCACATAAAAATAAATTATCATACTAAGAATAAGTTCTTACTACATCTTCCTATACGCGTAAAACTGTGATAATCTTTAAGTAAGAATACTCTATTTTAGATCATATAGTGAATATTCAGTTCAAACCTGGGAAAGCCTTGATAGTGATAATACCAAGATCTCTAATTAAGCATATCATAAATCTAATTTATTATTAATATAAACAATTAGTAATTTTGATGAGCTGTTATCACAGTTACTGGTGGTTCCTAAACCAAAAGTTTACCAATATGGACTTCATTCTTATCTTTATCTATGTCATATAGTGTTTTTCCTCATTCAAGTTTGAAAGGTTTTGTACAGATAAACAGAATATAAAAAATATGTATCTGTACTTAATCCAGAAAATATACGTCCACCATTTGTCATAGAGCTTATTCTCAGCTTACAAATCACATCTACACTTGTACACAACTTTTTAAGAAACCATTCATCCCGAGAGGGAGGTTGATAATGATAAAAACCAGTGGAATATAAGAGGCGCAGAAACATTCGCGTACCGCTAAAATGAATTACTTGGAGCAAATCTCAAGATGCGCAAGGTGTGATTCTTTATGGTTTAAGATATGCTCGAAATTGTAAGAAATCAACACGCGATAATGCTCATCCATCATTTATTGGCGAAAACGTTACTTTAAGGTTATCTAACAAACAAACAATCAGGTATAATCGGCAACTGTCACTAACGAAGCTTACTACTAGATGAGCTCAGTGGAAACGGAACAACTCTCGTATAATGCCACGCCGCCTCTGATCAAAACTCCATTCGCTACGATACCAGCCTACTCTATCATTAATAACTATAGCACTTTCCGGGTAATACACAACCTACTAATTGCGCGATTCGCCACCCATAAACCCCAGCAGTATTGTATGAAGTTATGAGTGATGAAGTTTTGATTAACGGTTGCGAAATTAGGTTGGCATTTAAAACACTTTTTACTTCCCACGCCAATAATACGGGGGAGGCAATTTTTGACAACGGTAGTAAAATAATATCACGCCATTCGGAAAAACTTATGTCAAAACCAACTGATATCAGAACGTAACAAATATAATACTGTTGGTTTGATTATTTCCTGAAAACAGACTGCCTCATCCAAGTAGATAGAATCTGATCAAATTATGGAGCACATTTTTTTATTTCAGGGCACTTCTTTCGATAGGATATTTTTTTTCAACGATCTGGGGAGGCCTTGAAGTATGTGCTCCCGATATTTTACTATGGAATTTTATTATAGTACTACTGAACGCAACCCACACTGCTCTACTGACTTGGAAATTTTTACCTCCAACCCTCACTCTGGAACTGACTGAACTATATCTTAAGGTACGTCCCCAAAATCAACAAATTATCAAATTTCCAGTCAAATTTCTTCTTCCAATCATACACCGAAATTGTCGTCTATTTGTCATGGTATAACTAGTAAATTTTCATAGCACATGAAATAAATAAAATTATCTGGCAAAGTATAGAGGTAAAATGTGAAAAATTATTGTTTCAGTAGAGATTGCTGCTTTTCAGGTATTTAAGCCACTTCGTGTAAGTAAAAAGCACTTCAAAGAATTGGTAAAGGAGGCCAAAGTACTGAATTTAGAAGAAGGTGATATATATGCTGTTGAAGATGTTAGTCCAGCAGATGAAAAGCTATCAATTTTACTCAGAGGAAGGTAAGACTTTCGTAACCACTTTGAAGCTACAAAAAAATTCCGATAGTTTCATTCTATCATCAAATATTAAGCTGTCTTTTTAAATATAGTAAAAACATTCTGGATATTTTTTTTACAAAAAATGGTGAGTGTACATGCCCATTTATAATATTGTATCATGCCATCCTAAATTATTAGATCATCCGCCATTTTTTAAGTTCCTATGATGATATAGAGTCGTAAGAATGGTGAATGTGGTAATATTATGAAGGAGATACACGTTTAATATATTTGCAACTTATATTATTTTGTCTCAATTGACCATGTCTGATTGCTTTCCAGTTCTATCTTGATTTTAGGTTCATTTCGATACAGGCGCTTTTCGAGAATAAAAACGAACTAACCAAATTATATGCGAAAAAATTTTGAAGTGTTGTTTTGTTCGTAGATAACTAATTAAAACAATATTGGGGTATTTATATAGATTTATCCAATTGAAAAACGTGGTGAATGAAGCATATACTTTGTAAAATGGATATATACTGGTTATATGACTTGTATATGTAAATTAAAATTAAGAGATTAATCGACTTACCTTAAGGAACATTAATCGGAATTTTCTGGCTTGTCCGAAGATTTAATTACTATGTAGTTTCCGTCGGCAACGAGCTCGAAATACGGAATGACTTTGGCCGAAGGAATGCGGACACCGGGCGATAAAAAGTGATGAGTTTTTTGTTTGTTTTTCGTTCGTTTTTTTCAGTTCGTGCCGATGATAGATGGATTTCACGGAAACTACCGGAAACCGAATTTTAAAAACGTATATGCAAACGTATTTCGAGACAAAGTTCATTGAAAAATGAATAATATGGATGGTGTCAATTTGAACATAATTAATTTATTTAATTTCTCATGACCATATTATAGTACAGTAGAATTTCAATTAGGTATAATGATAAAAGAATGTCAAAAATATATTAAACTTTTGCCCAGCTTTTCAGATATTTTTGTTTGATTATTGCGGATTTATGAGATCACTTGCGTTGCTTTGCGAAAATTGTATCAAAAATATCTCAATCATATGGATCTTCTTGATGCAAACACAAATAAGTCTTATTGTTCTGTGTGAGAGTTAAAAATTCTAAAATATATTTTGAAACGTACAAGTGCTAAATTCTGGTGAATTTCTCAACTTTTATTTTTTTAACTAACATTTGCCAGACTGTCGCATATAAATATTGTTGTTGAAGAAGGCTTTTTGAAGCTAAAACGGCAAGACTATAACTTTTTGGTGATACGTAAATTATATTCGCAGATTGAGAGTGACCTGTGACGATACCCACCTGCACTTCATCAACGCCCATCAATTCGTGGACTCTCCAGAGTGGGAGGCGAACCACGAGCAATCAGAAGACGTGTTCCAGGTGACCATCAGTGCCGAAGAAGACAGCGTCTATTTGTGTTGGCCTAGAATGAAGCTGGAAAGAGTGCTCAGGCATCGCCCCATGCTCAAGTCCGTCTTCGAAGCAATCATAGGTAACACAAATGGCTTATCACTTCATCTCCAAGTGTCGCCCATTGGCCCATAGAGGGCGACACTTGGAGATGCGTTTATGTTGCCACCGCCAGGCTATACTGACGAGTCTAGGCTAAAGACGAAACATGCATATCTATAGCAGGTCTGATTCATAGTGATTCGTAATTCAGCAAATAGTTTAGTTTCGTTCAGTAACGTGCGATGGTATGGCTTGGGGCACCTGAAGGACAAACAAAAGGACCTCTACTGAGGTCTCTAAGGACCATGACAGCTACAGCTGCCTAATCCAGTCCGTCTACCTTCAGACGCCTATATGTGACACCTTTGGCCCCTACTTTTTCATGGCGTCGAGAGGAACTCCCACCAATTTAAATCCTTAATGTTAAACATTACTGCAAAGAACGTCGACTAGGAACAGTCAAATCTAAAATTGTGTCTTGATCTGGAATGCTGGGGACATGGGTTCGAATCCCACCTGCGAAACTTTTTTTAAAGTTTTTCTGACTTTAATGTGTGATGTTTTCGGTTATTATGGTATTTTCGGAGATAAAGATCGTGAAATAACAATTTCATTTAAACCTCCCTTTAAAAATTTCACTCTCTGTTGACTAATAAATAACCCAGGCCTGTACGAGTATATGATAGATTTAAACTGAAAATGTTATATGATTGTATAGGTAAGGACATCACTCAGAAGCTATATGCTCTTAACGAGCATCTAAGTGGTCTTTCCGACGAAAGGGACAGAGGTCAGAAGAACCAACTGTGGGCAAAAACGCACAACCGAAGCATGTCCTTGGACGCGGTGAACACTTCCACCACAGGATTGGTTCGATCGCAAGCTTATAAGAATAGTCAAAGAGGAAACCTAAATTCAGAACGTAAGTGTCTACAGTCTATCCACAGCCGAGATAGACTAAAACCAACAGAGTCGTTGTGTTTCGGCATTATCTTGTTTTATTGATTTCATTTGATTGAATTGAAGGATCTAATATTTTTATTTTTGATGCTCTCTCAAATATGCAACTTTACAGAAGAAGTAGCACCTTTTTCATCAGAAAACGTGTAATTTAAGTTTCAAAGGTTGGCAACACCAGTTTGCCTATCTATAGTTATATCGTGGTAAGCTTACTTCTGGTAGTTCTAACTTGTGGTAGTTCAAGACAAGACAATAAATTATCTATGTTTGATCAGGCATTACTGTGTAATTTGTGTTACTGTTTCAGGTTTGTTAGGCAAAAGCTCGAAGTTTGTGCCCTTGACAGCAAGCCAGTTTCCCGCCAAATCGCCGTTCACACACGAAAATCAAAGTTTTCGTCGATCTGAAACGAACGTTACGCCGCAGAGGACTAGGTCGTTAAGGCATTCGATTAGAGAGGTCAAATTTGAGATGAGTAAGAAGTAGGTGATAATTGTTTTCGGATGGTGGATGTTTAGAAAAATCTTATATATGCAGTACGTTGTTGTTTTCTGATATCTTCCCCAAGGTGTACTTTCACTGACTTATCCCATTATCAAAATTGATTATTCGTTAATTTTGAAACGAATTGTGTCAAGTTGACTGGGTTTTTCTATAGGTTATCTACAGACGTTTAAAAAAAATTGGTTTTCTGTCCGCTATATCGTAAAAAATGATTACTATTTTCATTTTATTTAGAGGAAATAGAAACAATTTTGAGATGTGCAACAAGAACTTCCGAATTTTGGATATTTTTGTTCTGAAATCAGGAAAGAGGTATTTATTATTTAATATCCTAGCTTATCTTTTGAGTGTGATAGTTGAATACAATATAAATAAATATTAACTGGACATTCTAAAGAAATTAATGGAAGGTTTTTAGGGAGACGAAGTTATATATTTTGAAAATTGTTTAGGTTGTGCCAAAAGAATTAAGAGAAACAATTCGAGCCAATTTTTTATTTGGACGTGTTCATAACACTGATTATATTGTAATCAAAACAACACTTCAAACACGTATTGACGAGATGCGAGTATAAATAAATCAATATTCAGAAGTCTCTAGATAACGCAACCCTAAATTTTCGATTAAATATATTTTACATCAAAAGAAATAAAGGGATAAGGTATAGTGAGTAAGTATGCTATGTTCAGACTAGTACAGATTACTGAAATTTGTATGGATAGTATATTAATTCATTCATAATTACCACTATAAGATACATGCACAAACTTCATATGGATACAAGACAGCACTAATAAAATAGTAAATCGGTATTAGATGATTAGTCATTTTGTCATTGGAATAATTCGCCCTTAATTACTCATAACTGACTGCCTATGATAAAACTATCCTCAAAATCAACGTTTGAAAGCATATGTGCATAAATAGATAGGTATATAAGCTAATCAATAAGATTACTCCATGTAGTAAAATAATAACTTCTTCTATATAGAACCACTGGAATTATCAATATTACACTTGCAGAAGTATATACATATGATGCTGCACTAATTTTACCTACAGTCTTGATGTATATGTCATGAAGTTTCAAAAAAATACACAGTATCTCAAATTCTAATGTTTTCGCGATTACAATACTCCCCCGCCTATTTGTGTGGGAAGTAAAATTGGTGAACTCTAGACTTATACAGGCACACTTCAAACTTATGAGATCTGAGATTAATTCAAAGCACACTAATGAATCAGTAAATCCCCTCAAGCATACTTTTCAGATATTCATTGATTGGAAAATTAGTTTTTATCCGCTTCTGCAAGTTAACCTTTAAAGTGCAACATTAAAAAATCTGTACAAAAAAAAGGACAATACTGCAAATCTGACTGCAATTACAGCTCAGATTTCCATAGTTGTTCGTTAAACTCATTCACTTCACAGATTTTCCCACATTATATGAAACTGTTGAACGAATTATATAAATAGTAGTACTTTTTTATAACTGTTATAAGATTATCTAATCTAAAGCAATAAGTTTCGTACTAACGACCCCACCAAAATCTAAAATTTCAAAGTGCCTTACGTTTGTGTGCAATGCCTTCTTCAACCACCATCAGCGTTCTTATGATGAAAACCCTAGAAACCATCTAGATTATTTATATCAGATTTCTGACACATGAAGTTAACCGCTATCACTAAATTATACAAACCTTTTTTTGGTGAGTTAGTTGAAGGGCACTTGTTGAACGTCGCCAACGAGGAATAAGAAGCTATGTTACTGGACATCTTTACAAATTCCGGCAAGATCCCCGGAACCCCAAAAACCCAAACATATCCACCGGGCTGGTGGAAACCCTATGTGAAGCTATCCTCATCTGTTAGTTGCCATGGAAATTTAAACTATTATAACGTATTCTTACACATGTATAGCTTCCTTGAGTGTTTGAACTACTCTACAAAATCCTATTTTTATCACGGCCATCACTCCGTAATACGTACACAGTCATCACATACTGAACAAAAAGTATCATGTTTTACATTCTAAATATTATGAATATTCTAAGGTAGTGCATGTTTGTGGTATATATTTACGTATTAGGGACGTAAAAACAATATTACGATCTAGTCATTTCACGTGTACAAATGGTTAAATACTGTATGTGTATACTGAACTCTTCCACTAAAATATTCTAAAGCTGCCTTCAAACAACAACGTACTGTATTTGAAAAATGTTAGATTTTGTTGTTGGGAGTAAATTGTAGTGATATTAGTGTAATGTTTATAGTTTGGAGCATCAATGTTGGCTGATGATTCTTACCTTTTAGATGACAGTCTGGTTTTTCAAAATCTGATTTGATGTGACCATGAAAGATTTTTATAATAGATTCTACTACCATTCGCGGAAAGAATTGAACTCATAGTTAGAAAAATAGATAGAAGAAAGAATAAAGCGATTATCTAGAATGAAGGGGATTGTTGATTCGACTCCAACCGACGACAATTTTTGTTTCTTACTTTGACTAATTATTACTTCATCCACCACGTTGCCTCTCCAGTCCAGTCTTCTACGGTTTTTGCCCTTACATTCTTCCACCACATTTGTCAATGTCTTTCTCTTTTTTGCGGTGTTGCCCGGTAGGATGGAATCATTTTTTCGGGAACCTATGATTGACTATTTATGAATAACTAGATGATTCTATCCTTAGTTAGATGCCAATGAGTTTAATCCATTAGTTCAAAGATAACGAGTATTGGCCAACATTGATGTCGACTATAGAGATAGCGAGATGTTCACAAGTTGGCATATGATTGTTATGTAGATCAAAATAGCACCAAAAAAATATTTATGTAACCCAATGTGGATAAAAAGATCAGCAAAAATCAAGAGAAGTCTTTATTACAATTCTTTTATATAGCACATTTGGAGTAATTGAAGTACAGTGGGTTAACAAATACCATCTCATGAATCCGATAAAATGATATACCGATACTTCTATTCATACCTCCACAGTATGCTTTCTTTGTTGTGATAAAATATGTATAGAAGGTAGACGTGTCTGAATAATTATTTATATACTCTATAACTTACCAATTTAAGTTAAGAAAATTCGTTTATATTTCAAACCATTCTTAGAACAATGTTCGAAGATCACCGGCTTGGAAGAAATATGATATTTATTATATTTTACGAATCGAATCATATTTTCTCCTACCTGGAAGTGTTAAAAAAATGTAATGTTTCTTTATATCAACAATGCTAATCATGCTATTATATATTATCATCAAAAACATCAATCTAAGTTATGTTCTAGACTTTCAGCATCTGACTTTTGAATCAATCCAAGCTGTGAGGATAAATTTTACCTTTTACAGAATATGGATATGCAATATATGATTCTTTATATTTTTCAAGTATGTTTTTGCCCCATAATCTGCCTTCCATATGTCTAAAACAATTCTTCAATATTAAACTTATTATATACCTACTCATTAAATATGTATATAGTGTACTTGTTAGCATAATTTATATATGTATATATTTAAATTTGTATGTTTATATTCGTCGTGTTCATATAATACATGGGCCTGTAATAAAATGTTTCTGATATATCTGGGAGTGATTTTTTATTTCTCATAGGAGTAACTCTATAGGTGAGATATTTTGCAAACATGATTTGTCAAGTTTCTGTCGTTGATTAATTCTCCATAAGCTCAGTTCTAAGTACAGCCAATCAAATTAGCAGATTGTCGACATTAATTTATTCTGACCATCTAAAACCGCATTCTCTCATACTAGAACTGACCACATTGAAGAAATAAATATACTGACGTTTCGGCATAGACCCAAACTTTGTTTATCATTTGCAAAAAAAAATGTTCTATTACACTGAAAAATGAGCGCTGGAAATGAAAGATCGGAAACTCAGGGACAACGACCTTTAATCCAGGTAGAGTTCTCTCTTAAGGTTAGATATGAAGAATATTAAATTAATGAAAAAATGTTAATAGTGCTTTGACACCATTATTTAAATTAATTTCTTCGTTATTAAAATAAATATTTCATTATTTACGAAAGCCCACTAAGAATCTCTACTGATTTTTTTTTGGCTCATCTACTGATCTATTAGAAAGTGTGCTGTGCTTATATCGTTGAACCGCTGAGCAAGCAGCATGTTGAGTGGTGGTGCCGGTGGTGGAGCTTTATCTAGGGATGGCAACATCGAAGCAAGAACATCGATGTCTTTGATGTATCGATCCTAAAGACATCGATGTTGTGAAATATCGATGTATAAAAGTTGAAACTTTTGCCTGAATCTAAATGATGCATTCATTTTCTCATTTAAATACAAAACAGCTCCTAAAGAATGA
This sequence comes from Bruchidius siliquastri, assembly GCA_949316355.1. NCBI lineage: Eukaryota > Metazoa > Arthropoda > Insecta > Coleoptera > Chrysomelidae > Bruchidius > Bruchidius siliquastri. The sequence goes on along the minus strand of OX438535.1, from coordinate 36,030,168 downwards.
AACTTGTGGATGCAAAACCAGACAATTGACGTTATAACTTTTGAGTAAAACGCAAGAAACCGGCCAAAATCGTAATTAATTTAATGAAAGAACAACGTTTTTACTAAAATGCTCAAGCTTTTGATACTCCACGCTCCTATCAAAAAAATTTGATTTGTCAGAAAAACGGTATTTTGGTTAAAAACATGTCTGGTTCTGCGTCTTTATAATATTGATACCACCAACTGTGTAATAACAAGGCGTTGTAATAAAATGAAACGATACCTATGTGAGCATTGCCTCCTCATCACTACTACCCTGGTTTGTTCTAGAACCTCAAGTAGAAAAATTTTTCGATTAATTATTTCTCTCTACTTTGGATTTAAGAACACTCGTCAGTCATCACTATTGTGCAAATTAATATTTGGCAGCAAAATTTTCATAATTTGGGCCACCTCATGTCGTATTTTGGTTTCTAGATTCTTCAGACAAATTGCTTTGGAACCAAGTAATGCCATATCGAGATAATATAAAAATTATTGTTTCTCTAAATTGCTTGCATACGTCCTTGCTTTGGATCTAAAGATTTATTTGTCTAATTCCAGAGTTGGTTTAGGTATGTTAATTAATAATTATTTTCATAGAGGCTGCAAAAGCACATAAATCGTGTGTATCCAAGTATGTATTAAAATATTTCATTGCAATAACTCACTTCAAAAGAAGGAACGAATATGAAATATGTGTTTATAAAGTTAAATGCAGCTGCAAACAAAATGGATGCGCCACTGCAAGTCAATATCCCGAAGCTTTCTGGTCAGTTCAACCGTCAGCCCATAAAAACACTAGTCGCTCCCGCTCTCGTAAGACGCGGTAAGACGCGATCAACAAAAAATTGTCGCGACGTGCCACTGTGATTCATCCGCGATATTCGTTTGATGTACGTTTATGATAGCTGGTACCCATCTGCTCAATATTATTTATTCATCAATGTTATATTTTACAGTGCTTTTTGGAATAAAAAGTGTTCCAGTTGGTGCAGAGTGCTGTGAGATGCTGTGAAGTGACTGACGAACTTTGTTCTGCTTTATTATAGGGTTAGTTGATTTGCTATTTCATATAATTTCATTCATGTTCGCATATTATACACACAGTTGTGAGAACAATAATAAAAATTACGTCACTATTGAGTTATGCAACACACATTACACAAGCTGTTCAGTTAAAATTATTACTGTTCTCTATTTGTTTTGATAAAACTAGCAGTTATAATATATTTTTCCTATTAATTATTATTTTTTTGGAAGTTTCATACGTAAGGATTTTGTAGTACAGAGCATTAACCTGATATCTGTATCAAGTTGTTTCTCGATATAAAATGAAACGCCCATCATGTCATAATGGCCAATTGGCCATTTCTCATTGAGGACTTGAGGAGGTTATTAACCCTACTCATGATAATGACCGAATGGCTAAAATATTCCTATTATTATTATTACGCTTGCTCTTTGTCTCACAACTTGTATAACCATTGAGTAATATATCAAATTCAAAAGCAATATCTCTAAAAATGGTGTCATTGCATTATGCCATATTTCTATCGTTTAATGTTGTGATTTCCTAGCCTCCTTGGATAATCTCTGATATTTATGACCTGCTCTGATAGATTACTGCAAAATTGAATAAATGCTTTTATTTTGTAAGACGTTAGTTATTTAGCAGACATAGAATGACACGAATTTGCTATATTCGAATGAAGTGAAACAGATGTAGGTACTTAAGACAATTTTTAACGCTTTTTGAAATACACCTACCTCGAAATTTCTACGGAAAATAATGCCAAGTTTGTACACTGTGCAGTCATTCATATAAACAACATTAATCTTCGGATTTGCATTGTCTTGAATTTTTTTCAGGTGAAATGGCCGACTGGCCTTAAGACGATTGAAGATACCACAAATCAATCGAAACGTTGTGAAACATTCTCAAGACAATGGAAGTCTGAAGCAATATTTCAAATAACGTTAATTTTTTTCCAGTACAATTAATAAATATGTATATTTCAGTAATATTAAAAACAGCTGCTTATGATGAAATGTATGATTTTTTTCATTTGTCCTTTCACTTATAATAGCTCATCCAGAAATATAATCACAATGAACAACGTGCGAACTTATTTTTTCTCGTTTCAGTGACAGTCAAATGGTACAGATTAAAAATAAATCTGATGACATCGCATCCATATGAAATGAAACATCTAATTGAACTGCTCGACCTCCACTCCTACAACTGATTTATTAGAACTTGTGCTGTTACCTACAGTATTATAGTTGCATTTGCTGCTGATTTCAATAGTTTTTGCACTGAATAATGGACAGCAAGGTGAGTTCTGAACAAACTTTTCACTTTGAAATGTTATATATAGATATAATTTTTGGCTTCATATGTTATACGTAAAGAAAATGTATGAGAGTATGAGCTAAGTCTCGGCACTACATCTAGCAACATCGTCAGGTCACCCAGTCAAATGAGCAGAATCAAAGGCTGATTTTGTTATTGAAAGTGACAGCAAGCTACCTGCACTGTGATCAAGAGTAGCCCATAACGAATAAAACCATAAAAATCAGTATAATGAGCAACATCAACTCATATCATCATCATAGTTAATATTCCTCCATTCGTTCCTACAGATGAGCGCAAATGAGATAAATAGTTCAACGAACGCTGTCATCGACGAAATCAAGACTGAAAAGCCAGAAAAGTCAAAAATTCAATCATTACTGATAGGATATGCATTACAGTTTTTCAAAAAGGTGAGTGAAATCATGGTATCAAAATAACATGATAATATTTTGTTAGGAAGTTTATTCACACCAAGCTAAATTGAACTGAACAGAATCATCAGAATTGATTTAGATTTGTTAAATGTTTAATGAATAATTCTAGGTCTGCATCTTTTCAGGTTGCACTGCTGCTTCTGGGATACATTTTCTGTTATCTGAACTTCTCATTCACATTACTTGCTATCACAGTCATAACACTGATGTGGCTTGAGAGTAAAGACGCAAGAAAATCAGAAAAAATTTCGAACAAATCTAAAACTAGCTCCATGAATAAACATGATGTCTTAAAAATTATACCCGAGTTACCATCGTGGGTATGTTCTGGTTGATAAATTAGAATGAATTTTATTCATATGTAGATTTTCAGGTTCTATTTCCTGACCGAGAGAGGGCCGAATGGTTGAACGAGGTTAGTAAACAACATTGGCAAGATATCAACCATATTTACCACTTTTGACTTTCAGTCAAGCTTTCAGCATCATTTTGAAGCCTTTAATTTTAATTTAAAAATTGTCTTGATTTGAATTGAATGAAACCATTGTACCTTATAAAACATTTCATGTGCTGTTTTTTATGTATTTCTCTTTTGATTATTCTAGATCATTGCACAGCTGTGGCCTAGCATAAGCAGTCATTTAGTAAAACGCTTCCGAGGGCCGTTGCAAACAAATGTCAGGAAGAAGTTCGACTCTTTCCGATTTGAGAGCGTTGATTTTGGACCAACGGTAATATATACATTATAGAATTCACTATCAAATAGATAGTATAAGAATAAGTAACTATACATCGACTTCAATTTTTCTCCATCTTTTATTTTGTACTTGTAGTGAAGTACCCAAAATATTGAAGATGTTTGTTAACTTATGTTGTTTTAATTATTCGCCAGTAGGAACGTACTATAAAATATGTGGGATAACGTTTCTCCAAAATAAATGTGTTAAAATCTAAACCCTGTAATGAAATATTCTTTTATCATTCTTACATAAACGTATTTAGAGCTGGTAATAGCGGCACTTATTCCTTATTCCTTTTTCATGAGATTTGAGATGAAAAGAATTGTATTTTTAGCCACCAAAAATTGATGGAGTTAAGGTTTACAAGAGGTCACTAACAAAGGATTCTGTCATTGTGGATTTTGACATATAGTATGTATATCTTAATATGCAATAAGGCATGTTCATTGATTTCATGCATTCTAGTTATGATGGAGACTGTGATATTGAATTTTCCATGTCGGGAGCCCAAATTGGTCGAATAAGAGATTTTCAAGTGAGTATTACATTGTGTTTATGGTCCACCATACCTGTTGACGTTTTGTATAAAATTTTTAAACTGAACTAATAGATTAGTGGATGCTGTAATTTTTAGATTATTCAGGGTTTATTAGTCCAAGTTTTGACTATGATCACGATTTTGATTACACTATCGATATTTCGAATGATGCCACTTTTAATCAGCAGTGCTATTTATAAAAATCTAGATGGCGCTGCATTTCAAAAAGTAACCGGTACTTGCAGTTGAACTAACATTCAAAATTTAAAATATTTCAAGTGATATTGAGCCGGTTCCATTTAGAATGAACACGATGCACATAAAATTAATTTTGTTAGATTTAATTACCCCACTGAACTGAATATTCTTGCTTTTGTTCACAGTTTGGTGCTCAGTTGCGGTTGGTATTGAAGCCAATAATGATCAAGCTGCCAGTCATAGGAGGCATCCAAGCATTTTTTCTGAACACGCCAGATATAACGTTCGATTTGGAAGGAATATCAGGAATCCCAGGATTCAGGTAAAACATCACTCAAAAATGTCATGTGTATTCGGGTGTTTGTATTTCAATATAAATTTCCATAAAAAATCAATTAGATTTGTGACGAACATTCCGCTATATTTAATGTCATCGTTAGATTTACATTTCCGATTTTTACATTAACATTGCGGTACTATTTAATATAGCGGAACGCGAGATGGGATTGTTGTTCTTTTATAATCATATTTGTTGAATAAATGAACAAAACCTACTTCCTTGACTTACTGGTTTTACCAATTGAAAGCATCCAAGCTCAGCTTTGTTGCTCAAAATATATAACGCAGTAATAGATACTATAAGATTTTATATTTCAGTTATTTCATCAGACAGAAGATTGAAGACAGACTGACAAAAAAATTCGTCTTCCCAAACAAAATAACCAAGAGATTTTTGAAAGAAGTAGAAGCTGCAGAGTTGAAATCTCTAGAGCCTGCTGTAAGTATCAACTATGTTTGGTTCCTTCTTCATTCAAAGGCAGAAAGTATATTGCGCTCCTGAAGTGCTGAGAGAGACAAATTTCTATTTACATTGATTCTAAAAACGATGAGGTTCTCCAAAAGAATGCCTTCTAGAAGAGGCTTGTTTGAGGTGTTGGAAGTTCGACCTGGCGATGATACGCCCATTGGGCCTATTGTTTGTTTTACTGATAACTCTTGGTGCTAGTATGCGAAATTTTAAATATTAATAAATTTTAGCAAGTTCAGAAATGCTCATTTTGATAAACTTCCGTAAATCGTAACTCGTGACTCGTAGCTCGTAACTTTTTTCATTGTTCCTCATGTCTTCGAACACATAAATACACATAGGAAAGACGCAGATTTTGCGTACTATAAAATACATGTGTTTGAAGGTATTGAACTGATCAAGATTTGTTTGTAGGGAGTTTTACGAGTTCATGTTTTCGAAGCCAAGAACCTCGAAGAGAAAGACGTTACAGGGAAATCGGATCCTTATGTAATTCTAAACGTTGGCGCACAACAATTCAAAACGAAAGCAGTGAAAAGAGAATTGAATCCCAAGTGGGATTATTGGTGTGAAGTAAGTAAACCACTTGAGTAGATATATTAAAATTATTCCAGAAAAATATGGTTGGGGTTAAGTAAAAAAAAAGCTTCGCCGACGTATCGGCTTATATTAGGCCATCTTCAGGGCTCTACAATCATAAAATTGACAATATAAATGGATTGTACTAAATAAATGACAAAAAAGGTGTATTCCAAAATAGGGCAAATCGGTTAAAATTTTTATGTGAGGTCAATGATTTTTCCAATCCAACAACCGTAGAACATCAACGAAAATTATAAAGTATGAAATAATATGAAAGCAACTATGTGACGACTGACGCCAAGACCTCTAAAAAAAAGTTGAAAATAACCAGTTGAATAATTTACGGTAGTAAGCCTCTAATATGAGCCAGAGCAATAAATAAACAAAGCTAATAAACAATATTCAGAAGCATATCAAAGTCCAAATCGCAAAGCACTTCTCAAGGTCACACTTCAAATATTCTCTATCATTACATTTCAATTATATTTTTTTGTAGATGTTTTGAGATTGCACGTTTCGTATTTTTATCATACCTTTTTATCATAAGTTATTTATGGAAGCTATTGGATTAAATCTAATTTATTGGTGGTAATGAATTAATACACGTAATAAATCTGACTGTAACCTTTTCAGTTTATAATTTTGGATCCGTATCAACAGCATCTTCAGTTCAAGCTTTTTGACCAGGATGCCTTCAATGAGGATGAATTTTTAGGAAGGTAAGTCCCACCAGAGGCGTATACAAGAGGGGGTAAGGGGTTAATTAGACCCGCCCTCCAAGATTTTTGACCAACAATTAATTCAATCATTTTTCATGCAAGCTTAACTTTAGCCGTTTGTTTTCAAGTGAATGGTAAATCAGTGGATGTTTTATTACATCTTCCTCACATGCCAAAGACTCGACTGTTTCACTGACTGTTCATCTGCTCCTTCTTAATTATAAAACTATTTACATACCCCTTTCCCAAACCTCATACCATGCACCCCCAACCTACCAAATCACAAAGTAAGGAAATAGGTACAATTTAAAGAAGTGATATCACTATAAGTATCACTTCGTATATGAACCATCTCAAAACTAGATATCCAATGAATTTCAGCGGCTTGGTTGAAGTCCATTCTGTAATCAAGGAAGGAGAGAGTGACAAATGGTTTCAGCTGGATCACGCAAAACACGGGGAGATCCATTTGAGGTTCACATGGCTGAACCTCTCTGCAGAAAGCAGTGATCTAGATGAGGTGAGATTAAAACTTCATGTATTCAATATATTATTACTGAATATGTTTTTGGTATTTTTTGCATTTCGGTCAAGCTGCCTAAGATGAATTGGATACTAAATCACAGAAGTGATCATACCACTGACATATTCTTTGGATGAATGGTCATTTGAGGTCACGAATACATGAATGAAAAAATTTATAACGTAACGATTAAGTTATAAGTATTATTTTTTAGGCATTAAACGAGGTAAAGGCTTTGAAGGTGAACACTGTGAGTACAGCACTGTTAACACTGTATCTCGATATGGCTGAGGATCTACAGGTAAGTGATTCTCTACTATTACTCTATCAATAGAGTTGAAAGAGTACAATGGAGTATTTATAGTTTTATGAATTTATTAACGTCCATAAAGCGAGTAGATTTTTTTGATAATCATTATGTATACTAAAAAAGTTCCATTATTAAACGTTATATTTTCGATGCAGGTTGTCAAATCAAAGAAGCCTCATCCATACGTACTGATATCAGTTGGAGAGAGGACACAAAAAAGCAAAGTGAAGAGACACACCTGTGATCCTATCTGGGAGCAAGGATTCTCCATTCTTGTATCTAACCCAGATGAAGAGGCTCTAATACTAACTGTGATTGACAAGCATCATGACTCAGAGTTAGGGAGTGTCCAGTACAATTTAAGAAGTCTTTTTGACGTGCCCTGTATGCAGACGAGTAAAGAAGTCTTGCCCCTTTCTACCTCTGGAAGAATCGTTATTTCTTTGCAACTAAGGGTAAGCAACATATTTATGGTGGAGGCTTAGCATAGTTCTTGGAGTGTTCATCACTGAATGATTCAAGACAAGTAGCAACTTTTATTAATATGATCTGTATGTAATATTTAAGGTACTTTTTCCACTGGTCTTTCGATCTTTTTTGCTATCTCACTCACACCTATGCAGGAGGGACAGCGTTGCCACATTTCAAAGTGACACCCAAAAGTGGTCTACTTTCTCTTTGGATATAATGAAACCATATTGCACAAGGACTTGACTCTTGATTGCTATTTCAAAAAATGTTTGTTATTTGAATAATGATATATGCTATTTTGTTGTGAAAAGTGAATATACCGTGACGAATCTTAAGTTTTCAAAATTCATCCTGATACTATAAAAAGCGCGAGTGCTTTGAATACTGTAGTTCGCTTTATTTATTTTGGTGAGAGCTTCAACTTGATGTAATCATTTTGAATAATTGCAGATCCTAAAAAGTGGAATTTTGGAGAGCGATGATGAAAGTGAAACTAGTTCTGATGAAGACGATGAAGTGCCATTTCGCCGAGAAGCCCGCTTAAGTAAAAGCAAGATCGTTAGCAGAAGTCATTCTGCTAAATCAGTGAAGAAATCTCCAAAACCAGGTGAATATATGAGTGATGATACGAATTAACATTATAACAGTTCTTGAAGCAATACGTTCAAAAGGTGATAATACGGATTACATTTAATATTTCTTCTTAACACACTTTTATTGGTTTTACCTGTAACTGTAAATGGAGAGAATATCCTTCAGACCCGTTAGTTTTAGTTAGTAGTTAATTTTATTGATTCACTATACCAGATTTTTTGTTTTTCAGATGATAAACTGTCCCCTATGTCTTTAACCGAAGTGAAGAAACCAGAAACTGAGGAAGTGTTCACGAAATGCAAAATACAAGGCAGTATGAAGGAACCAAGCTTGCGAACGTAAGAATAAATATATTTTATTTTGAGTACAATGAAGAAACGTGTTGAAGAATAGTGATTCTAGACAGTTATTTTCCTTTTTCAGAAAACCAGAGTTGGGAAAAATAGAATTGTCAATCAGTTACAGTGCTGCTAGACAAAAGCTAATAGTAACTGTTCATAGGATAAGGTACGTATAACCTAAAAGCATACTTAAATGTGTTTTGCTGAGTTGTTGCATTCCGTAAATTTTTTTTATTCATTTAGCACTTTTAGCATGATAAAAACGCCGCTATAATTTAGTTTTTAACAAGATAATAAAATCATGTGGTTTTCATGTCAGTACACTATAATTCAGTAAACTAACATTTCAGCAATCTATTCTCCAAAGAAAATGACCCACCAGATACTTACGTCAAGCTAAAGTTGATTTCTCCCGTATTTCAGAAGCTGAAAAGCAAAACAAAGGTAAACTTATTGTTATTCATTAAAACCTTCGTCAAATTAGTATTTTTTTTTTCAGGTGATAGTAGATAGCTGTGATCCAGTATTTGAAGAGACATTCGAATATTTAGTTTCAGAATCAGATTTATCCAATAGCAAGCTAGTCTTAACTACAAAAAGCAAGAAAGTATTTTTCAATTCTGATATTATTGGACAGGTAAGATTTCGACTCGTACATCAACATAATATCATTGATAATACATGTATGTATAATAATAATAATTCTAGCAGGAACTGAATACAAAGCGAGGCAGCTAAAGTCACAACATACAAACTAATAGAAAACACAAACCCCAACCAATTGACCTGATATCGTTTTTCAATCCAAGACAGACAGATTTACCTATTTAATCGATATTGCTATCCCCAAAGACAACAATAGTTAAAGCATCTATGCTGGAAAGACATCAAAATATACAGATCTCGCAATAGAAATTAAACGTTTCTGGAAACAAGATGATCATTCCCCTCATTATGAGAATGTCAGTTATCATGCCAACCTTATTCACACCACACATGCGAAAACTAAGGCTTGACGACAAGTTACACAAAACCTTAGAATATAATAATAATAATTTATTTTCTCAAAGCTTACAAATACGTCAAACCAGTAGACGATATATGGTTTGTAAATGTAACTACTTTTGGAACTCATATTAATCCATACAACTTTTTTAATTTATCGAACATGCGTTAAGTTCTAATAACAACAAATTTTTTTACTCAGCGCACTTCACTCCGTTTACAACTTCCAAATTGATTTCATACTACTTTGCCACTCTAGCGCCATTCTGGAGGAATGCAGAACTATTATTGATCGCTTACAACTGGACAGTTTTCTAAAAGATCCCTCATATGACACAACGCTCCTTAGCTCTACCTTCCATAACTTTAAACTTATGCAACACACAATAACGTATATTTTACAACTGTCACTGCCTAAACTTATAACCAACAATTAGCTGAAAAGTGGCAGACAAAATGAGTGGCGAAAATATCAACGCCTACTAAATAGGCTACACGGAAAAAACGCCCTTGTATATCTGTGTATTTTATTCTTTCAGGTTGTGATAGATTTCAAGAAATTCCATGACTTAGACGAACCCGTCCGAAAATGGTTCGAGTTGCAGCATGCAGAGGATTCCGACTGACTCAAGTGGTGCCTCGCCTGTATAAAATGTACAAGTAATTGATATTTACATAGCTTATATAATTATGTATATTTTTATACGCTTTTTATAGACTTTGTGTTGTGTTTTTTTTAATTTTTAATATTGATATTATTTATAAGTTGTACAATTTCAAATCTATTAAGTACACGTTAATAAAACAATGCTTGTTATTATTCTTTGTTTGATTCCAATGAGTTAACACTTTACTGCCTACGCCGTGGCATCGGTGCAGAAATAAAGATTTCAACGGATCTAGAATGTAACAGAATTTTTAATTTGTACAATATTTCCATAACTTTCAATCCTTTCCCAACTTACTCAAAGTGGATGAATAGTTCTAAAATCAGTCCACCCACTTGACACAGTTTTTGAAAGGCAAAAGTATCACAATTGCCATCATTCATGATCCTTAAGTTAAATACTGCAATACTCTGTAGTAATAGTTGCTGAAACAAAACCGAAATCAATTTGCCCGTTTATTAAAAAATCTAACTATGCTCTAAAGTGCACAATTTGTTTGAATAGTTCAAATGGTTATAACCTTACAGATGAATATTTTTCATTATTGACAGCAATTTAAGCATTTAAAAAGTTAGATAGTCTGAACAACATAGACACTTAAACGGTAGTCGATCTAACGTTCCATTCTTTTTCTCATTATCTGTTGCTTCATTTCAACATAATAGCGACAATTAAAATAAATTACAGTATCCTTTTTCTCATCACTTTCTTTGTGACATTTCATAGCTGCTAAATATATAGTTCAGTGTTGATGAAATCGAAATGCAAGACTGTCAGCACTGTTTTATTATTATGGTCGTTGAAATTATCTCAGCAGGTTAGGGCACATATCATAATGTAATTATCAACAAATCGTATTATAGGTAGGCGAAGGCAAAGCTGAATACTTGAATTACCCATGAAACAAGTTCAAGTTTGAATCAAAACATTCGGCGGATTCAAAATGTTGCAAAAAGTCATTTGAATTCGATAAAAATCAGTGTACTACTGACTGACATCGTTTTTCAATCCAAGACAGATTTACCTATTTAATCGATATTGCTATCACTAATGACAACTATGGTTAAAGCACCTATGCTGAATATCTGTGCTGATCGCTGCTGTATTCTGAATTCTCCGTTTCTTGGAACAATTAAACTTGATACGAAACTGTCTTTAAACTTGCATAACTTATTAACTTGCTGTAAAGCTTTTAACTCCAGAAATGCGTTGATTAATCCGAAACGTATTTACATCACATTAATCGAGGCACATGAAAATGACAACAAAGCTGTCCTATTCAAAATAAATTATACCCGTTGCAGAACCCTGCATATGCCTTAATTATATTTAATATTTTAAACAAGAGGAAACTTCGTTTCCATAACGTGTTAAAACCGATCCTCCAACGTAATGACTTTCTAAGCTCAAGAGCCCATCATACATTATTAATGCTTGATATTTTTGCTACTTTCGTGCGAAACTTTCGATAAGCAACGTTCATTTAAATTCCCTCATTGGATAAAGAACAATGTCTCGGAAACTATGAACTGATATGCAATTAGACTCATAATTCTCTCATCCTATTTTCATTCGACAAAAAATCAGACTACTAGACCATCTTATAATACTAATAACCTGGTATGCGGCGCGGTATTACAATAGATTATTTTCAGGCCGCTTTACTTCCGGGCCTATTTTGGTTAATAATTTCACAGTTCAACATTATCTTGATCTATTGTGATTAGAGACCGATTTTAATTGATAGGAATGAAATGTACAGTGAATGAAGACTTTTCCACCACCATTGCTATTGGTATTTATCGGAACGTGAATAGTGTAAGGAATGTTGATCCAAATACGAGTTAAAAGCTTTATTCCATCCGAAAAAGGTGCACCTGTTTCAGCCTTGTGAAGTTTAGCTTAGTGTTTGGATAACTTTACTCCAGATAGCCCTGCAAAAACCTATCGAGAATGTATTTGATATGCAGGGTGTGAAAAGTTAACTACTGGAGAGCATAATGTCAATGAAATAAAAGGGTTTGAGGATATTGCAGTTATTCAATCAAGAAATATTTCACTGTAAGCACATAATAAGCTTATTAGCTCTGAACTAGGGAGCTTAGCAAAAAAGCTATTATGCTTTTTGTGAAAAATTTGAATGCGGATAAAAAGATTGTGTAATTAACACACATTTTCACAAATACAACTCTTTTTCTTTCAGTGACGCGTTTCGATTTATATTTAAATCATCGTCGACTTGATGATTTAAATATAAATCGATACGCGTCACTGAAAGAAAAAGTTTTATTTGTGAAAATGTGTGTTAATTGCACAATCTTATTATCTGCATGACGGAAGAGTTTCACCAAGTAAGAGCATCTACAATCTACATAACAAATTTCAATATTTCATCATCATGTGGAATTTGCATCGCAGCCACTTTAAAAGAGTAAAAGAGCAGAAAATCTTGAAAAAAAAGTTACTTATTTAAGGTAAATATATTCGCTTCTACTAATTGTCATCATCACATAATTCATCATTTTATCAAAAGACTGCAGCAAAAAGGCGCCTAGTAAGCATATTGAATAAATATATATTACAGGAAGTATTTTTTATAAACGTTTCAATCATCAACACAATACCTAGAAAGAGGAACTGGCATGAATCGAATGTTTTTTAGCTTATTGTTCTTCCTATAGAAATATATGTAATAAGTTAAGATTTGCATTTTCCTGCTTCTCAGCTATTATATACTTATTTGTATTCCAACCATCTGCTGATTTCTAGACATTTTATGAGGTTAATTATTTCATCTTCAGAGCCCATATGTAAGATTTAAATTAGATAAAATGATCAGATTCAATTTTGTGCCTTTTATCCTTTTTGTGTATTTTCTGGATAATCCAAAATTATTGATGATAGAACGGAAAATCTGCTAAATCCTTACAAGAATGTTATGTCCCATTTAAGCGTAATAATCGCCAGGAGTTTTTTGCGAAGACAACTCCAGTTACTTCTGGTGGTCTACACATGAACTACAGCCGAGTAAGGGTTACTCTCTCTTTCCTATAGTCTACTATAGTGGACTTGTATCTTACATTTCATTATTGATCTCAAAATAGTATTTTGCTCAATCTTCACTCATTCACACAGCTTTTCTTTTTACCCAATGTTGTTATTGTTGGGTTTTAGAGGGTTTTGAATAAACCTCATGCCTCTTTCCATTTGTTTGGAGACGACCTCACTTTCAAGTAGTCTTGGATACAAATAAGAATGAAATCAACAGCAAATCCAGGAGCATAATGTTCCTCCCTCGTATTACAGGTACATCAAACCTAACCTTAGCAAATCATTATAGAAAATTAGCTAACACAGGCATAGAAAATCAGCTGATAATGATAGATCAAAAAAAATTTGCATGTGGGTCATACGTTGACTTAAAACCCACTTAGGTATAAAAAACTAATTAAACGTTTAAATGATGTAAAAGTTGTCTAACGGTAAAGGAGATGATTTCGTCGCGACATTTATGTTGGCATTAATTGCAAACATTCGTCTAAACGACTCAAACTGTTATGAATACGATATCAGCAATTATTATCGAGTGGTCGATTAAACGGCAGGATTTTTCAATGATCAGAGGTCGAACTTATTGTTTTTACAGTCACCGTCTAGTTAATTGGTGTTATTTTTTCACTGCAAGTAATTAGTTGTATTAGTGGAAATTCAAATCCGGATGTGTTCAAGTCAAACACAGATAATCACTAGCACCCTTAGCTAGGTCTTGTTTTTTCGTTTCAAAATGTTTCCCGATTACACTACTTCCCTGCCAATTGCCGTGGGAAGTAAAAATGCGAATATAATAGGGCAACACGCCGCATGTTTTGCAGTGAAATACCTGTCAGTCGATATCTTCGAAAGTTGTTAAGATTTGATTGATGACCGTGCTTAGAAAACACCTACTGACCAAGTGTACAATTGTGGGAGTTTATAGATTTGTGCATGTATGTACAATTTTCGCGACGTGTGAACACAAATATATGAGAGAAGCTATTTTCTCTTAGTGCCGCGATCTGACCCCAAATTGACCGAACCATTTCCCACTACCATATCTAGGAGTATCAGAGCCTTTCGCCAGTGTCGTACGTACGTTTCAATAATAACTATTATTGAAAAGAATGGATTTTGGAGCGTTTGATCTTCTGAGTATTTAAAAAAATATCGGAACCTCTAAAAGACTTTAAATCCTATATGATATGAATTTTTTTCTAAATTTTCAATGGGGCCAAATGGGATGATTTCGATAGGTCAACCGAGTCTATGCGAATGGTTGGATAGTTTCCTCAGGGAGAGCCCCTTATTTGTAATGGTAGATGCTTTCTATGTATTTACCATCATAGTGGGCGTCCCTCAGAGATCTGGTATACAACGCTCTTTTTTCTACTCTATAAGGCCTATCAGGACGTAATAATGTTTGGTAGAGATGGGTAGTTACTAAACGAACTAGAACATTGTCCTAGTACCTTAGATTGTCCTAACTATACTAGTTCATGTTTATTCACGCTACTAGTACCATAGGGCATAGGTATTAGATTTAGATATGCTAATATTCGTTTTCTTTTGACCGTGACACGCGGTTCTTCTTCTGTTGGTATACAGAAATAGCTGTACTATTGTACTGTACTAATGTGTTATCAGTCCTATCCACGGTCCACACTAGCCATGGCAGAAACTTAAGCGATAGTGAATGTCCGATGTATCTTGTATAGGACACTAGGACAATGGTATCGCCTATCGCGCTATCACGGGAAGGTCGCCATGTGTAGCGTTTTTTTTGTTTACATGTTATTGCAATTACAATTTTAACACCACAAAACATCTATTTCTTTGCTCTCTTTTGTCAGAAAACTATGCAAAAAATAAAGCAATAAAAGTATAAGCACTGCCTAATCTCGAATGAACCGTACAAGCTGTCCTATGTGTACTAAGGTACACTAGTACACTGTCCTAGGACATTTTACAGTCCCATCTCTAATGTTTGGGCGTCTTCATCACCCTCCCGACGCCATGGAGTACGTCGCTGCCTTCAGCCTCTGTCTCTGGGTCCCACCAAGACTCGCGACACCGCGCCGCGGTGCCGCGGTCCGCGTACTGATATTTCTTGCAGGTTTAGTATCTGGTTTACCTTTATTAAGTGGACAGGTATGCTATACGCCGGTGCTGCAGAGCCGGTCTTTGGACGATTCCTCTGGCTCTCACCGTCCGTCGCCGCGCTACCGTGACTTGTGTTGACAAAAAATTCGCATTGTGCGGAGTTTTCGACTCTCTCCAGTGTGTGTTGTTCTATTTGACTGCTGTTAAGGAGTTCTTCGACTACCAGCATGCGCTTTGGAGGTGGGTAATTAACAACTTTTAATTTTGTCACTGAACGATGAATGACCTGTTGAATGTTTGCGTAGCTATTCTAGGCCACTTTATCCAAACTTGTATGAATAGAGCGATGTGTTAGATATTAGTTTCAGACTCATTTGGTTCTAACTGGGTAGGTAATGTTGCTTTTAATACCAGTTTATAGCAGTTATAGAAAACACATCTGGTGTGTGAGGTTATGCGATTCAGTCATACTGATACATTGCTGGCTCTATTGTATAAAGAGCGTTACTATCTACAGAATGTTCTCGTCCTGTTTTCAACATAACTTAATTCAAGGGAATATATTCTTTGGTTATACCTTCGTCAATATACTGAAATACCTATCTATGTATAATATGTGTATGTATGTATCTATGTTTGTAACAAAATCTTGGAGCGTTATTTTCACCCACTTCAAAACGTCAGAAAAAATTTAACATTTGCATGCTTAACAAGGACTGATGACAATACAATAGTTTAGTTAGTTTGTTGCATCATTTATTTTTATGGAGCAATACGTTTAGAAGTAATGACACAAATTAACATCATAATTGCATTTTTTACCATTTCTGGAAGAAATACGGTGATAATATGAATGACAGTTAATATTTTTTTATTTTTTGACGTGTATCTCTCGAGTCCGAATCTTTAAAATATAACGATACCAGGCCCCGTAAACAGAGAGAATACCCTTCAAGCCCGACAATTGAGATCCATTGAAGAGCAAGTTTAATTCCATCAGCGGTTCCAAATATCAAAGTACAAGGATAAATTCATCAATGAATCAATGATGGTTTAAAAAAAAATGAAAAAAGCCGTGAATATAACTAAAAAGTGAGGTGCATTTTGACACTAACTCTGCTTTTTGAAATAGAACCAGTAAGAAATTATAATAATTGATTGTTTTTGAAGCATAATTTATTTTTATTAACACACACATTAGATTTTCAAGTAGAATAATAGCTATGACAAAAAAAGTCAAGTTATATATCATAAAATATATATGTCTTTCAAGAAATTAAATTTTCTGTGAATGTCTGCCGTTAGAGCTTTTTTGATGTCGTTTGGAATACTTTTTCGTATTCTACCACTATTATTGCCATTTTTTAACTACTTCCATAAGCACGACATCTTCGTTTATTAATCTTAACCATCTTCAGGTTATTTTGTAATCTGTATCCATATAACAAAGCGCGATACATCCGACCCTCTGTTCGTGCAATACTGAAGAACCGAACGATCTGAATAAATTATTCTAATATGACAGATGCTCCAGCTAGGAATCTAGATTGTTTTGTACCGCAGATCAAGAACTTTTCTATCACCGTAAATAGAAACAGCTAGTCCCAAAATCCGATTCAAATTTTCATTTTTGAAGTGATACATTTGCATGGCGAGTACAGAGTCAACCTACTTGATGCCATTTTGTTCATAACACTGATATATCAATCTCATCTCAGGATGTAGCTGTGAGTGGTTTGAAATGATGATTTCCGCGACCTTACTGCTCCTTATGGAAACGTTGATAATCTGAAAACAAAAACGAAAACTACAACATGACCATAGAATTATTGTATCCGTATAGTTGGTTATTTGTAAACGCAATTTCGGTTTGCTAGAAAAATACAAGTAGAAAGTGGATAGAGTTTCAGCTAGAATAAGAGTAAACAGACACATACCTACTGAATTATTAGATTGACTATTATTTTGAAGAGTAACCCCAAGGTGAATAGTGAATCTGATTCAGGTATGAGGAAGTAATTATTGAAGATCGCCCTGTATGGACTGTACAACCGCATACAGATCTGAGACACCGACCAAATGTGCTTTCTCTGACAATGTTTCTCTCTTGTTCAGCAACCTTCTGTGTATATGCCATGCATGAACGTTGGGTACCAGCGCATATCAAGATGCCGATCAAGATTTCACACATGCTTGGGTGTATTTTTTGTCTGGCTGTTCAATCTGTAATGATAATGACTATGCAAACCTGAGGTGGCCAACAACTTCCACCTTAAAGAAAGGACAAGCAAATTATTTATCATGCAGTTGCAGATACTAGTGATGAAACATTTAGTTAGGATTACAATATGTCCGGCATTTTGGTGCTTTGTCTCAAATATAATTTAATCTTAGACTACTTAACGGAGATAGACACAGTGCGGGTTTTACCTAAATTCGGGCCCTGGGTGCTGAAGATTTTGGGCCCCCTTCATTGCTCTTCTTTATCAGTTTTCTAACAAATTGACACATGCTTCATTATTAATATTTATTATAAAAACTATACAATGAATTTTTAAAACCAGATTGTTTTTGGAAAAGAGGTAAATTAGCTAACCTGACTTATATTATTTATTTTTTTATTTTTATGACTTGCATTGGCGTCCCCTAATTAAAAGTTTGAAATTCTTGCGAATTTGAAAACTAATGAACAAGAAATCAAACTTTGAGGGTTATTTTCCCTAAAGCAGTATAAAACCTTCGCGGATATTTTCGCTGTCAAAGTATTTTCGTATGCGACTCATTGATTACTACATTGAGTAATTATCTACGAAGAATTGGAAATTGCGGCTTAATTTGTTTGTCGGGTACACAACAAATAAGAACAGTACAAATCTAAGCTGACCTAGAGCATGAAAGATACTAGGACAGATCTACCGTGATCTCGAATAGGCAAATGAACAGCACAGACTTGACCCTAATGTATAAACGCTCATTTAAAATCATTCACTATCGAATACGAAAAGTCTGGTTTTACCATCTTCGATATTCAAGTTTTCGTGCCAACGTATGTGCATACAATGCAGGAATTTCCTTAAGATTCTGAAAAATTTGTGAGGCTCATCGTCATTGTTTATAGTATTGATCAAAATTACAGCATTTAACCTGACAGACCGAACTAAGAGCAAATTTCCCACGGACTGCTTTGATATTTGCCAGCGACGAATTCGTTAACGTATTTTTATTATTTGGTTGATACCAACATAGCGATTTTGTGTCATTGTGACATGGCATCAGAAGCGATATGTCAAAATCGTTGATATGCTGTTCTAAAGAAATCGACATATTTTTCCTTGAATCATATTCAGAGTAATTCAACATTTGGCTCGGACTTAACTTTGTTCGGTATTTTTTTATTTTGTACACAAACAGGTAGATTTACATCTAATTTGAACTGTAACATTGGATTTTCGCTTCAGAGTTGCATACCGTGTCACAGAGTACCGCAGTGTTGTCGGATTTACGGTTTTTGACGAGTTCCTCAGATTTGCTAAGTTTAGGATGCTGTGTGCTGCGGGAGCAGCTGCTGTTGAATATATTCACTCTATACCTTTTTTCCTACCTCCTCCCCCCTCAAAGCACACGTAGTTGCACACGCTTTAGTCATGGTACTACTCTTACGTTTCCTGAAGTCATTTTATTTACTTTTACTTCTATGAACTACTGTATATACCATACGCAACAATCTCAGTTCCAATTATTTACTGAATAAAAATCTATATCAAAATTTGTGAGCTGTCTGGAAAACCAGTCAAACCGAACAGATTATTCGATCTGAATCGATTTCCTATAATCAATTTGGTCTTGGCTAATACATCACTTTGTTGAACCTAAACCGTAGTATCACGCTCTTCTACCACACACTATTAACTGTTAAATCATATGTAGCTTGGAATACGTAGTTTCATGTCTGAATGAATTGCAAATTATCACATTCTATTAAATCGCACAGCACAATTTTATAATGCCAATTTGTGGTTTCAAACTTATGCTGCTGTGGCGAGTCGATATAAAAAGAATGACTTCATTTTTCCCACTAACCATAAACTGACCTCTCCTTGATATTTTTATATGCGCTTTTTCCTGATTCTGTCTCTTAAGAGAACCCGCAGAAGCCGACCTAGCGAAGCATGATCATCCCAGGACATGTCATTGTTGATCTTAATCCCCAGAAGCTTCCATACATCCCTACAACTGACAGATCAGCATGTGATTTTCTTGTAAGGGTAGTTGTCTGAATCTCTTGTGTGGTGAATTTGAACTGAACTCGGAAAATATAGCGAATAAACCCTTTCTATATTTGTTAATTAGCCACAATACGTAAAAATATGAATAATACAATGTGCGGTAAATATATCCATCTTTCGTCATCAAATGACGCCGTTGAGCACATTAGATATTGCTCAATACTACTTTTTAACAGATAATTAGCTGGCATGCGATTAAAATTGATAAACATTCAGCTTCCCTCCTCACTTTCAACCATAAAAGCGAGAAAAGGGTTATATGTTCACTTCAACTGGACGGTAAACTTCCTCCAATAATAGCGTTTTATAGCCTTACAGTTATCTAAAAGCAATAATTTATATGGAAAATGTTGATTAGTAAAGTGCGTTGGAAAAAACGTGTGAAATACATATACAACTTTTACTATTCCAAACGAATATTAACGGTTACCCTTTTGTGAGATCTCTTTCTCCCGAACGTTAAATCGTTTGTTCAGTAGAGGTTAATCAAAATTATCAGGTATCCATTTCCATCAATTAATAAACAGTATGTTGTGACCGCCCGTTAATGCATTTAGAATGTATCATATCAATCGACGTAGTCAAAGGCCATCGAATTCATTACACACTGATTAAAAGCGCCATGCCCACCGAAATTTCACCTAATTGATAAATGATTTCACTCTTCTTTCGAATTGAATATAATGGTGAACGGCCAAGATTTATATGAATACGTACGAGCTGTTTTTTGACTGCAATATAAACCGTTTTAAGTGGATCCTTTTGAATGGCCAACTTGAAATAAGGCTGGGACATCGACAGGTAACGTTGGAGTTGATATTCTGAGCGTGATCAACTCAAGTGTCGCCCTCTATGAGGTCGCCCATTGGCAATTCACGAAGACAGATGTCGCTTACGACATCTGTCAACAAGGATGAACTGATTCACAGCGACATCCCTTGTTATACTGACAAGTCTAGGCTAAAGACGAAACATGCCAATGGGCGTCCCCATAGAGGGCGACACTTGGAGATGAGTTGATGTTGCTATCACACGCTTGACAAGTTTACGTATATACCACCCGATTGCTCTCTACAGTTAGACCGCCAGGCTATACTGAGGAGTCTAGGCTAAAGACGAAACATGCATGTCTATAGCAAGTCTCAAGCATAGTTGAGAGCATACACTTAATATTAAAATTATCTTTTAGAATATTACGCAATTAAAATTATGCAGAATCAATATCTACCTACTGTTGAGATTTTTTGCTCTATTTGAGTTAAGATGAGCACATCATCATCCATCAAAACGTCCACACCTGACATCATTCTCATTATGGGTATAAGAAATGCGGGCGAAATCTTCATCTCAGCTGCTAAGAAGGCAGATATTAATCAGTAAAAGGAAATAAGCGAACTTGATGTAGTCGTTAGGAATTGTGAACTGGGATTTTGCCATAATTGCTTTCGCATTGTCTCTCCAAGTCACGATGATCAATTGTAGTAGTAGACTATCATCATTACTTTTACATAGGACAGCGGAATTGAGCAGCTTCAGGGTTTCGTGCTTACCTGCAATAATTATCTCGGATTTCGTTCTATTTCAATATAAATTAAAAAATTCATGGTAGTTATACGAGAAGAAAAATATGTATCACAATTATTATAGAAATTCGTGATTTAGGTAATAATGTTTCTAGAAAAAAAGTAGAATAAAAATCTAGGTATTGTCTTCGACAGTAGAATAACCTTTGAACATCATCTAACTAGTATAGTGCAAACATGCTATAGTAAACTTAAATCTTTGATTATGTCTGCAATATGGCGATGTTATAACGCAATGTCGGAAATAAAAGTCATCATCAACTCTTCCATATTGCACCCAGAAACTTTCATCTGAACGTTCTCATAAAAAAAACCCAACGTTTCTTGCAAGGCTAACATATTGAAATTTATGTTCGAACAACTATTACCTGAAGATGTTGAAGTGCAGTGATAAAATGAATAATCTTCTCCCAAACATGCTGTTAACATTCAATTTACATCTTGTTTACGTGAATATATACAGTACGTATGTGTAATCTATTATAAATACACCTTGGGTATAAAAACAGTAACCGTGAGTGTCGATATTGAGAGAACAACAGTTAAGGTTAATACAGGACGCAATATCTATCGACAATACATAACTGACTAATTTAGAATCGACAGTTTGAGGTTATGGTTTATTAAAGGACGCGATCTTGTTCGTATGATCTCAGATAATTTAGTATCCTTCAATCGGCGTGGCTATTGTTCGGTGTCAGCAGAATATGAATTCTGGACACTGTATTCATGCACATTAACATTGTGGTAAGCAACGGCGTATCTAGACCTTAGTCTTGGGGGGGGGGGGGGGGGGGCTAAAAGAGCATGGAGTTTGTTTATGCTCCCACCAATTTTTTCTTAATACCTTCGTCGAGGTAGTTGAGGCGAACCTTGAAGTTTTTCTGTATCTAAAAACTTTCAGCGTGACCCTCGTATAATCAAGTTAGAAGGAAAAGCTAATAGCAAGTGAAATAGTGGAGTCTATGAGCTCTTAGCTACCACAAAGGGGGCATCGTGATGTTTTTTTTAAAATCAGATCAAACGATAAATACTATGAAAAGTTTGATTTCGGACTTCCATTGTCTATTAATTTTAGTATTACGACGTTTCGATTGATGTGCTATCTTCAATCGTCTTCAGGTGAACTAACGATTGAAGATAGCACATCAATCGAAACGTCGTGATACTCAAATTTTATAGACAATGGAAGTCCGAAATCAAACTTTTCATAAATCCACCTTGTCTACAAGTTTCAAACAACGATAAATACTATGTGCCCTTGGATACGCCGTTGTGGTAGGTTGGATTACTTATCGTCCAATTTGATAGCAGATATTTATCTGAAAGGCTGTACTACGATGAGACAATTTTAATTAAGAATATAAACAGAAATTTTTTTAAAGATGTGGAAAGCTCTTAGTAAAATTTTTCCAAATGCGCGATACTTCAGATCTAATTACTAATACATAGTAGTTTAATATAGGAAGCGATTTAACAATCCTTAGATTCCTTGAACGCTGGATAGTCAAGCAATCTGGCTCACTGCAATAAAATCTTATTAAA
Organism: Bruchidius siliquastri; assembly: GCA_949316355.1. Lineage (NCBI taxonomy): Eukaryota > Metazoa > Arthropoda > Insecta > Coleoptera > Chrysomelidae > Bruchidius > Bruchidius siliquastri. Next base: position 36,007,308 of record OX438535.1, on the reverse strand, counting down.
TATTGTTTATTGCCGTTTTAACTGTAAGACTAACCGAAAAAAACAACGATAAATTCAACATCATAATGTATAACGTATTAAAACCAACAGCCTTGCTTTTTGAATATGCCATTTATCCGTAATTAAGATAATATTAAACACAACTGACATCGCAGTGAATCTAACTATTAAGCCCAGCATTTCAGCTGCGGCATGGAAAGTTCGAAATAAAAATAGATGCTAATGTGCAAGAACTAGATTTATGTATATAGATATAATAAAAATAGTAAACGTATGTTCTGTTTGATTGAATTTAATATATTATTAGTTTTTGTGTTGTATGTTTCAAGTTTTTTGAGCGATTCTAACGTTTTAGATTTTCAATTTTCATGAACATGATTAGATAATAATGTGAAAATATGTGCGATCGAATCTTTCTTTGCACTTATCTGGTTTATTTCCAGTTTGTTATTAGAACATTCATTAGTATTTCTATCGCACTTTTTGTCGACTAAACACGGATTTGTTTTGATAACTCTTTTTATTTTCATCACTTACAACCTTTTTTCAAATTTTCATATTTATACACTCCAGTCCTGAGTTTCAGTTGGAATTTGGTAACTGGAGATACATTTTGATATATGAGATGATAAGGGAAGATGTTGAAACATTCCGGAAATTGATATGCACTTTTTAGACCTCGCCTACAATAAACTTGATGTTGAATAACAAATCATAGCAAAAGATATAAACAACTGCAGGGTGCGCCGGTACTACTCAAAGATCAATAAAAAGATTGTAACTGTTTACGATCACCATATTAGGTGAGATTCCGGCCATAAAATTAATAAGTTGTGCAAAACTGTTATAGCAATAAATTAAACGTTAGTTTCACGGCAAACTTGAGCTTATTAAGGAAATCTAGATTCTTTTATACTTCAGGTATTAATACCGATGACAGTTTTTCCACTACATAGACAATCAGGGTCTCCATGAGGTCCTGAAGAGCAAGAAAGGAAGATAAACTCCAGTCAAGACCTGGCAAAAATTATATCTATTAACAATTTTCCACATAAACAAAGTATCCATACATGTGATACATAGAATTTCATTTTTGACGTCTATTTTCAAGCATATATTTATTACTCATCCCAAATGGCGTCAAGTAGATTCCTAATTTTTTTTTCAATATATCTTTCACGGGAATATACCTGACAAAACCAACTCCAAATTTCAGTAGCAACGCATTGCATTTCATATCACTTTACTATCTTAATGGCTAGATTAATGTCTCCCGATGATGACATCAAACTGGCTTCCACACTTATGGTTTATATAACAAAACGAGACAATTACTGACCTTGTTACACTTACGAAATATAAAGATCATTTTCAGGCGCTATTACAATTGCATGAGCATTTTCCTCATTCAACGACCTTATCTCTTTACTTTTCACAAGATCCTTAGAAGCGACAAAGAAAAAATATGCTGGGATACATTACACAACTCAATAAATAGATTTGTTGTAACGATAGCTTGAGGTCCATTAATCTAATTATATCTAAAATATGAGATACATTCCCAGAGCAATTTGATGTCTATATTCGAGTGCTCCTCCATTATTCATTCTGCCTATTCTAGCATAATGTTGGAATCCCATTCTAGCCCAACAGGCACATCCTCACGAGGTTTCACTACATCGAACTAGCCTCTTATTTTGAAACCTCATTTTTACATGACATAATTTTATCTGAATGATAAAAGAGATTCACGAAGAATACAATATTTACAATCTACACAAAACTAATGTCCCCCATGCAAGGTTGAATGCATAATAATATTAAGATTCGTCAGTACAGAAAACACTAGATGAACGCATCCTCAACAGGGGACGTTTGTCCCCTCGCAGCGCTTCTGGAACGCGTCAGGCCTTCTACCTTTGCGACAGGCAAATCGGTATTAATAAACGTGAAACACATCTTTTTATGAGCAACGATACAAGAACCTAGTAATGAGCAATAAAAAAGATTTCTTTTCAGCCATCTGTCTCGTTTACCAGCCCACTACGACTACAAGAATAAGTAGCCTATAAAAATCCTTTCTCGCCGATCGAAACCGTGAAGTGACAAACTAGTATATATATTTTGCAACATGCGCTGTTTGGGTAGCTCGTACGTATGAAAACTATTTAATGGTTGGTGTAATAACGAAATAATGAACACGTGAGGCGTATAAACTGCTATTAGGATGTTTCTTAACCGTGAATGTGTATTTTTTCAGATGATTTGTTGCTACAAAGTATCACGATCTTAAGTTTTATATCATCATTTCGCTGTAAGTTTCACTATATCATCAGCACTTATCTATAATTATATTGTTTTACAAATATGTTCTACATTATGTGATGATTCAGAACCCTGCGAAATAATAGACAGTTGGGTGTCTTTATTCTATAAAGATTACAGTGGCAGATGTTCTACCGAGCCGTCTCGCATAATAGCTCCAAAAGTCGTCAATACAGCAAATAATAAAGTGGCCCAAGGGGCACGTCATCACCAGATCGCCTGGTAAGAGCCAAAAAAAGTCGTTCTTTTGGAGAACCTCGGCGTTGTGGAATGGGCAACCATCGTGTTTGGCTCCTGATGGTTTTAATTTACAGTGTTTCAAGGTCAATGCAAACAGATATTTACTCTTTGCATCTATTACGAAGAGTGAACAGAATAACTTTGAAAGTTCTTACAATATATAAACAAATCTAATTACATAAATCTTAAGAGTATAATAAAAAAGTAAAAATATATATACACAATTCCTACTGACAGGCAAATAACTGAGTGAAGATTAACGCTGTATCTATTATATCGGATAAAACATTTCCTTGAAACGGTTTCTTTGCATATCATTTGTGTATTCGCATACGGAACATCCGCCTGTAGTCTAAGCTAACAGCTATGGATGACGTACAACTGAAGTCCGTTAATCCAAGTACATATACACATACATTCTCAAGCAGTTGGATGCAAAGTGCGGCCAAACGCGGCCGACGCATTTTTCAGGAGTTCGAGACTTCGTTCTGACGTACATCGGCATAACACCTGGGTTTTACAGCAGGTAGCTTTAAAATATTCTCCAAGTATATTGGCTGTGTCCTCTTAATAACATACACTTCAAACAAGAGCAGCAATATGTGCATTGCATTGATTTGCACTAAAGAGGAATCTTTAAAAGGACACGTTAGTTCGTATTCGATTTACTACAGCACCATTTTTTCCTATCCAAATAGAAAGTAGACCACTTGAGGGTGTTACTACGGAATGTGGCAACACTGTATCATTCTATAGATCCACCGCGAGTAGCGATATGAAATTCGAACAGTTGATAACGGAACAGCATCTAGAGACCCTTGAACATCACATCCTAAATTGTGTAATATTCTTCACGAAAAACAAGGGAATTTATCAAAGGAAGATCGAGCATATTTTGGTCTGAACGCCTAAAGTATAGCTACTATAGTGAGTGAGACAGCAAGAATGATAGAAAGGGAAAGCACAGTGTTGCCGCTACTCGATATTTAGCTTAACTGATTTTGGGGTTCATTCGCCGAAATTATAGAAATAATTGCCCAGAACTGACAGAAATTGCTCATTATAAGCTCTCCGCTAGTGAATTTGCATCAGGAAAAACTAAGAGATACATTATGATATTCACCTACGCGTGGTGAATGACTGATTTTACATCAGATAATATTAATTGATATCCAGGTACGCCTATGGTCTTGTTAAGCTACCCACACACTACCGGTTTTCAATGATAAGCTGGTTCGCTATTTGCACAGATACATAGATATTTACGTTGGCACAATTCCATGCATATTGCAAATCGATTTTCCATGTTAAGCGTCTCGCAAGCCGAGGTATGCGTTTAGCCAAAGTATGAGAAAAATGAGGAGTTTATTGAATCAACAGTATTGGCTATTACGTCTTTCAACCTTGTAGTAATATACACAGCTGTCTGATAATTTGAGAAAGTGGTATTTGGGAACGAAGTCAACAAAAGATTGTGGATCTTCCTTTAATTAGTCGGCATGGACTACAAAGACTACATTAGTCGATTTGTATTATTAATGCAGGTGTAATCATGATGATGCTTTTTCAATACGAAGTTTGAGATTAATATAAAAGTAATAAATAATAGAGTGAAGTAGATTGATTCAGTTCTTATTCCCACGATTTAAGATCATTCTTTAGTATAATGAAGTCAATGCTTTATTTATGACTGACTAAACCGGTTTGTTTTTTTGCGAGTCTGTGATCAATCAGAATACCTTTGTAACTCAGAAGCTTGTAATGTGCATCATGGCTGTTATTCAACCTGAACAAAATCACGGGGTTTGCGTTCTGATGCATGCTTGGTTTGGTTACAGTGCCTAATTCGCCTGAAGTGACATTTGTTAGATGACTGTTTGGCAATGACCGCGATCACGGATTAATTTTTGGAATGACAATTGACTTATGACAGGTGATAGCTGACAGCGCGAGGCCATTTTAGTCAACAGCGACCTCTTGCACCTAACTGAGGAACTAACCAGTGATAGAAATTATGATTTATTTAGTATGTGCTCATTGTCCATCATTTATCAATTCACTGTAAAGTCGACTTGGTTTGGGTGGCATTGCAATAAAGACTCAACCATTAGTCTATTGGTACTTCAAATGGAAGTTGCAGTGAATAAGAGCATTGCAGTAATTTCCAAGGACTTGCGATCATTCTTTTGTAGAAGGGAAACGTTCGTATGTGAACGCGAATCACAGGTAAATGGCTACTTTCATCATGGGAATATTTTTACATTGTTTTCTTCAGAGAAATACGTCCTTGCAAGGATGTAGCTAAGAAACAAGCGATGTAAAACCAACTTTCATTATATCCATAACAACACACTTAAAAATAAATTCTCAGACCAAGAATATGTGCTTTCAGTCAAGTATACAACATATCTTTCTATATATGCGCAAAGCTATAATAATCATGACCTATGAAAACCAAAATCTTAAATTAAGCATATGTAATCTTGGCATAACAATACTAAAATGTTGAATGAAGTACTTCGTAATCTTGGCGCAAATAGTAGTTCAATTTCATTGAAAAAACTTTTTCATTTGGAGGATGAATCTAAGACTATTCGTATAAGTATACGGTGGTTTTGATGGTCAAAACCACTGTCGGTTACTTCATCTTAAAAAGATGAACAAAAAAAGTGTCCAATTTGTACCAATGTAACTTTTATTCACTCCACTTGTTAGTAGGGATCCTCACAGGTCACTGCAGATTTAACAGGCACCTGAAACTCATAGTAGTGGTCAAAGACCCAATCTGTCAGAAGTGCTGGGTTGAGGACGAGACCTCGTTCCACTTCCTGGGCGAGTGTACCGTATACAGCGGCCTTAGGGCTGAGGTGTTCGGCACAGCAGAGTTTGACAGGGAAGAGAGCTACTCAGCGGAATAGTCGGGCATCATGACCTTTATTAAAAGGTCTGGAAGGTTCGACACTAAGGAACTGCCATGTCTGCCATAGTATATATATGTAAATTATAAAAATTATGTTGTGTTCTCCATAACACATTTTTATTTCATAGCACGAATTACATTCCGTGATCATTATCATCCCCTTAAACGAGTGTTGACATTAATATACGAATAACGTAGTAAACTTATCACGAGTCAAATTAACCTTGAACGCGGACAGAATTTTGAAGCATAATACACCTATTAAGTCGTCTCCGACTGAAACTGAATCTTTCCTGTTCCCATAGCAAGCATTCAGAATTAATTGAGCGTCCAATTTGCATTATTATTATCAAGCCGCTTTTCCTGGACCTACATATACAGAGAAATCGGAATGAACTACGCTAAATTTTTCACACAATGGCACTTGATACCGTCGGATCGCATCGCTTCAAGCTCTCTGGCACTCACGTACAGAGTGGAACTGTTCACTTTCGTTCAATCCTTTCACATCCATTGTACATACCACAAAGTTTGATACTGCTACATATACCCTAATCAAATTAGTCAGAAAACAAAATTGAACTGAGGTGAATTGAACTCTTTCAATTCATCTCCAAGTGTCGCCCTCTATGGGGACGCACATTGGCAACTTACGAAGTCAAAGGTCCTAACACCTGAATTGCCTGGAGCGGCAACAGATGTCGCTTACGACCTCTGTCAACATGGGTGAACTGAATCACAGCGACATTCCTTGTTCTTCGTAAATACTTTTACGATGTACCGTTATTAGGACTTCGTAAGTTGCCAATGGACGTCCCTTTAGAGGGCGACACTTGGAGAAGGGTTGGAAAAGACTTCATTCGTAACAAATCAGTAGCTGACAACTGATATTAAGTGTATATCCTCCACTTTGCATTTGACCTGCTATACTGACGAGTCTAGGCTAAAGACGAAACATGCAGGACTGATGCATAGTGGTCAGCTTCTGATATGAATGGGCCGATATAACGGTACATCGTGAAAGCGTTTACGAAGAACAAGGGATGTCGCTGTAAACCAGTTCACCATTGGTGACAGATGTCGTAAAGGACATCTGTTGCCGCTTCAAGGCAGTCCAGGTGGTAGGACCTTTGACTTCGTAAGTTGCCAATGAGCGTCCCCATAGAGACACTTGGCGATGAGTTGATGTTGCTATCACACCCTTGACTGGGTTACGTTACTCTCTACAGTTATACCGCCAGGCTATACTGACGAGTCTAGGCTAAAGACGAAACATGCATGTTTATAGCAGGTCTAATATCTGAGGCATAGTGGAGAGCATAAAATTAGATTTTTATTTATTTAACACGCAGAATTACCTATATTTTGATTTATTCAACAACATAGAAAAATAATAATATAGTTGCTATTAGTATCATTTTCAACTGTCTAACATGGTAATGGTCTTTTTGTCTCTTGTTTCGGATGTTTTGTAGAGTAATTCATAGTATTTGATATTTTTGATGGTCCTGGTGCTGGACCCTGATCTTCATCATCTTTTCTCCGGCTCTTAGGAAAGGAAAAAAGTATCTAATATGGTTCACCCGGTATTCCGTGAGTAGAAATTGCACTGCAATATAGACGGGGTATCCTATCTAAATACCATCAAGGAATCTTGCGCACCATCCGAATTAACTCTTTGTTATTTCACGGTTTCTTATATTGCCGTAATCTTCTATGTCGATACAAGTGATATACTGCCTTTAAATCATATTGATTGCCGATTCTCTAGTGGGGATGATTATAGAGGTTTTTGAAAAACTGTAACCTTTGCTCATGGATGTTATGCAGGTAATTTGTGGACTGTACATTGCAAAAGGGACCATCATCGCTAATAAATGTCTTACTTGACTTTTAACCCCGATCCAACAATTTCCTAGAATCTTATAGGTATTTTGCTCGAGGCAATGTTTGTTTTCTTTGCTTCTATTTCAGATCTCTTTAAGCGAATACCGGGGAACTGATAGGAACATTTTGCATGTTTCAAAATAATTGTTAACATCATCCTGGATTTATTCACTTCATCTGCTTCACTAAACCTTATTCGTATCTATCACGCTCCATATTAGCCTCACGTGTTTGTATGTATGTTTGGAACGCTATTGTCACCCACTCCAAAACGTCAGATTAATTTTAAATTTTTCGCTCGTACCGAGGAAATTCATCAATGAATAAATGATTAGTTTGAAAAACTAAAAAAAAAACGCTTTTATAGTAGAACTTAAAAATAAAAAATTGATAAAAGTATGAGATGTTCTATAACTAGTCCTATTTCAAAATGCAGAGTTAGTGTAAAAAACTAGTACAAAACACCCCACAGTTCATAATTTTATTCTTATATGAAGAATTATTAAACCGAATGGCGGAAGGGTTCTACCAAGTATGGACATTTGCAATCTACAAAAAACATCATAGAACAAATATTATTCGAGCTCTTACTACAAACCAACAATTTCCAAAAGATCCATCAGTATCGGTGTTTACCCCGTAAAAGCACGAGGCACGATTCAAACAAAAAATCGGTATCAAATCTGATTTACCGGTTCCAGTCTTCACCTATTATTGGTTATGACGAAAAAGGTAGGTATCAGAATGGTGCGGTTCCACAGCACCGACTTTCTCGCTCAACTGCCTTCCACAAACTAATGACCCCTTTACTTCGTTGCATCAATTAGAACGATGTCATAATGTAAGGTCATGGATGCTTCGTATTTAAAACACTGATTGAAAGTGTCAGGAGGAATTTCTGATAAGACGTAAGACGTTAATGGGCAACGCCACTTGGCCGGACCATTGTAGTATGTTGCTATCACACCATCGACTAGACGTTACGTTCATAATATGGAACTAAGGAGACGACCAATTGAAGACGTTCATTAAACATCTGTTGAGCATCATCACGCCTCAGTGAAAAATACATATTACTGCCTTCTGGAAGAGATCATTAATTCCAGAAAACATATTTTACTATTTTGTCCAGCCTTTCAGGAAGATTGTCCACTGTGGCGCTGTTCAGATCTGAGATTGTTTAATAATTTCTACAGATACTATATATCATTTTTTGATTGCAGCAATCGATCATATCATATCCAATACTGAAACAAGAATCTTTCGAATATTTCGCCTACAACCCAACCCCAAACGTTTTCGCGAATATTTCAGATGAATAAAGCAGCCACGAGCCCACGTTCAACTGTAGATTCCGATCTGGCTTGCTTTCCTATTTCCATTGTCTGGTCCGAGACGACAAATGTCAACCGTGACAATTTTTTGCGGAACCTCGTGCAATGTAATTTTTTTCCTTGATAACGAGGACATTCTGCTCTCTGAAATATCACTTTTTGTTGTAAGATCTTGCTGTTTGCGTGATACTTTTTCTGTTCTTTCGTCCAAATTCGCGACGAAATGTTGGTATATAGTTCCTTGATAAGATAACATCTCAATGTTTTCGACGTTGGTGCTTTTATCAGAATCTTCCATTCTATTGTCTGTAGACATTTGACCTCAGTAATCGTCAGTTTTTTCAAACATAGATCTCAAATCCGGAATCTGGATCTGACTGAAATCCGGTTACGTTATTCTTGTATTCAGTGTTGCATATGCCTACTTAGCTTGAAAAAGCTACTACATTACTCTCTGCTGAAGAATATGTAACATTGTCGGTGGCAAAACCTCTTATGGAGTTTTTATTGACAAATTTCTCAGTTACAAGTGAAGATGATTTACTATGCGAACCTGTACATGTTCTTAAAACTACTGTTACTGAAGAAGTTCTAAACTCCTGTCGAATGTAGAAGATACAAATTTAACGATTTTTGACATTTCTTCAATCCTTGATCCTAGGATTAAAGGCACTTTGCCTAGAAATATGAAAAATATTGCAATTGAATCCCTGGAACAGACATTGAAAGATTGGCAATCCGCGAGAAGAAGGAAACACAGAAGACTCAAGTGTGTTGGATTTCCTCAGGAACTAAGGAGTTTAATGAAGTTGAAAGATATATTTAAGATCAAGATCTCGACAAAAATAGATGTCCAATGAAATGGTGGGAAGCAAGCAGATTCGCACTGCACAATTCGAATTCTTTTCCGGTAGTATTTCAGGCAGGCGACAGCGGCGGCGTACAGTGATGCCAGATCTCATTCTTCTGCTACTCATACTTACAAGTCACTGTATGAATGGCAAAATCTGATTCAATTAGTTCATAAAACCAATGACTCCTAACAGTAGATGGGGTCAATGACCTGTCCCATCTCAATCTATACCTACTGAGATTTCTAATGAACAAATCTAGTCGTGTTGCTTTTAAGCTGAATAGCTGTCAACTTTACATGCATAATTACCGACCGCATCTAATCAAAACATCTCCTCGTGAAATGCTATTGCTGGTATTTGTGATGCAACAAGTGTTTTAAGTTTACTGCAATTCATTAAAATTATTTAGATTTGAGAGATACAATTGAAACAACGATTATGTAATAATTATTACACATAATATATCGTATAGCGTAAACCGAAGATTTGATACTCCAAGAGCTGGCGATCGTTTTAACTAAATAAATACAATGATTCAGTCAAGATGCGATTATATCTCAAAAGTGATCACGCTTCCTGAAACTATATCTAAACTAGATGTGTATTTGGCCACTTGAAGTGAGGGGAATCACGAACATAACAGCAAAAACATAACATACAGCATCTCCAGTCGTACTCGATATGAAAAGCCTCAAACAGGGTAGGGCATCAGAGACTCCTGATCAAGCTTGCTGTGTTTGAAAAAGGCCCCAAATTTGAACACGCATGAATCTTTGATTTTGTCAATTTTGATTTTTCAGTAAAAACAGTTTAATTACTATACTGCCCAACTATGGAGAAAGACTAGCAAAAAGTCAAAATATGTTTGTTGTTGCCATTGAATGACCCAAAGTATTTTTTACCTAAATTTGAAGCAAGAAAACAGTACCTCACCTTAATTTGTATAAGAATTAGATAGAAACTTTACTGCTTCTCATAAAAACCAGGCATTTACAAGTACAACTCAGCATGGCAGGAAGTGGAATATACAAGAGAGCAATATTTCTCATACGGCTTGTTAGAAGTACGTTAAAATTCGGCCAACACTTGCATTCGAGACCTTGGCAAACCCGCTGAACGATTCAAACGCTGCCTTTGCGTGTAAGCACTTACAACTTTAGACAAAATAGCTGCGTGCTCAAACTTGTTTAAACTTGTTCAGATTAGGAATATCTAAAGACTTTCAGCGTGACCCTCGGATGTTTCAGGACAAGTAATTCAAAGGTTCTCTATATTGTGGTATCTTCGATATTAAAAGTGATATCTAACGCCTGGACTATTAGGTAATAATTATTATATATTGCATACGACAAATGGAAGATTTAAGATTATTATTGTACGCCCGCCTCGCAAGGATATGTACTGTGCGAACTGTGACATTACTTCCTATTTTGGTCTGGTTAGAATATGAAGATAAGCATTATTGGCTATTCTGCTTTCTTATACTAGACGGCTTAAATCGAATTTTGATGTTTAGGAGTTTCATCCTAGATAATCTCTTTCCGTACTTTCTCCACATTTACTATATATTTTGTAACTGTGATTTTTTCAATTTTTATGATGTAAATACGTAAGTACATCTCTCGGATACCCTTATATGTAGAAGGAGATAAGAGCTAATATGGTTATACGAAGATGTTTTAGCTAAACGTACCAGAATATCAATATAAAATCTATGTGATAAGTGTAGCCTTACATAGTGCTGCAGTTTATGTACTTTGTTTTATTTCATTAAATAGCATCTTATGAAGGTAAAAAACTAAATTGGCTAAAAGTGACGGTAATTATTATATTTGACTGTTTTTATTTGTTAAATACAACAAAAATTAAACATTTCTTTGCTTATATAGTTGCGAATAAATAATTTGTTTTACAATGACTATTGTTGTTACATACTGAATATTAAAGAATGCATAGTTTACTAAATATTTTGTCTTATCTCTAAAATATATAAGGAATTTGATAAAATTATTTAGGGAAATCAAACCACAGAGGTTTTATGTTAACATTTCTCGTAAATTGAAATTTGATGAAATCTACATGTTCATCATCTCTCTCGACATATGCATAAATTTTTGAATGTCATGAAAGTGATGGTGATTGGAAATAAAATTCCATCGATAGGTCGGAATATATATTCTGTAAACATCGTTTTTTGTACCTGCAGCAGCCTCGCAAACTGGTTCCAAACTGAACCGGTCTACCCTGGTAGCTGCTATTCTGTTATGTTTAACAAATGGTACCCATAATTAGGGTACGCATCACTTTGGTATTTTGATTACGTATTTTAAGGTTTTGCTTTGATCTTTCAACGTTATACAGAGTGAACGTGAAAGTTGGAATATACTGAATACAATTCTAGTGCGGCAAACAAGACAAAAACGCTTGCACAGATCAAAGTACTACCATGATTAATGATTAATGAGAACATAAAAATTGTGGGATGGAGTTAGGTTTAACGCACACCGCCCACTATGAGAATACTTTTTTTTAGAGCCCTCTAATTTTTCTTGCCTTCTCTAAGCATTCTAAGGTCAATGTGAATAGACGTTTTTCCTCTCCCAGCGCTCCTATAAAATGAAAAGAACTGCAATATCAAAAAATTATTAATACAAAAGTATGTGATTTTTATTTTGAAATTGAATTTAAATTATTATTTTTGTTATAATTATCATTATTTTCATTAGGTATGTAATTGATTGATAATGAATTACACTATTATTCAGTTGAAAAAATATTTTCTTTCATATGGTAGCTATTAAAAAAATTGTCGATGTTTCACATGGGGTGATGACGTCACCTCTGCAAAAATTATGTCAAAGAAGTTCAATTAAAAATTGTTTGATTTATGCGTGAGCGTTTTTCTGTTGTATGTCGGACTAATATTTTATTGGGAATATTTCAAAGCCTGACATTCTAACTGTATATCATGTGAATCTCTCTCAAAATATCAACAAGTACTGTTCCATATTGTTTCCAAACCCCAATTTTAATTACATTTAGAAATTACAATAGAGTAAAGTATGTTGAAGAAATCGTACAAAATTGAGCAAATCTGTTTTTTTTTCTTTGACTAATAAAATGTTTGTATTTAATTTGCTTTATGTGTTCATTCGCATTGCAATTGACAATTATTTGTTTGTTACAGGTAGGTCCTCATTTCTCCCTACAATCTAATCACAAAAATACATTGCGCTATGTATGGTAAGCTATTTTAATTTTATTTAGATACGCTATCGCACAGTTAAAAATTCTTTCTCTCCTTTTCGACTCGCCTATATGTGAAAATTACTGATTGAAAAGTGCATACATTTGGAATATAATGGGAATATTATTATTATTGTTCACAGATGTCGTAAGAGACATCTGTTGCCGGTTCAAGGCAGTCCAGGTGTTAAGACCTTTAACTTCGTGAGTTGCCAATGGGCGTCCACTAGAGGGCGAGTTGATGTTGCTATCACACCCTTGACTGGGTTACGTTATACCAACCGATTACTCTCTACAGTTAGACTGCCAGGGTATACTGACGAGTCTAGGCTAAAGACGAAATATGCATGTCTGATGCATAGTGGAGAGCATACACTTGATAAAATTAATGTAATTGTGATAAAATCGTGGGAGCTCGATATCAATTGTTATAATATCTTACTAGTTCTAATTCAAAGTGCAGAGTTAGTGTAAAAATGCTACTACAAAGCACCCTACGATATCATCACAATCACATAAGGTTCTTGCTAATCATTTTAATCTTATATTAAGAACTATTCTGTACTTTTTAGTTCGAGTAACAATGAAAGAGTTTTTTTTTTGTTTTTTTTATTCAATAGGTATTCCAGAGTGCCTGAAACCGGTTCATATCTTGCAAAATAAGTTTTCCGAATAAACATATTACAATGTTCGCAATCGGGAGTAAAGACCCAAACAATAAAGAGATTTGCTGTGCTCTACATAACATGCCATTGTGAATGACGTAGAGTAACATTAGCAATTTGTTGAGACACACACACGTCCGCATGTGTATGTTCCGCTCGGTACTTCTGAATGGTACCTAATTTGACATGAAGACTTAAGGTGATTGAGCCGCGTGTGATACTGGACGTTATATAAATCGCATTTGGTTATATTCACGTTCTCCCAAGCGTTACTTGAACATTCTTGCCAGCGAGAATGCGTGTCGGGATATCATTACCACGATTAAGCAACCTAGAATTTTAAATATTTTAAAGAGATTCCAGACAGAAGCAAATTAACGGACCTCAACGACCTTTGGCCGGATGTATGAAGAATCCACGAGTGCGCCGCGTTTTACATTTTATTTCCCACGCCAGTAGGCGGAGAAGTATTGACTTCGCGAATTTGAGATATTTTGTTTTATATTGAAGTTTCATGGCATCATATTCAGTTCAGATTAATGAGGATATTGGGATCATATTCGCATTCAGCGCCACCAAATACATGAACGTTCCTAGTTTAGTTCGCTCGTTTCCAGCCCTTGAAGTATTTGTATCTCGTTCTAACAAAACTACTGAATTAGACCATTAAAAAAAGCCTAAGATTTCGTGGGTTGCAGGCGGAGAAAGCGCCAAAGTGTTGTTACCTCATTGGCTCCTCACATTCGGTCTAGATTCGTGATCAGCACCCTAGAATTAAGCAGGAAACGAGTTTATGACCTATTCGAAGAAAATACATTTTCAGCCCCACATTTAGTATGGGACATTTTTCCTCTTTGGCCCGTTCAATTGATTTCGTGAATAGTTTCTGACTGTTCAATATTGTTTCTGGCAATCTCACGACACGTTAACGTGGGAAGTAAATAGCGTCTACCTACGCCGCCCGTTCTCTCTCTCTCTCTTCTCTCGCGATAAATATTTGGTTACGAACCTCGCTGTGTCTCTCTTTGAATTTACTGTAAAACTCTCGTCCATTAATATTATATTGTTCCATAAATCCTTACGGTAAGCTTACATACATAAGTAGAAACACCTGTACTATTCTGCATAGGCAATTATTGTGTATTATCTACCTGTACCGCTGTGTATTTCTGCGGGCTCAGAGTTCATTCAACTTGTTTCATTATTCTCCACTCATATGCTTTATTTTATTCAGCTTCCTAACATTGTATATACAGGAGAAATATTCTTATTAGAATATTTTCTATACATATCTAGTTGTCTATAGTAACAATTGTCAGTTTGCTCAGAGAGCGGTTGATGACCAGATGAATAAAAATAATCATTTATTTCTTACAGAAATTCATTTTTACATCGCACTCTTGATGATTGATTTCAATGACAGCTCGTGAATCTACTCCTTATACTTTTGTTTTCATGGATGATACGATGTGTAGGTTGTATTGATATGCCCTATTATCAATAAATGTTATATAACTCAAAAACTGTTCATCATATAATCCCCTTGACCCCATTATGAAAAATAAGTCACTTAAATAGACTATAAATGTAAAAACATACAGGGCGTGCCATTTTAAATTTTTGAGAAAAAATTCACTTCACGTTTTTTGATCACCCTGCGTTGGGTAAAGGACAGACCCGTGTGGGACACCGACGTTGCTGATTAATGAATCGGTCCACTACCAGAAACAAGGAGCTACATATTTGCTTAGTTTTCTCTATACGTTTGAACTATTGAGTCATTCAAAAGGTGTAGTTATAAAACAAGTATTGTTTATCTCATTGATACGTTGACTAATATATATTCCACTACTGGCAATAATCAATCTGCTTAATGAGTCGTTAAAAAAATAACTTGTCATGGAATCGCATTCACCAACAATAACCGACCTACTGTTATAATCAAGTATTGCATAGTCAAATGGCCGAATTTGTCATTCGATTTAAAACGTTGCATAATGCTCTGTCAGTTGCAATACCATTCTAATGATTATAATTAGGCGAAATTTGGACCGGCGGCGGCGAAGCTATTCGGTAGGTACAACGCATTCTATTCCATTGCCTACTCTAGATGAAAAAGTTCACATAACAGCCATTTCCAATTAACATTTTCAAATAGCATCTAAAGATTGTCATTTGGGTTAAAACGCGTTGGTATTAATCCATATGAACAAAACCTGAAGATGATTGTAGATTCACACCAATCGAAACGTTGGGAAACACAAACTCTACAGTGTTTTAAAACATCTACATTGTCTACAAATTTCGGATAACATAGAGAGCGACACTTGGAGATGAGTTGATGTTGCTATCACACCTTTGACTGGGTTACGTATATACCAACCGAAGCTGGACTGCCAGACTATGCTGACGAGTCTAGGCTAAAGACGAAACATGCATACATAAGTCGAAAAAATCATCTAGGAATTCTCCTTGATTGCAT
This sequence comes from Bruchidius siliquastri, assembly GCA_949316355.1. NCBI lineage: Eukaryota > Metazoa > Arthropoda > Insecta > Coleoptera > Chrysomelidae > Bruchidius > Bruchidius siliquastri. The sequence goes on along the minus strand of OX438535.1, from coordinate 35,991,355 downwards.
CTTGCAAGTTGAATTCTTAAGTTATTGGTTACAGAAAAATTAATTTGGCTATATTATATTCGTAAATATATAACAAAAATTATTATTTTGATTAATTTAGAACTATGGCTCTTTTTAAAAAGCTGCCTTCGAGCTGTCAATTACCAATTTTTGAATGTCATTTTTCACATAACGATTCTTGTCGAGAAACCTCTCATTATTCAAAACTCATCAACCTGTAATTACAGATTTATGTAAATCGTATGTATTCGTGATCCATAATCATAAATCGGCAGTTTCCTATTCGAGCGATAAATCGTTAAATTCGTTCAATTAAAATTAGCTCTGCATCAGAGATCAGAGCATGCGAAAATCTTTCACATAGAACTTTTACATTCATGCTGATTCAAGGCACACAGCATTTATCAAGTTCATATGTTAAGTTCATTGCTGATTCATACGCGTTCCGCAATTTTCTGCAGTAGACGCCCATTTGTGCTTTTTTATAAAAATGTTTTTCCTTTCGGGAGGTACAGAACACATAATAATTTTGCGAGTTGACATAATAAAAGGATACTCTCCTGTTGTTCGTTTTCTTAGCCATTACTACAAAAATAATGTTTCTATGCCACATTCTACCTAGACAGAGGTTGAAATTCTACGGAAATTGTAGAATTCTACGCCGATCAGAAACCCTCATCTTGAATTGTCGATATTAAGTATCAAGATAAATCGTCCATTTCGTCCAATTAAAATTAAGTCTGCTCTGGAGCATGTGGAATAATGTCTTTCAGTGGCATTTACATGTTCCCAAGGCGCGCAATCATCAAGTTCATATGTCAAGTTCATTTTTGATTCAGGTACGTTCCGCAATTCTCTACAATCCACGCCAATTATTCATTCGGCAGCTTTCTATGAATGTGTTTACAGTGGAGAATGATAGATCGTATCTTACGACAGGATGTACATAATATTATAATATGCATCGATCAATGAGCTATCAAAGTATTTACATGTTCGATGATTTAATTATAAAACTAAAAAAAGCTTTTCTAGTTCTAGTTCTTATCGGAGAAACGGACTTGGACATATGTTTACTATTTCCTGGTTATGATAAATGTGTAAGCTATTGCATTTCATTAAGGAGATGATGCAAGAACCTGGAATCTGACCTTACCCCTTCCCTACCTCCCTCCCACCCTCCACGTATTACTTCATCAGTGCAGAATTTTGTTTCTGCTTTTTGAAAGGTTCTGTTCTTCTATGTTAGTTATGAATGTCATGTGTTTGTTACAGGCAGATACAGGATCTAGATACGAATACTCTCTCCAACATAGTTTTGGATCATATAAGTTTTGAAAAAACCTCTCTTTTCTAGTTTTCAATTTTATGAATCCTACACGACGCAAATTAAAAATGTCTCACATTCTTCCTCTCACCCACATACGCAGAGCCAGGCTGATGTTGGCTCCACTACGGCCACACAGTGTTGCCAGATGACATTAAAACTCTGTGAATTGTAACTGTATCGAGGATACCGTCAGGCCCTTCTAACGTTTGCTGCACTGAGGACTCTTGGTATTACTATGCATGGAGGCTCGAACGAACACTAGCCGATCAATCAGATCGAATATGAAGATGATCTGAATTATGTCAGTTATGGTAACACGGCATGATATTGCCAACTATCTGATTGAAGAATTCTTCCGAATTTGCTTTTACTTTCTCGTCGCCGGTTAGCTGTAGTTTTAATCTTTTTGCACTGAGTAGAGGTATCAAGTATAAAATTGATACCGCATAACCAATCAAGCGGGGCTCACGCATTTTTCTCTTGTCGTTGTATGGTTGAAGTTTGTTTACTCTCTTTTTCTTCTCCAGGAAAACAATGTTTTCTCCTTACCCTTTCGATGTAGGAATAGCATTTATAACACCCTCTCCGTTTCTCACAGAATGTTTTGTGTTTTAAAAGGGGATAGGTTCTAGCTGTTGGTCATGTATGGGGGAGAAAGTACAACTGAGACAAATATATTCAATCAAATTTAAAGGACAATTTGGAACAGATGTGTGGGTCTTCATCCATGGGTGTGGAGATGATGGGTATCCAGGAGGCGGTGGTCATGGTGGTGCCTTCAAAAATGGTGGTATAATTGAGGTGCCTCCCCGAAAAGATCATACTAGAGGTGCTTCAAAGTGGTAGACTAATTGAGCTCCAAGATGAGATTAATTGATGTGGCTCAAAGTGGTGGAGTAAAAATGATCCATAGCAGCGGGTTCTCAAAAGTGGTCATCCTCAAATGTGAGACACATACATTAAGAGATATTTGTTTCATATTTTGGGTGTGCTGATAGATACGAAATACATGTGAATGATTCAATAGTAAGTGCACGAAAAATAATGAGACGTCCCAAGACAACGGAGAGATGCCTACCTTTTCACAAACGGATGAGTGAGGGTGTCGCGGATACATAGAGTCAGATAGCGTAACAGAACTGGACTGCTTGTCCTATTTGAAACCGGTTGACCCGTTATTAATTGAAGGTGCTATCAAATTCAAATCTGGATCGTCTCGATAAAATAGATACAAATCAACCGCCCTTTCTCGATGCTCTAGCTAGAATGTGAAGGTTTTTTGTAAGGTCATGCGCACAATGAAAACGTAGCATAGCAGTCAATTAAAGTAGAGAATTGAATAAATAAAATCTAGTAGTAGTAGTTTCTAATGTTAATTTATTATGTTAATCATGGATTTCGCTAAGCTATAAATTATGTTCCTATAATGATTACGGTACAAGTCGTGAAAATTGTTATCAGATGAAGTGTTAATTTAGCCTGATAATAGTACAGTGCCATTCCAGATAAATACCATTTTCCCTTTTAATTATTATGTATTTGTTTTATTCGGTTTCTAATTGAGTGGGCAGAAAAATTTGTTTAGGTTATAGTTTTAGTAAGTGATGTGATTTATGTTTGCTTACTCGTAATTGCAAGATTGATTTAGCACCGTTTCCAAATAAAAGTAATTTGAAAAATGGCGTAACGTTGGTCTACTTTCTTCTCATACGGTATTACTTTGGAAATATAGATTTGAATCGGATTTTGTAGTTCTGATCATTTGAATCTCGATAAATGAAATATTGGAATTTCTACGAGATCTTAAATCATTTATGTTTAAAAAAATTAACAATACATGATTTTTTCAAATTTTTCAAACTTCATTTTTGTATTTATTTAACCATAATCAAATGCAAAAAGCTTAGATAATTAATATCACATAAAGACAATAATATTTTAGCTAGCAGAATACGATATTGCTACCCGCGATAACAAAATATGAATGCATACTGAGTTGAACTACTTGATTACATTATTCCATGTCATATTTTTGTCTGGTTTTTTTGACTGGTGCTCAGGATATAATAAAAGAGAATGAAGCCGTTTCACGTAATACCTAATTACATTTTGATAATGATTTCAAAGCAACAGTTGTTCTTAAAAAGGTATGTCATTAACATTTTTCAATAGAACCCATTTATTATCCGCAAACCGTCTAACAACACCAAGTCCTCTTAGGCAATAACCACAGTGTCAACCTTACATGTCTCCTTCCGCCGCCAATGATATAACTGGCCAGAGGTTACGCAAAATCATAGGCGTACAAGGATGGGATAAAGGACCAATGAGCCACCCTAAAAAATCGCAGTCAGTTAACAAATAACAATATGAGCCCGATTTTAGAACTAACTAACTACATTAAGTGTAAACTCTCCACTGTGCATCAGACCTGCTATAGACATGCAGGTTTGGTCTTTAGCCTACACTCGTCAGTATAGCCTGGCGGCCTAAATGTAGAGTGCAATCGTGTGGTATATACGTAAACCAGTCAAGGGTGTGATAGTAACATCAACACTCATCTAAGTGTAGACCTCTATGGGGACGATGGCTCTCTACAGTTAGACCGCCAGGCTATACTGACGAGTCTAGGCTAAAGACGAAGCATGCAAGTCTATAACAGGTCTGATGCATAGTGGACAGCATCAGTTGTCAGCTTCTGATGTGAATGCCTCTCTATCAGATTGCTAGGCTATACTGACGCGTCTAGGCTAAAGACGAAACATGCATGTCTATGGCAGGTCACATGTGTATTTGAGAACATATTTAGGTCACTGATTCACAAATCACACTGAACCTTTGAAGTTTCCATCTCTGAAATCCTATGGACGTCCATGCTTCCAAATATCTTCTACCGAAAAAACCAAGCAACCAGCGAAAGTGACAAACCGCGTTCATCCGGCATGTTACAACGATTAGATATATAGTAACCTTGTACAACTGTTGCTCGTTCTTTTTTTTCGCCTGTCCGCCTGAATGAGATTGATTTCATTCGCTTTATCCATCGTTTGTTTCCTCTGATGCACTGTATTTCATTAAGACGTTAGGATTGCTTTTTGCATGATGGCTTGTTTATAGTTGGCGTTTTTTCGTCACTGCAATAACGAGAGCTGGTCTTCCGTTATTTGTTAGCATTATTGAGAATAATTGTAGTCTGGCCAGGAAAGCATATTAAGACTTGAAAATTGATACAATAGTCATAATTGAATGACAGATTGTGTGAAAAATTCACGTATGAAAAACGAATGACATTCAATATTTCTTCTTAGCACACTTTTATTAGTGTGACTTGTATTTATAAAGAGAGAATCTTTGAAATATAGCGAGGCCTCATAAATGGTGATAATACCCTTCAGACCCGTTAATTAACATCCGTTGAAGAGGACGTCTAATTCAAGCAGCCACATAATTTCTGTAATATCAAAGTACAAGGATAAATTCAACACATTTTGTAGATGCTCTCACTTGTTGAAACTCCTCCGTCATGCAGATAAAAAGATTGTGTACTTAACTCACAGTTTCACGAATAAAACTGTTTTTCTTCCGTATTTAAATCATCGTCGGACTGTCATATTTGACTGTTAACCAAGGCTACCCAGATTATTCGCCAACTAGCTAAGAAGACCAGTTGTATTTGTGAAACTGTGTGTTAGGTACACATTTTTTTTATTTGCATTATCCACACATTTGCAATTTGCGAAAGTGCCACATTTTGAAATGTCGTCAGGTAAGTTGACTGTATTCCACGTGTTTATATCGGTTGATTTATGTTGAAGAGATCTTGATTAATTGTGTAAATAATGGACATTTTTTAAAACTAAAATTTTGTATATTAAAAGATATTAGTTTTGATTACTTCAGTACTGATACAATTGCGTGGGTAGTATGTGAACCAAATTGTTGGAATTTTTCAATGATGACTGTCATTCCAAGATCTCATGGATATACCTCAATTATTGTCTGGGTGAGAATGTGAGCATAAATATCATGGTTGAACGATGATTCTGCTATTTTCTAGGTCATTTGTAAAATATTGCTAAATACATTAGACATATAAATTATATCGTTTGCGATGCTATTACTGCAAAAATATATAAAGCTCTATGTAAAGGATGTGTTTACCTTGAACCAAAATTGCGTTAGAAGTATAAAACGTGTGGACCTGTAGATGAGTGTGTTTCACCTACTTTACCAAACAATGTAATAGTAAACATGCTTTTCATGCAATTATTACAAATGTGGAACTTGTCCACATCATGGCCTACATATAATTTCTTAGAAGTTGTACTGCTTTAATAAATGTCACGTTTGCCCGAGCGTTTCCCTTAATTCTGAGATTACTAAATTTTACTCACTTCGAATTATAAGCAGCTAGTGGATATGTCTTCATCTGCCAGTTATAACATGCAAGTTTTATTGTTTTATATTTCCGTAGAATAATGAGCTTTTTGGATAATCTATTTCTAGCGCCCTTCAATTACCCTGAAAAACATTTTTCATCTTATTTCAAAAACATCGATTTTTCGACCTAAAATTTCTGCCCTTCAAATTTTTTACGATTTTCGAGCGTCGTATGTCGAATCGGAAAACAGTGTCCACTCTTATTTTTTGACTCTATCCAATGTGAAATTTTCCGCTGAATCCAACGGTGTTATCAGATTAGCGCTACAACGTTCCCTTCTTCGGGGAAAAAATATTTTCTCAAAAAATGCTTATGCGAAGGGGGGGTCCAAAATTCTGGGTAATTCTGGGTGTTGCTCATCACAAATCTGTTTTAATTGCTGGACGTGGAGGCTACGGGAAACAAAATCTACTCCATTCACAAAACTTCAGAATATTTTTGTCAAATTGCACAGCAACTCGATACTCGAAATACAATGATTATTTTTTGAATACCTTCACATTGAATATTTCCTTGTTGGTTATAAGGAAGTGAAACAGAAAATTAATATAAAAAGTGATTACCCTATATGCCGCTCACATAGCGTATAAATGCTGAATATAAATCATCTCATTATCACAGCGATGTTCTCTCCATGATTTATACGTTTTACTTTCTAGATGGAAAATCTACAATGAAAAATACATCGGCGCGGTGTCACGCGGCATTTCGTAATAGGTCGGTTTTTCATCAAAGTGAAATATATCTCGGGGCATCTGATTTAGTCGTAATAGCTTATCCGGACCGACATATGTGAGTCAAAAACAAATAGGTGAAAGTTGCCCAAGATGGAAATGAAAAGTTTTTTGTTTCTTCTGCTAGATTAGATACAATAATGGACTTAAGTGATTTCTTGAAGCTGGATGGAATACGCATCCAAAACATACATAAGTTGAAGGGAAAAATGTCTTGGTTTCAGCATTATTTTCGTGTTTCTTATACACGACCACCTGTCAAATTCTTGTGACCAACGTTCTTTTGAAAGGTTGCTAATTTCCTCCTCAAATGCGGCGATTGCTTCTTCATCGGTGGAAAAATGGCGACCTCGTAACTTTTCTTTGATCTTAGGGAATAAGAAGAAGTCGCACGGAGCTAGGTCCGGAGAATAAGGTGGGTGAGGCAACAGTTTGACACCCTGTTCAGCAAAAAAGTCGAGTGTTCTAACGGCGCTGTGGGCGGGTGCGTTGTCATGGTGCCATTGAATACCCCGCAGGCCAGTCTTTGGACGGCTCTTGCATAGTTCTTGGATTGCTACAGGAATTCATTTCGTTATATACCATTCAGAAGTAACTGTCATTTGATTTTCCAAGGCTACCGTTATGATGTATCCACTTTTAGAAAAAAAATATGCTACCATTTTCTTTCCAACACTTTCGAAACGACGAATTTTCGTTGGAGGCTGCTCACTTTCAAAGCACCAAACTAGTGTCTGTTGTTTAGTTTCGGGATTATAATGATATCGTTCCCGGTTACGATATTAAAAGTGTTTTTACTGTGCTCATTATCAAATTTTTCAAGCATAAACTTAGCCCAATCCACTATTGTTGCTTTTTGCTCACTGGTCAACAAATGTGACACCCATCTGGAACACCGGTTCCTTAGGCGAAGGTGATCCTGAATGATTATTCGGACCACTGCCGATCCAATCCCCAGAGAAGCCTCAATCTCGGTGTAGGTTATTTGTCCATCTTTTTCACCATATTTAGCACACGTCCTACAGTTTCCGGAGTAACAGCAGTGGGCGGTCGACCTGTGCAAGGTTCATCATCGAGTTAGACCCGGCCCCTTTTAAACTCAGCATTCCGCTTGTTTTAGTCCCTTTTTATAGTCGTACAAAATCATGGCTCAAAAATCGCGACTACCCGGTTCCATTTTCACGTTAAAATTCGACCAACACTTGCATGAATGCAACTACTGAACGATTCAAACGCTGCCTTTGCGTGTAAGCACTTACAACTTTAGACAAAATAGCTGCGTGCTCAAACTTGTTTAAACTTGTATAGATTAGGAATATCTAAAGACTTTCAGCTCCTTACATTTCAAATCGCCATTTTGGTTCCGCCGTTTTATTTTTATCAGTATTTGACTTTATTTTCTGAATCAGCGACACGGAAAACAAGCGGCAGTCGCTCGTATTGTCATCAAAATTGAACAGTGCGATCTCATTTTGTCCAACTCCTGAGATTCTGGACTCTTTCGAAACATGTCTCGTATATCAATGGTTTGATTTATTCATCAATCGCAACGGTTATAATTTATATATTTTCAGTCCGAAATGTTCCAATGTCAGAGAAAGCGCCGATTCATCTTTTAGGGAGTACGACTATATTAGGTGTACCGTAAAATTGGCACTTTTTTATTTACTTACGCCTTTTATAATGTTAAATCCATATTCAAACTTTTGCTCTGTAACGGAAGAGAGATCGAACAGTTGTTCAACTTTCAGAGTGCCGAAAAAAAGATAATTTAAAAACGCTCTATCTATAGATTCAATTTTTTCCATCTTGTTAAAATATAGATATGTTTATTCTACAGGAATGATGTATATTATAGCCTAGGCTTCCTAGTATAAAATAATTATTTTTTTTCATACAGCCAATATAAAATCGGCGCGTTTTTTTCTATGAATATTTTGTCATGGAATTACTTATGTAATTTAAATGGAGTGTGTCGTGATTCCCAACTTGAATGAAAACCGCATGTATCTGAATGAGATATTGCTTGCGATGAAACAATCAGATTGACTCCTTGCTAGGATCTCGCCCCTTTTCTGCCCAGAAGCTGAAGATTCTCTTCCACTCCACGATTTTAGTTAGTTTCTGAAGTCTGAGGCTTCATTCATATGCACATCCAATGTACTAAAAACGTAGTTGTCATACGTAACTGTGGTCTAAATCAGAAGATACAGTGACCAAAAAAAGTGTAGCTCAAACAGAAGGTTTTTGTGACTCAAGTCTTTGAATCATCACCAGACTGTGAAATTTGACTGTTTTCAAAGGCTAACCAGACTACTTGTCAACCAACTAGATAAGTCCTATCATGAATGTGAAATTAGAGTTTTCAAATCTAGCTCACTATAAATGGTCTAATTTTATCACAGATAGATACACATAAATTTGAATACCTGAACAACGGACTCGTATAAAATGAACCACTTATCCTACATGCATAATTGTGCCCCTTGGGCTTTGTCGCTGTGAGGATTTCTGCAGTTTCTTGGAATTGTGTCTTATCCCCAGCGAATATCAGAATGATCGGTTAATTTTATTAATGTTTGCATAAACAAGAGAGAAAGTCGAGTAAATTGTGGACAAACCATCGATTAATGAGTCAACGTTGAGTATGTGAATCAAAAGATATCAGGTTCCTGTTACTTTATGTGTGTAACGGTCTTTTAACATCGAACTAGACATTGAAACAGTCGTTTTTCAAGAGGAGATAGGCAAATGACTCATCTAATTGAAATATAGATGAACTTCGTCCTTTTCATTGCATAACACTTTAGATGCATATATTTATATTTATTTATGCTGTGTCTTTTAGATTGTAGATGGCCGTTGGGTGACTTGAATATGGTAGATATTTGGTCTTTTTGGTGTCCTAGAGACTGGGCACTAACTGTGTAAAACACAAAAATAATTTCATTTATTTCAGAATAGCTGCTTTGTATGTCCGAAAATACATCCTATTCCAAAATCTTTACTGTTTATCACACTTAGGTTTTTCTTTGTTGCATCACTAGTTGTGTCATTATTTCTCAGCCGGCTTTGTTAGAAGGACGGACTGGGAGTTTACGGGGAAAAGTGTTCTTTTGAACGTTCAAAGAAGGTAATCAATGAAGAAAGTGATGAAAGTAGCCTAGTGAGGTACAGACGACGGCATGTTTGCTGTGTACACACTGCCTCTGCTGAGGATGCATCACTTCTCCTTATTTACAACTTAATTAAACGTGTTGTAAAATGCGACAGCGAACCAGGCAAATTAAGAATTCGTTACACAAGACAAGTTGTAATGGAAATCGAGATCATGAAGCTACACCTGAGGGAAACCACACTCTCTTGGAGAAAAGAATGTTGTAATAATGGTACATCCTTTCATGTGACCCGCTGAATACCCATTATTTAAAAATTGCAGTTCCATGAATTGCTATGTATATATATATATATATATATACAGGGTGTCCCAGAAGTCGACGTCAAGCCAGGCGATCGACCATATCAATCGACTGTAACTCTAAAATTTTCTTTACGTGAGTATCCAGTATAGACCGAAACATGTGTGTTCATAGCAGATCACATGTTTAGTGGAGAGCATAGACTTCACTTTGAGTACGTTTCAATGTTTTTCAAATACTTTTATTTCTGTAATACGTTCATCTAAGCGTCTCGGACTATAATGAAAAAGCGAGCGCGCATTCTTGTCCATTTTCAGGTATGGTCATGAGAGTGCTTTCATAGTTCGCTTTCTGTATCAAAATCGGGAATGTTAATAGCATATATCCGAAAAAGGCATACTTAAAGACGTGACGTCGGATGTAGTTGCACTAAAATACTAGAATAATCGAAGATAAAACGACGGCTCTAAAGCCATTGTTTGATTTAAAATGCATTTGAAAAGGTAGGACGTTTGGTCGCGTGAGTGCGCTCAACGGAAATCGCGCGCTGGGAAAATGAAATGCAGGAGATGCTGGATTGAGATATGCTCGATTTAAACAGAATTTAGTTCCCAGCAAGACTTGAAATTCTCCCGAAACGTTGCGAGCTTACACAAGTACTTTGCAAACTGAAGGAAGGTCGGTCGAGTGCAACCTTATACCTAAGAAGGCCAAGAAATATGTACTCAGTAACTACGAAAAATGTTATAAACGAGGAAGAATAGCTAAGACTTCTGATTAGTGGATAAATCAAATGTCCTTTGGAAGTACCATCTCAGGGCAGTAATAGCGAAACAATCACTGAATGAATAACATCACCAGTAGTGATTTAAAAAACAGCCAGATGAAGATATTCATTGGAATATTGTCATTTGAAGCAACGTTTTTATAGCATCTTTCTTATTTATAATCTCCTGTAGGCCAAAGCAAACTGAATGAAATCGTCAGTTAGATTGAAGTGATTATGGCAGCTAAACGTGGCCCGCGGACCAAGTTTATTTCTATTTGTGATTATTCCTTGCGTCGGGTGCCATAATTCATCCTTTTTCCTCCCACATGGGCCAGACAATCATACCTATTATAAGGTGGCTTTTACTTTCTCCACATTAACAAGTACTGAAGCACCACTTGGAAAAATCTTAGTGTTGGCGAAAGGCGAATGGATATTCAGTCACTGTTGATGTTTATAGAATTTTACGATTGTATATTTTTTAACAAAAAAGAGACATCTACAAGACGTAGCTCTAATTGGTTGTACAATTAACTTATGTGAGATAATCATATGTCATTATATATTATATGGAATCCGATAAATTGCACAAGTTTATCTTAATCTTAATATTGAAGGAGTTTCATCAGGTAAGAGCACCAATTTACCCAAATATATGAATAGACTATCCACTACTATTAGCAGAGACCACGCAGGTCAACAGAACTAATTCTGCTAGATGAAGGTATTTGGCCATACATGAATTACTTTTACGGAATGTTTTCATGCAGGTGTATAGATATTCCGCAAATAAAAACCTTTTCGGTTCGATACATAAACGTTTTTCATAGCAATTCCAAGATACCTAATGAATTCCTAATAAGGCGATATCGCTGCATCTGTTCCTCTCTAATACAAGGTGACATCTATCTACTTTTCCACACCCATAAAGTATGAACAATAAAAACAGAAAACAACATCGGAAATTTTACATCTCAATGATATAATTTATCGTAAGTCCTTCCATCTTTGACTTGCAATTACGCTGTCCTGATGAGGTCCAATGAGTCCGAAAGACCTGTTATATTGGGTGGTTCATTTAACTTGAAACCGCGCAAAAACGGTGAGCAGATGAAAGTTCCTGGGTGCAATGATGACAATTATTTTCGAGATTGACATCGTTTTTTGTTATTGGTTATGGTATTTGTAGCCCTGATGATGGATGCATAGCATCTGAAAGCTTGGCAATATATAATGACAAGGGCCCTCTCTCAACTTTTTTGCTGTATGTATATAAAAAAATGCACTCCATTCATATGCAATCTCCTTCATAATTGGGACCATGAATTGATTTTTTTATCGTCAAGTGTGGGTACTTAAATTTAAAAATACTCAGTTACGTAAGTGAACCAATTAACACCTTAACAGGTATTTAGTCTCAACGCGACTTTGATCACGTATCGCAAGGTCGAGTTCAGCATCAGACGAACATTGCAAGGTTTCTTACATACTATTGTATTACAATCATAATTAGTTTTCCATTTTATGGGAAACAAATAAATTCGTTTACGATTGATCGATTTTACTCCAACGTAATGTTGTTTGCTGGTCCGATAAAACTATACAATTTATTTCAGTAATAAGACGCTTCTTGGGCTTCAAATATGGTGAAAGACTCACCATAACAAAAATACATGTTACTGATTTCCACTGTGGTTAACTTACAGAATTTGTCCATATATGCCAGGCAATAGCACTTTATTTTCACAATGTAAACTGACTTATAAACTCCGACCTTGATATCCTCTCTATGAGACCTTGCCGCATAAAAGTCCAAACACATAGCAAAATGTGTTGGGAATAAATGATCAATATGATCAATTTTAACAGTATGAATGAATTATATCTGATATCTTTTAGGAAATAGGATGTTGACAATACCATTTTGGTTCACCATTCAAATTGTACGTGATATATTCATTCAATGATTCAATAGTAGATTCAAGATAATTCCCGATGACATAATGAGGATGTCGATGCTAAGTATCCTAAAACGCTGCTCAATTTAAAATGCATTCTAAAATTTTAACTGTCCGAGTATTCATAAGATAATTATTGGCAGGATGGCACGAGTTTCACGATTGATCTATCATTTGATTGATAGAAAAACATACAGACGTCGTAATATCAGGATAAAATATTGTTATTCCATTCTTGTATATCTTAATTCACTGCCAATTTTAACTCTTCAGGATGATGAAATAATCATGTACTTTACATTTTTTTTGATCTATTGAAAAGTTAAATTATTTGTCTCCCTATAATTCTTCCATAATTGAGAAATGACTGCCTCGAGGTAATGAAATCTAAATCCTTATCTTATAATTATAGCATTGAAACAATAAAAACCTACACTAACTGATAAAGGAAACAGTGTAAAAAATCGATTGGATTCAAATTATTTTGCAATTGGTTAAACAAATGTGATCAATACTTACACAGCTGTACAAAAAGAATAGACAGAAACCGTTGCTCATGTATTTCGAAATCAGAAATAAATCTTATTTTAAACGATTTTCGTGTATGTATTTCATACACTGCATTCAAATATGTCAGATCAGTGAATATAATAAAAATATTGTCGCGTCCTGAAATGCGAATAAGACACATGTGATCACAGAATTGTAATTAGAAGCACTACGATCACAAAACAACCCGGTTCTTAAGGCAAGGTTAAGAAGGGAATAAGATCAAACCTTAACCCAAAACACCACATGATAGAAATCATCATTTTGGAAAAGGCCTAGTGAAATAATCCGGGGTAATGTATTTCCCGATAGATACAATTTACATCGTTTTAAGGTCAATATGAATAGAAATTCAACTCCTCACAGCGCTTCTGGAGCGTGGTAGGCTCTCTGCTTTTGTGACAGGTTATCCATCAAAAAGCTTGAATTTGATAATGAAACGGAAAAGGCACTACACCATTGACTCAATTTTTCTAACAAAAGTATCATTTAGAAAATATTCCTACATTCAAAAGCTGCTTACACAGTAAAATCAATTTCAACACTAGGTTTGAGCGACGTTGTGAAATCAACAGCAAGAATGACACTGTTCAGAAGCTTTAAGTATTCAAAGTACATCGTGCTAATATTTTCATATAAGTAGGTACAGTATTAATTTATATTATTCATTCAAATTACCGTAATGTAAATGCTGTAAAATATTTTTAACACTTCTATCATAGGAAGCAAACAAGAAAGCCATTGTTAAATTTATAATGCTGAATTTAATACCTTAACGGCAAGCACATGTAGGAAGCTTGGCGTATTGAAAATAATTCAATAGGTAATTTGTGAAACCTTCACTTCATATTTATATTACTGTATTTTACTGGTAGTAAAATGCTACTAAATCTTATATTTGTATGTATTGTTCTTCTAGGATATATGTATGTGTGGAAACGTGACTGCATCCTTGAAACGCTTTGTAGTTTGTTGTAAAGTTGTTTTTGAACGTCTACAATATCAAGTGTATTGGCATGCATATTTCGTCTTTAGCCTAGACTCATTCAGTGTAGCCTGGCGGTCTAACCGTAGAAAGGAATTGGGTGATACATACGTAACATAGTCAAGGATGTGATAGCAATAGTCGCAATAAATTCTGCAGTGTTGTCAGATTTTCAAGAGTAAAATCAGTATCAAGCCTTTTTAGGCATAGTGTTGTAACCAAGTAACTTTTTCATGTAGAAAGGTAAGTCAGATGCTGTATATTCACAAGACTCTTATAATTTGGAATCCCAATACTTCTGTGGTACGTGAGATTACGCTGAAAGTCACAGTGCGATCTATAAAACTATCAATGTCAGAAAAAAACTCGTAAAATGAACACAAATTGAAATAAAATCACCGGCGCTGTCAAATTTACATAAATACATGTTCGAATATACAACTTTATGCAGACATCAATTACCAAAAACAAATATGTGAAAGTTCTGTCTGAATGCGATTAAACGTTTTTGTCTCTCCTGTGTGAAATAACCCATAATTGGTTTGGTCTTGTGGCTTAACGACCTTAACCATCGTTTTATGCTAGAAAATAATTACAAGCCGAGCAATACCAGCAAATTAAATACAATCTGTTTTTTGTAATGGAGAACCCGCAACGTTCATGACTACATAACACTTCTTTTCGAGGCATACTGGCTATTAAAGTCGAATTATCTGAATTTCTTGTAGACTGATGAATGAATCACTGATATATGAGTATCTAATAGATTATTTTGTATGGTGTGTACGTAATTAAAGACGCTCAAACGCGTTGGTAAAAGATATGCAATCATCTATAAACCTCAGACTAGACCCCAGTAATTCTCCGCACTTGCTAGGCATAAGCAATAGTTTTACTTCAAAAATAACGATTTCACAATACGTCTGACACTGACGAACATAGTACATAAGTTTTTTATCATTGTTGTATAATGAATTTTAATGTTGTACGCCAAATGATCGTGTATAATGAAAAAAGTAATTTTTAGAAGAGTGAATCCGGAAAAGCGTGAAGAAAATGGTGCAACCAAGATGTCATCCGCTATAGAAACGTTGAAGAATTGTGACAAAGACGTATTCCGTCTGTTCATATATTGCTCCAGATACTTTGCACCTTACCAGCAACAATCATGAATGATGATGATGATATGAAACCTGATAAAGTAGTAGAAAGATTCTCCAAAATGGGAAATCATCGATTCGATGTGTAGATCCTATCAAAACCCAATCAATTAAGATTGAGAATATATAATATGCTATGTGTTTTAGTAAATTATCATATTGTCCCCTCCCAAAATCCTTTTCTGGATCCACCCCTGTAATCATCATCTATATTTCACATCATCGTTGATCCTGTACAAGTAGAACTGATTATTTTGTATATATCATTCCGATATATGACTGAAATGGTGTAATGTTTCTTGCAGGATGATCACCTAACATGAATTTGGATCGAGGCGGTATCGATGGCAGCTTATCTTGCCGGCTGAGGCTCAGTCAGAGCCTGGCCATCATCCTGAAGAAGGAAGGATGTCGGGGAGATCCTGGCGACTTCTGGATGTATGAAAACGGTTACCTGCTCTTCCAGGTATAGTGGAAAACAAATTATTAATATACTCATGCAGATAAAAAGTGTGTGTAATTAACACACAGTTTCACAGATGAAACGTTTTCTTTCAGTGCGGTACAAATGCATCAATAGTGCTTAATTTTTGGATTTATAAATTATTAATTATTAATAATTAAAAATTATTATTTTTTATGCGCTAGACTCTTGAGGCGTGTTTTTGGTTCTCCAATTTATTCGAATGTTCAAAATTTCTCCAATGTCATCAGTACGTGTGGAAATTTCAAATTAATCAAACTTCTCAAAGTCGGTGAAAACTACCTTGAAAGATTCCATTGAATAGATAAATAAAGGTGAAGCAAATCTCTGCCGGCTTTGTTGTAAAGCCAATACATGTACATATATAAATTTCATTATTTCTACTACGGGTATAATTAGCATATTATGGAGTGACGTCGTTGTATATGGTTGATGGAGCACCCCCTGTTATGATACTTTTGTTCTGCACTCTGCACCACGGCCACACTTCCTTTTCCCAAGCATGAAAGACAAAGAATTGCATTCAGTCGGTTGACTGCATGAGACGTAATAAAACCAACATCTCCTCAAATCAAGTCTGATTTCAATATGCTTCCTGACATTTTAGTCCTCCTTCAGAAATCATGTTTATGCTGTTATGAAGGTTTCCTGATAAATATCTAAAGTACCCAATATATACAAAAATGCCCAATCCCGTATGTTCCATAAACAAATTTCAAACAATCTTGGAATTCGAGATGCCTGTTTTGAGAACTGCTCACGATTTACATACAGGGTGATCTTCAAAGTGCTAGTCGCCCCCTACAAGTATATGACATCTGACATCACGTTAAATTTCCGGATTTTTTGATTTTTCAATAATTAATTAATTCACTTTTGCACAGGATTTTCCTGGCAGACTTGGTTCTCATATTCCAACTTTGCATCGAGAATATCTATTGTTGCAGGGTTTGCTGTCATCGAATTCCGTTTGCTGGTGGAATAGTGGTCTGAATGGAGCGATGAAAGGTCTCGTCTACTACGGCTATGTCAGTCCTGGAGCGTTACTTGTAGGAGCCGAACCATGTGCCTTAGAAGTGCTGAGAAACGCCTGGTCAAAGAGAGTTCTGCAACCCCCTCCTGGATATCAGATTGGAGCGTTGGGTAAATACATTTCTCTACTCATTGGTTTATTACCAGATCAATCACTGAGTCATGGACATGGACATATAGGGGAAAAGAAAGATGAATCCGTACAATATTCTGAGATATTCAAAGAGCACAATATCAAGACGCTTTGGACTTGAACAAAAACTATTAGATATTATCCCAGAAAATATAGGCATTCAGGATTGCGGAAATAGAATCGATTAAATATTTGAGAATTCGAAATGCACCGAATATGGATGTACTGTATTCGTCAGTCAGATGTGTGAACTATCATTCATATCTAACAAGTATTTTGTATTACTGAGGTCCGCGGTTTATAATTGATGGAAAGTATTTTACCAACGCCAAAAACCTTTTTTTTATTTTAACCTTTCCTATTTTTTTTTAATTATAATTTTTTATGATTTTTTTTATTTATTTTAGGTACAGTTCCCTATTAAACCATAGTCAGATCAAACTAGCAATTCCATGCTAGAAAAGATAAATCATTACACATACCAACATAATAGGCTATTAATATTTTATTCGTATTCTTATATGACTTCAGAAAAATGATCTTATCTCTCATCTCGTTTCCTCCGATCGATCACTTCCGAACTACGCCTTTCGATGTACTTAAGCCTCAATAAAGATACCTCATTATCATTAATATTTCACTTTCACTTATTCGTAGGTGGTAAATGAGCGCCTTTAGCTCGTTAGCAAGAAGATATTATTGTAACAGATGTTGCTTTCATAGCTAACATATGTAGAATAAATCGCAAGGTGATTTTGCTACATGCTGAAGCCACTTAGCGTTCGTCTTTATTCCATTTGGATCATCAGTAATCTTGGTTTCATTCTGTGATTATGTTACAATTAATAAGTATACGATTACGTTTTCGTAATAAAATATAATCATCATTGCATGTTGTACATGAAGAGGATATGATCATAAATTTTACAGCTTTCAAATGTCAGATTGGATCTCTTACCACTCTCATGGCTGACAAGTGACTGTTACCCTCTTTCTGTTCAGCAGCCACAGCTCCCTACGTTGTTGCAGTCACCTCTCTTAATTGCGGAGCACAAGCTATTCTTATATCTGACAACTGACATGAACTGTACAACTAGATTGAAATGTCAAATAACAAAATTTGTCGTAAAGATATCAACGCCTACTAGATGGGCTCATCGCAAAAACAACAGAGACATAAATAAGTATGCACCTGTACACAGATTGCTGAATGCCAATTAAAACGTTGCGAAATTAATCAAGTTAGCCCACCTAATATCAGAGAAGCTTGACAGCTCTTTCATTGTACCTTTTCCACAGTTTCGTCCTTGTAGTGGACGGGCTGCAGGAATGTGCAGGCATTCTATCATATAAAAATACCAAAACTGTTGCCTGTGAATTTATGACCACTAAACCACCTGTATACCCACCTGTTTTGTGCATATAGATGCTAGCGTGGGCTGTAGACTTGTATATAAATGTGCTATGTAGCTTGCAGTGGCGTCCATACAGGAAAAGAAGAATATAAGGTATGTAGATTGTAGAAGCTGTTAACGGGTGAAACTATGCCTCCATTACGATCGAGTTGTGAGATATTCTAGATTCAAAAACATATATTTAGTTTAGTTTCCTCGCCAATAGGTTGAGATTCCCTCAGTCTGTCTGTCTGTCTATCTGTCTGTACTTTTTTCGATACTACATATAACATAGCAACGCGCGATACATCCTGTCTATCGTGCAAGCGTTACTGACCGACAAACCGTCGGTTCAATAGTCAGATTTCCACGGTTACTTCGACACTTTTGTGAATTCTACCTCAATAAGGATATTCTTATCGGATTTCAGAACTTTTAATCCAGTTGGAGTAAATACTTAATTGATATTTGCAGAGGAAGTGGAACACTGTATTTGCCGGTCAGTAACCCAGACGCAATGGACGCCATTGCCAGAAGCTGTGTGTTCGGTGGTACTGCGACTTTCAACCCAAGGTCGTCCAGCCGGGATACCAACCATCAAAGAAGCCTTGGAAGGCGCCTTTCCCCATGTGGAACCTCCTTCCGAAGAAACGCTCTACGATATCCTCGCGCAGCTCACCAAGGAGAGAAAGTTGTACAATACCACCAAAGGATACTATATAGTCACACCTGAGTAAGTATACTCTAAAGCAGAGACTCCTAAACATTTACCGTCTGATTCAAATTTGACCAGGACTAACAAACATTTTTTAGCATTTTAAGAAAAATCCTTATTGTCACCTTTAATTGCTTTAGCGGTTCCAACTTATGACGTCCATGGTGCATTCCCTGGAGCGGGTATTTGAGTTTCGGAAACAGGAAAGGTCACAGGGAGCCAAATCTGGGGAATACGGTGGCTGAGCGAGAACCATTATTTCATGTTTTGCCAAAAATTCATTCACAATTATGCTAGAATGTGCCGACGATTTATATTAATGGAAAATGTATGAATTTTCAGCTCATAAATTTGGCCATTTACGACGAATTGCTTGCTTTTCCCTCTGTAGCGAATTCATGGTGAAACAAACCACAATAATCGAAGAAAACGATCACAACGATCTATTAAAGATTAATGAGAGCCTCTGCAACTTCTCTAAGACCAACATGACGATTTTTGGCACTTGCTGAATGCTTTATGCCACTCAAATCATTGCGTTCTCGATAGAGAAGAATTCCCAAACCATTCTGGAAATGCATCTTTTTTGAATTGCATAACCTTTCATGCATATAAAACTGATAATCGAATATTTTCGCGATTAAATCACTTGCTGAATGAATATCATTAACAGATTTGTTTTTTGAAAAGGTTGAACGTGGGTAATAAAAAGGCGGTTTTATAAGTCTTGTGTAATCTGAATCCGGAATGTCCTCTTCCATTTGGTATGCGCAATGCAGCTATTTTTATACTTTGAAGGTTCATTCGAACATGCAAAAATATACAATCAATAATTTTTACCTAGGCTACACAACATCATCTACTCTTTCCGCAACCATACAGCAATTTTTTCGGTCACTTTTTTTTGAAATACTTATTGAGACTGGTGGAAGTCAAACGGTGCATGTCCCGCCACCTAGTGCCTGATTGTTGTACTCGTGCAACTGACTGTTACGGGTGACGAGCTGTTGCTATTAACGTCACGTCTTGGTGATTCCACTATCTGTCGCCAGAGGGAGACACTACTTCACTTGCTCCGTTTAAATCAGTAAACTGTAATCTGAATGTATTTTGTAATTCGGACTATGGAGGAGAGTACTTTGAAAAATTATTAATACTTTTTTCCTGTAAATAAAATGTGTTTTTCATACCGACAGCAATTTTGAGACATTTCGGGCTCAACAAATGAGTATTTTTGGTCTATTTATTCGCTCTATGCTTGCGGCTATGCGGCGTGCGATTGAGATATTTTATTGAATTGATAGTTTAATGTTCTGTTTCCAATTTCGTTATTAGGAGCATGTGAAGTCCATTGTATCCTTAAGATCCCAGATTATTAAAGAAAGTGACGTATAGCAATAATACAATAGCTGTTATTAATAAAGTGATTGAATTGTAGGAGAAGGAGGTCGCGAAGTCAGACAAGGAGTCGAAAGAAGGACGAGAACGAAGAAAGTGTAACATGCAAGACGATGCTGATGTCGACGGAAGAAGCGATGGCCATAGTACACGGAGACATAGCCACGATTAGGGATGGGAATATAACGCATCAATGCATTCAAACGAATTTGGCTGATGTCATATGCGGAGGTAAATTTTGTTAATTTGCTGTAGTCCTAAGAGAAAAGCCCTTTTAGTTGTGCTTAAGAAAGTCCCAGATTGTTAAATCGAAAAGTCACTGGGAATTCGGTAATCTAGCGGGTCTATGCTCTTCTTCATGTAATGATTCTTGTAGGAAGCACGAGCGACAAAATTTTGTACCCGAGGACAGAGGGGGCATCATTCCCAATATCAAGGAACCAATACCGAAGAGGGTCTTTTCGATTTTGGTGTTCGAACAGGCGTTTAAGAAGATCAGCCTCCACCAGAACCATTGCTAGGCACCATACAGATACAAGCAGTAGTACGGAATCTCCAAAAAGTGGAAATTCAACACCTACTCCAAGTGAGTACTCTATTTCAATTAAGCACTACTCAAATTGACTGAATTTTTGTTGGAGTTTATTGCATAGGAACATTTTCAATTATTAACATAACTTCTCTGTACCAAAATTAAAAATCAATGACATATTTTAATGTTTGAGTATAAACTATCTGGTTAGATGCATTTGAGCTCTTCTATAATATCTGCATATCATTTTTTTCAGAAAAAAAGTCTCTCCTGTCAAAATTGTTCCGGAGATCAAAACCTTCACAGTGCCAAATAGGGGAGTCTGTCAATGGGCAGTTCCCACCATCTGAATGGTTTAATTCCAAAGCTGTACATTTGCAAAGTGTTGGTACGCAAACTTCACCATTGGATAAGGTATGTAACTTATATGAATGAAGGTTTAGGGTAGTCCTCAAACTTGGGGAAAGCAAGTTTTGTCATATCTATTTCCAGAGATTCACTATTCAAAATTTCATTTCTCAACGTATATACTAGCTGAAATATCGTCCATCCTCTGCACATAGAGACCCAAAAATTCCAGAAGATGAAGTCCATGTTATTTCTATAGATCAGTGATATTGTGTACATAAAAATGTGTATTTGTGATAGAAATATCTCAAATTCATGTCATGTTATTACTAACAAAAGCTAGTCTAACCTCTCCTTATGAACATTTTGTAGAACCTCGTTTTCTTCCTCAAACTGAAAGGATCAAAATTATTTTCTAGGAACTGGCACTCCAAGCATGCAGAGACTTGGAAGGTACCAGCACTGGGTTTTCCAGGTCTGCAACCCTCCCCAGGAACTTCAGACGCCAACTGGCAAACGACACCAGCACTGGGTCTAGAGAAAGCTCCCCAATATCCCGGTACACAGAAAAACAAGTCTACAGGAACAAATCTTTGCATAGGAAAAACAGCCGGACGGGATCAGGAAGACCTCCACCTCATGCGTCAATGATAGATTCGAAAACCAAACAGAAGAAACTACCAGACAGGACGACTCCGAATATGTCAAAGCAGAAACTGAAAGCACCCATGCGAAGTCCATCTCCTTCTCCTCCTGTCAGTGAGAAGACTGCTTCCAGCCCTATGGAGCCCCTCAGCAGAAAAGAATCTCCGGATTTAAAGTCGCAAAAGACTTTCGTCAATAAAAATCTTGCGGATTCCCAAAAAATTAATTTCACTTCGATAAAAAACCGTTGCAGCACTGAAATTGATAACAAACAAGGTCAGGCTAAAGGCGCAGGAACGTCTTTGTCTCACAGTAACTCGTTCACTTTAGAAGTAACCACGAGTCAAGCCGGGTTGAACATAAACAAAGCAAATGCTACTATCATAAACGGTAGTAATAAAACGAATACAAAGATATTTGTGCAAAATTCACCTGTGAGGTCAGTGTTCACTTTCGAAAATGGCCAAACTGAAGCCAATCCGAACATTGTTATAATCAACGACACTGTTGAGAAGTCCAGTACGGATACCTTGAATGAAACCGACCTTAAGTCCTCCAAAAATACAAATCAGTGCAAAGAATCGTTCAAGAACTTGAACAATTACAATGATACCACGACAAAATGCGAAAATATGAACAACAATAGGAAGCTATCTCTTCAAAAAGACGGTTTAAACTACAATAACTTAATAAAAAACATAGCACCTCTTTCGAACAACCATTTCATATCTAACTCAAATCCAGACTCTTTGATACCAAATACTCTGGAGGAGTTTTCCAAGAGTCCGTTGGAGAAGTACAACAAAATCGACTCGTCGTTAGAAAAATTGTACCTCACAGATGACAACACGAAGCTGCCTAAGAAGGACATGATTGGCTCTGAACCAAACATATGTCTGAAAGATCGGTCGTTTTCAAGAACGTTTTCTGTGGATAATAGTCTTGGAGATTTGAACTTCAACTTCAAGAGTTTAGCTGCTCAGAAAATTCTGAAAGGCATGAGTGTGAACAGCGTTGATACTAGCTGAGCGGTATTCACGTTGTTCAATTGATGTTGCTTCAAATAATAAGTCACTTCCACGTCTTCCAGCTAGACATTTCGCCAGTTTCCATTTATCCATATTTATACTTTATTCTTATCAAATTCGAAGTACAACGCGAATTGTAAAAATTTGATACACTGAGGTTTTTATTTATGAATTAAAAATATGTTTCCTATGCTACATGGAGAAAGGCTAGTGTGAAGACGGCCATATTTAGAAATGTCAATAATTTGGTTATCCTGGTATAAGCAACCATCTGGAGAATATATAGTAATTCTATGATTATGTTGTAAAGTTCTTTTGCAAACTTTTGAAGGAAAGTTTGTAGTAAGACAATAACATGTGTAAATGTAACGGCAAACTGTACAAGTATATATCGTATATATTGTAATTAACTTATATAGGTACATGTTTTATTAATGAACAATAAAGGATTTTTAACTTTGTAAATCGTGTGAATATATTTCGCAAGAAAACCAAAAAGGGAGAAAGTGGTAGGATATCGAGTACAATATTTGAGCCTCTTTCACAAGCAGTTCTTATGGAGAACATAGGCTTTGTAGAATGAGCTGCGGGGGAGTTTGCCTCCAATGACTACAATTTACAGTGTATTAAGGTTAATGTGAAGAGAAATTTATCCTCTTGCAGCGTTTTTGGAGTGCAATAGTTGCGAGAGGTTATCAATAAAGAAACGTGGATCAATAAGAAACATATAATCTTAAAGCTTTTTAAAAATACAGATACTAACAACACTACCCTCTTTCCCTCCAAATTTAAATGTAGGTGTAGGAACCACTTTATGCATTCGGAAATGTTCCTTAAAATGTTCTACTAGTTCACTGTGTGTCCAATTACAAGATGTTATTATGAAAAAACTAGCCTCATCCATGATGTTCTGCACAGTCATAATGTATTTTTGTCTATTGTCCTTTGCATTTTCACTCAAACTGATAGCATCATAAGTTCCTTTGTCATGGATTACTTTGAAAGTGCCTTCTAGACCCTCCAGAATGTCCACTTGCTTGTATGCGATATTGTAACCTGAAAATTATTATCACTATAATTCTGAGAGATTTTATTTTCTTCCTAACATTCTCTCTCATCTCTATCAATTGTTACTCCTGCCTTCTTTAGATATCATAAACAACTTTGCCAATAATGAAAAGCACTATTGTGATTGTATGAGGTTTTGGTATCAGTTCTGGAGAAGCTGTGGAGAAATTGAAGGAAGATTTTGGAAAAATCTTCATTTTTACACAGCTTTGTAGTAAACCTATGTTTTTGACTGATCAAATGGGCAGCTCATCACTATATCTATCATTTTTTTATTGTTACCTTTCTCATTTGCAATTTTTCTTGACAGTTCCACAGCTTTTTCACTGTAGTCTATGCCAAGCAAATTTGAATATCCTTCATTTGAAAGTTCTATGAGAAACATCCCATTTCCACATCCTAGGTCAATAATGGTATTGTCTTTTTCTATTTCAGACGTTTGACTGATCCATCTCAGAATTCTTTCAACTATGTCATCTCCAAACCTAAGCAGAAAGTGAAATAATTATGCTGTTATTTATTTTCATCAAGGTTATAGTCTGTCAACTGATATCAACATGTTTTCAAAGAATCTAGGCATACTTTATAATGGATCAATAAAAGCACTGCCCTTACTGGTACTACTTACAAATGTTTGGGATTTTTTCTTTCTTTTTCCAAATGTGTTATGGTTATTGTTGAAGAAAAAAGGACTATTGAGTATTCAGTCTGAACCGACAGTTCAGGAAGATCGATTACTTCATTAATAAGTTATTAGAAATTGTTTGAACAAAAGTAAGATTTACCAAATTTCACCAGCATCACCATGAGTTGAATAGTTCTTTATTTCCTTTTCATAACAATTATTCCAATAGTCATGTGTTCCCAATTCAGATGGCTCCAGTTCTTCCATTCTATATCTATATATAAGAGCATATAAAACTGTATGGCAAATCCCCTAAAATATGTATACATTGAGATAAAACAAAGTGCACTTTCAGAATCCCTAAAGTGTGCAACATTGGCATGTCACACTGCCAGCAAGGTAGATAAATGGTCAGTGTGAGCTATTGTTCCACCACAACACATTGGTACCCTTTATCTACCTTGCCGCCAATGTGACATTGTTGTTTCCCATAAAATTTATTTTCTTGCAATGTGTACAGTAGAATCTCTGTTAGCTAGAGAATCAGTCAAGGTTTCTTACAAGATAAAACCACAATTGCTTCAATTTTTACGCTTTTTTGGAATATAAGAAAATGCATACCTATGTGCAAACAGTTCAATGTAAATCTCAGGAAGGTCAACCGACCTACTACTACGTCCCGATAACGCCGGATCAGAGAGATTCTAGTTTCTACTGTATTGTTTTCATACACAAGAACTTGAGAGCAGGTGTTTAGTTTTAGTAAAAGACTGCAAGACTGCTAATGTCCTACTCTAAACAGTGAGATAATCAGAAATATTGATCATGTTTGCAGACATCTTGCTTCAAACTTTTTCTAATTTTTTTAACATTTCCCTAAAAAATTCAATTTGTGCTTATTGGATGCTAGATAGGTTTTTTGTACAGGTTATGTTCACCAATCACCCAAGGTTCTCGGTCACGTGATCTATCAAGACCACATAATAGACAACCTTTAGTGATAAATCAAATAATCAAAATCCCCAAATTACAACTGACAGCAAGGTTGCCGTTGTTAATGGAATTGTACCAGATTTAGTACATCGTAACAGTATCATCTTTTATGTTTTTAGTACAATTTGATGTTGAAAATGACAATAAATTTTTCTATCCTCGAAATATTTCTTCTGCTTTAACCTCTATCCTCCATATCTAACTAAATTATGCATGGCAGACTCACTCTCGTCAGCGGCTTCCATAATCTTCACAAAACTTAAAAGTATAAATCAGAAAAACGACTCGGTTACTATAATTCCTTTAATTTGCTTTTTCGACATCTACACATGTTATTTCAGTATTTATACATTCCTGGCAAGCATATAGCCAGCTGTTTGAGGAGTACATCATGAAGCTTTCGTTATAATAGGGTCATTAATCTGCTCAAAAAAACTCGTAAACATAGTCATTTCTCTCCTCATCTAAATAACACTCACTCCTATCTGGACCTTTTGTTAGTTGGTTATTTTCTTTATCGTTAAGAAATTATGCTTCCTTCTGTTGGTCAGAATCCTTCGCCTTGTTCAATTTGTCTTAGGAGAAGCTCAGCCTCTGATAGTTCTTCATCAGTTTTCATTTCCTCGTCCTCTTTTCCATTCATTTGAGATGCCATTTTGAGCAGTAGTTCCGTTTCACTTAGCTCTATCTCAGTTAGATCTGCACTTTTATTTTTCACATTATCAACAGGTCTTTTCGTCATTTCTGCAGTAGCTTTTTTGAGGAGTATCTCTGTTTCAGTCTGTTCTATTCCTTTCTTTTCCACATTAGCCACAGGTTTTTTAGCCACATTTGTAGTTTCCTGTTTATAAGCAGCATGTAACATTTTCACAAACACCCTCGTATTTTTGTAGCACGGCCTAAACTGCATTACTTGCAAGGCTTCAAAAGAGGAATTGTCTATCAAGTAGGTGTATTCCACCCTTAATTTAAGCACTTCTTTCTTCATCAACTCCCACTCGTGTACTTCCAAATAACGATTCGCCTTCTGCAATTCTTCTTTAACCACCCTTTCAGGTTCTTCGGGACCTGAAACATTGTTTTTAATGAAGTCTGAGTCAGCAAAGATGAATAATAATTGGAATTTGAAACGTATCAAAAGATTAATTTATGATTTTTCAACAAACTTTGAATGCAGAGCTATGATCATGGTTCTTATGCCGATTTTTTATTTCAAACCGTACCAATAAACATCATTTAAATATAAAATAAGCTAAATGGTTTTGTATTAAGGTGATATTTTGAAATTTCTTCAATTTTTTAGCTCTAGCTCAAGTAGGACAGCTCTTAGAGCAATCTAGAAAATCCGTTTACGCTTTTTTATCCAGTGTTCGAAAAATAGCCTAATTTCAGAATTCAGTACAAGTACATAGCAAATTTTAGCATAATCCAAAATGATAAGGTGTAAATTGGTTGTGTCATACAAACTCACTAACCTGGAATATGGATGACCATGGGAGCCCGAAAAGGCCTGGCGGTGAGGTCGGCTCCCTTCCAGGGCCCTTTGAGCGATTCGACGACCTTCTTCAACCAGGAACAAGTGTGTTGATTCGCGCATATAATGGAAAGCATTCCGCTCATCATGAACCTATGTGCACTGAATTGCGGCGACTCATCATCGGCCAAGTTCTCAATCGCTTTCAGAAGACAGTCCACGATGATTTTCGATTGATATTCTTTCATACAGACTGTCGGGTAACGTTTGTCGCAAACCATCATCGCAATGCCGTCTGGTATATCTGGCGGTGGATCTTCGTCTGAATCGTTGCGTCTCTTCTTCTTACGTTTACCTTCAATAGTTTTTTCTTGCTTAGTGCCTTTCTGAATTTTACGTAATCGTTTTTTGACAGCTGCCTTGCTCTTCTTTTTGGGCACAGCTCGACCTGTGGGCTTATCCAAAGTAGGCGCGTTTCGACCGCCTGGTTTTGTTGGAGGTGATATGATTTGCTCAGTTTTTCTTCCCCAGGAGGGCTCCTTTTGCCTGTTTCCTCTTGGGGGGCTGAACCTTCGTCTTTCTTCGGCTTGTTTCTTCCACCAAGGATTCGGTTCTTCTGCCTCGTGCATTTCTCCCATTATTTGTCTGGTCAAACATGGCACCTCCCCTCCTATGAATCTGATTCCCGATGGTATAGTTTCTTGTATCTGCCTCTTCCACGGTAGCAACATTTCTTCTTCCATGCGTCGTTTTTTCCATGGTGGAATTTTATCATCTTCCACAGCTTGTGTTCTTGTTGGTGGCATCCTTCCTTCTTCGATAGCTTTGAACATTAAAATGACAACATTAGCATTCAGGAAATAGTTAGCTGTATAAGCAGTGTATTGCAATTTTCTGGCCATGTTTTGAATGGGTACTCTACCTAGAGCATTCGGTTTTCAATATTTCGTGTCCAGCGCTCATTTTTCAAGATAATGGCACGTTTTTCTTGCAAATGATAAAGAAAGTTTGGTTCTATGCTGGTGCAATGTCCTTTCTGCAATTTTTTTACAAATTTTTAGATATTGCAACATGTATATTATTTTTTGACTCATTTCGGATGTTTTTAACCTTGAAGTAATCAAGATATCAAATCAAGCACTTCAAACGAAATATTGCGACAAGATCTAAAATTTTGTATCAAAAATTGAAATAAGAGCTTCGCACAAGTATAAAACCAACCTTTCTCTATCATTTTCCAAAAAATCGTACCATTATCTTGAAAAATGAGCGCTGGAAACGAAATATTGGAAACCTATGCAAAACGCCTTTTATTATAGGTAGATTCCCCTATCAAAAATAAAATAATAATGAAGGTCATTTTGGTCAAAATTTAAAATCGTTAGCTTCTTTGCCCTTAACGCATGCTATCTTGAGTAATGATTCAACAAAAAGATAAATAGAATGTATAAATACAAATTATAAGAACACAGACAGTCAGCTATCAAAAAAAAATCTTCATACATACCTCGTTTTTTCCATGGAGGCAACTTTTCTTCATCAACAACTTGCTTCTTCCATGGTGACATTGCCTTATCTTCCATATCTCGTTGATTGGAAGGTGGCATTCTATCATCCTCTATACTTCGGTCCTTCCATAGTGGCATTCTATCTTCATCCAGACTGCTTATCCTCAATGGAAGTATGCTTTCTTCTTCCATAGCTTTTAATATTAACATCAAGATAAAAAATGTATAAAGGAAAGTTATGACTTACATATAAACGAAATCTGGTCATAGACATACCTCGTATTTTCCATGGAGGCAACTCTTCTTCATCAACAACTCGCTTCTTCCATGGTGACATTGCTTCTTCTTTCATATCTCGTTGATTAAAAGATGGCATTCTATCATCCTCCATACTTCGTTCCTTCCATGCTGGCATTCTATCTTCATCCAGACCGCCTTTCCTCAATGGCGGTATGCTTTCTTCTCCCATAGCTTTTAATATTAACATCAAAATAAAAAATGTATTATCGAAAGTTATAACTTACATATACACGAAATCTGATAACAGACATACCTCGTCTTTTCCACGTTGGCACTCTTTCTTCTTCAAGTTGTTTTCTCCATGTCGGCATTGTTTCTTCATCAACACCAAGTCTCTTCAATGGCGTCAACTTGCCTTTATCGAGACCTTGTTTATTCCATACTGAAATTCTTTCTTCTTCCATACCTCGTCTTTTGAATAGCGCCGTCCTTTGTTCTTCCACAGCTTTGAACATCAGAAAGACAGAGTTAGCGTTCAACGGACTGACAGAAAAATGAGCTGTCAAGAGATACTGACAGACATGTAACAATTAAGACACGTAGTGCTTGTAAGGTAACGCCGGGAATGTTAAGTGTCAACAAATTAATGCCCTGCCTAAATACATGAAGCAAACTAATTGCACATCATACCTTGCCGTTTCCCATACTGCCTTTTTTCTCTCCCGTGAAGATCACCAGGGTCGTTCCATGAACCCCTATCAGAAGCACCACGATTTCTCGATTGTAGCTCACTTTCGTCTCTATCGTAAGATGTGCCGTATGTATTCCACGATGATCTACTGTCTTCTGTCCCAAAAGGAACATCTTTCTGATGCCACGAACTCCTGTCGAATGACCTATCTCTCTTTCTCTGTGGCGAATCAGCAATTTCCTTCCCAAACGCTTCCTGTGACGACCCTCTGTCGAATGGAGGGTCTCTCGATCTCCATGATGCAGCTGTGCCAGGGGGATTATGATTTTGTGTTTTCCATGGTTCTCTGTTACGTGCATCTATTTTCTCCCATGGTTCCCTTCTCTCCTCATTTCGACGTTCGAATTCGTCCCAAGATATATTGGATCGAACATATCCTTCATCCGTCATGGATGCACCTTTGACTATAGATCGTTCTGGAGGACCTGTAACAATAGGAGAATTAAGTAATTTTAATAAACCTACCGATGGTGAAACACTTTTGGCACATCGAAAATCAATAACTGAATGTCACGGATCTCGCTCAAAGGACAGGATCTAGTGGTGCAGGAATGTCCTGGGAAGGAAAATCATCACATTGAGAACCCACACGTCAGTGTTACAGGAAGAGATATTTGCCCCATCCTACTGGTGGTGTATTCTCCATTAGAATAACCGAACATTTTGAGCTTTGTTTGAGCCTCAAAACATTCAGAAGCAAAATTTTATGATCAGTACCTGTACCAGGACTTTCCCTTCCCTCGCTGGATTCAACAGTATGAAGAATGTGATTAAATAAATTGTACCTTGGCCCTCATATATACCTTATTTCCTCATAGAACATCAATAACAGCAACAAACGTCTCAAAGAAAACTTACACATGCTATTCAACCAACCGCATCCAATCAAAAAACGAACATGATCTCTACAACTACGTAATGTATTGACCTACCTGAAAGATCGTCCTGTGCTCTGTTCCATCTTTCGAAACCCGTTCCAACCCGCCGTCTCGGCAGCATTTCGTGATCATCTTCACTATCATCCCTCATAGGTTTTTGTCGGTCAGCCCCATAAAACCCGACTTTGGAAACTGCCCCTTTCGATGGCGGCTCATAGAAAGTATTCCCGCTAAACTGAGCTGAGCTATTAAAGCTCTTTGCAGCTCCGAAAGGCATGGAAGAAGATTGCATAAAGCTAGCAGGCATTTTTGTTTCCCCATGAAGCATGTTGGTAGCATACAGAGCTGTACCATAAGGTGAATTCACTCTACCATGCCTTTCCGCCTCTTCGAAAGGTCTTTTGTTCCTAGATGATTGCTTTATTCCACCAGAAGCTGGCACTGAATGAGAGTTGACCGAACTACCACCTCCATACGACGTGTCCGAATGCCCATAACTTTTTCTCGCTCCATACGATGAAGCCACAATTCCTGTGTTGTACCTTTCCGAAGGCTTTTGCTGCGAGACGTCTCTCCCACCGTAATAAGACGTGCTGGTATTGTAACCGCCCTGATTGGACGATCTACCGTGCGAGTTAGCAGTGGCCGATGTCCCGTACATCCCTCCATAGGGTTCTCTCATTGAGCATCCCTCAGAAGTCTTTTTTTTCTGCCTATCGTCTCCCCTGGTTGTTGTTGAGCCATAATATGTATCTGCGGTTTTTTTCTGAGCCGCATAGTACACGCTGATCGCCGTCCACTGCTCTGGCGTCAACTCAGCAGCGCCATCTGCAGTAACTTGCGACCACGCATTAGTGTTTCCTGCCCCCCCATACCCCGTTTGTTTGTTTGATTGTTTATCCATAGTAATTCCCACGAGTGTGGGGGAAAGGGTGCGTCGACGCCTGCGGTGCCCCCTGCGCAGGCGCAAGGCTACGTACTCCGGGAGGTCGCCCGGTGTCCCGGAGGCTCCGTTCGTGGTACCGATATTCAGTACCCCCGGTACCATTCATCCTTCTGCACGGGTCGCATCACACTTTAGATTTGGGGTTTTTCGCGTTCGCCAGAGCATAGTAGACTCACGGTAACATTCAAAAGGTTATTGCGTTGCTCTTCAAATTCGATGAAATATTAATCAACAAAAATAAGATTTTTTTTAAAAATCATGTCATTAAATAAAACAAAAAGTCATATAACCTGAAACTCATGGTTGGCTCTCTGATTCATTATATTTTCTATTGGCCACTATATTATATGAAATACATAGTTATTTGAAAGGAGGTTATGTTGAAACTTCACTGAATTCTATGCAATAACTAAAATTAATCGAATCAACCAAAAATGTTCATATTGAATTCATTTATGAGCTACTGAAAAATGTGATTTTTTAATTTCGTAAAGAACTATTGCTACAATTTCTGCTCGTTTTCATTGTTTTACGTGAGAATACTGCTGTTACCGCCCTCTACCGGCTAGGAGGTGGAGTTGGACTTTTGAGGATCAAATTTTGAGATATCTCAAATACCAGATGCCTTGATCAATAATATTTCTATAATTAATATCTGAAACTAGTTATCGTATTCGGATTCAAAAATAGTAATATGATCAATATTGGCCAGCCACCAAAGTATAAAAAATGTAGTGTTACCGAAATTTCGTACCTATTACATGATAACATGAGTGACACTTTTGGAGATGCACTCTTCAAATAATTGTATTTTATGATCTTTGTATTCAGAAAACGCATATGTTGAATTTGCTGAGAAATTTCAGAAATAGATAGTTTAGATATTTTCATTTTTGTACCCTGATCAGAAAACACAAGAAGTAAAGTGGCTGGATATATGGAGATTGAGAAAATTAGTTGCAGACATTAAAAATACTATCAGAAAGTTATAGAAAAGACTATTCATCATCAATATGCAACCCCAGTTTGAACAAGGCAACGCTTTGGATAGAGTGTGACCCTAACAGTTTAGGATTATCTCTGATGGTACTGTAAAATAATTTTGTGGTCAGTAGGTTGTCAGTACTGCTTTTCCCCCCAGAGCACGTGTAAGCGAACGCCATCTGTTGTTCGGCTTTTTCCAATGACAGTTTGCACATTGGTTTGAAGTAATCACAGTCTTCTTCCACCTCCACCTAGATGGAAATAAAAGATTCATGGTGAATATACATCCCAGCTAAGAAGATGTATGGAATTTTATCATTTTGTTAAGATTTTTAACAAAAATTTCTTCCAATATTACCCCTTCCCCCCTCTAACCAGGAAAACCACTACCATCACCGAGAGATCGGCGGAGGTAGCAAGAGCTCAAATAAGTGTGGACATTCTAAGTATTATTGGATCCACAAATTGAGTCCAGTTTGATACTCAGAAGACTCAGACATCCCTGAAAAAGTCAAAGGCTGGTCTACGAGCCATGGAGACAGAGGGATGCCTAATACTTGGAATATCTTACATCAAGCTTCTGGAAATCAACATGAAGATAACATAACCAAGCATGATGTTCCCAGTTTTGCTTGTTGGCGTTCCCGAAGCTGGGGGTTCCCTTCTGCTCCTGGAAGTTGTATTCACCAGAGCAGCTACTGCTACAAGGCTCAGATCAGACCATCTCTGATGTACTGCTTGCATATGTGGGGTTGTGTTCTGAAGCACTCCCTAAAGACACAATCTAGAAACAAGCAGTACATCCTGACCTTACAAAGGCCATATTCTGGAAAATCAAAGATGGGTGACTGATCTTTCCCTATTCCATACATACAATCAATGTCTACCAAAACTTAGCCATAGCCAATATTCCCATCTATCGAATTTAAAACATCAACATTGAAGATTAAAACCCTCAAGTATGAGTATCTTAAACCCCCTTGCACTACATTCCCCCTCTATCATTTGTTGTACAAAACTTGAAGCATTGAGGTCAATCTCCAAGTTTAAGTAATAAGTATAGCACTCAACAGTTATGAACACAATATATGCTGCCAATAATTAAGATGAAGAATATGACCCTACAATCAGATTATGGCTAATCAAAGTAATTACATAATCTATTTTTTTCTGTACTTGTAAAATACTGCAGCTCTAATATCTACCTTATTTTCTTGTGAATAATCTACCAAAGAATTATAGTTCCTCAAAAATGGATCTGGAATTGGTTGATTGAAACCATATTGCAGTTTTCTTTCTCTTATCTTGTATCCTTTCTTCTTAGACACCATAGCTGTTATTATGTTTTTGATGAACACCTAGAAGTAATAATATTTGCAACATTAGCTGAAATGTTACATAAAAAGACTCAAAATGCAAGCACCATTGGAACTTGAGGAATAAGGTCTGTTCACTTAGAGGAAAGCCAGTTATGGGATAAACCTTTATATTTTGTAAATCATTCAGCAATGTTTACCTGACATGCATGCACCATTAATTCTGTACAAGCTTGGTCGGCTCCTTCCATTCCATTACTCCAAGCAGCAACTGCAATACGACTAGCCATAAAGCCACTGTCTGGCACAAAAAGTTCAGCAGCTGCATTCCTTGTCTCATAATCGCCATTTGAAGGCAAGGAAGAAGTTGTTGGACTAGATACTGACACATAATCACATAGTTCAGCTGGCTGAAAAACACCTCTGCAAAGAATAAAATAGATTCTTTGAATTACAGTGAACAGTGAGTATAAATCTGAACTAATTACATCATCAATACATAAAAAAATTGGTTATGACTTGGAGGCTTGTATAACCATGACATATCATTATGTATCATACTGTTGAAAAATGTCATCTTTTATAGGCATTTGATCTTGTTTGTTAAGGATGACCCATCCTAGAAAGAAATTGACTTTTTAAAGTACATTTTATTTTATTTAACTAATGAAACTTTTAAGCTGTTTTCAACATAAAACATACAAAGTGCTATCTAGTGCACTTCTACAGTCTTTTTAGAAAATACTGCAAAATCTGAACAGTACATAAGGTATTTTAATAGGAAAACTGACCCAGAAACCTGAATGGTCTTAATAACAGCCAGAGTTAATATCATGTATTGGTACCTATCATTCACTGTGCAAGGAGTCCTCATTCTACTTGAATTGATCTTGGCCAATTTAGCAAACAAGAACCTGTTGTGACACTGAACCTGCTCCTTAGTGACGAGAATCTTTCTCACAGCCTGATCGAAATCATCTCTGGTCATGGTAGATGTAAAAAGAACCCATTTTCGCAGCAAACCAAAGTACTCTTTGCGTAATTCATCACTCAAAGTACTTTCCAAGGATTTTCTTGCTTCATTCAAATCTAGAACTGATTTTTTTAAAATTTATATCGCCTTAAATTATATATACTCAAAGTATACATACCCATTGTAGATGAATGTTATTTAATTACAGATTGAGTACCATAATATATTTACTCAATGGTAAGATCAAAAACAAAATATAGCCTATATATTTCCCTATAAAAGTCTTTCAGATGAACATAAAAGGATAACGATACAATTTATACAATATTAAGTCCATCTCATAGATAAAAGAAATTTTTTTGTCTTTCCTGAAAACTAAGGATGGGCTGCTACTTCGTAAGCAGCTAATTCGTAACTGCTCTTTCTACTAAAAACACTAAAAAATTAAAATCGCATAATCTGGAAATCTATATGGCAAGCACAAAACAGATACTGAGAACCACAGAACACAAAACATATACTGAAATGTACGGAATGGCGAGCACAAGGCACAAAATTGACAAGTCTAGCAGGCAATCACCGAGTTGTTAAAGCATAGGCTGCTATTCACTCGTATCGATCTTGTCCCCAATTAAATCATGGGCATGAAAGGGCAAGACATTTTGTAGCCTACTGCACCTACGCAGTAGGCTACAAATAGTGATGGAAATTCTTGATTGTTGTTGTGGTTATTATCCATTTAGAAATACCAATTTATTGTTTGAATACATTGAAAATCACTCAATTAAGAACCACAAATACATTTTGAAAATGATACAGTAATTGAAAATTGATCAAGAGGCATGTGGGCCGAAGTCTATGTTTGAACAATAAGTGACTGCAGTGTCGAAAATTAGCATGTAAGGATATATTTTTCAACGAGTTCTCTAGTATAGGACTGAAATACAACCAGGTTGTTTCAAAAGTAAACTATTTGTTAAATGGGAGATAGCGGAGCTGTTTAGCAAAAGACTAGCGTGAAATCAAAACATTTTATTGCAATAATATAATATCTACATATACATCAACAAAATATCACTGAAATACTAACACTGTGCACCAGGCACCGAAATAAAATCATCGTCATCTTAATAGACATTCGCCTGATTTATAAAAAATATTCGTATTTACATCTCACGACAAAAAGACACGCCTCCTTTTTTGCCTTCTGTTTCTGCCATTCGCAAGGCGTTTCGTTAATGGACGCGATTGTTAGAGACCGCCTCCGCTCCTCTCAACTGATATCTTCTTTTTCAGCATTTCCTTTTCGTGCTTCTGTTCTTCTAGCTCCGCCATTCTAGCAAACCTGGAGTAGGTCACATGGCCGTATTTGATAGCAGACATCATCTGCAAGATGAGATGAAACTTTTGAATGATATGAAAAATCTCTAGAGTTGTCGACCATTTTTTTATAAAGCCACACTTCATTGCTTTTATCTGTATGGTTTTATTTAAGACTTTATATGTTGTATTCAATTAATAACATATTTTAACCATGAGAGGTATGCAAATGAACTACTGAACATTTCTAACAAATCAAGTTGTGCATATGTACTGAAAAACAATGATGTCATGTCTATCCTCTCAACTACTCATCTGTTTATTAGTATTATTAGTATTCAACGTGTGATTATACTAATATTTATACTAATTTCAACTAAAGATATAGCAATGGAAAAACATCAAAACTCGATCCAACTTCAAGTACTGCCTGGCATGCAAATCAAAATAAAAAAAACCAACACCAAGAAACTCTAATTTGCAATTCTAGAGCTAACAAGAAAGCTGTGTGCTTCAGGAATGTGTTAGCTGTATAGATGAAAATCCATGCAAACTGCAGAGTGGCCCTTTTCATACACAAAATCATAAAAAAATATTAACAAAGGCGTTATAGCATTATCTAAACAATAAACGTGATTCATCGTAAGTTTACCATTGACTTTGTATGAAATAGTAGGCAGACTGTCGTTATGCACCTTGAGGGGTGACCTGTTTGAAAAAGGAGTAGAAATAGAGTGATCTTCAAAGAAATAAATTGTGTAGATTTTAAAATGTACGTCGATCATGAAGCATATCAATCTGGAGGCGATACAACTCTTGGACAGTGATGATATCCAGAAGAGTTTAAAGAATATTAAACTTCTTGAACTAGCATTATTGTGCTTATTATTAGCAAAAGTGTTACTGTGATATATGTTTGAGTTACATATAAGCTCATTGTACTGATAGACTGGAGGAAAGATCGTGGGTAGCAGGATATAGTAACATGTAGATTCAGAAGTTAGAATGACAACGCGCCTTGATTTCTCACAGCTGCATTATTCATATATAAGGACTAATCTCTTTTCGCTAGGCCTATCTATTAGGCCATGATATTTTTGCAAAAAAGCTGTCTGATATTTCTATTTCGTTCAAATTTGTCACCGTTGTCCCTCTCTATAGTTCGCTCTATGGAGCAAGATGCAACACAAATTATTTTTCAGGAGAATTTCAAAGCAAAATGCGAATCGTAAAGAATTTTATGAATTAGCATTAGCATAAAAAAAGAACTTAGTAACGCAATATGATAAACAATGATTTTATTTCATTATTATTAATATGGCACTCTTTCCAGTAGCAACACTTGGAAATGTTTTGCAAAACTGACACTTGACATTTAATATTGACTGCAAACCATCGCGATTTCCAGACATGGTGTTATTAAAGAGATCACAACGCTCACAGAGGTTGCCTATAAGATCTTGTCCAAACTCTCAAACGATTTTCATTCAATTTTCGCTTCAATCATAGCCTCGATACATTTTCCATAACCGACCCTTGAACCTCACCATCTCCGATTTTGTGTAGATAATAAAATTCATAGAGGGTGAAGAAGTATGCAAAAACGTATCGACTGTGAAGGAAAGCATTTCGAAAAATTATAAATAAAATTTGTTTCACTTTGATCGCGTATCCTGCAATTGAAAAAGTAGATATCAACAAGGCCAGTATTGTGAGAATTGTTCCTGGACCACTCTGGCAAGGCAAACAAAAAAGAACAAAGCCAAACAAAATCAGAATACTCAGAAGAGAGAGTCAAACCTGTAGATACTCATCAAGTTCAACTTGTCCATTCATGTTCGTATCGATTTCTTTAAGAATCTCATGCAGTTCCTCTCCGGGTACGTCTTTTCCATCCTGTTGCTGTACAGTATTGAAGAGGTTTTAGTGAGGGATACTTTGAACTCACCTGAAGATAATCAGCCATTTCCAGCTGTCCGTTATAGGTGGCGTTAATCTCGGACAATAGATGGTGGATTTCGTCGTCAGTTAGTTTCATACCTAATGACTAACATTACAAAAACATTAGTTCTTCGAAGTTGAGTGTTGTTTTTAAAAGAAGATACCAAACAAAATTGTAGGCATATACATGATTGACTTAAGCCAATCCAAACTATTTCTCAAACTAGAAAGCACTCTGGATGAGGCTTGCTTTAATTTTCCCCAAAAATAAGCATTTAAACACCACTGAAACTGTAACCCGATTATTGATTGCAATTTTCATGAATGCGCCTGAACTGAGTTAAAATGTGTTACCTTCAGACTTCTCCTAATGTCATTTATAGATACATATCCTTTCCTATCTTTATCAATAATCTGGAACCTCTTGATATACAACTGTATTTCTTCTTTGCTGAGATTGATAGGAATTTTATCACGGCTTGCTCTGTTCACGCTTTGTCCCATTTCATGTTGCAGGAATTCTGTGGCGGCCTTCATTTGTTTCTTCTTTTCCTCTATAATAAACCAAGCATTGCAAAATATCATCATGAATTTTACGATTGCGAATGTCAAGAAATATTCGAATATTCTCGAATACAAATATGAATTACATCACTAGTATGTTTGTCTCTTAAATTCGTGTTGAATTCAAAAGTTTCGATAACCAATCTGACTTACCTTCCTACCAATTGAGCTCCTCAGCCATAATGTCGACGACCTCTGGTAACGCCTCCTGAGCGGCCTGTACATTGAGAAAGGCCAAACGAACCCTCCTGGCTATCATATCAATGGCTGTCATTGCGTATTCGCGAACACCATACCTCACTTCGGCATCGATGTATGGGAACTCAGGGTGAAGTTTCTTTCCAATGATTGGCCACCTTTTACCTGGAAACATCAAGGCACTGATGTTGACAATGATTGGCGACCAAAATAAATCGCAAAGCTGTATAAACGTGTATGCGATTGTATAACGATGTATTGTCAATGACAAAATCTCATCTAATTGTGTTGTTTGGATTATAAAAAAGTGGGAACAGCCAAGCCGTGATCATTCATTTTGTTTCAGTTCAGTTTTTGATTTCGCAGCTAGTAATAGTAGTGGGCTAACTAAAGAGGGACTGGTTTTTTAGTTTAACCTATTTCTTACCAGTTAACGAGGCCATTTTAGCAACAGCAAACGCCCTATCGCCGTAAGACTTAGCCAGGTGCTGTGCAACCTCGCATTCCAATCCAAAGTCCTGCACCAGTCGAATATACATAGTGGGAGTCCAATCGTGGGCTCCTAC
This sequence comes from Bruchidius siliquastri, assembly GCA_949316355.1. Lineage (NCBI taxonomy): Eukaryota > Metazoa > Arthropoda > Insecta > Coleoptera > Chrysomelidae > Bruchidius > Bruchidius siliquastri. The sequence continues at coordinate 35,951,956 of OX438535.1, read as the reverse complement.
CAGCTGCAAGTTCTCAGTCTGACTTTTTGTTAGTTCAGGGGTCGAGTTGCAAGCTGAAAGTCAAAAAATAGATTAAATAGTGTTTGTATTTACATTACTTATTATATCTGACGAGGGAGTATCTAAACCTCAGTCTTGGGGGGGGGGGCGGAGGTAGCAAGGCATGAAGTTTGTGTATACTATTTTTTGTGATACCATCGTCGATGTAGTTGAGGCAACAGAAAGGGGTATATTAATAGTATTATAAATAAGAAGGAGAAGATAAACATCAAGTGAAACAGTGGAGTCTTTGGCATTCTAGGAGATGAAATAAAACATGTATCATTGTGATGTTTTCTCAAGTGAGATAAAGCAAATAAATACGAAGTGTTTTAGCTCATTTGAAACAGGAAAGAGAATCACTTTCGTTCGTCCAGTCTCTCCGATACGTACAAATATGCGCTTATCTTTTTAGTTCCAGTCACGCTATGGGATTTCGGAAATCGTATACGAAATATGCAATTGATTTTGAATTATCGCGAGGTTTTCAAAATTTCATTTTGACTTTAATGATAGCAAACTCATATTATTCATTTCGAAAGTCACTGTTGCTAAAAAATACGAATGAAACAGCAATCGGTACACAAAATATGCTAAAATACATAATAGGTTATTCTATTGATCTGTTATTTTTATTTTAAACGCAATGAATAGGAATAAATACTGAATTAACAATTCGATTTATATTGTATATAATGTAGATATGAACCATCCTTGGGGTGAAAACAATTCATTTGAATTTTTGCATACGCCTCTGCATCTGATCAACAGAGAAGTATTTGTCGTATCAACACTATCAACATTAAATTTTAAAAGTGAGCTTAGCTTCAAGTAACGGTTGCTGATGATAAAGTTTCAAATGTCTATTTATTATACTTTTCGAGATGCAGCGCCAACTAATTTTTTAGACCAGGCAGAGAGGATTTTGATGAATTCTGTGCGTTCGAGGGAATTTACAGAAAAATGCAATAGGAAATTGGGCTAGAGGACCTACGAAGACCTCTCGTAAAATTCAGATTTCATTATTCCAAGAATTTTTTTTCTAAATGGATAACTAAGCGAAGAATACTGAGTGAATCTACTTGATTTCATTTCATTTCATTTTCACAATCTCAAATAATGTTCGAAATGAGTACCAACCTCCTCCCGATATGGTAAGCATCTTGTAAAATTCAAGAACTGACTTTTAATTATTGATATTTTCTTTTTCGAATAGCTGCAAGCTACTCAAGTTGCCTATGAAAAAACCCAGTTCAATAAAAACGATTTGGTCACGTACGCGAGAGGCGGAATCGGGAATCGATGACAGCAGCGAATAGAAGAATGCATCACCGGTACCAAAACGAACGCCAGCCTTCTAGATTAACCAGTCCAGATATAAACGCTACGTGAAGCTGTGCTGTGCTGTGTGACGGCGTGACGGCTCGACCTGGCCGGGTTCATATTTTGAAAAAATTAATTTCCTCTCTGATGCTCTATCAAGAGTACGTGGTGGCGTGTCAAGACGCAAATATCCTTGACACACGTACAACTGCCGGTACTCGGAATTAGATTGTTTTGTTGAGGTGCATTTAATATTTCGGCGATATTTTAAGCTGGTTTAGATTGACGATTTGCTTTATCAAAATTGAGAATTTACAGTAAATAAAATAAATGCAGATTGTAGATGCTCTCACTTGGTGAAACTCCTACCATCATGCAGATGGAATAATTGTGTATATGATACACAGTTTCACCGTTTTACAGTGACGCGTTTCGATTTATAATGAAAGCATCATCATACTGTCAGATTTGACTGTTTATAAAGGCTATCCAGGTTAACTAACTAACTAGCTTCTGTTATGGATACAAAACTACAGCTCTCAAGTCTAGCATTCCATTTATGCTGTTTAGCTATTTTTCTATTAAATATTTTTTTTATTTGTCTGTCTATGGGAAATATTTTTTTAGCGACTGTGAACTACTGCTGAAGGAAACCCATAGAAAACATTAACAAATGTCCTTGAGCTATTTCATGTTATAGATTATTTTATTTCTCAAGATGTCATGTTTTAAGATATTCTATTCCTTAAGCAATTTCATTCTTCTTAATACATTCCATGACTTGAGATATTGTAAAAAATAGCTTTATTCGTGAAAGTGTGTTAAATACACAATTATTTTATCTTCAAAATAAATGTTGCCGAAATTTGTAAAAAAAATCTATCTTTCTGTAGAGCTTCTGGAACGTGATAGACTTCCTGATTTTGTTATTCTTTATTAAGTATTCCTGTGGATCGTGAATCGGATTTCAGTTTCACTCTTTCGCTCGAAGTTTCAGTCTACTAGAGAATAGTATGATTGTTTGTTGGGGATATTTCTGTAAAACGGGATATAAATCCGTTGAAAAATGTACTCACCTTCAATAGCGGCGTCGATCGTTTCCTCAGCCATCGATCTATATGTGGTCCACTTTCCACCAGCTATCGTTATTAGATTCGTTGGGCTAACGTGAATGATATGATTTCTTGCAAGTGATTGTGTATCTGGTTTATTAGGGTCTTTTACTAAAGGTCTTATACCACTCCATGCTGATAACACGTCTCCTCTTCTTACTAGAATTGAAATATAAAAACTTTCAGATATCGGAATCAAACTAAATTACTGACTGCCTATTACTAGACGCGTTCGTTTCAGGCCCAATTATTTTTAATATCTGCATTTTATTAATATTATTAATCAATAGAAAATGTATAGTATTAGTCACACTACTTGATGAAAGAAGTACGCTACTATTCACTCTAATGAAAATATTTTATTGAAGTTGACAAATTAATAAAATAGCAAGTTTGAATCATCGTCCGAGATTTTCATATTCATTTTCCAAACCCTAACCTCACATTTACCGTAAATTCAAAAGCATAGTCAATGCATTCTCACTCCATATTAACTTTTATTTCTAATATCTCATAAAAAAATATATTTGAAGTTTAAATACCCCGATATAAGAAGAATTATACGAGGTAACGACCATACCACGCTGAAAACGCCGCCTCTCGTCCGATCGGCGAAGCTAAGCAGCGTCGGGCGCGGTTAGTACTTGGATGGGTGACCGCTTGGGAACACCGCGTGTCGTTAGCCTTTTTATTGACGGTCAGGTCTATTGGATCGAGTTGAAATATGAGGAATTTCCGAAGATGAAAGTTTTGCGAATTATAAAACTGAAAACAGATTAATGTGTGAAAAATATTTCCTTAATTCGATTTCAAACAACAGAAAATTTAAAAATTCGATTCGAATAATGATTTCTAAACTGATATTGCACAACGTTAATTTAATTGACATTTTTTTAAAATAAAATACAAATAATATACCGTCCACATCAGGGTTCAGGTAATTTTTAACTTCTTCTAAAATAAATAAGATTTCATCTTCCGTCGGTTTAGGATTTCGTGTTACGTCGCAAGGTAAATCTGTTGTGCCTGCGATTGTGTGCTTCTGCCATGGCAGGAAGAAGATAACTCTTCCATCACTGGTTGCTGGATCAAGTAGGCCCATCTGTTCGGGACTGTAGTAACCTGAAGTAAAAAAAAACATGATAATTTGCAAATAACAAATTACAGTACAACCAGGTTATCGCGTCTTTGGTTTCAGCGTCAACAACTCCTGATATAAAAACAATTATTCACACTTAGACTCCCTCTCAATTTTCGGTGTTTGTCTGGCCTGCGACCGATCCTTGGGAATTTTAATTTTAAAATCTCTTGCCGGGTAAATTTGTTCTTTAGTTGCTGAGTCGAAATTTGAATCGCATCAATGAGATTTTTATCGAAGATCAAAGCGACACATTTTGAGTCTGGACGACAATGTCGCGATAATCAAAACGGTCGTAGGTGGAAGAGAGAAAGCATCTCATTTATCACTCGTAATATCGTTTTTCACCATCAACTGATCTCTATGAGAATCTTCATTGGCAACTTACAATGTCCCTTACGACATCTGCCAACAAGGGTGAACTGATTTACAGCCCTTGTTCTTCGTAAACTCTTTCAGGATGTACCGTTTATCTCGGCTCATACTATCATAACTTGACTCGTTCATGAGATATATTTTTATTGGCGCAATATTCTGTATAGAACTAAAAAAAGTATTGGAATCTCGTAATAAAATTTATAATACCAGATATTTAAATAGAGATAGGAATAGATGCTCCCGGCTATTGCCATGTTGCCACGTTTATTCTAACACTAGTTTGTCCTGATTGTGTTTTTGAAACTACACACATTACTGCATTCTACCTGAATAATGATAATGACAAAATGTTCATATTTCGGGAATTTTTGTAATATTTAAAGATTCAAGATTTTTCGAAATCCGAATCAGATTGGAAGTACAGCGTCAAACTGCTTGACGCCCTTTTTTAAATCTCGAGGCCATAGCTTGTTAAAAAACTGCTTGGAGATTATAAAAAAATGATAATATATGTCATATTTTATCAATGGAGGCGTTAAACAAAATCTAAAGTTTTACTATACTCGGTAACGTAATGTGCACACCACTGCTAGGTGCGCAGATCTCCTTAATCTCGGGGTTGTCCATCTTCCTGATGCTATCTGTAAACGGCCCAGTCGCATTGATAACGCATTTGGCAGGCACGTCCCACTCCTTGCCCGTCATCTCGTCTTTGACGGACACCCCGCAGATCACCTCTTTGCCGTTTCGCTTCTCCTTCAGCAGTTTCGTCACGCTGACGTGATTTACTGTAGTAGCACCGTGTTTCGCCGCAGTCAAAGCGACTGCCAGATTCATTCTGGCATCGTCTTGCTGACCTAGAAGAATTCGCGTCGAAACATATATACATATGATTAAATTCTTCAATTTAACTTTGATAAAATATCTATATTAGGAAAAAAAGACGTCATCCTATTTTGTGATGTTATTATTCCAACCAATGTAGCTGGCTAGTATATGTGGGCCGACGTCTATGTTTGAACAATAAGTGACTGCAGTGTCGAAAATTAGCATGTAAGGATATATTTTTCAACGAGTTCTCTAGTATAGGAATGAAATACAACCAGGTTGTTTCAAAAGTAAACTATTTGTTAAATGGGAGATAGCGGAGCTGTTTAGCAAAAGACTAGCGTGAAATCAAAACATTTTATTGCAATAATATAATATATACATATACATCAACAAAATATCACTGAAATACTAACACTGTGCACCAGGCACCGAAATAAAATCATCGTCATCTTCATAGACATTCACCTGATTTATAAAAAATATTCGTATTTACATCTCACGACAAAAAGACACGCCTCCTTTTTTGCTTTCTGTTTCTGCCATTCGCAATTAATGGACGCGATTCTTAGACACCGCCTCCGCTCCTCTCAACTGATATCTTCTTTTTCAACATTTCCTTTTCGTGCTTCTGTTCTTCTAGCTCCGCCATTCTAGCAAGCCTGGAGTAGGTCACATGGCCGGATTTGATAGCAGACATCATCTGCAAGATGAGATGAAACTTTTGAATGATATGAAAAATCTCTAGAGTTGTCGACTATTTTTTTTATGAAGCCACACTTCATTGCTTTTATCTGTATGGTTTTATTGAAGACTTTATATATTGTATTCAATTAATAACATATTTTAACCAAGAGAAGTATGCAAATGAACTACTGAACACTTCTAACAAATCAAGTAGTGCATATGTACTGAAAAACAATGACGTCATGTCTATCCTCTCAACTACTCATCTGTTTATTAGTATTATTAGTATTCAACGTGTGATTATACTAATATTTATAATAATTTCAACTAAAGATATAGCAATACTCATATTTCTATGTTCAATGGAAAAAAATCAAAACAATCCAACTTCAAGTACTGGCATGCAAATCAAAATTAAAAAAAACCAACACCAAGAAACTCTAATTTGCAATTCTAGAGCTAACAAAAAAGCTGTGTGCTTCAGGAATGTGTTAGCTGTATAGATGAAAATCCATGCAAACTGCAGAGTGGCCCTTATCATACACAAAATCATTAAAAAAAATTAACAAAGGCGTTATCGCATTATCTAAACAATAAACGTGATTCATCGTAAGTTTACCATTGACTTTGTATGAAATAGTAGGCAGACTGTCGTTATGCACCTTGAGGGGTGACCTGTTTGAAAAAGGAGTAGAAATAGAGTGATCTTCAAAGTAATAAATTGTGTAGATTTTAAAATGTACGTCGATCATGAAGCATATCAATCTGGAGGCGATACAACTCTTGGACAGTGATGATATCCAGAAGAGTTTAAAGAAGATTAAACTTCTTGAACTAGCATTATTGTGCTTATTATTAGCAAAAGTGTTACTGTGATATATGTTTGAGTTACATATAAGCTCATTGTACTGATAGACTGAAGGAAAGATCGTGGGTAGCAGGATATAGTAACATGTAGATCCAGAAGTGGCTCCAGTTAGAATGAAAACGCGCCTTGATTTCTCACAGCTTTATTATTCATATATAAAAAAGTTGTCTGATATTTCTATTTTGTTGAAATTTGTCAACCTATTGAGCGAGATGCGACACAAATTATTTTTCAGGAGAATTTCAAAGCAAAATGCGAATCGTAAAGAATTTTAAGAATTAGCATTAGCATAAAAAAGAACTTAGTAACGCAATATGATAAACAATTATTTTTCTTTATTATTATTAATATGGCACTTTTTCCAGTAGCAACACTTGGAAATGTTTTGCAAAACTGGCACTTGACATTTAATATTGACTGCAAACCATCGCGATTTCCAGACATAGTGTTATTAAAGAGATCACAACGCTCACACAGGTTGCCTATAAGATTTTGTCCAAACTCTCGAACGATTTTCATTCAATTTTCGCTTCAATCATAGCCTCGATACATTTTCCATAACCGACCCTTGAACCTCACCATCTCCGATTTTGTGTAGATAATAAAATTCATAGAGGGTGAAGAAGTATGCAAAAACGTATCGACTGTGAAGGAAAGCATTTCGAAAAATTATAAATAAAATTTGTTTTACTTTGATCGCGTATCCTGCAATTGAAAAAGTAGATATCAACAAGGCCAGTATTGTGAGAATTGTTCCTGGACCACTCTGGCAAGGCAAACAAAAAAGAACAAAGCTAAACAAAATCAGAATACTCAGAAGAGAGAGTCAAACCTGTAGATACTCATCAAGTTCAACTTGTCCATTCATGTTCGTATCGATTTCTTTAAGAATCTCATGCAGTTCCTCTCCGGGTACGTCTTTTCCATCCTGTTGCTGTAAAGTATTGAAGAGGTTTTAGTGAGGGATACTTTGAACTCACCTGAAGATAATCAGCCATTTCCAGCTGTCCGTTATAGGTGGCGTTAATCTCGGACAATAGATGGTGGATTTCGTCGTCAGTTAGTTTCATACCTAATGACTAACATTACAAAACATTAGTTCTTCGAAGTTGAGTGGTGTTTTTAAAAGAAGATACCAAACAAAATTGTAGGCATATACATGATTGGCATAAGCCAATCCAAACTATTTCTCAAACTAGAAAGCACTCTGGATAAGGCTTGCTTTAATTTTCTCCAAAAATAAGCATTTAAACACCACTGAAACTGTAACCTGATTATTGATTGCAATTTTCATAAATGCGCCTGAACTGAGTTAAAATGTGTTACCTTCAGACTTCACCTAATGTCATTTATAGATACATATCCTTTCTTATCTTTATCAATAATCTGGAACCTCTTGATATACAACTGTATTTCTTCTTTGCTGAGATTGATAGGAATTTTATCACGGCTTGCTCTGTTCACGCTTTGTCCCATTTCATGTTAAATGTCAAGAAATATTCGAATATTCTCGGATACAAATATGAATTATATCACTAGTATGTTTGTCTTTTAAATTCGTGTTGAATTTGAAAGTTTCGATAACCAATCTGACTTACCTTCCGACCAATTGAGCTCCTCAGCCATAATGTCGACGACCTCTGGTAACGCCTCCTGAGCCGCCTGTACATTGAGAAAGGCCAAACGAACCCTCCTGGCTATCATATCAATGGCTGTCATTGCGTATTCGCGAACACCATACCTCACTTCGGCATCGATGTACGGGAACTCAGGGTGAAGTTTCTTTCCAATGATTGGCCACCTTTTACCTGGAAACATCAAGGCCCTGATGTTGACAATGATGGGCGACCAAAATAAATCGCAAAGCTGTATAAACGTGTATGCGATTGTATAACGATGTATTGTCAATGACAAAATCTCATCTAATTGTGTTGTTTGAATTATAAAAAAGTGGGAACAGCCAAGGCGTGATCATTCATTTTGTTTCAGTTCAGTTTTTGATTTCGCAGCTATTAATAGTAGTGGGCTAAGCTAAAGAGGGACTGGTTTTTTTTTCTTAACGAGGCTAATTTGTTCTGTTTCGGTTTTAGTGGCTTTAACTACCGATTACTGAAAAACGGTGTCAAGTAAGGCGATTCTGTATTTCACGTATTGAGGTATCAGTGTAGTTTTTTAGAGCTGCTGTTGATCCACTTGAACTAAATTTTGAGAAATATGTAAATTTCTAAAATATGTAAGTTTAACCTATCTCTTACCAGTTAACGAGGCCATTTTAGCAACAGCAAACGCCCTATCGCCGTAAGACTTAGCCAGGTGCTGTGCAACCTCGCATTCCAATCCAAAGTCCTGCACCAGTCGAATATACATAGTGGGAGTCCAATCGTGGGCTCCTACCAGCTGCAAGTTCTCAGTCTGACTTTTTGTTAGTTCAGGGGTCAAGTTGCAAGCTGAAAATCAAAAAATTAATTTGATAGTGTTTGTATTTACATTACTTATATTTGATCGAGGGAGTATCTAGACCTCAGTCTTGGGGGGCGGAGGTAGCAAGGCATGAAGTTTGTGTATACTATTTTTTGTGATACCATCGTCGATGTAGTTGAGGCAACAGAAAGGGGTATATTAATAGTATTATAAATAAGAAGGAGAAGATAAACAGCAAGTGAAACAGCGGAGTCTTTGGCATTCTAGGAGATGAAATAAAACATGTATCATTGTGATGTTTTCTCAAGTGAGATAAAGCAAATAAATACGAAGTGTTTTAGCTCATTTGAAAGAGGAAAGAGAATCACTTTCGTTCGTCCAGTCTCTCCGATACGTACAAATATGCGCTTATCTTACAAAATATGCTAAAATACAAATTAGGTTATTCTATTGATCTGTTATTTTTATTTTAAACGCAATGAAGAGGAATAAATACTGAATTAACAATTCGATTTGTATTGTATATAATGTAGATATGAACCATCCTTGGGGTAAAAACAATTCAATTGAATTTTTGCATACGCCTCTGCATCTGATCAACAGAGAAGTATTTGTCGTATCAACACTATCAACATTAAATTTGAAAAGTGAGCTTAGCTTCAAGTAACGGTTGTTGATAATAAAGTTTCAAATGAGTATTTATTATACTTTTCGAGATGCAGCGCCAACTAATTTTTTAGACCAGGCAGAGAGGATTTTGATGAAGTCTGTGCGTTCGAGGGAATTTACAGAAAAATGCAATAGGAAATTGGGCTAGAGGACCTACGAAGACCTCTCGTAAAATTCAGATTTCATTATTCCAAGAATTTTTTTTCTAAATGGATAACTAAGCGAAGGATACTGAGTGAATCTACTCGATTTCATTTCATTTCATTTTCACAATCTCAAATAGTGTTCGAAATGAGTACCAACCTCCTTCCGATATGGTAAGCATCTTTTAATTATTGATATTTTCTTTTTCGAATAGCTGCAAGCTATTCAAGTTGCCTATGAAAAAACCCAGTTCAATAAAAACGATTTGGTCACGTACGCGAGAGGCGGAATCGGGAATCGATGACAGCAGCGAATAGAAGAATGCATCACCGGTACCAAAACGAACGCCAGCCTTCTAGATTAACCAGTCCAGATATAAACGCTACGTGAAGCTGTGCTGTGCTGTGTGACGGCGTGACGGCTCGACCCGGCCGAGTTCATATTTTGAAGAAATTAATTTCCTCTCTGATGCTCTATCAACAGCACGTGCTGGCGTGTCAAGACGCAAATATCCTTGACACAGGTACAACTGCCGGTAGTCGGAATTAGATTGTTTTGTTGAGGTGCATTTAATATTTCGGCGATATTTTAAGCTGGTTTAGATTGACGATTTGCTTTGTCAAAATTGAGGATTTATAATAAATAAAATGAATGCAGATTGTAGATGCTCTCACTTGGTGAAACTCCTACCATCATGCAGATGGAATAATTGTGTATCTGATACACAGTTGCACCGTTTTACAGTGACGCGTTTCGATCTATAATGAAAGCATCATCGTACTGTCGGATTTGACTGTTTATAAAGGCTATTCAGGTTAACTAACTAACTAGCTTCTGTTATGGATACAAAACTGCAGCTCTCAAGTCTAGCATTCCATTTATACTGTTTAGCTATTTTTCTATTAAATATTTTTTTCATTTGTCTGTCTATGGGAAATATTTTTTTAGCGACTGTGTTTGAACTACTGCTGAAGGAAACCCATAGAAAACATTAACAAATGTCCTTGAGCTATTTCATGTTATAGATTATTTTATTTCTCAAGATGTCATGTTTTAAGATATTCTATTCCTTAAGCAATTTCATTCTTCTTAATACATTCCATGACTTGAGATATTGTAAAAAATACCTTTATTCGTGAAAGTGTGTTAAATACACAATTATTTTATCTTCAAAATAAATGATGCCGAAATTTGTAAAAAAAATCTATCTTTCTGTAGAGCTTCTGGAACGTGATAGACTCTGATTTTGTTATTCTTTATTAAGCATTCCTGTGGATCGTGAATCGAATTTGAAAGTTGCAGTTTCAGTTTCACTCTTTCGCTCGAAGTTTCAGTCTACTAGAGAATAGTATGATTGTTTGTTGGGGATATTTCTGTAAAACGGGATATAAATCCGTTGAAAAATGTACTCACCTTCAATAGCGCCGTCGATCGTTTCCTCAGCCATCGATCTATATGTGGTCCACTTTCCACCAGCTATCGTTATTAGATTCGTGAATGATATGATTTCTTGCGAGTGATTGTGTATCTGGTTTATTAGGGTCTTTTACTAAAGGTCTTATACCACTCCATGCTGATAACACGTCTCCTCTTCTTACTAGAATTGGAATATAAAAACTTTCAGATATCGGAATCAAACTAAATTACTGACTGCCTATTACTAGACGCGTTCGTTTCAGGCCCAATTATTTTTAATATCTGCATTTCATTAATATTATTAATCAATAGAAAATGTATAGTATTAGTCACACTACTAGCTGAAAGAAGTACGCTACTATGCACTCTAATGAAAATATTTTATTGAAGTTGACAAATTAATAAAACAGCAAGTTTGAATCATCGTCCGAGATTTTCATATTCATTTTCCAAACCCTAACCTCACATTTACCGTAAATTCAAAAGCATGGTCAATACATTCACACTCCATATTAATTTTTATTTCTAATATCTCATGAAAAAATATATTTGAAGTTTAAATACCCCGATATAAGAAGGATTATATGAGGTAACGACCATACCACGCTGAGAACGCCGCCTCTCGTCCGATCGGCGAAGCTAAGCAGCGTCGGGCGCGGTTAGTACTTGGATGGGTGACCGCTTGGGAACACCGCGTGTCGTTAGCCTTTTTATTGACGTCAGGTCTATTGGACTTTGATCGAGTTGAAATATGAGGAATTTCCGAAGAGTGGAAGTTTGCGAATTATAAAACTGAAAACGGATTAATGTTTAAAATATTTCCTTAATTCGATTTCAAACAACAGAAAATTTAAAAATTCGATTCGAATAATGATTTCTAAACTGATATTGCACAACGTTAATTTAATTGACATATTTTTTTAAATAAAATACAAATAACATACCTTCCACATCAGGGTTCAGGTAATTTTTAACTTCTTCTAAAATAAATAAAATTTCATCTTCCGTTGGTTTAGGATTTCGTGTTACGTCGCAAGGTAAATCTGTTGTGCCTGCGATTGTGTGCTTCTGCCATGGCAGGAAGAAGATAACTCTTCCATCACTGGTTGCCGGATCAAGTAGGCCCATCTGTTCGGGACTGTAGTAACCTGAAGTAAAAAAAACATGTATAATTTGCAAATAAAAAATTACAGTACAACCAGGTTATCGCGGCTTTGGTTTCAGCGTCAACAACTCCTGATATAACAACAATTATTTTCACTTCGACTTCCTCTCAATTTTCGGTGTTTGTGTGGCCTGCGACCGATCCTTGGGAATTTTAATTTTAAAATCTCTTTCCAGGTTAATTTGTTCTTTAATTGCTGAAATTTGAATCGCATCAATCAAAGATTGAGATTTTCCTATCGAAGTTTAAAGCGACACATTTATCACTCGTAATATTGTTTTTCACCCTCTATGAGAATCCTCATTGGCAACTTACAATGTCCCTTACGACATCTGTCAACAAGGGTGAACTGATTTACAGCCCTTGTTCTTCGTAAACTCTTTCAGGATGTACCGTTTATCTCGGCTCATACTATCATAACTTGACTCGTTCATGAGATATATTTTTATTGGCGCAATATTCTGTATAGAACTGAAAAAAGTATTGGAATCTCGTAATAAAATTTATAATACCACATATTGCGTTTTCTTGATAAATGAGAAATTCAAAAAAGTTGGTAGCAGGTTATAAATAGAGATAGGAATAGATGCTCCCGGCTATTGCCATGTTGCCACGTTTATTCTAACACTAGTTTGTCCTGATTGTGTTTTTAAAACTTCACATTACTGCATTCTACCTGAATAATGATAATGACAAAATGTTCATATTTCGGGAATTTTTGTAATATTTGACGATTCAAGAATTTTCGAAATCCGAATCAGATTGGAAGTACAGCGTCAAACTTGACGCCCTTTTTTAAATTTCGAGGCCATAGCTTGTTAAACAACTGCTAGGAGATTATTAAAAAATGATAATATTTGTCATATTTTATCACTGGAGGCGTTGAACAAAATCTAGAGTTTCACCATACCCGGTAACGTAATGTGCACACCACTGCTAGGTGCGCAGATCTCCTTAATCTCAGGGTTGTCCATCTTCCTGATGCTATCTGTAAACGGCCCAGTCGCATTGATAACGCATTTTGCAGGCACGTCCCACTCCTTGCCCGTCATCTCGTCTTTGACGGACACCCCGCAGATCACCTCTTTGCCGTTTCGCTTCTCCTTCAGCAGTTTCGTCACGCTGACGTGATTTACTGTAGTAGCACCGTGTTTCGCCGCAGTCAAAGCTACTGCTAGATTCATTCTGGCATCGTCTTGCTGACCTAGAAGAATTCGCGTCGAAACATATAATTAAATTCTTCAATTTAACTTTGATAAAATATCTATATTAGGAAAAAAAGACGTCATCCTATTTTGTGATGTTATTATTCCAACCAATGTAGCTGGCTAGTATATGTGGGCCGACGTCTATGTTTGAACAATAAGTTACTGCAGTGTCCAAAATTAGCATGTAAGGATATATTTTTCAACGAGTTCTCTAGTATAGGAATGAAATACAACCAGGTTGTTTCAAAAGTAAACTATTTGTTAAATGGGAGATAGCGGAGCTGTTTAGCAAAAGACTAGCGTGAAATCAAAACATTTTATTGCAATAATATAATATATACATATACATTAACAAAATATCACTGAAATACTAACACTGTGCACCAGGCACCGAAATAAAATCATCGTCATCTTAATAGACATTCGCCTGATTTATAAAAAATATTCGTATTTACATCTCACGACAAAAAGACACGCCTCCTTTTTTGCCTTCTGTTTCTGCCATTCGCAAGGCGTTTCGTTAATGGACGCGATTCTTAGAGACCGCCTCCGCTCCTCTCAACTGATATCTTCTTTTTCAGCATTTCCTTTTCGTGCTTCTGTTCTTCTAGCTCCGCCATTCTAGCAAACCTGGAGTAGGTCACATGGCCGGATTTGATAGCAGACATCATCTGCAAGATGAGATGAAACTTTTGAATGATATGAAAAATCTCTAGAGTTGTCGACTATTTTCTTATAAAGCCACACTTCATTGCTTTTATCTGTATGGTTTTATTCAAGACTTTATATATTGTATTCAATTAATAACATATTTTAACCAAGAGAAGTATGCAAATGAACTACTGAACATTTCTAACAAATCAAGTTGTGCATATGTACTGAAAAACAATGATGTCATGTCTATCCTCTCAACTACTCATCCGTTTATTAGTATTATTAGTATTCAACGTGTGATTATACTAATATTTATACTAATTTCAACTAAAGATATAGCAATGGAAAAACATCAAAACTCAATCCAACTTCAAGTACTGCCTGGCATGCAAATCAAAATTTAAAAAAACCAACACCAAGAAACTCTAATTTGCAATTCTAGAGCTAACAAAAAAGCTGTGTGCTTCAGGAATGTGTTAGCTGTATAGATGAAAATCCATGCAAACTGCAGAGTGGCCCTTATCATACACAAAATCATAAAAAAATATTAACAAAGGCGTTATCGCATTATCTAAACAATAAACGTGATTCATCGTAAGTTTACCATTGACTTTGTATGAAATAGTAGGCAGACTGTCGTTATGCACCTTGAGGGGTGACCTGTTTGAAAAAGGAGTAGAAATAGAGTGATCTTCAAAGTAATGAATTGTGTAGATTTTAAAATGTACGTCGATCATGAAGCATATCAATCTGGAGGCGATACAACTCTTGGACAGTGATGATATCCAGAAGAGTTTAAAGAAGATTAAACTTCTTGAACTAGCATTATTGTGCTTATTATTAGCAAAAGTGTTACTGTGATATATGTTTGAGTTACATATAAGCTCATTGTACTGATAGACTGAAGGAAAGATCGTGGGTAGCAGGATATAGTAACATGTAGATTCAGAAGTGGCTTAAGTTAGAATGAAAACGCGCCTTGATTTCTCACAGCTGCATTATTCATATATAAGGACTAATCTCTTTTCGCTAGGCCTATCTAGTAGGCCATGATATTTTTGCAAAAAAGTTGTCTGATATTACTATTTTGTTGAAATTTGTCAACCTATGGAGCGAGATGCGACACAAATTATTTTTCAGGAGAATTTCAAAGCAAAATGCGAATCGTAAAGAATTTTAAGAATTATCATTAGCATAAAAAAAGAACTTAGTAACGCAATATGATAAACAATGATTTCATTTCATTATTATTAATATGGCTCTCTTTCCAGTAGCACTTGACATTTAATACTGACTGCAAACCATCGCGATTTCCAGACATGGTGTTATTAAAGAGATCACAAAGCTCACAGAGGATTTTGTCCAAACTCTCCAACGATTTTCATTCATTTTTCGCTTCAATCATAGCCTCGATACATTTTCCATAACCGACCCTTGAACCTCACCACCATCTCCGTTTTTGTGTAGATAATAAAATTCATAGAGGGTGAAGAAGTATGCAAAAACGTATCGACTGTGAAAGAAAGCATTTCGAAAAATTATATATAAAATTTGTTTGCCTTTGATCGCGTATCCTGCAATTGAAAGAGTAGATATCAACAAGGCCAGTATTGTGAGAATTGTTCCTGGACCACTCTGGCAAGGCAAACAAAAAAGAACAAAGCCAAACAAAATCAGAATACTCAGAAGAGAGAGTCAAACCTGTAGATACTCATCAAGTTCAACTTGTCCATTCATGTTCGTATCGATTTCTTTAAGAATCTCATGCAGTTCCTCTCCGGGTACGTCTTTTCCATCCTGTTGCTGTAAAGTATTGAAGAGGTTTTAGTGAGGGATACTTTGAACTCACCTGAAGATAATCAGCCATTTCCAGCTGTCCGTTATAGGTGGCGTTAATCTCGGACAATAGATGGTGGATTTCGTCGTCAGTTAGTTTCATACCTAATGACTAACATTACAAAAACATTAGTTCTTCGAAGTTGAGTGTTGTTTTTAAAAGAAGATACCAAACAAAATTGTAGGCATATACATGATTGACTTAAGCCAATCCAAACTATTTCTCAAACTAGAAAGCACTCTGGATGAGGCTTGCTTTAATTTTCCCCAAAAATAAGCATTTAAACACCACTGAAACTGTAACCCGATTATTGATTGCAATTTTCATGAATGCGCCTGAACTAAGTTAAAATGTGTTACCTTCAGACTTCTCCTAATGTCATTTATAGATACATATCCTTTCCTATCTTTATCAATAATCTGGAACCTCTTGATATACAACTGTATTTCTTCTTTGCTGAGATTGATAGGAATTTTATCACGGCTTGCTCTGTTCACGCTTTGTCCCATTTCATGTTGCAGGAATTCTGTGGCGGCCTTCATTTGTTTCTTCTTTTCCTCTATAAGAAACCAAGCATTGCAAAATATCATCATGAATTTTACGATTGCGAATGTCAAGAAATATTCTAATATTCTCGAATACAAATATGAATTATATCACTAGTATGTTTGTCTTTTAAATTCGTGTTGCATTTAAAAGTTTCGATAACCAATCTGACTTACCTTCCGACCAATTGAGCTCCTCAGCGATAATGTCGACGACCTCTGGTAACGCCTCCTGAGCGGCCTGTACATTGAGAAAGGCCAAACGAACCCTCCTGGCTATCATATCAATGGCTGTCATTGCGTATTCGCGAACACCATACCTCACTTCGGCATCGATGTACGGGAACTCAGGGTGAAGTTTCTTTCCAATGATTGGCCACCTTTTACCTGGAAACATCAAGGCATTGATGTTGACAATGATTGGCGACCAAAATAAATCGCAAAGCTGTATAAACGTGTATGCGATTGTATAACGATGTATTGTCAATGACAAAATCTCATCTAATTGTGTTGTTTGAATTATAAAAAAGTGGGAACAGCCAAGCCGTGATCATTCATTTTGTTTCAGTTCAGTTTTTGATTTCGCAGCTATTAATAGTAGTGGGCTAAGCTAAAGAGGGACTGGTTTTTTTTCTTAACGAGGCTAATTTGTTCTGTTTCGGTTTTAGTGGCTTTAACTACCGATTACTGAAAAACGGTGTCAAGTAAGGCGATTCTGTATTTCACGTATTAAGGTATCAGTGTAGTTTTTTAGAGCTGCTGTTGATCCACTTGAACTAAATTTTGAGAAATATGTAAATTTCTAACATATGTAAGTTTAACTTATCTCTTACCAGTTAACGAGGCCATTTTAGCAACGGCAAACGCCCTATCGCCGTAGGACTTAGCCAGGTGCTGTGCAACCTCGCATTCCAATCCAAAGTCCTGCACCAGTCGAATATACATAGTGGGAGTCCAATCGTGGGCTCCTACCAGCTGCAAGTTCTCAGTCTGACTTTTTGTTAGTTCAGGGGTCAAGTTGCAAGCTGAAAATCAAAAAATTAATTTGATAGTGTTTGTATTTACATTACTTATTATATCTGACGAGGGAGTATCTGAACCTCAGTCTTGGGGGAGGGGGGAGGTAGCAAGGCATGAAGTTTGTGTATACTATTTTTTGTGATACCATCGTCGATGTAGTTGAGGCAACAGAAAGGGGTATATTAATAGTATTATAAATAAGAAGGAGAAGATAAACAGCAAGTGAAACAGTGGAGTCTTTGGCATTCTAGGAGATGAAATAAAACATGTATCATTGTGATGTTTTCTCAAGTGAGATAAAGCAAACAAATACGAAGTGTTTTAGCTCATTTGAAAGAGGAAAGAGAATCACTTTCGTTCGTCCAGTCTCTCCGATACGTACAAATATGCGCTTATCTTACAAAATATGCTAAAATACAAATTAGGTTATTCTATTGATCTGTTATTTTTATTTTAAACGCAATGAAGAGGAATAAATACTGAATTAACAATTCGATTTGTATTGTATATAATGTAGATATGAACCATCCTTGGGGTGAAAACAATTCAATTGAATTTTTGCATACGCCTCTGCATCTGATCAACAGAGAAGTATTTGTCGTATCAATACTATCAACATCAAATTTGAAAAGTGAGCTTAGCTTCAAGTAACGGTTGCTGATAATAAAGTTTCAAATGAGTATTTATTATACTTTTCGAGATGCAGCGCCAACTAATTTTTTAGACCAGGCAGAGAGGATTTTGATGAAGTCTGTGCGTTCGAGGGAATTTACAGAAAAATGCAATAGGAAATTGGGCTAGAGGACCTACGAAGACCTCTCGTAAAATTCAGATTTCATTATTCCAAGAATTTTTTTTCTAAATGGATAACTAAGCGAAGGATACTGAGTGAATCTACTTGATTTCATTTTATTTCATTTTCACAATCTCAAATAGTGTTCGAAATGAGTACCAACCTCCTCCCGATATGGTAAGCATCTTGTAAAATTCAAGAACTGACTTTTAATTATTGATATTTTCTTTTTCGAATAGCTGCAAGCTATTCAAGTTGCCTATGAAAAAACCCAGTTCAATAAAAACGATTTGGTCACGTACGCGAGAGGCGGAATCGGGAATCGATGACAGCAGCGAATAGAAGAATGCATCACCGGTACCAAAACGAACGCCAGCCTTCTAGATTAACCAGTCCAGATATAAACGCTACGTGAAGCTGTGCTGTGCTGTGCTGTGTGACGACGTGACGGCCCGACCCGGCCGAGTTCATATTTTGAAGAAATTAATTTCCTCTCTGATGCTCTATCAACAGCACGTGCTGGCGTTTTGTTGAGGTGGATTTAATATTTCGGCGATATTTTAAGCTGGTTTAGATTGACGATTTGCTTTGTCAAAATTGAGAATTTATAATAAATAAAATGAATGCAGATTGTAGATGCTCTCACTTGGTGAAACTCCTACCATCATGCAGATGGAATAATTGTGTATCTGATACACAGTTTCACCGTTTTACAGTGACGCGTTTCGATCTATAATGAAAGCATCTTCGTACTGTCGGATTTGACTGTTTATAAAGGCTATTCAGGTTAACTAACTAGCTTCTGTTATGGACACAAAACTGCAGCTCTCAAGTCTAGCATTCCATTTATACTGTTTAGCTATTTTTCTATTAAATATATTTCTCAATTGTCTGTCTATGGGAAATATTTTTTTAGCGACTGTGTTTGAACTACTGCTGAAGGAAACCCATAGAAAACATTAACAAATGTCCTTGAGATATTTCATGTTATAAAATATTTTATTTCTTAAGATATGTCATGTTTTAAGATATTCTATTCCTTAAGCAATTTCATTCTTCTTAATACATTCCATGACTTGAGATATTGTAAAAAATTGCTTTATTCGTGAAAGTGTGTTAAATACATAATTATTTTATCTTCAAAATAAATGTTGCCGAAATATGTAAAAAAAATCTATCTTTCTGTAGAGCTTCTGGAACATGATAGACTTTCTGATTTTGTTATTCTTTATTAAGCATTCCTGTGGATCGTGAATCGAATTTGAAAGTTGCAGTTTCAGTTTCACTCTTTCGCTCGAAGTTTCAGTCTACTAGAGAATAGTATGTTTGTTGGGGATATTTCTGTAAAACGGGATATAAATCCGTTTAAAAATGTACTCACCTTCAATAGCGGCGTCGATCGTTTCCTCAGCCATCGATCTATATGTGGTCCACTTTCCACCAGCTATCGTTATTAGATTCGTAGGGCTAACGTGAATGATATGATTTCTTGCGAGTGATTGTGTATCTGGTTTATTAGGGTCTTTTACTAAAGGTCTTATACCACTCCATGCTGATAACACGTCTCCTCTTCTTACTAGAATTGGAATATAAAAACTTTCAGATATCGGAATCAAACTAAATTACTGACTGCCTATTACTAGACGCGTTCGTTTCAGGCCCAATTATTTTTAATATCTGCATTTTATTAATATTATTAATCAATAGAAAATGTATAGTATTAGTCACACTACTTGATGAAAGAAGTACGCTACTATTCACTCTAATGAAAATATTTTATTGAAGTTGACAAATTAATAAAACAGCAAGTTTGAATCATCGTCCGAGATTTTCATATTCATTTTCCAAACCCTAACCTCACATTTACCGTAAATTCAAAAGCATGGTCAATACATTCACACTCCATATTAATTTTTATTTCTAATATCTAATAAAAAAATATATTTGAAGTTTAAATACCCCGATATAAGAAGGATTATATGAGGTAACGACCATACCACGCTGAGAACGCCGCCTCTCGTCCGATCGGCGAAGCTAAGCAGCGTCGGGCGCGGTTAGTACTTGGATGGGTGACCGCTTGGGAACACCGCGTGTCGTTAGCCTTTTTATTGACGTCAGGTCTATTGGACTTTGATCGAGTTGAAATATGAGGAATTCCCGAAGATAAAAGTTTTGCGAATTATAAAACTGAAAACGGATTCATGTGTGAAAAATATTTCCTTAATTCGATTTCAAACAACAGAAAATTTAAAAATTCGATTCGAATAATGATTTCTAAACTGATATTGCACAACGTTAATTTAATTGACATATTTTTTTTAAATAAAATACAAATAACATACCTTCCACATCAGGGTTCAGGTAATTTTTAACTTCTTCTAAAATAAATAAAATTTCATCTTCCGTCGGTTTAGGATTTCGTGTTACGTCGCAAGGTAAATCTGTTGTGCCTGCGATTGTGTGCTTCTGCCATGGCAGAAAAACATGTATAATTTGCAAATAACAAATTACAGTACAACCAGGTTATCGCGTCTTTGGTTTCAGCGTCAACAACTCCTGATATAAAAACAATTATTCACACTTAGACTCCCTCTCAATTTTCGGTGTTTGTCTGGCCTGCGACCGATCCTTGGGAATTTTAATTTTAAAATCTCTTGCCGGGTAAATTTGTTCTTTAGTTGCTGAGTCGAAATTTGAATCGCATCAATGAGATTTTCCTATCGAAGATCAAAGCGACACATTTTGAGTCTGGACGACAATGTCGCGATAATCAAAACGGTCGCAGGTGGAAGAAAGAAAGCATCTCATTTATCACTCGTAATATCGTTTTTCACCATCAACTGATCTCCATGTGTCGCCCTCTATGAGAATCTTCATTGGCAACTTACAATGTCCCTTACGACATCTGCCAACAAGGGTGAACTGATTTACAGCCCTTGTTCTTCGTAAACCCTTTTAGGATGTACCGTTTATCTCGGCTCATACTATCATAACTTGACTCGTTCATGAGATATATTTTTATTGGCACAATATTCTGTATAGAACAAAAAAAAGTATTGGAATCTTGTAATAAAATTAATAATACCAGATATTGCGTTTTCTTGATAAATGAGAAATTAAAAAAAAGTTGGTAGCAAGTTATTAATAGAGATAGGAATAGATGCTCCCGGCTATTACCATGTTGCCACGTTTATTCTAACACTAGTTTGTCCTGATTGTGTTTTTTAAAACTACACACATTACTGCATTCTACCTGAATAATGATAAGGACAAAATGTTCATATTTCGGGAATTTTTGTAATATTTGAAGATTCAAGATTTTTCGAAATCCGAATCAGATTGGAAGTACAGCGTCAAACTGCTTGACGCCCTTTTTTAAATCTCGAGGCCATAGCTTGTTGAAGCACTGCTTGGAGATTATTAAAAAAAAATTAATATTTCTCATATTTTATCAATGGAGGCGTTGAACAAAATCTAAAGTTTTACTATACCCGGTAACGTAATGTGCACACCACTGCTAGGTGCGCAGATCTCCTTAATCTCGGGGTTGTCC
This sequence comes from Bruchidius siliquastri, assembly GCA_949316355.1. Classification (NCBI taxonomy): domain Eukaryota; kingdom Metazoa; phylum Arthropoda; class Insecta; order Coleoptera; family Chrysomelidae; genus Bruchidius; species Bruchidius siliquastri. Next base: position 35,930,158 of record OX438535.1, on the reverse strand, counting down.
ATCTTCCTGATGCTATCTGTAAACGGCCCAGTCGCATTGATAACGCATTTTGCAGGCACGTCCCACTCCTTGCCCGTCATCTCGTCTTTGACGGACACCCCGCAGATCACCTCTTTGCCGTTTCGCTTCTCCTTCAGCAGTTTCGTCACGCTGACGTGATTTACTGTAGTAGCACCGTGTTTCGCCGCAGTCAAAGCTACTGCCAGGTTCATTCTCGCATCGTCTTGCTGACCTAGAAGAATTCGCGTCGAAACATATATACATATGATTAAATTCTTCAATTTAACTTTGATAAAATATCTATATTAGGAAAAAAAGACGTCATCCTATTTTGTGATGTTATTATTGCAACCAACGTAGCTGGCTAGTATATGTGGGCCGACGTCTATGTTTGAACAATAAGTGACTGCAGTGTCGAAAATTAGCATGTAAGGATATATTTTTCAACGAGATCTCTAGTATAGGAATGAAATACAACCAGGTTGTTTCAAAAGTAAACTATTTGTTAAATGGGAGATAGCGGAGCTGTTTAGCAAAAGACTAGCGTGAAATCAAAACATTTTATTGCAATAATATAATATATACATATACATCAACAAAATATCACTGAAATACTAACACTGTGCACCAGGCACCGAAATAAAATCATCGTCATCTTAATAGACATTCACCTGATTTATAAAAAATATTCGTATTTACATCTCACGACAAAAAGACACGCCTTCTTTTTTGCTTTCTGTTTCTGCCATTCGCAATTAATGGACGCGATTCTTAGAGACCGCCTCCGCTCCTCTCAACTGATATCTTCTTTTTCAACATTTCCTTTTCGTGCTTCTGTTCTTCTAGCTCCGCCATTCTAGCAAACCTGGAGTAGGTCACATGGCCGGATTTGATAGCACACATCATCTGCAAGATGAGATGAAACTTTTGAATGATATGAAAAATCTCTAGAGTTGTCGACTATTTTTTTATGAAGCCACACTTCATTGCTTTTATCTGTATGGTTTTATTGAAGACTTTATATATTGTATTCAATTAATTAATAACATATTTCAACCATGAGAAGTATGCAAATGAACTACTGAACACTTCTAACAAATCAAGTAGTGCATATGTACTGAAAAACAATGACGTCATGTCTATCCTCTCAACTACTCATCTGTTTATTAGTATTATTAGTATTCAACGTGTGATTATACTAATATTTATAATAATTTCAACTAAAGATATAGCAATACTCATATTTCTATGTTCAATGGAAAAAAATCAAAACAATCCAACTTCAAGTACTGGCATGCAAATCAAAATTAAAAAAAAACCAACACCAAGAAACTCTAATTTGCAATTCTAGAGCTAACAAAAAAGCTGTGTGCTTCAGGAATGTGTTAGCTGTATAGATGAAAATCCATGCAAACTGCAGAGTGGCCCTTATCATACACAAAATCATAAAAAAATATTAACAAAGGCGTTATCGCATTATCTAAACAATAAACGTGATTCATCGTAAGTTTACCATTGACTTTGTATGAAATAGTAGGCAGACTGTCGTTATGCACCTTGAGGGGTGACCTGTTTGAAAAAGGAGTAGAAATAGAGTGATCTTCAAAGTGATAAATTGTATAGATTTTAAAATGTACGTCGATCATGAAGCATATCAATCTGGAGGCGATACAACTCTTGGACAGTGATGATATCCAGAAGAGTTTAAAGAAGATTAAACTTCTTGAACTAGCATTATTGTTCTTATTATTAGCAAAAGTGTTACTGTGATATATGTTTGAGTTACATATAAGCTCATTGTACTGATAGACTGGAGGAAAGATCGTGGGTAGCAGGATATAGTAACATGTAGATCCAGAAGTGGCTCCAGTTAGAATGAAAACGCGCCTTGATTTCTCACAGCTTTATTATTCATATATAAAAAAGTTGTCTGATATTTCTATTTTGTTGAAATTTGTCAACCTATGGAGCGAGATGCGACACAAATTATTTTTCAGGAGAATTTCAAAGCAAAATGCGAATCGTAAAGAATTTTAAGAATTAGCATTAGCATAAAAAAGAACTTAGTAACGCAATATGATAAACAATTATTTTTCTTTATTATTATTAATATGGCACTTTTTCCAGTAGCAACACTTGGAAATGTTTTGCAAAACTGGCACTTGACATTTAATATTGACTGCAAACCATCGCGATTTCCAGACATGGTGTTATTAAAGAGATCACAACGCTCACACAGGTTGCCTATAAGATTTTGTCCAAACTCTCGAACGATTTTCATTCAATTTTCGCTTCAATCATAGCCTCGATACATTTTCCATAACCGACCCTTGAACCTCACCATCTCCGATTTTGTGTAGATAATAAAATTCATAGAGGGTGAAGAAGTATGCAAAAACGTATCGACTGTGAAGGAAAGCATTTCGAAAAATTATAAATAAAATTTGTTTCACTTTGATCGCGTATCCTGCAATTGAAAAAGTAGATATCAACAAGGCCAGTATTGTGAGAATTGTTCCTGGACCACTCTGGCAAGGCAAACAAAAAAGAACAAAGCCAAACAAAATCAGAATACTCAGAAGAGAGAGTCAAACCTGTAGATACTCATCAAGTTCAACTTGTCCATTCATGTTCGTATCGATTTCTTTAAGAATCTCATGCAGTTCCTCTCCGGGTACGTCTTTTCCATCCTGTTGCTGTAACGTATTGAAGAGGTTTTAGTGAGGGATACTTTGAACTCACCTGAAGATAATCAGCCATTTCCAGCTGTCCGTTATAGGTGGCGTTAATCTCGGACAATAGATGGTGGATTTCGTCGTCAGTTAGTTTCATACCTAATGACTAACATTACAAAAACATTAGTTCTTCGAAGTTGAGTGTTGTTTTTAAAAGAAGATACCAAACAAAATTGTAGGCATATACATGATTGGCATAAGCCAATCCAAACTATTTCTCAAACTAGAAAGCACTCTGGATAAGGCTTGCTTTAATTTTCCCCAAAAATAAGCATTTAAACACCACTGAAACTGTAACCTGATTATTGATTGCAATTTTCATAAATGCGCCTGAACTGAGTTAAAATGTGTTACCTTCAGACTTCTCCTAATGTCATTTATAGATACATATCCTTTCCTATATTTATCAATAATCTGGAACCTTTTGATATACAACTGTATTTCTTCTTTGCTGAGATTGATAGGAATTTTATCACGGCTTGCTCTGTTCACGCTTTGTCCCATTTCATGTTGCAGGAATTCTGTGGCGGCCTTCATTTGTTTCTTCTTTTCCTCTATAAGAAACCAAAAATTGCAAAATATCATCATGAATTTTACGATTGCGAATGTCAAGAAATATTCGAATATTCTCGAATACAAATATGCATTACATCACTAGTATGTTTGTCTTTTCAATTCGTGTTGAATTTAAAAGTTTCGATAACCAATCTGACTTACCTTCCGACCAATTGAGCTCCTCAGCCATAATGTCGACGACCTCTGGTAACGCCTCCTGAGCGGCCTGTACATTGAGAAAGGCCAAACGAACCCTCCTGGCTATCATATCAATGGCTGTCATTGCGTATTCGCGAACACCATACCTCACTTCGGCATCGATGTACGGGAACTCAGGGTGAAGTTTCTTTCCAATGATTGGCCACCTTTTACCTGGAAACATCAAGGCACTGATGTTGACAATGATGGGCGACCAAAATAAATCGCAAAGCTGTATAAACGTGTATGCGATTGTATAACGATGTATTGTCAATGACAAAATCTCATCTAATTGTGTTGTTTGAATTATAAAAAAGTGGGAACAGCCAAGGCGTGATCATTCATTTTGTTTCAGTTCAGTTTTTGATTTCGCAGCTAGTAATAGTAGTGGGCTAAGCTAAAGAGGGACTGGTTTTTTTTTCTTAACGAGGCTAATTTGTTCTGTTTCGGTTTTAGTGGCTTTAACTACCGATTACTGAAAAACGGTGTCAAGTAAGGCGATTCTGTATTTCACGTATTGAGGTATCAGTGTAGTTTTTTAGAGCTGCTGTTGATCCACTTGAACTAAATTTTGAGAAATATGTAAATTTCTAACATATGTAAGTTTAACCTATCTCTTACCAGTTAACGAGGCCATTTTAGCAACAGCAAACGCCCTATCGCCGTAAGACTTAGCCAAGTGCTGTGCAACCTCGCATTCCAATCCAAAGTCCTGCACCAGTCGAATATACATAGTGGGAGTCCAATCGTGGGGAGGGGGGGGGGCGAAGTTAGCAAGGCGTGAAGTTTGTGTATACTATTTTTTTTTGTGATACCATCGTCGATGTAGTTGAGGCAACAGAAAGGGGTATATTAATAGTATTATAAATAAGAAGGAGAAGATAAACAGCAAGTGAAACAGTGGAGTCTTTGGCATTCTAGGAGATGAAATAAAACATGTATCATTGTGATGTTTTCTCAAGTGAGATAAAGCAAATAAATACGAAATGTTTTAGCTCATTTGAAAGAGGAAAGAGAATCACTTTCGTTTGTCCAGTCTCTCCGATACGTACCAATATGCGCTTATCTTTTTAGTTCCAGTCACGCTATGGGATTTCGGAAATCGTACACGAAATATGCAATTGATTTTGAATTATCGCAAGGTTTTCGAAATTTCATTTTGACTTTAATGATAGCAGACTCATATTATTTATTTCGAAAGTCACTGTTGTTAAAAAATACGAATGAAACAGCAATCGGTACACAAAATATGCTAAAATGCAAAATAGGTTATTCTATTGATCTGTTATTTTTATTTTAAACGCAATGAAGAGGAATAAATACTGAATTAACAATTCGATTTATATTGTATATAATGTAGATATGAACCATCCTTGGGGTGAAAACAATTCAATTGAATTTTTGCATACGCCTCTGCATCTGATCAACAGAGAAGTATTTGTCGTATCAACACTATCAACATTAAATTTGAAAAGTGAGCTTAGCTTCAAGTAACGGTTGCTGATGATAAAGTTTCAAATGTCTATTTATTATACTTTTCGAGATGCAGCGCCAACTAATTTTTTTGAAATAGCTACTAATAATTAAAATGGACATCATTCGAGAGCAGATATTATTCGCTACTTTATTAATTTTAATACAAATCATCAAAAGTTATCACAAACAATCAATAGGTTATGGTTGATCCTTTCAAGAAAATATCTATAAAAAAAAAGTTGTGCACGGAGCACCACTCCTACCAACAGCAATACTCAATTCTGTTGTAACAATGGTTGAAACCGATGTAAAACTTGTTACAAAGCGAGAGTGTGTCGGTTATTAAACAGCAAGGTGATTATATATCAGCACACCTGACCAGGCAGAGAGGATTTTGATGAAGTCTGTGCGTTCGAGGGAGTTAAAGTTACCATGGTTCTGGATGTTTCAAAAATATTACTAGGAATATGTTCGAATATAAATTTACAGAAAAATGCAATAGGAAATTGGGCTAGAGGACCTACGAAAACCTCTCGTAAAATTCAGATTTCATTATTCCAAGAATTTTCTTTCTAAATGGATAACTAAGCGAAGGATACTGAGTGAATCTACTTGATTTCATTTCATTTCATTTTCACAATCTCAAATAGTGTTCGAAATGAATACCAACCTCCTCCCGATATGAGAAGCATCTTGTAAAATTCAAGAACTGACTTTTAATTATTCATATTTTCTTTTTCAAATAGCTGCAAGCTATTCAAGTTGCCTATGAAAAAATCTAGTTCAATAAAAACGATTTGGTCACGTACGCGAGAGGCGGAATCGGAAATCGATGACAGCAGCGAACAAGAGAATCCATCACCGGTGCCAAAACGAACGCCAGCCTTCTAGATTAACCAGTCCAGAGATAAACGCACGTGATGGCGTGTCAAGACGGTACTCGGAATTAGATTGTTTTGTTGAGGTGCATTTAATATTTCGGAGATAATTTAAGCTGGTTTAGATTGACGATTTGCTTTATCAAAATTGAGAATTTATAGTAAATAAAATAAATAGATGCTCTCACTTGGTGAAACTCCTACCATCATGCAGATGAAATAATTGTGTATCTGATACACAGTTTCACTGTTTTACAGTGACCCGTTTTGATCCATAATGAAGGCATCATCGTACTGTCAGATTTGACTGTTTATAAAGGCTATCCAGGTTAACTAACTAACTAGCTTCTGTTATGGATACAAAACTACAGCTCTCAAGTCTAGCATTCCATTTATGCTGTTTAGCTATTTTTCTATTAAATATTTTTTTTATTTTTCTGTCTATGTGAAATATTTTTTTAGCGACTGTGTTTGAACTACTGCTGAAGGAAACCCATAGAAAACATTAACAAATGTCCTTGAGATATTTCATGTTATAAAATATTTTATTTCTCAAGATATGTCATGTTTTAAGATATTCTATTCCTTAAGCAATTTCATTCTTCTTAATACATTCCATGACTTGAGATATTGTAAAAAATTGCTTTATTCGTGAAAGTGTGTTAAATACACAATTATTTTATCTTCAAAATAAATGTTGCCGAAATATGTAAAAAAAATCTATCTTTCTGTAGAGCTTCTGGAACATTATAGACTTTCTGATTTTGTTATTCTTTATTAAGCATTCCTGTGGATCGTGAATCGAATTTGAAAGTTGCAGTTTCAGTTTCACTCTTTTTTTAAATCCGTTTAAAAATGTACTCACCTTCAATAGCGGCATCGATCGTTTCCTCAGCCATCGATCTATATGTGGTCCACTTTCCACCAGCTATCGTTATTAGATTCGTAGGGCTAACGTGAATGATATGATTTCTTGCAAGTGATTGTGTATCTGGTTTATTAGGGTCTTTTACTAAAGGTCTTATACCACTCCATGCTGATAACACGTCTCCTCTTCTTACTAGAATTGAAATATAAAAACTTTCATATATCAGAATCGAACTAAATTACTGACTGCCTATTACTAGACGCGTTCGTTTCAGGCCTAATTATTTTTAATATCTGCATTTTATTAATATTATTAATCAATAGAAAATGTATAGTATTAGTCACACTACTTGCTGGAAGAAGTACGCTACTATTCACTATAACGAAAATATTTTATTGAGGTTGACAAATTAATAAAACAGCAAGTTTGAATCATCGTCCGAGATTTTCATATTCATTTTCGAAACCCTAACCTCACATTTACCATAAATTCAAAAGCATAGTCTATACATTATACATTCACACTCCATATTAATTTTTAGTTCTAATCTCTGAAAAAAAATATATTTGAACTTTAAATACCCCGATACAGGAAGGATTACATGAGGTAACGACCATACCACGCTGAGAACGCCGCCTCTCGTCCGATCGGCGAAGCTAAGCAGCGTCGGGCGCGGTTAGTACTTGGATGGGTGACCGCTTGGGAACACCGCGTGTCGTTAGCCTTTTTATTGACGTCAGGTCTATTGGACTTTGATCGAGTTGAAATATGAGGAATTCCCGAAGATAAAAGTTTTGCGAATTATAAAACTGAAAACGGATTCATGTGTGAAAAATATTTCCTTAATTCGATTTCAAACAACAGAAAATTTAAAAATTCGATTCGAATAATGATTTCTAAACTGATATTGCACAACGTTAATTTAATTGACATATTTTTTTTAAATAAAATACAAATAACATACCTTCCACATCAGGGTTCAGGTAATTTTTAACTTCTTCTAAAATAAATAAGATTTCATCTTCCGTCGGTTTAGGATTTCGTGTTACGTCGCAAGGTAAATCTGTTGTGCCTGCGATTGTGTGCTTCTGCCATGGCAGAAAAACATGTATAATTTGCAAATAACAAATTACAGTACAACCAGGTTATCGCGTCTTTGGTTTCAGCGTCAACAACTCCTGATATAAAAACAATTATTCACACTTAGACTCCCTCTCAATTTTCGGTGTTTGTCTGGCCTGCGACCGATCCTTGGGAATTTTAATTTTAAAATCTCTTGCCGGGTAAATTTGTTCTTTAGTTGCTGAGTCGAAATTTGAATCGCATCAATGAGATTTTCCTATCGAAGATCAAAGCGACACATTTTGAGTCTGGACGACAATGTCGCGATAATCAAAACGGTCGTAGGTGGAAGAAAGAAAGCATCTCATTTATCACTCGTAATATCGTTTTTCACCATCAACTGATCTCCATGTGTCGCCCTCTATGAGAATCTTCATTGGCAACTTACAATGTCCCTTACGACATCTGCCAACAAGGGTGAACTGATTTACAGCCCTTGTTCTTCGTAAACTCTTTTAGGATGTACCGTTTATCTCGGCTCATACTATCATAACTTGACTCGTTCATGAGATATATTTTTATTGGCGCAATATTCTGTATAGAACTAAAAAAAGTATTGGAATCTCGTAATAAAATTTATAATACCAGATAATTAAATAGAGATAGGAATAGATGCTCCCGGCTATTACCATGTTGCCACGTTTATTCTAACACTAGTTTGTCCTGATTGTGTTTTTAAAACAACACACATTACTGCATTCTACCTGAATAATGATAATGACAAAATGTTCATATTTCGGGAATTTTTGTAATATTTGAAGATTCAAGATTTTTAGAAATCCGAATCAGATTGGAAGTACAGCGTCAAATTGCTTTTTTAAATCTCGAGGCCATAGCTTGTTAAAGAACTGCTAGGAGATTATAAAAAAATGATAATATTTGTCATATTTTATCAATGGAGGCGTTAAACAAAATCTAGAGTTTTACCATACCCGGTAACGTAATGTGCACACCACTGCTAGGTGCGCAGATCTCCTTAATCTCAGGGTTGTCCATCTTCCTGATGCTATCTGTAAACGGCCCAGTCGCATTGATAACGCATTTTGCAGGCACGTCCCACTCCTTGCCCGTCATCTCGTCTTTGACGGACACCCCGCAGATCACCTCTTTGCCGTTTCGCTTCTCCTTCAGCAGTTTCGTCACGCTGACGTAATTTACTGTAGTAGCACCGTGTTTCGCCGCAGTCAAAGCTACTGCTAGATTCATTCTCGCATCGTCTTGCTGACCTAGAAGAATTCGCGTCGAAACATATATACATATGATTAAATTCTTCAATTTAACTTTGATAAAATATCTATATTAGGAAAAAAAGACGTCATCCTATTTTGTGATGTTATTATTGCAACCAACGTAGCTGGCTAGTATATGTGGGCCGACGTCTATGTTTGAACAATAAGTGACTGCAGTGTCGAAAATTAGCATGTAAGGATATATTTTTCAACGAGTTCTCTAGTATAGGAATGAAATACAACCAGGTTGTTTCAAAAGTAAACTATTTGTTAAATGGGAGATAGCGGAGCTGTTTAGCAAAAGACTAGCGTGAAATCAAAACATTTTATTGCAATAATATAATATATACATATACATCAACAAAATATCACTGAAATACTAACACTGTGCACCAGGCACCGAAATAAAATCATCGTCATCTTAATAGACATTCGCCTGATTTATAAAAAATATTCGTATTTACATCTCACGACAAAAAGACACGCCTCCTTTTTTGCCTTCTGTTTCTGCCATTCGCAAGGCGTTTCGTTAATGGACGCGATTCTTAGAGACCGCCTCCGCTCCTCTCAACTGATATCTTCTTTTTCAGCATTTCCTTTTCGTGCTTCTGTTCTTCTAGCTCCGCCATTCTAGCAAACCTGGAGTAGGTCACATGGCCGGATTTGATAGCAGACATCATCTGCAAGATGAGATGAAACTTTTAAATGATATGAAAAATCTCTAGAGTTGTCGACTATTTTTTTATAAAGCCACACTTCATTGCTTTTATCTGTATGGTTTTATTTAAGACTTTATATTTTGTATTCAATTGATAACATATTTTAACCAAGAGAAGTATACAAATGAACTACTGAACATTTCTAACAAATCAAGTAGTGCATATGTACTGAAAAACAATGATGTTATGTCTATCCTCTCAACTACTCATCTGTTTATTAGTATTATTAGTATTCAACGTGTGATTATACTAATTTCAACTAAAGATATAGCAATGGAAAAACATCAAAACTCAATCCAACTTCAAGTACTGCCTGGCATGCAAATCAAAATAAAAAAAACCAACACCAAGAAACTCTAATTTGCAATTCTAGAGCTAACAAGAAAGCTGTGTGCTTCAGGAATGTGTTAGCTGTATAGATGAAAATCCATGCAAACTGCAGAGTGGCCCTTTTCATACACAAAATCATAAAAAAATATTAACAAAGGCGTTATCGCATTATCTAAACAATAAACGTGATTCATCGTAAGTTTACCATTGACTTTGTATGAAATAGTAGGCAGACTGTCGTTATGCACCTTGAGGGGTGACCTGTTTGAAAAAGGAGTAGAAATAGAATGATCTTCAAAGTAATGAATTGTGTAGATTTTAAAATGTACGTCGATCATGAAGCATATCAATCTGGAGGCGATACAACTCTTGGACAGTGATGATATCCAGAAGAGTTTAAAGAAGATTAAACTTCTTGAACTAGCATTATTGTGCTTATTATTAGCGAAAGTGTTACTGTGATATATGTTTGAGTTACATATAAGCTCATTGTACTGATAGACTGAAGGAAAGATCGTGGGGAGCAGGATATAGTAACATGTAGATTCAGAAGTGGCTTCAGTTAGAATGAAAACGCGCCTTGATTTCTCACAGCTGCATTATTCATATATAAGGACTAATCTCTTTTCGCTAGGCCTATCTATTAGGCCATGATATTTTTGCAAAAAAGCTGTCTGATATTTCTATTTCGTTCAAATTTGTCACCGTTGTCCCTCTCTATAGTTCGCTCTATGGAGCGAGATGCAACACAAATTATTTTTCAGGAGAATTTCAAAGCAAAATGCGAATCGTAAAGAATTTTATGAATTAGCATTAGCATAAAAAAAGAACTTAGTAACGCAATATGATAAACAATGATTTTATTTCATTATTATTAATATGGCACTCTTTCCAGTAGCAACACTTGGAAATCTTTTGCAAAACTGACACTTGACATTTAATATTGACTGCAAACCATCGCGATTTCCAGACATGGTGTTATTAAAGAGATCACAACGCTCACAGAGGTTGCCTATAAGATTTTGTCCAAACTCTCAAACGATTTTCATTCAATTTTCGCTTCAATCATAGCCTCGATACATTTTCCATAACCGACCCTTGAACTTCACATCTCCGATTTAGTGTAGATAATAAAATTCATAGAGGGTGAAGAAGTAGGCAAAAACGTATCGACTGTGAAAGAAAGCATTTCGAAAAATTATAAATAAAATTTGTTTGACTTTGATCGCGTATCCTGCAATTGAAAAAGTAGATATCAACAAGGCCAGTATTGTGAGAATTGTTCCTGGACCACTCTGGCAAGGCAAACAAAAAAGAACAAAGCCAAACAAAATCAGAATACTCAGAAGAGAGAGTCAAACCTGTAGATACTCATCAAGTTCAACTTGTCCATTCATGTTCGTATCGATTTCTTTAAGAATCTCATGCAGTTCCTCTCCGGGTACGTCTTTTCCATCCTGTTGCTGTAAAGTATTGAAGAGGTTTTAGTGAGGGATACTTTGAACTCACCTGAAGATAATCAGCCATTTCCAGCTGTCCGTTATAGGTGGCGTTAATCTCGGACAATAGATGGTGGATTTCGTCGTCAGTTAGTTTCATACCTAATGACTAACATTACAAAAACATTAGTTCTTCGAAGTTGAGTGTTGTTTTTAAAAGAAGATACCAAACAAAATTGTAGGCATATACATGATTGACTTAAGCCAATCCAAACTATTTCTCAAACTAGAAAGCACTCTGGATGAGGCTTGCTTTAATTTTCCCCAAAAATAAGCATTTAAACACCACTGAAACTGTAACCCGATTATTGATTGCAATTTTCATGAATGCGCCTGAACTAAGTTAAAATGTGTTACCTTCAGACTTCTCCTAATGTCATTTATAGATACATATCCTTTCCTATCTTTATCAATAATCTGGAACCTCTTGATATACAACTGTATTTCTTCTTTGCTGAGATTGATAGGAATTTTATCACGGCTTGCTCTGTTCACGCTTTGTCCCATTTCATGTTGCAGGAATTCTGTGGCGGCCTTCATTTGTTTCTTCTTTTCCTCTATAAGAAACCAAGCATTGCAAAATATCATCATGAATTTTACAATTGCGAATGTCAAGAAATATTCGAATATTCTCGAATACAAATATGAATTACATCACTAGTATGTTCGTCTTTTAAATTCGTGTTGAATTCAAAAGTTTCGATAACCAATCTGACTTACCTTCCGACCAATTGAGCTCCTCAGCCATAATGTCGACGACCTCTGGTAACGCCTCCTGAGCGGCCTGTACATTGAGAAAGGCCAAACGAACCCTCCTGGCTATCATATCAATGGCTGTCATTGCGTATTCGCGAACACCATACCTCACTTCGGCATCGATGTACGGGAACTCAGGGTGAAGTTTCTTTCCAATGATTGGCCACCTTTTACCTGGAAACATCAAGGCACTGATGTTGACAATGATTGGCGACCAAAATAAATCGCAAAGCTGTATAAACGTGTATGCGATAGTATAACGATGTATTGTCAATGACAAAATCTCATCTAATTGTGTTGTTTGAATTATAAAAAAGTGGGAACAGCCAAGGCGTGATCATTCATTTTGTTTCAGTTCAGTTTTTGATTCCGCAGCTAGTAATAGTAGTGGGCTAAGCTAAAGAGGGACTGGTTTTTTTTTCTTAACGAGGCTAATTTGTTCTGTTTCGGTTTTAGTGGCTTTAACTACCGATTACTCAAAAACGGTGTCAAGTAAGGCGATTCTGTATTTCACGTATTAAGGTATCAGTGTAGTTTTTTAGAGCTGCTGTTGATCCACTTGAACTAAATTTTGAGAAATATGTAAATTTCTTATCTCTTACCAGTTAACGAGGCCATTTTAGCAACGGCAAATGCCCTATCGCCGTAAGACTTAGCCAGGTGCTGTGCAACCTCGCATTCCAATCCAAAGTCCTGCACCAGTCGAATATACATAGTGGGAGTCCAATCGTGGGCTCCTACCAGCTGCAAGTTCTCAGTCTGACTTTTTGTTAGTTCAGGGGTCAAGTTGCAAGCTGAAAGTCAAAAAATAGATTAAATAGTGTTTGTATTTACATTACTTATTATATCTGACGAGGGAGTATCTAAACCTCAGTCTTGGGGGGGGGGCGGAGGTAGCAAGGCATGAAGTTTGTGTATACTATTTTTTGTGATACCATCGTCGATGTAATTGAGGCAACAGAAAGGGGTATATTAATAGTATTATAAATAAGAAGGAGAAGATAAACAGCAAGTGAAACAGTGGAGTCTTTGGCATTCTAGGAGATGAAATAAAACATGTATCATTGTGATGTTTTCTCAAGTGAGATAAAGCAAATAAATACGAAGTGTTTTAGCTCATTTGAAAGAGGAAAGAGAATCACTTTCGTTCGTCCAGTCTCTCCGATACGTACAAATATGCGCTTATCTTTTTAGTTCCAGTCACGCTATGGGATTTCGGAAATCGTATACGAAATATGCAATTGATTTTGAATTATCGCGAGGTTTTCGAAATTTCATTTTGACTTTAATGATAGCAGACTCATATTATTTATTTCGAAAGTCACTGTTGCTAAAAAATACGAATGAAACAGCAATCGGTACACAAAATATGCTAAAATACATAATAGGTTATTCTATTGATCTGTTATTCTTATTTTAAACGCAATGAAGAGGAATTAATACTGAATTAACAATTCGATTTATATTGTATATAATGTAGATATGAACCATCCTTGGGGTGAAAACAATTCATTTGAATTTTTGCATACGCCTCTGCATCTGATCAACAGAGAAGTATTTGTCGTATCAACACTATCAACATTAAATTTGAAAAGTGAGCTTAGCTTCAAGTAACGGTTGCTGATGATAAAGTTTCAAATGTCTATTTATTATACTTTTCTAGATGCAGGGCCAACTAATTTTTTAGACCAGGCAGAGAGGATTTTGATGAAGTCTGTGCGTTCGAGGGAATTTACAGAAAAATGCAATAGGAAATTGGGCTAGAGGACCTACGAAGACCTCTCGTAAAATTCAGATTTCATTATTCCAAGAATTTTTTTTCTAAATGGATAACTAAGCGAAGAATACTGAGTGAATCTACTTGATTTCATTTCATTTCATTTTCACAATCTCAAATAGTGTTCGAAATGAGTACCAACCTCCTTCCGATATGGTAAGCATCTTGTAAAATTCAAGAACTGACTTTTAATTATTGATATTTTCTGTTTTGAATAGCTGCAAGCTATTCAAGTTGCCTATGAAAAAATCTAGTTCAATAAAAACGATTTGGTCACGTACGCGAGAGGCGGAATCGGGAATCGATGACAGCAGCGAATAGAAGAATGCATCACCGGTACCAAAACGAACGCCAGCCTTCTAGATTAACCAGTCCAGAGCTAAACGCTACGTGAAGCTGTGCTGTGCTGTGTGACGGCGTGACGGCTCGACCCGGCCGGGTTCATATTTTGAAGAAATTAATTTCCTCTCTGATGCTCTATCAAGAGTACGTGGTGGCGTGTCAAGACGCAAATATCCTTGACACACGTACAACTGCCGGTACTCGGAATTAGATTGTTTTGTTGAGGTGCATTTAATATTTCGGCGATATTTTAAGCTGGTTTAGATTGACGATTTGCTTTATCAAAATTGAGAATTTATAGTAAATAAAATAAATGCAGATTGTAGATGCTCTCACTTGGTGAAACCCCTACCATCATGCAGATGGAATAATTGTGTATCTGATACACAGTTTCACCGTTTCACAGTGACGCGTTTCGATTTATAATGAAAGCATCATCATACTGTCAGATTTGACTGTTTATAAAGGCTATCCAGGTTAACTAACTAACTAGCTTCTGTTATGGATACAAAACTACAGCTCTCAAGTCTAGCATTCCATTTATGCTGTTTAGCTATTTTTCTATTAAATATTTTTTTTATTTGTCTGTCTATGGGAAATATTTTTTTAGCGACTGTGAACTACTGCTGAAGGAAACCCATAGAAAACATTAACAAATGTCCTTGAGCTATTTCATGTTATAGATTATTTTATTTCTCAAGATGTCATGTTTTAAGATATTCTATTCCTTAAGCAATTTCATTCTTCTTAATACATTCCTTGACTTGAGATATTGTAAAAAATAGCTTTATTCGTGAAAGTGTGTTAAATACACAATTATTTCATCTTCAAAATAAATGTTGCCGAAATTTGTAAAAAAAATCTATCTTTCTGTAGAGCTTCTGGAACGTGATAGACTTCCTGATTTTGTTATTCTTTATTATGTATTCCTGTGGATCGTGAATCGGATTTCAGTTTCACTCTTTCGCTCGAAGTTTCAGTCTACTAGAGAATAGTATGATTGTTTGTTGGGGATATTTCTGTAAAACGGGATATAAATCCGTTGAAAAATGTACTCACCTTCAATAGCGGCGTCGATCGTTTCCTCAGCCATCGATCTATATGTGGTCCACTTTCCACCAGCTATCGTTATTAAATTCGTAGGGCTAACGTGAATGATATGATTTCTTGCGAGTGATTGTGTATCTGGTTTATTAGGGTCTTTTACTAAAGGTCTTATACCACTCCATGCTGATAACACGTCTCCTCTTCTTACTAGAATTGGAACATAAAAACTTTTAGATATCAGAATCAAACTAAGTTACTGACTGCCTATTCCTAGACGCGTTCGTTTCAGGCCTAATTATTTTTAATATCTGCATTTTATTCATGATTATTAATCAATAGAGAATGTATAAGATTAGTCACACTACTTGCTGAAAGAAGTACGTTACTATTCATTCTAATGAAAATATTTTATTGAAGTTGACAAATTAATAAAACAGCAAGTTTGAATCATCGTCCGAGATTTTCATATTCATTTTCCAAACCCTAACCTCACATTTACGATAAATTCAAAAGCATGGTCAATACATTTACACTTCATATTAATTTTTATTTCTAATATCTGAAAAAAAATATATTTGAAGTTTAAATATCCCGATATAAGGAGCATTACATGAGGTAACGACCATACCACGCTGAAAACGCCGCCTCTCGTCCGATCGGCGAAGCTAAGCAGCGTCGGGCGCGGTTAGTACTTGGATGGGTGACCGCTTGGGAACACCGCGTGTCGTTAGCCTTTTTATTGTCGTCAGACTTTGATCGAGTTTGAAATATGAGGAATTACCGAAGAGTGAAAATTTGCGAATTATAAAACTGAAAACGGATTAATGTTTGAAATATTTCCTTAATTCGATTTCAAACAACAGAAAATTTAAAAATTCGATTCGAATAATGATTTCTAAACTGATATTGCACAACGTTAATTTAATTGACATATTTTTTTAAATAAAATACAAATAACATACCTTCCACATCAGGGTTCAGGTAATTTTTAACTTCTTCTAAAATAAATAAAATTTCATCTTCCGTTGGTTTAGGATTTCGTGTTACGTCGCAAGGTAAATCTGTTGTGCCTGCGATTGTGTGCTTCTGCCATGGCAGGAAGAAGATAACTCTTCCATCACTGGTTGCCGGATCAAGTAGGCCCATCTGTTCGGGACTGTAGTAACCTGAAGTAAAAAAAACATGTATAATTTGCAAATAAAAAATTACAGTACAACCAGGTTATCGCGGCTTTGGTTTCAGCGTCAACAACTCCTGATATAACAACAATTATTTTCACTTAGACTTCCTCTCAATTTTCGGTGTTTGTCTGGCCTGCGACCGATCCTTGGGAATTTTAATTTTAAAATCTCTTGCCGGGTAAATTTGTTCTTTAATTGCCGAGTCAAAATTTGATTCGCATCAATGAAAGATCGAGATTTTCCTATCGAAGTTCAAAGCGACACATTTTGAGTCTGGACGACAATGTCGCGATAATCAAAACGGTCGTAGGTGGAAGAAAGAAAGCATCTCATTTATCACTCGTAATATCGTTTTTCACCATCGACTGATCTCCAAGTGTGGCCCTCCATGAGAATCCTCATTGGCAACTTACAATGTCCTTTACGACATCTGTCAACAAGGGTGAACTGATTTACAGCCCTTGTTCTTCGTAAACTCTTTTAGGATGTACCGTTTATCTCGGCTCATACTATCATAACTTGACTCGTTCATGAGATATATTTTTATTGGCACAATATTCTGTGTAGAACCAAATAAAGTATTGGAATTTCGTAATAGAATTTATAATACCAGATATTGCGTTTTCTTGATAAATGAGAAATATCAAAAAAAGTTGGTAGCAGGTTATAAATAGAGATAGGAATAGATGCTCCCGGCTATTGCCATGTTGCCACGTTTAGTCTAACACTAGTTTGTCCTGATTGTGTTTTTAAAACTACACACATTACTGCATTCTACATGAATAATGATAATGACAAAATGTTCATATTTCGGGATTTTTTGTAATATTTAAAGATTCAAGATTTTTCGAAATCCGAATCAGATTGGAAGTACAGCGTCAAACTGCTTGACGCCCTTTTTTAAATCTCGAGGCCATAGCTTGTTAAAGAACTGCTAGGAGATTATAAAAAAATGATAATATTTGTCATATTTTATCAATGGAGGCGTTAAACAAAATCTAGAGTTTACCATACCCGGTAACGTAATGTGCACACCACTGCTAGGTGCGCAGATCTCCTTAATCTCAGGGTTGTCCATCTTCCTGATGCTATCTGTAAACGGCCCAGTCGCATTGATAACGCATTTTGCAGGCACGTCCCACTCCTTGCCCGTCATCTCGTCTTTGACGGACACCCCGCAGATCACCTCTTTGCCGTTTCGCTTCTCCTTCAGCAGTTTCGTCACGCTGACGTGATTTACTGTAGTAGCACCGTGTTTCGCCGCAGTCAAAGCTACTGCCAGATTCATTCTTGCATCGTCTTGCTGACCTAGAAGAATTCGCGTCGAAACATATATACATATGATTAAATTCTTCAATTTAACTTCAGTTTAATCTTTGATAAAATATCTATATTAGGAAAAAAAGACGTCATCCTTTTTTGTGATGTTATTATTGCAACCAATGTAGCTCACCATCATAATAAACGATTCCGCCGACTAGTTTATCGCCTCGTAACATCGGGAATAGTTCCAATGCATTTTTCTTGGACAGGAAATAGGAAGACTTCAGTGTTTTGCCTCCCGCTACAACATCGTACGCTTTGATACCGACCCAGTAGTAAGGTACTTGCCACCATCTGAAATAAACAACTGTATGGAATTTTTATATCAAAATAAAACAATTCTATTACACTACAGCATGTTGTTGAAAATATGAGTTTATGCTTGAAAAATTTGATAATGGGCACAGTAAGAACACCTTCAATATCCTATCCGGAGACGAAACATGATTATACCATTATGATCCCGAAACTAAACAGCAATCATTAGTTTGGTGCTTTGAAAGTGAACAGCCTCCAACAAAAATTCGTCGTTCCAAGAGTGTTGGAATGAAAATGGTCGCATCTTTTTTTTCTAAAAGTGGATACATCACAACGGTAGCGTTGGAAAATCAAAGGCAGTTACTTCTGAATGATATATAAAGAAATGAATTCCTGTAGCAATCCAAGAACTACACAAGAGCCGTCCAAAGACTGGCCTGCGGGGTATTCAATGGCACCATGACAACGCACCCGCCCAAAGCGCCACTAGAACACTCGATTTTTTTGTTGAACAGGGTGTCAAACTGTTGCCTCACCCACCTCCAGACCTAGCTCCGTGCCACTTCTTCTTATTCCCTAAGATCAAAGAAAAGTTACGAGGTCGCCATTTTCCCACCGATGACGAGGCATTTGAGGAGGAAATTAGCAACCTCTCAAAAGAACGTTAGTCACAAGAATTTGACAAGTGTTTTTACCGAATGCGTAAATATATAAAACAAAAGTTTAAAAAAAAACCTTGTAGTTTTTCTGTATCAGCGTGACCTTCGTATTAGTCTTTTAACACTTACTTATATACAGGCAGCATGATGGGAAGAGGATGCGCCAGATGTGGTGCTTGTCGGAGCATGGTCGCTCTTTCGTTTAAAGCCTCTTTGACCATTCTGTATTGCTCTATGTCCAGCTGCATGATGGCCTTCTGGAGGTATCGGACCCCACCGTGGATCAGCTTTGTGCTACGACTTGATGTACCGCTGGCAAAATCCTCTGCCTCAACCAGCGCAGTCTTCAGTCCTGGAAAAATGTATTAAGGACCTAGCAGATACGTGATGGCTTTGTCTGTATGGGTTATGGCAAGAGTACGGGTACTGAGTGTCCTCCATCACATTGTGCCTAGAATGCAAGCGGTTGTGGGTTCGATCCCCACTGGCGAAAAAATGTTTCCGAATGTTAGCTATCGAGCTAACTATGATTCGCCCTTAAAAGTATGGCAGTTCGCGACGAGATATAACAGTATTGCCATTGCATATTTGGGGTATACAGTTGGTTGTAGATAATATTATTATATTATAATATTAGAGGTATGCTCTCCACTATACAGCAGACACGCATGTTTCGTCTTTAGCCTAGACTCGTCAGTATAGCCTGCCGGTCTAACTGTAGAGAGCAGACGTGCGGTATCACACAGACCAGGTGTTGGGACCTTTGACTTCGTGAGGTTTCCAATGGGCGTCCCCATAGAGATGAGTTGATTAAATTATAAGTTAGATAAATTTCATACCTCGCGTACAGGCATCTAACGCACATCCAGCTCCAGTGGCTCCACCACCAACGATGACAATGTCGAAGGATTCCGCCTGAAGTGATTTGATCTGCTCATCTCTCGTTGGTAGGATTCGCTTTGGTGTTAATCTATTCTGTTTCGCTTGCACTTCTGGCCACTGTAAGAGATGATGTTTCACATGAAACTACTACAGCTTTTAAAATAAAACAAGTGAAATAAATTAGCCCCTTTGTACTAATTTTTCGCTTTTATGCACGACAGGCTAGCAGCAGTCCTCAGATAACACCGTCTCACCGCCCCGCGCTGCTTGTATCTTGTGTAGTGGCCTGCGTTTAACGTTCACTCGCGATCGTAAATTGGTGCCTTTGTAGGGAATCTGACAACAGCGGACAGACTAGTTTCATGCAGAACGGCATCGTCGCAGCGTTTCGGTGATTCATAATTCATTCAACAGCTAGCAACGACGATAGAAAGAACGGCTTTTACGAACATTATAAAAAAATTTGAACCCGCCAAAAAAAAAAAGAAAGTTATCAGTGCCTCAGAAAAATCTAAAAACGGAGTTTAAGTGTTTTGAATTATTTGTTGTCTTTATGATTTTCGAAACTGACATTAACTGAACTGAAATCCGATAAAAATATCCAGTAAACTGAAGCCTCAACAACACATTTCAATAAAATATTAAATCGTTCAGCATCCACTAAAAATCAAAATTAAAACGGTATAATACCAATTTTATTTTCAGTTTTGGATACCCATTTTTTGCGTGTTATTCGCCTCATTCAGACTTGCGAGACTGTGAGTATAAATAGTTGATATAATTTTGCTGTTGGGATGAGATCCAGCTTTGTCACGATGCCTGATCACTTTCAGCAAGTGATTATAATAAGGTACGAAAAATTTCCATCTGGCTTATATTTGTGCTCTGATTCTGTGGCTAATAAAAATATTATATTTTTCTATTTGATCATGATAATGACGTTCATGGATTTGTATATTAATTCGCCGTTGGAGACTATCTAGTCCAATTTGCAGCTTCCCAGATGATAGCACCCTTATTTTCTACATGGATCCAGGAAAACCACTATAATCCTGAGAAATCTCACATCGCCGGCAATTTACAGAGGCGTATACAAGGGGGGTAACAGACGTGATTACCCCCAAGATTTATGACAAACAATTTAATTCCATTGTCTCTTCCCAAGGAATGATTGATTCATATCTAAATTTGAGTTACGTAATCGTCATAAAACCATATTGTTAATTCATATATATATATATATATATATATATATATATATATATATATATATATATATATATATATATATATATATATATATATATATTGAACGCACTAATTTAAACCGTTACCATAAGCTTATAGCTTTACTTACTATAGATTGTCTATCTTCTTTCAACAATAAATAGGTGGCTAGTCCAGCTCCTGTTACTCCCGCTATGCTTCCCACAGCGATTTTCTTCAAAGTTGAAGCCATGCTGAAACAGTTATCATTGATTGAAGACATTGCATGGGTTTTGATCATTCGACATGATAATATTTACAATATATGATAGTCATCATCAATAATAATAGACTTCTGATCTTTGAAATGACGTTTCTCATTATTTTTGTATACTTGCTATCTTATTCACTATAAAT
This sequence comes from Bruchidius siliquastri, assembly GCA_949316355.1. Classification (NCBI taxonomy): domain Eukaryota; kingdom Metazoa; phylum Arthropoda; class Insecta; order Coleoptera; family Chrysomelidae; genus Bruchidius; species Bruchidius siliquastri. The sequence goes on along the minus strand of OX438535.1, from coordinate 35,908,701 downwards.
TAATTATATACAGGGGATGTCAATGATTTGGACCGATGAGTGTTTTCCATGTAGATTGTAGATGCTCTAATTGGTGTAAAAGTTGTGTAATTAACACACAGTTTCACAAATGAAACTCTTACTATCAGTGACCTGTTTCGATTTATATTTAAAACATCGTCGGATTGTCAGCTAACAAGCAATGAGATATCGAAAACAACAAAAACGGTGAATGATAATCAAGTATCCAGTATAGCTAATAGGTAAGCACCTAACTTACGATCATATTTAATAAACTCAAAGGAGCAAGAACCAAATATGGGTAAGTCACGTGGTTATAGGATTTTATGTGCCTTCTGTAATGCTGTTTATATAGGTCACTTACAACAAGGTACAGAGAACAAGTGCCTTCAAAAACCACCATCCAGAAAGATCAAATTTTGCCAAACAGTTACTAGATACTAATCATAAAGTTGGCAACAAGAATAGAATGAGTGTACTTCATACTTGTAATAAAACACATGATTTAAACTTCATGGAACATTGGAGATTCAAAAATATCTGCAAAACCTGACTTCATTGTAGTAAATGAACAGACTGATCTTATACACTCAATTTTTATCGATACACTGCTATGTTTCCATCTATTTGTATTCTAGGTTAAATTACTCTTGGAAGATCTTAAGTTTTAGAATGTATTAAGAAGAATGAAATAGCTTAAGGAATACAATATCTTAAAACGTTCGCAGTCAAATCTGACAGTCCGACGATGATTCAAATATAAATCAAAACGCGTCACTGAAAGAGAGGGTTTCATTTGTGAAACTGTGTTAATTACACAACTTTTTATCTACATAGGAATATCAGATTTGACTATTTACAAAAGGCTACGATAGTCACTGATTCCATCACTGACAATGATGTTAATGATAATAATAATTATATGAATCTATATAGTTCTCATACGATCTGTATAATCTTTCCATACAGCCGAGAAACTACATATGACTACTCCTGGTATGCTTCCATGACTATTACATGTTTACCCTTATCCAGTTGCCTGGATAGTATTAACACGCGAATTAAATAATTTTGTATTTTCGTGCGTGATACTACGAGTGTATAATGATAAGATCAATAAATCACCTTGACCAGATAATCTTGGCAACTATTTCCTCGTATCTAAAATTCTGACATTGAACTCACGTTTTACGAGCTCGAATAATAATTATATTTATTGCTTTCAAGTATGAAGGGTTATTATGAATAGTATAATCAGCCGGAATACTACATTTGAAAAAAAATGAAAACTGATGCCCGTCAAAAGTTCCAGGCCACGCTTTTCGAATGGTTTGTAATATACTAAAAATGCAGTATCCAGTGCAGTCACCAAAACCACAAAAACATTCTTATTCACATCTCTTGATGATGGCGATAGAAGGAGACAGAAAATATTAAATGGGATGTGGGGGTTGAATGACACTAATGACAGTTACACAACTGGCATTTAGATTTTTTTAAAGTTCCTTTGCAAAAGCTTTCCGAATAAATCAATAGGCGATCGCTGATGTCTCTACAATTTTCACGAATTTATGTCTAATGATGATGATGATGTTTATGATGATGATACTGTGCAAAAAACGTAAGATCTCGCAAACCTCGCGTTGTTCCTATTTTGAGAAATCCCTTTGAACAAGTCGTTACTTAACCTCACATTTCTCTTATGACATTTTGGTGTTATTTTCACCTAATATGCTTTTATGGCATTGAAAAATCATTCAAGTGATCCAGAAATGTTGGTGGACAGTATAAATTACTATTATCGTATATTAAGACTATATTTGTGTAGTGACTGTGATTTACTGAATTACATACTTTCGGTTGTCTTTAGAATGAGGTATAGAAAGCATCCTTAATCGACATGATACTAAACTGTTACATAATTGATAGATAGTAAATCCGCATTACTAAACATACTATCCCAAGATAACGATACTCTGATATCATTGTTACACAAGTAAATTATTAAGTCTGGAATCAAGGTCATATTTTATTTTATAATTACCGCAAATAATGGAACATTTTTGTCATACATCAATGATATACAGCATAGATACTGCAAACTCGTAATGGATATTCACATAATTCTCCAGTTCTGGTGTAACCCAACACGCTGAGTAGTGTGCGTTGAACGTGAGAAAGTAGTGTAAAGATTGTCAAATGCATAGGTGGGCAATTCTCAGCAAAAGTACTGAATAATTCAGTATCTACTACAAATAATGATTTTAAAATTCTACAGGTCTCTAGATTTTTTTGCTATCGGATATAATCATAACATTGTATTGCATTGTATGAATCGATTAGGAGATAATATGCAATACAGAGAAACGATCACAGTTTACGCACATGAGAGATAGATGAATTCTAATCAACTCAAATAATTATTAGCGAATGAGAATTTCAATTATCATTAGCAAAGCAGAAACTCCAAGTGTTTTGCTCTTTGAACTCTGGGAGTAAAATGTCCGAGCTAGGAAAAATAGACTCCTATTTCATATATAGTAGACCATCCTTTACTATACTAGCTACACCTTTCTCTTTCTATCTTTCTTGCTATACTCTTAGCGTTCAGACCAACACAGCCTCACAAAGCGCCGCTCGACACAATTTCCTCGCGTTGGTTTAATCAGGCACTGTATAATGAAATAATTTCACATGGACGGAAGCAGGCTTGTTGTATTTATTCAATCGTTTGTCAGATTTTCTGTTCATTGAACTATATGAAGTGATTGACAAACAGTTATTATAAACTGTTTTGGATTGTAAATCTAATTTTGGAACGTAACAGATTTAATGTAGTTCAGGGTAATTTAGTCACCTTGACCAAGAATAACGTTATATGGAACGAATGTCAGTAATCAAATAATAAAAAGTGCGTCAAGTAAGTTGAGCTCCAAATTTCGGTTGTAATTAATTAATACTAATGGAACATGAAGAAGTTTTGTAGTTTCTAAAAATCAGACAAATGATAGCGGAATTATCAATAACGGAAATTATTAAGAATTTCTTCTGCGATGCCCCTCAAAAAAAGGAGTTGATGGTCCAAAATAAATGTTTGAGTTGCAGGGTGTGGTGGAAAACTAAAAGAAGTATTCATCACAGGCTTTCCATCACATGAACTGTTTTTACTTGTTTGTGGAAAAGTAAGATTATATTTTTACAATGCTCTCAAAATTCTTGTTGTACGTACTGGAAAATGGGTTGATTAAACACATTAAAAATATCTAGTCAAGCTATTTGATATTTTTGATGTGTTCCTCCTGTCAATAACAACCAGTAGTATAAATTTCAAAACATCAACCTACTACATTTCTCAAACGTGATAAAGATGAGTATCACTATCACTATTGCTCCAGGTCAAGATCTGACCCAATATTCAATCGTCCGCGGTTTACAATATAACAAATTGCTAATTAAATACGGAATTGATTTGCTTGATCTGAATCTAAAATGCTCAAATGTTGTGACTTGTAAAAAATCGATGTTTCGCAATATCCAAAATCTATATAATAATGTTACAAACAGATTGAGTTCGATATCCTATACGATATATAAACGAGATCTGATATCTAGAGACCTCGAAAAATAGGTTCTTTATGATTTTCATAGTTCACAGCTTCGAGATATTACAATTTCATTGAGGGGAAGCATTTCAATATTTTGACCAGGGGGAGGCATTTTTGTGTGATAATTTATCTTTCAAAACATTAACTCTAAATAATATAGGAGTCAAAAGTGCATTTGCTATCAAGAAATTCAGTTATAGAGGGTGTTAATTAAGTATAAAAGACCGACAGTTGTCATCGGGAAGCATGACCAGCTGATTTGGAAAATATTTCTCATTCAAGGTTTTTTTTTGTCAAACGTCAAATTCTCATTCCGGAGCGAGAATGTTGAATTAGAATGAACTTAACTACGATTTGGCAACAGTCATTCATGATACCACGGTTCTCACCGTAAAATTTGGGCGTTCAATCTTTTAGGTATAGTATTCTCATGATGGGTATTTTCTCTCTGTAGTCAACTGGGTATTTCACGAATAAATATTTTCTCAAACTAAACATTCCGGGAGTAGCGCGCTGTGCTTGATAGTAAAGCAATTACAAAAATATAGCGCAAGTTTTGCAAGAATTTTTTTATGAATACACCTACTTAGATACGCTTGTAGGTTTTGAACGCGCAGTTCATTGACCCACACATTGTCCTAAAATCCAAGTTTTCCATGGAAATTCCTCCTAGACCTTCATTTAACTTTTATCTATTTTAAACAACTTTGAAAACGTTAGTCAATGTCACGAGATCTTCCATCGTCTACTCTATTACAATGATTCCTACAACGTAATTCACACTTACCTTAATTATCGGCCTCGCCTCGTATTTCCAAGTTGTAATCGATCTGCTACTATAAATCACTAGGATTCATTCATATTTTCTTCGTCAGAGCCTATTGTGTAGTTAAATTTTCGGTGTTTGTAAAGGTTATGTGTGTTATGTAAACGAGAGACGAGTAGCGCAAGGTCGCGAATCGTCGATGTGCGGATTCGCGATGAGACTGGCGGACGGCGGAGGTCGTCGTCGTCGTCGCCACAGATCATCAGAATTTTATGTCGCGTTGAGCGCCAACGACGACGTCGAAGCTTATTCGCGAGCGCGATTTCGCGACAGGGGAGCAGCAAGTCGGCGCACGTGTGGGGCGACGCTACGATGCCAGCTTTCTTGCACTGCGATGCCAGTCTGGTGATCAGTGGCGGATGGTGCATAGGCGCTGATCTCAAAAAACTCAAATACATAGTTGTGTTGATTATTTATGTTTCAACTCGGCATTTTCTCGGCGGTTTTACTATAACAAGGAACAAATCCTTCGACAGCGGCCCCGCGAACTAAACCTGGATCGTGTACGTATTTGTTGGCGCTGAATGCGAATATGATCATTAGAAAAGCGTACCTTATAAGTAAAATTCTATTTTGAGGAAGGTAAGAGTTGGTCAAGGGAGCCCCACAAAGCCGAAAATTGTCATCACTCTACCAAAATTTTCGTCCTGTTTCGAAAAAATCGGTTTTTATTAAAAATTTTCGGAGGTATCCTTTACGTAAATATCGCCTGGGAAAATAAAACACAAATATGGAGATAGGAACCAAAAGATAAAATTTATTTTCAATATAATACAATTGAATCGTAAAACATTGGAATAAAAATAATATCAATACATATAAATATCCTAAATTGCAATACCAGACGTATCTGGTATCTCACTTGTGTGTCATATTTTCCTTAATTCATTGTGAATGTAGTATCTACATGTACCCGTATTGCATATGCTACAAAAATGTGTTTAATGAGCATAATTAGTAACTATCAGTATTTATATGTCACCTTTCTAACATATACTTTCTCCACTATATCCTTCAACTTGCGATTGTTCGGTAGCAGAAAATCAATAGGCTTCTCACATCCATGATTTCAAAGTTGTAACATCTGTAAAGGGAGAGTAAGAATCAACATTTGTAGCTGTGTCTCTATCACTTCTATGGCTTTCGAAAATCATCTGGACGTGTGTATGATAATTTTTACCCAAAAAGGATAATTTTTTGAGCATTTAACGATTGTGAAATAAACTATAATTTGGATAAATTTTGGATTTTGTAAACATGTTCCACTATCAGTTTTTGTGAAAACCTATTTGATGCAAATTACAGAAAAAGGGTTTCATGGTAGAACCACCTTAACTTGTAAAGTGTGACTTTAGCTTTAGTTATATTAACAGACTCACCAGCAGAATACAGAACCTCAGGGCATGGCAGACAAATATATGTAACCTAAATTTTAGATAATACTGTTATGAAAACATCTTCTTGATCTTTTGACTGCTATATCTCACACTTTTTACAATGCCTGCTGTCAAGATACCTTTCAGGCTCTGACTTACTGAGGATTTCCATACAATTTCACCTATGCATTGATTGACTATTTCCCCACAGTCTGGGTCTACTGCCAGAGCTCTCAATACATCCTCTGTATCTTGTCTGAACGTCCCTTTGTTCCAAAATCTATAACATAAAATTTACAGATACCTAATGTGAATCACCATTCATAATAACTTAGAGAGGTTATTGAGGGGATTGAAATTGAATCCTACCTGGTTAGTGCTTTCTGAGGCCACCTTGGCAACTGTTCCAAGTGATGCAGCTTTGCCATAGAGCTTTTATCTTGAGCACAATACATAGCTGGTTGATTGGGATCGTGCTCGTCATATTTTATCATTTCTTCGGAATGTTTTCTCTCTTCCGCAAAAGCAGCAAACTCAACATAATCTGGCAGACTCAGAATAAAATCTCTATATAAATTCCTAAAGCTTAACAGCTGTGGTTTAACTATGTTCCTTACTTTGTTCTTATTCTCACCAAATGTCATTCTAAAGTCTCCAGTGTAACTCAAACTAGATACTGTGTGGTAAAAATCATATTCTGTGAATGCAGCAGGTAATATTAAGAGAGCTGCATGAACAGCAGACTGTAGGTTCAGCTGTAAGGCAGTTTCTAATTCAGTACTTGAAGGTTTCATAATAATCTCTACGGGTTTGTGCAGTCTGCCTGCCAAATATAAATCTGACCACTCTAATAGATCAGTCTCTAAGTCTTTGGTTGCTATGACTCCATATTTTATCCAGATTCCATCCATAGGTACCAAGGTATTGAAATACACCTAAAACAATATAATCATTGTACCCAAGTAAATCTAGTTTATAAATATCTTTCTACATTGAATTCATGCTATGTTTCATATACTTTTCATGTATTTGAGATTGATGAATACCAATTAATCCATATTTTTATTTCAAAATGCCAGAATACAGGCCTTTCGAAGTGTTGTCGAATATTTGCCTAAATTATAAATTGCTCAGTCTCACAGATTCACATTACCAATTAAGGTTTAAAAAACGTTATTTCAAGACACATCAACTTAACTACAGACTAGATGGACATTATTCTTTCTCACTCAACCCTGTAGCATAATGATATTTAAATGAACTCGATAGATATCTACCTTGGCTCCAAAATTTTCTTGATAGTTGGCTACAAATTCATGCCCAAAATACTTTAAGGCACTATAGTGGGATGGATTTTTGCGTATATTTGCCTCATGCCACAAAGCAGGGTTATTCACGGAGAATATCAAATCTATCATATTATCTTTCTTGTTCGCCAACTGCTTCTTCACAGCAGAGCCATAGGCGAAACAGAAACTGAAATTTTGTGGGAATTTCGATAGGATCCGCTTGTATAGCGGTGGTACAATTGTCACTTTTGTCGGCATATTTTTCGACTGTTATCAACTATATCTATAGAATTCCATCAAAGATACGTTTTATATCTAATGCAGTTTAAATAATTATTATCACAGATAAATAAAAGAATAACCTAACCAAAAAAGTGCTACATTCCAGCCGTCATTGACAGCTGTAGACGGTAATGAGTCACAAGCCAATAAGCCATCTCTATCCGACTCCATAAGAAAAATTAATCAAGTATTTAAAGTTGATGTATTATATCGTTCTGATTGTAGTGATCTAAGTCATGTTAACTGATTAACACATTTTTATAATGTATTCTTTGTTTCACAAGCACTTCCCTATTGAAGAAATGATTCGGTTACCGATTCATTAATAGTTTCGCACATCACGAAATGTCATGCATCCACCACTGACGATAAAAGTTGTTCTATTTCGTGTGCGCCAAATTCGAACGTTTGTATCTGCGTATTCAGTTAGATACAAACAAAAAAGTTTGTTGGAAACTATTGCCCGAAATGTCTTCTAAGAAATCAACAAAGTTTTTCTTGGAAACAGCAATTCCGGATTATAGAAAAATCAGAAGTTTTCCGAAAACAAACAACGGTTGTTTTACACCGTACGAAATATCTGACTTCAGCCAAGACACTTATAAAATAAGTAGTGAAGATGGTGAAATTACTTTTGCCAATTGGTTGAATGTTTGTAAAGTTATCATTTTAGGTGACGTTTCTGTTGGAAAAACTTCAATAGTAAATAGGTAAGTTTCTTTATATTTGCAATAAGCGTTATAGCTATATTTCCAACTTGATTTCTAGTATTTCATAAAACAATAAAAACTAGGAAAATTTATAATATGAACCATGGCCTTTTTTGGGTTTACGAAAGTCGAAGATTATTAGTAACCAACAATGACAATTTTTAAAGTACATTTGAAAAAACATTTATACACTTCTTGAATAAGTGCTCCAAAACTCGTAAATTGTAACTTCAGCCACCCTTCTTCGATTTTCTAGAGAATGATAATTATCATATGGAGTTTTTTCTAGGTATTGCAGAAAAATGTTCGACACCAACTACAAATCTACCATAGGAGTAGATTTTGAAGTAGAAACCTTCGAAATATTAGGAGTTCCTTTCACTTTACAAATGTAAGTTGAATTATGATGCATTTTTTTCATTGAAACTGTACGTACGTTACTTCATCTGATATTTCTTTATTGTTGAATGTTACGCGTTTCAAACGGAAGGTCCTATTAACTCTAAGAATCAGATAATTTTTTTTCAATGGTAATCTTCTTTCTATACAATATAATGAGATGATATACGAAGTAAAGCGGTAAAATGTACCTGAAAGATTTATTTATTATTATAAGATGTATTGCAATAGAAATAACCACGTCATCAAAGTTAGTCAATCACTTGGAGATATCCATTTTTACTATTAAAACAATTATATTAAATGTGTGAACAGAAAATTACGTCACTTCAATCAGAAATCCAGGCAACCATTGACTTAAAAATTTTAGAGAATTTAACTTCATGTGTTGGAGATACCGACGCAAGGCAACGCTGAAATGTTCAGCTTGCTATTGTTTGATACTTCTCTCTCGTATTTTCATTTATTTTTGAAAATAACAGTACTAAGTGATTATTCATTTTTTTACTTAAATTAATCAGACCATTGATCTCGATATCATTACAGATGGGATACCGCTGGACAGGAGAGGTTTAAGTCAATCGCCCAGTCTTACTACAGAGGTGCTCATGGTAATTTAGAAGACAATGCAAATTTAAAACACTTATAGGTATCTCACATATTCAGATAAAAAATTGCGTATATGAACACAAGTATCATCACCTTTTAATAGTATTTTGCTTCAAGAACTGGTGAAAAATTTGATATTTATTGGTATAATCACTTATAAACGTATTGTTTAAAAAAAATAATGGGACAAACTTATTAAATTATTGTATTGTCATCGCTCCTTGATGAAGTGTGCAAAATTTAAAATGAATTTGACGTTTTGAAGTGGGTGGAAAAAGCGTTCAAAGAAAGCGTTACAAACATACATACATACATGTATACACGTGAAGCTGATATGAAGTGTGTTAAAAAGAGTTTTAGTTGTAAAACCGTGTGTTCAGATACACAGTTTTTATCTGAAGGATGGAAGAGTTTCATCAAGTGAGACTTCGTGATATGAACGACGATTTTTTCATCGTCTAATTTGAAACATTTATTTTTAGTTGTTTTATTAGTATTCGATTTGACAAATTTGGAATCCCTGTTCTCCTGCCAAAAGTGGCTCAAAGAAGCACTGATATCTGTGATTGATCCCATCATCTTCTTGATAGGATCTAAACTAGATTTAGTGGTGAGTATAAATTATTGATTAATGTTACCACTTTGACGTGTCTATATGATCCTAAAAATAAGATCGTTGTGATCATGAAGAAAGGTAGTTGAGCTGTCATAACGTCCTACGGGTAGAATTCCGAAATGTGTCACGTTACATGTCAAAATTAGAAAAAAATAGGTTTACTGGATTTATTTTACATGATCATCTTTTTCCAGAACAAATTTTCATACGAAACCATGAAAGAGAGTGCCTTGAAATTGGCAAATAAGTTGAACGCGGAGTATTGGCCCGTATCATCAAGAACAGGAAAAAATCTAAATGATATGTTCAATAGGATAGCTGCACTGGCTTTTGATGGATATATGAAAAGAGCTAATGAGGTTCAGACTATGCGAGTACCGATTGGAAAAAGTTTGATAGGTATGAGGTACAAATTGCCATAACAGTTTTAAGATAGAAACTGTGTAATCTGAACACAGGCTTAGACAAAACAAATAAATGTGAATTCATTTCGATCTTTGAGAGAAGGCTACCTAGAATATTAAACGCGTTTTGAATGGGCTTCCAATATTTCGATTCCACCGCTCATTTTTCAAGATTATGGAACGATTTTTATTGCAAATGATAGAGATAGGTCGATTCTCGGCCCGTGCGAAGCCCTTGTTCAAAATTTTTATCCAAAATTTCAGATATGGTCACATGAATATTGACACTTTTTGACTCATTTCGGGTGTTTTTTTGACCTTTTGGTAATCGAAATATTAAGAAAAGGGCTTCGCTTGGGCATAAATACATCCTTCCTCTATCATTTACACCAAAAATATTTTCAATGTCAAAATCAAGCTCCTCAAACGAAATATCGTGGCACCGTCCATGAGTATATTTTACTGATACAAGCACCTTTATGACAAAAAAAATTGAAAAGATAGCTTCGCTCGAACATATAACCAACCTTTCCCTATCATTTGCAAAAAAAATCATTCCATTATCTTGAACAATGAGCGCTGGAAACGAAATATTGGAAACCCATGCAAAACGCCTTTTCTTCTAGGTAGAGTTTCCTCTTAAATCATCGACAGTCTGTCAAAATTGACTTTTTTGAAACCACATCCGTACGGATGATTCTTTTCTGACGTTTCGGCTGCCAAAGAAACGTAAATATAAGGTATATGTTACAGATGTTCTATTATTACCCCGTCAAGCTATTGTTCTACTCATTCATTCTTATTTTGTGCTTCTTAGCATTAAGTAACATATCACTTCATAGTACAGATATGTGGTATATTCAATAAACTATATAATCCTATTTTTTCCACAAAAAATAAGCATACTGTATGATATCTTTTATTGCAGATCTAAGACAGGTTGAATCACATGGCTTCAGACGACACTGCTTTGCTTCAAAGTGCAAATAAGTGAGTTATTGTGTAGTTCCAACAGTAATCATAATATATACAGTGGAACCCTGTCATAACAACAGAATCATAGGGTGAAATTTTCTGTTCGCTGATAAGAAATGGTGGGGAACTATTACGACTGTTAAATAAGATGAATTCATATATTTGTTGGTATGCATAACTGATAAATTTATCGTAGAATTCACTCCAAATTCACGCCACATATCTGCTTTCTTTTGACAGCTCCAATTATCGCAACTTTATCGTCCATACTCAACATTTTTCACTTTAAATTTAAGTTCCTATAGGAAAATCTTTGTATTTCATTGAGACGATTTAAATGCTGACTGATGAAAATTTCAGAACATTTACCTGACAAGAGTTTTAAAAATTTTGAATTTCCATACGATCGGTCGCTGGCGGGGTGCGGGGGGTGCAGGAGGTTTGGACCCCCTCCCGAAATTCCAAGATTTTTTTCCACCAAATCTATCCACATTATTATATAGTCAATTGGGTATGTCCAATTCACAGTTGTACTCGCATAAAATGATACCAAACAAAACCGTTTTTTATTTATATAGAGAGCAAATGCTCTGCCTTTATTCTAAAATCCGAACCCCCCCTTCCTCTCCCGCTCCCGAAACAGTCCGGAGTAATTTTATGTAATTTGATCAAATAATAACCTGTATTTTTGATATCGTGTTATAAATATCTCGTCGAATATATCAAAGCCATCATATTAATTCTATAGTGTGCTAAAGTTTTATGAATTTTCTACATTATGAACCCTCCAAATAACCCTTTTTTTATTCTGAATTCCTTCCAGCAAATTTTTTATGAAAGGTCCTTGGGCTACAATATCCTTGACCTTAGGACTTTCAAACAGACTATAACCAGTATTACACGTTCCACAAACCTCACGTATAATGTGTTGCCTGTACTATTTGTTCGCCTTGATAAACATTTTTTTCACAGATGATCTTGATCATTGATCACTTCAGCGTTCTACACGTGACAGTCACCAAGTAAGCTTAAGTTTGACGTTTATTTGTAAGCTTGAAATCATAGAAAATTTTAGCAGTGCTGAAAAATACATCAATCCGCGGATCGCCCTCATTACCTGCCGTGTCCTGTCTTGACAACTGTTGTCTGTGGGGTGGTTTGGTGACTTTCTGTTCTTTTTCCTCTAGCACTATTCGGTAAGTTGTTTTTACGCTCTATGTTCGTCGCATGTAAATTATCAATTAAAGTCGGCTTTAAGTGTAACATTAGCGTAACAGTCGCTATTTTTTTAATTTTATTGATAAACTATAATTTACTATGAAAAATTAAAAGGAACACAGCGTTGACGTGGATACGTTTTAAGGTTATGTGTTATTTTACTTTATTATTGGAAACAGTGAAAGTTTCTAAGATACTTTATTATAACTTAATTTTCTTATAATATGTTGATAATAAACAGTTGGCGTATGACATCATTCAATTATTTGTATATAAATATCCAAGGTGAATAAGAATGTAGTTTGATTTTACGCACTATAAACAATTATCAGTGCATTTTAAAATATATAAATATATAATAATATAATATATATAATATATGTATAAAAATAAATGGCGATAAAATGAGGGCTCAAGAATTAAAAAAAATCATTTAATTCTTATTTTTACATGGCTCACAGGTTTCTGATCATTATGTTAAATAGTTTCTAATTTTTTTTGGAAAATCAATATTTTTGTAATCCAAAAAACTTTTTATTTGATTGTTTCTGTTGCATCGGAATGAAAAAAGACTGATGTATTTCGATATCATGTTATAATCCTCTAATAAGCTTAATAATGTCCCAACAATATTATATAGAATAATATAAAATCCTACCCCAGGAATTGGTACAACAACCTCTAATAACATGCATTTACGCCTTTTATTTCTAGGTAGAGTTCCCTCTTATGAGCTAAACTGTGAACTTTCATTTAGGGAAAGTCGATTACGTTGAAATTCGTTGTACCACCACCGCTTCACACGAAGTATCACGATGCACTCTATCGATTTCCTCAAAATATTATTTAAGATTTAAACGACACTAGGAAATATGTAAAAACACGGCCCAATGCTGAAGGCATCTCGCCCCCTTTCAGTCTACGATTTTGACCCACATGCAGCCTGTTTCCCTACAGCCCTACAAACACCACCTATGGAAAATGCGATGTGGAAACTGAAAAAAAACATTAGTTGAATACACGCAAAAATGCTCCTTTTACCTGAAGACGATTGAAAATACCGTATGAATGGAAACGTTGTGAAACGCAAAGTTTTCAAGACAGTGCAAGTCCTAAGCAATGTTGCTGATTTTCTTTTAACGCGAGCAACGTTTTTCCCACTTTTTTGCACTGTACTACCGTGACCTCGAGTTTCCTAAAACCGTTTATCTAAAAATGTTCTATACCAACTCTGCATAGTAACTTGTCGGTGAAATTACATACCATAATTGCATCTAATAGTCGGTCTGTATGATAAAACGAAACAACATTCTGTTAACACACGAATATTGAGTAGAAAAATGAGAATACGCTTTTTGTTTTTTGCCTTGTGTTTCTAATGTGACGATTTCGTAAGTCTTCATCATCATTTTGGATTTGTCAACTCATACTAATTTGTGAATTTGATGATATTACTTATGTTTATCATCTTTACGACATAGTGTCTAAATCTCGTCAATAACAGATAAATATAAAGAATAAATATTTAATAAACTAACAATCAAATCAATCAAAATGTAATAGCATAGAGAAAACATTCCAACTGAGTCTAAAGATAGAGCATTCCTTGATATAATCTAGCAGTTTGTTAAAACCTTTTGGTTTTGAAAAAATATTGGGTGCGATTATTTCTTCTTTTTGTCTGTTCACTCTATTGTGAACATTTCTATTTATAGTAAATTCATTCCTTTTGAGGAATTTAAATATGCCTAACTGATTTACCTATGAGAAGAGATAGTAAGATAAGTATTTTGAAGTTTTTAAAAATACCTTAACAACTGTATAAACAGAAAACGCCAACCATGTGGCTATAGAAATTTTTCATCATTGGTAGAAGATCTCCAAAGACATATACAGTAGATTATTCTAGATTCAACCTGTGCTTAATACAGGATACTTCACTGGTCTTCATTAAAAACTGTTTTCAGGTTTTTGAATGCGTAAAACACATAACACTAGATTTACGGATGTTGATTATGTACCTATTTTTACTGAAGTGAACCAATTTGACTCATACAATAAAATTGAAGTTTTTTCCAAAGAAAATAGTTCCAAGTCAATTTAAATGAAATGTTTACTATCAAAAAAATCATGGAAAACATTTTTTACATATATACTCTCTCTGGTTGAAACAGATTTTCCGCACATATTTCTATTACATTTAGAACAATAGTTTGAAGATCTGTTTGCTTCTCGACTTCTTCTCTACATTTACTTCTTAGCCCTTCAGCCAATTGGAAACTATAATATTTTCGTGAAATATTTACTTGAGTCGTCTCTTTATATTATTATTTACTTCACGGCACGGTTCATACGCGATGTATAAATCGAAATGATGACAGAAGTGGGTAATAATGTAGCGGAAACAAGTGACAATCGGAGAAACAAAATCGCAAGCGACTTGACTGTTGCCCAGGCTGTTGAACTATTAAACCATTCTATGACTTCTATGAATCAAATTCGCTCACAACCGTGAAAATAGATACATATACCACATTCGATAATGCGAAATGAAGGGGTGTGTGTGGAAGAGGAATGAACGTTTACATACATTTCATTACTTAACTAAAAACCAACGTATGATTTTGAAAAGTAATATTAAAGTTTTATATATATATAGTGATCAAATTTTTAATGAGTCAAATTGGCTCGGTCCGTAAATCTAGTGTTAATTAAGTTTCGCACCCACGCCATCACAATGAGTTTTGAAATTTGAGTGTTCATCAGAGTGTAAACCCACAATATTTGTTTGGTATTTTGGTATTGTTCCCAGGCCAAAGAATTAAGTGTATGTATATTAATTTTGTCTTTAGCCTAGACTCGTCAGTATAGCCTGACGGTCTAACTGTACAGAGCTAAAGACGAATCATGCATGTCTGATAGTGGAGAACATACACTTGATATAAGTTGAAATGTTTAAAAACTGTCAAAGTTTAATCAAATTCCAAAAAGTATGTTCAGAGAAATAGAGGGGCGAAACATCACCGAACAGACCGACATTCAGACAGACAGACCGATGGATATAGATGATATGGTTTTTCGTATGTATATGTCATGTCATATCAAGAGAACACAATCTCTGAGTTTAGCAATTTTTCGTGATTACAATACTCCCTCGTCGTGTAAGACCATTTTTTTGTTCTATAATAAATCAATTGTCCGAAATACCATGGAAAACGTATATATTCTTTATCATATTCTTGGTAAAAAATTATCATTGATTAACGTATTAACACAGTAAAAACCCAGTAAGACATTGAATTGTATGTAAATTTGATTGTATTTTAATAGTATCTGATCACGTAGGCATGTGAACACTATTACGATCGTTAAACAGCGGAAACAGCGGAAAAGGGTATCAAATTTCGAAACCAGATGACAATGGAGGTAAACATAAAATTTCCACTTTTCATGAATTTACTTACGCATGTAGAAATATTTATCTATGTATACTTCTATAAGAATATTGATATGATTGACTTCTTCATCTTGTTACCTAACTTATTGGAGGCTGGAAATTACCACTGCTATTTTTAACACGCTTCTATTAACTTCACCTGTATGTATGTACTATGTATGTTTTTAACGAAATCTTCAAACGCTATTTTTATCCACTTCTAAACGTCAGATTTATTCTAAATTTTCCACACTCATCAAGGACCGATGACAATCCAATAAATGGCTTTGTCCCATTATTTATTTTTATAAAACAGTACGTTCAGAAGTTATGATACGAATTCAAAAATATTTTCATTCAGAGGTTGCTCCACAATGTTTAAGGAGGCTTGAGAATTTTGACTCTGTTAAATTACATTTCTGAAAGTTTCGATTTTCCCCTCCAAATAATAAGATACTACGCCATGAAAAGACATTGTTATATCTCCCAAAAGCGACGGTGGAATTTCAAGAATTTGAAAAAAGTGCCTACGTCCAAAGAAATCTATAGTTCGAGTTTTAAGTTGAAGTGTGTTATGTGAATTCTTTTCTAGTTCTACCGTGCACAAACATCTTCAATATCATTAAAAATCACCGTAAATTTAGGAAAAGCTGGGAAAGTTTTAGTCTTGTTGAAAACGTTCGTAATATATACTCAACGTATTCAAAATTAATGGAATTTCACAGATATTTAAAATAAATATACTAAATACTTGTTCAACTCTAATCTACTATTGTAATGTTTTCCAGTAACAGATGTCTTCATACAAAAAGATCGACCTCCTTCCTTACTCCTCAAATGTAAATGATTAAAAGGATTCGGTAGTAACCAAAATGGTGTTTAAGTTAACAAATCGAAGGAAATGTGCTGCGTAGTTTGTCCAAAAAATTCACAATGATTATGTAATAAAAGAAATTCATATAAATTTAATCTGACCTTCCAAAACCCCTCCTTGATTATATATTTTCTTATTGGTGACTAGAGGTTCATTGATAAATGAAAACTAAACAACTTTTTGGGTTGATGTCTAGGATGGTTGTGCGCAAAAATAGCCGCTATAATTAACAATAATGAATAGTTGGTAAATCGACTCATCCTCATAATGCAACAGCGAATGTACAATCATCAGCTTACAACATGCATTATGCATTCAATTGCCTGATGACAAGTGTTTTCGATGTAAATAATTTACTCGATAACCGCATATCAATTTATCATTATGATTTGTACAAAATCGAGATTTATTGTAATATCTTTACATGGTAGACCTACTACACGCGCTAGTTTTTGGTATTGAGAGGCGTTTAAGCTGCAAATGGTTTCACGCCCGCGTCATGCCAGACGTAAGAAGTTTGCTGACATAATTAGCTACATTTCGCGTAATATATTTTATGCTTTTCACAATCAACTTGTGATGTACGATCATTATTATCAAACGTCAAGATTGAGGGGGGGGGAGTGAATGACAGGGCAAAGAGTGTTAAATAAAGCTGACGAATAGGCGGTATTCCTAAGCGGTCACCCATCCAAGTACTAACCGCGCTCGACGCTGCTTAGCTTTGTATATATATCTATATAAGTGATACAGGGTCTCCAACATTCCTGGACGAGAGGCCTGCTCAGTGTGGCATAGCAATAATGTAACATCAGTCATAATGTACATAAGTGTGCAAAATTTAGAATCAACATGTTTTGAAGTAGGTGGAAATAGGGTTCAAATATTCTGTTATACACATACATACATGTAGAGCTAATAAAAGCGTGATAAAAAGTGAATGATTAAGTGTGTTGGTCTTTACTGGCACCGACTCCAAACATGAATATGATTAAGATAAAAAGATTGTGTAATTGACAGACAGTTTCACAAATAAAACTCTCTTTTCTTTCAGTGACGCGTTTCGATTTATATTTCTGTTTATATTTAAATCGAAACGCGTCACTGAAAGAAAAAAAGTTTTATTTGTGAAACTGGGTGTTAATTACATAATCTTTCCATCTGCATGATGGAAGAGTTTCACCAAGTCAGAGTATCTACAATCTACATGATAAATATGATTGTATATCGCAATTATATTCTACTTTTAACTGCATTTCTGCAGAGTAGATTACAATGGACGTTATAATACTATGAAACAAGTAGAATGAGAATCTACGACGAAAATTATAAACCATCCTGTACAGTACATATATTTCTATTAGCGTGAGCTTTCTGTTATTCTAGGAAATATCTCCATCAACGATCACTGATGAAGTATTTACATCTCATTATCTAAAATAAACATGGCTATTCAACTATTTTGATGAATTGGTACAATTTTATCACGATTATGAAACAAGGAGCCTTGCTATGATAACAATCTGATAATTACCAGACATAATCTGTTTATGCGTAAGAAAATAGTAGATATATATTCTGTCACGTATTCTTTTTAGCTGAGGTTTGACTTGTTCAAAAATGACCACAGATTTAAGAAACAATGAAAAGTTGGATTTCAAATAATTTAGAACAATCATATTTTATTTTGCTTGTAGCGACGCTCCACTTGAAATAATGGCCAGGCGGATTGGATTGACTCAGTATTTTCCATGTGGGTAGCTTTTTCAATAGAGACTTATCGCTAATGAAGAAAACTTATTGCGCTCGAAAAGCGCTGCGAGTTGATGAATATCTATTCATATTGATCTTGAACCAATGTAAATTGTAAGCATTAGTTAACCAAAGGTTGACCATTTCACTTCTGACTGCTGTCACTGCTCGATGTCCCAATATATGAAAAAAGGCCCTTCGAACTTCGAACAATATTTACATTCGAGATGCCTGTTATGATAACTGCTCACATGTTCTGGATGCTTCACATACACGGTGATCTTTTCGTAGCAAATACCTCTTTCTGCAATACTGACGTGCTGGTTCCCAGTCCTATGATTTCCTCCACGCCTCTTCCTTCCAGGCACCTCTGAATCCCGTCTGTAAAGCATACCCCCCATACAGGAATCAAGAAGACGTACATTTGGTATTTCCAACAGTTAGATGATGAAAGAAGATCGTTGGATAAATATAGATCCTTGAGGAACTCCCGCGTTGATACTAAATACATCGAAAACATTTCTTAACACCCCCTCCATAGAGGGCGACACTTCGAGATCAGTTGATGTTGCTATCACACCCTTGACTGGGTTAAGTATATACCATCCGATTGCTCTCAACAGTTAGACCGCCAGGCTATACTGACGAGTCTAGGCTAAAGACGAAACATGCATGTCTTATGGATAGTGGAGAGCATACACTACTGATTGCTACTTGAGCAATTAATGAATCGAATTGTTTACACCATCCAACGCACGCGTTCCCTAGACACGTCCAATTCGCTTTACGTCTTTGAGGATGGCGTGTTAAATTCTTGTGTATTTGTCTATCATGTAAACATAATCATCTTTTTGAGGGTTTGAAATACTGACGGCTTCATTATGATCAATGATATTCAAATGTGGAATGGATGATGACGTCTCTGGCGATGTAAGCACTTTGAATTATTTAACGAGCTGACCTTACCGCGAGGTCTTACTTAGACGACGTGCTTTGTAGTGTGGTGCCGTGGCAGCGGTTGGTAGTCGTGATCGTGCGCTCTGTGTGATATTGTCCCTTTTTTGAACTTGGTTCACTAAAAAATGGATACTGTCAGGACATCTGGGATAAACGGTTTCATTCTGGTGAGTCAATCCACTCCATACCTGTAGTTGATGAAAACATGACAAGTGGATATATACCTTGACTTTGTACGCAGAGATTGCAGCTTGTAATTTCAGTTGTGATCTTTTTTTTATATATTCGAGAAAATACTTGTTGCTTATGCTCCTGGAAGAAATCTGATATTGCTTGATTTTCTGCTATTATGTTATTCGAATAATATCGAGGCAAGACTTACTTACGACTAGTTTGTAAATTTATTTCAATTCAAAATATATCTCCTGCTAGCCAACATGAGCAAAGACGAAACATACAAGTATCTGAGCTTCTATCAAAACACCAACATTGGCCACACACAAATCAAACCTTTTTATTCGTTAATTACTATGAGATCCGGGCCCATCTAGAATCCGGACCCTTGGGCTCCAGCCCCAAGCGCCCATAGGATAAACTGGGACTGCATTCATGTCTCTGATCCTCAAGACCTGTAATATCGTAGGGTCCTTCCTCAACGAAAAGCAGTAGCTCTGGTATTGACTTGCTACAGCCCGTCAGTTATTACTGACATGTGAAATATAAATTCAAAAACATAGATAAATGTAATAATAACTATGTTATGAAGTTATGACGTTTTACTAATGCCAATGATACTCGACCCTACGTCATCGCTTATTTGAATAAGAATCACACACGCGTTTAGTATGCGTATAGGGCATTACGGAACCCCCAAGTCTGCCAGGAAAATCCTGTGCAAAAGTGCAATAATTAATTATTGAAAAATCGAAAAAAACTGAAATTTAACATGATGTCGGATTGGTAAAAAGTTACATCGGCTTGTAGGGAACGACGAGCATTTAAAAAAAATTTAGGTGTACCCAGGCCTGTACCAAGGATTTTCTTTCGTAGGAGGCCCGAAGTTTGGTAAATGATATTATTGATAATTGTCAATACTGCAATGACGTAGTGTCGAGTGGCTCTTAGACTATTTTCGATACTCGCTGTTCAAATACCATCAATACTAAAAATAGTGTAGTCTAATTGATTTATGTGCGAAGCTTCAGACCCACACGTGTGAAAGTTTAATTTCACTAATAAACTCGCGTCTATAAAAAATGGAATTACGTCAATCCCAAAGTACAAAAAACTCATATATGGTACAAATCCTTCTATTTAATTAATTCTTATGTCTATGCATACATTTCGTTTTGGTTGTTTTCCAGAATTGTCACAGTAATCATATACTCTGATTACATGTTTGTTTATAAAAACCATACTTGCCACTGCCATGCGTCGTTAAAGCAGCTATCAGATGTCATTACTGTAATTTAACCGGTAGACTGCAATTTACCGCCTTGATTCGTGCATCGACTATTTTCTGTACGCCGTAACTTTTGACCTTGTTGAAGGTTTTTGTTGTAACCATTAATGGAGTAATGGTTTTGAAAATACAATAAACGACGAGGAGTTTTAGATTTTCCATCTATTAGCCGAGATTATTACTGGTGTAGTTGAACACCCAAGTTTGCTTACTAAAAGAGAGCAATCGGGTGGTATATACTCGTACGTAACCCAGTCAAGGGTGTGATAGCAACATCAAGTGCCGCCCATTGGCAACTTACGTAAGGGACATCTGTTGCCGCTTCAAGGCAGTCCAGGTGTTAGGACCTTCGACTTCATAAGTTGCCAATGGGCGTCCCCATAGAGGGCAGCACTTGGAGATGAGTTAAAAATAGTGCTTTTTACTTATGGTATAACATATGTATTGGCACCGAACATAAACAGAGATGTTCGGTGGTATTGGGGAAATTGTTCTATATGGAATTCTCTAGAAAATGAATACTGATGGGCTAATCTTCAAGATCTTAGTCCTTTATATGCCAATATGGTTTCCGCTTGCATAGATCCACGGGAGATCTGTCCAACTTCACACATATGTGGAGCAGAGTAATAGAGCTTCATGGTCTCGCGCTCGATATATTGAAAGCTTATGGTATGTGAGACTTCCGATCAAACTTACTGCCTATGGGCTGCCACAATCTACAACGTTTCAAAGTAATGTATCCTCTCGCAGCGCTTATGGAGCGCGATAGACTATCTGCCTTTGCGTTAGGTTACCTATAAAAAGAGCCTCGCCGTCTAGGCTAAGACGCTAACATCAAAATACATACATATGTGGCAAATGCATAATCAAAAAGTCATCATAACCAATTATAATCTGCTTAGTTTTTTACACGCCGTGTTTAAATACCATTGGCGCCACGTGAATCTATGTTGGTGGTATAATTGATATTCAAAACAAAAAGCGCAGTAAATATCATGAACTTCGGTAGTGGAATTAATATGTCAGTTTACATTAAATGCATGAAATTTATTATAACAACAAAATAATAGGTTATTGAAATTTATATAAAGTTGTCTTATTCTTGAGTATTTGTGGCGGGTTACGCTTTTATCATTATTTAAACCATCGTTAGGTTATCAAAATGACAATTAACGATACCTATCTAGGTTACTTCATCTCCAAGTGTCGCCCTCTATGGGAACGCTCATTGGCAACTTACAAGGTCAAAGATCCTAACACCTGGACTGTCTTGAAGCGGCAACAAATGTTCCTGCTGTGAGACCGCCAAGCTATACTGACGAGTATAGGCTAAAGACGAAACTTGCATGCCTATAACAGCTCTGACGCTTAGTGAAGGGCATAGGTTACTTGTTAACTAACTAAATGTCATGGATTTAAATGGAGTTCAAAAATCTCTAATTCTTTCTCCCCGTTTAGGTCATATTTGATTTTTTATTTTTTCGGTGTATCAGGGGAATATAGTTTAACTCATTTTTTTTTCGTTGGTAAAATACACTCTATAATAACAGTTTCCAAGGAATCTCGTGTTGTGATCATTAATCATGGAATATCATTTTGCTTTGGGGAAGCAAGTAAGACGGTATAAATTATTTGTCTTTAGTTTAGTTCAGATTTTGTATCTAGTAATAATTTTTTTTTCTTAAGGAGGTTGTTTTGTTCGGTATATGTTTTAGCAACTTTCACTGCAGCTTAATGCATTTCAACTGAATAGAGATCTCGACTCAACATAGTTGACGCCATTTTTTTGACGACTGAGGAAAAACCTATAGATTATCGAAGCTATCACTTTTTTGGCCCGTCTGTTGTGTGTTATCTCTAGACTAACACGAGTATTTACTGGAACATTTTTATGAAGTTATATATACCTAGATTAGATTTGGTAGATACTTGTTTCATTGTCCTGAATATATTTTGTACGCAGTCAAAATATATAAAAGCATATTGAATGTTTTCAACCGTACATTTTGCTAATTCATTCTAGATATCACTTGTTTGCATGCAAATAATGATCTGCACTTTGCAACAATGTAATATATATATTTGTTTTTCCAAAATACTCATCATAAACTAATTAAAAATGCATGCAATTTTTGTTATGTCATCGCTGTATGGGTAGGGAAGTTTTTGAATAAAACCTAGGACTGTGTTGGAAAGGGGAAGGGGACATTTTTTGCACATAATGACAATAGTTCAACCAGTTATGACTTCATATGCTGTTATCTCAACTTGAAGTGTGATCGATACTCTATATGATCTAAAGAATAATCGATTTTTCTATCATCGAATCTAATAATGGTCAGATAACAAATCAAGAGAGCAACATCATGATGCAATAAATGAAGTTATTTTATATAACTCGTTTTTACTTTCTACGCCAATAGTCAAGAGAAGTATTGTAATCGCGAAAAACGTCGAATTCGGGATATTGGGTTTAATTCGCCAGTGGGATCGAACCCACAACCTCCTGCATTCTAGGCAGGCACCTTTACGGTTAGACCATGATGAACTGGCCAGACAGAACAGTTAATACGCTATCGGCCTCTGACACTATATGTCTGATCAAAGATCGAGCTGTACATGTTAGAAATATTAATCCGATAAAATTCTGTCATATTAATTATTACATTCAATTAATTGTTAATTGCAATAGTCATGCTTAAAAATTAATCGGTTGTTAGTTTTTAATTGTCGCGCAATCCAATTTTGCTTCTGAGATCATTCAAAAATTGAATTAGAAGTACCCTCTTTTCGACGAAGACGATTTTGTTACAGGGAGGACTCATCATGGACGAGGCAAGTGCCCAACTGGGTGCTCAACAGATACCGGAGGCGTCCGAATCTTTATTCGGAACCTTCGACATGATCCTCATCGCCATATTGATAGGTGGAGTCAGCTACTACCTGCTCTACAAGAACAGAAAGACAACCACAATCTCATCCGGACGATCATACTCAATACAGTAAGTCGGAAAAAAATGTTTACAATTTGGCTACATGCGATTGAATGATTTTAATTTTTTCCTCAAAAACAGAATAAGATACGGAGAGATATCAGGAGACATAGAGGAAGTTGTTCTTTTAGTTTCTTGATCCGAAAAAATGAGTTTGTATCCACAAGTTTATTTCTAGATCTGTGAGTAGCATCTGATTAATTCTAGGCCCACTTCGATGACACTACAAGGAACCACAGACAACTCATTCATCAAGAAGCTCCAAACTTCAGGAAGAAGTTTGGTGGTCTTTTACGGGAGCCAGACTGGAACAGGTGAAGAGTTCGCTGGTAGATTGGCCAAAGAAGGAGCGAAGTTTAGACTTAAGGGTATGGTGGCGGACCCCGAAGAGTGCGATATGGTAAGACAATACTTAGAAGACAATTGAAAAGTAATTATGTCAGTGGATGTTTCGTCTTTAGCCTAGACTCGTCAGTATAGCCTGGCGGTCTAACTGTATAGAGTAATTTGGTGGTACATATATACGTAATCCAGTCAAGAGTGTGGTAGGACCTTAACTTCGTAAGATGCCAATGGGCAACGCCACTGTGCGCACGCCTGGAGATGGGTTTAATAATGGTTGTTTTTTTTAAATTCTCAAACGATTTCTCATAGTGACATCTCCATTACGTTTGAGCAACCTGTTTCATATTACTTGTTCAATATTCTCAATACTATTCATATGTAATTCCAAGAGATACACAGTTCCAAATCCGAAACAAATATTAATTTATTAAACTGATATCGTTGCATCGAAAGTACATCGTCATCTTGCTTGATAAAAATATTATGTTGCCGACTTTTTTATTATTAGGAATTACATCGATTGATGATAGTTTTTAGCTGTACAACCGAATCCTCTAAAATAATCAGATTCAAATAAATGTATGCTGTAAAGGTTAGTTGAGCGCAACGAACAGTTACTGAATAGTTCTGACTTCTGACCCTGTTTCGCATCGTACACTGCGGTTCAATGTTGCGCTTTAATTTTTTTAGTTCTCCAAGATATCCGCAAGTCGTTAAACTTTCGAAAATTGATAAAAACCTTGTCGTCTATGGCCAGCCTTTTTCCAACTTCAAAACGTCAGAATCATTTTAAATTTTGCACACTGGTCAAGGGCGGTTTACAATACAATAATTTAGTAATTTTGTTATTTATTTTATAAAGCAGTACTTTACATTGTTTTGTAAATAAAAAAGTTGTTTCACTAATTCACTTAAACCACTGTTAACTTTTGAACCAAATGTCAGATCGTCATACAATTTTTACAACTACCTTTTCAAGGTGAGTGCTTACTAAACAAAATATTAATTCTGTATTTGAGGCGCCATCTGTATTTCAGACCGGGAACTTATCAGCTGACGTTCCTATTTCATTTTCTAGCGAACAAAAATTATTTGATTTACTAGGTAAAAGGTATAGTCAACAATGTGATTGATATCTAATTGATATTATTTGGATAATGAAAAAATATCATATCGCCATGGATCATTGTTTTTAATTTGGATGATATAGATAATAAGATTAATGTGAATCAATTAGTACTGTGAATTCAGATACTTGATATCTGATATTATCATAACTCTTGTAATAGTAACACGTAGATTTCAAGATAGGTGAATCTATTTATTCGGACATAATTCATTGATTGATTGAAGAGTTTTGATTTGAGATATTGTATTTCATTGAATGTAACCGTGATCACCAACCAGAATATTCGCCAAATTTCACACCCACTCAAAAAATAAAATTCCATCAACACTTATCTCCAAGCGTGGCGCACGATGGCGCTGCCCATTCGAATCTTAGGAACACTTGGACTGCTTTGAAGCGGTAACAGATTCGGCATTTGTACAACAAGGGTGAACTGACTTACAACGAGATGTCTTGTTCTTAGTAAATAATTTTTATGATGTAACAACTGATATGAAGTGTCCACTATGCACGATATTTCCTGTATTCATAGTAATATATCCTAAAATTCCGCAGCTATTCAAATAATAATAATAATAGTAAAGTTTTATTCCATATAAGCAGATATAATGAATAATTTATCTATACTAAGCTGAGGGCGAAGTTTAGCTCCTCAATACATTTCTTTGGAGTTGATACAATTTGCTTTTTTAGAAACATGCATTCAGGTAAATGTAATGTCACGTTTGCATTTTTCATAGGAAGAACTTGTGAATTTAAAGAACATTCCGAACTCTTTGGCTGTATTCGCTATGGCGACATATGGAGAGGGCGACCCCACAGACAACGCTATGGAGTTTTATGAATGGCTCAAGAATGGAGACGCAGATCTGACTGGTCTCAACTATGCTGTAGGTATTGCATTTGTTTATTACAAGCATTTAACTTGCAATGTATGTATGTACATATATCACAAGGTTTGTTCGGGTGGAAAAAAATATCCAAAATTAAACGATTTATGTGCCATCTGGTGACACCATTCAAAAAGTATATCTACACTGCTACAGCGATTGTGACTGATGAAGTGCCTGAATCTTAGATATTCGAAAATAGTATTCGAATATATTTTCTATACGATCAAAAAAATACATAGTTGTCAAATATTGTGCAACTTGTGATGAAAAGATTATTCCTATCACGTTACCTAGAAAACTAAGCACCGAAGAGTGGATTTCCTACTTCTAGACATGAAAATAATATCAGAATGTTCATTGAAGATATGAAACAGTTCCAGAAAAGTCGAATTTTGCACTTTTCCGCGGATAATCGCGATTGCTGGCAAAAATGTATTGCTCAGTGTCAATATGCCGATTTTCTAAGGTCACGTACTCATACATGACAATTATTCCACATGTTTTTTAATGAACGGAAGGTTTAAATATTCGGTCCGAAAAAGTAAACACGTAATCTCTCTGAATTTAAATTATATGTACATTCGTGGGCATTTGGTAGTACTTGAACACTAAATAGAACAGGCTTTTTATTGAAATTATTTATTCTGCATTATATTAGCTAGCTGTTTATAGCTAAATAACTTATATCAGTGAAAAATTCCAGATACTTAAATTCAGAAACAATCTCTATATTCTCATTAAACCAATTTATATTTTGATGTTATGATTATTGCTTTATTTTTTTTGGCATTTAGTATCAATCTATCTACCTATTAACTTTGTCAAATACTGCGATTACGAGGGTCACGCTGAAAGTCTTTAGATACAGAAAAACTAAAAGGTTTTTCAAAAAAACTTTATTCTGTTTTTTAACATATTCTCCCCCTACCTCAATACAGTTGATTACCGAAAATTCTATGTTTCCAGGTATTCGGATTGGGAAACAAAACTTACGAACACTACAATGAAGTGGCTATTTACGTTGACAAGCGGTTAGAGGAACTGGGCGCTACTAGAGTATATGAGTTAGGCTTAGGTGATGACGATGGAAAGTAAGTTATTGTTTTTATATTTTATATCATTCATAAATTCATATTATATTCGTATTTGCCTCTCGTCAAATTCACATTCAATCGAACCGTCCCTCCATCCATTTTCTATACTCCAGTTTACGAATATTTTTTTATAAGCGTCTTTATTAGCTTTACCTGTATGTATGTATGTTTGTAACGATATAGTCGAACGATATTTTTACCCACTTCAAAACGTCAGATTGATTTTAAACTTTGCAATTCCAGCAAAATTTGAAAAGACACGCCTTTATAATTAATCTAACCAAAAAGTGAAAAATAATTCCTAATATAAGAATATAATAATTATATTCCAAGACATTTGGTTGTATTAACGTATTTTACTAGGTTTTAGCTATCCAAAAACGTCAAAGTCGCATATTGCTTTTCCAATATTTCATCTCAGATTAATCAATTTATAATGAGCTACTATACATTCATTATTATTGATTATTTTTAATTCGTATCTTCAGTATCGAAGACGACTTCATCACGTGGAAAGATAAGTTCTGGCCAGCAGTGTGCGAGTTCTTCCACATCGAGTCCACCGGAGAGGATGTCAGCATGAGGCAGTACCGGCTAGAGGAGTACGACGAACCGCCAGAGCGAATCTTCACAGGCGAAATGGCAAGACTGCATTCATTGAAGAACCAGAGGCCGTAAGTTATAATTCTCTAGTCGAATGAATGCTTCTCTACCTTAAACATCCATTTGCAGGCCCTTTGACGCAAAGAACCCCTACCTGGCGCCCATCCAGACGAACAGGGAACTTCACAAACACGGTGACCGTTCTTGTATGCATATAGAACTGAACATAGAAGGATCCAAGATTCGTTACGATTCTGGTGACCACGTTGCCGTCTATCCCATCAACAACCAGGAGCTCGTCGAAAAGCTGGGCACGCTGTGCGGCAAGGACCTCAACACTATCTTTAGCCTAATCAACACCGATGAGGAATCTAGCAAAAAACATCCATTCCCGTGTCCTTGTTCGTACAGGTTAGTTCTGATTGAGGATATTCAACAGTTTGTTGTACCGAAGTGTCGATTTCTAAATTCTTACCTAGAATAAAAGGCGATTCCCATGGGTTTCCAATATTCCGATCCTAGCGCTCATTTTTCAAGATAATCGAACGATTATTTTAGCAAATCGTAGGAAAAGGTTGTTTTTATTTTTGTACCAAGTCTTTTTTTATTTTTTTAACATTTTTTTTAGATATATTCACATCAATATTGACTTTCTTGGAGTCATTTCTGATATCTTTTTAAACTTTTCATGAAAAACGGAGATAGAATCGTCCTTTCTCTATTATCTGCAAAAAAAATATTTTCAATACGTTTAAAATCAAGCGCTTCAAACGGAATATTGTGGCACCAATTTTCACCTCTGATACGAGCGCTCTTCTGACAATATCTAATTTTTTTCATCAAGTATTGAAAAAAGGGCTTCACACAAATATAAATCAACCTTTCACTATCATATTCAAAGAATCATTCCATTATCTTGAAAAATGAGCGCTGGAAACGAAATCCTAGGAACCCATGCAAAACTCCTTTTCCTCTTAAGTTATTTGGTTTATATGACTTATTAGCACACAAGTTTGATTTGAGAATGTAAATTTTTATCGTTTCAAATAATGACCGTTTCTTCTAGGACTGCGCTGAGTCATTACGTCGACATCACCCAGAATCCCAGGACTCACGTATTGAAAGAACTGGCAGAATACTGTTCAGATCCTGCCGATAAGGAAAAACTGAAGTTGATGTCGAACACAACGGCCGAAGGCAAGGCTTTGTACCAGAAGTGGATAATCGAGGACAACAGGAACATCGTTCATATATTAGAGGACACACCATCCTGTAAACCTGCTCTGGACCATCTTTGTGAGTTGATGCCCAGACTGCAACCAAGGTACCTCATTTTAATCGATTTTTCCACATAAATCACTTTCTCGCAAAAGCAGAATGTTTGTCATGCCCCAGACGCGCTGTGAGACGACAAATGTTCATTCGTATTGATCTGTAAATGGTAGCCAAAGGGAGAACAAAGTCCCCGGTAGCTCAGTCCACAACTCGGAGGTTCTCCAGAAGAACGACATTTGGAAGAGGCTCCTCGATGTTCCAGACTCTGGCTTCTGAGAGTGCTTTGGAAGCGCATCTCAACACATGCCAGCGATGGTATGAGATCTCAGCCTTCTGGAGATTAATGATGAAATTCAACAAAGCTAAA
This sequence comes from Bruchidius siliquastri, assembly GCA_949316355.1. Lineage (NCBI taxonomy): Eukaryota > Metazoa > Arthropoda > Insecta > Coleoptera > Chrysomelidae > Bruchidius > Bruchidius siliquastri. The sequence continues at coordinate 35,879,209 of OX438535.1, read as the reverse complement.
AATTAATTAGGATTATATCCAAATGATAATTCACAAGCTCACAGCGTATTGCCCATTTTAAAGTCTTGTCATATCTATAAACACATGTTCAAGTGTTTCAAATATAACTCGAAGCAAATGTTAATATAGCGTATTTAGAGGCATGCATATCGTTAACTTACATTTCATTATCGTGTTGGGGTTTTGCCATTATCCCAAATTTAATTGTAGTTATTAACGGTCATAAGTAGGAGAATTACATTCAGTTTCTCTTATCCTTAAGTAGTTATAGGAATTAGGTTTGTTGGTAATGGGTCTATCTGGAGTATTGTAGTTCACTCCTATATTCATATTCATTCCAAAAATAAGGCCTTTTTATAGATAATCTCTCGTAATTGCATAAAGCCTATCACACTCCAGAAGCGCTGTGATAGCAATGTATTGTCTTCAAAACTCTAAATGGTAGCCCATTCAATATCGCTGACTTTCGGAGGAGGCTTGTTTGAGGAAGCTCGACCAATGTGGCAATGCTTTAGTATTTGTTTGCAGTGATGACTCTTGATGTTAGTATGCAAGACAGCTCGATCGAACCTGTACCAAGATAAATGAAATATCAGTCATCTTTCTACGATGTTCCAGCCTGTGGTGGACCTTTAAAAGGTTAAGCGCATCGACTAGACAAATTGGCCTTTTCAGGATCGTATCTAAAAACTTCATGGAGTGCCTTGAAACACATCCCCACTCTCATGCGAGAGCAGTATTCCAGCAATGCTCTGATCTGGGTCACCTTCTTCCTGAAGCGAAAGTGAACTCTCCATCTACACAGGTGGAAAATGGAGAAACTGGAACTGAATCCAATCCTCCTCCTCTAACCCTCCTACCTTAATTCCCCATTCAACAATTCCTTCGATGTCTCCGTTGATCTGGATGAACATCCAAAGTCTCTCCAGATCCTCTGCTTGGAGGGTAGTTGTATTGCTTCCTTCTACTGATGGTTTGTAGTATAATTTCAACAGTTTTTTAATGCATTTATATTTTACCTACAGGTATTACTCAATTTCATCAAGTCCCAAAGTTCATCCTACCAGTATCCATGTAACAGCGGTATTGGTAGAATACAACACGCCCACTGGGAGGCTGAATAAAGGCGTTGCGACGACATATCTCAGAGAGAAGAAACCTCAACCAGACTCGGAGAATCCAGTGGTTCCAATCTTTGTACGAAAATCACAGTTCAGGTGAGTCCAAACAAGTCTCCTTTTAAATAATTCGTGAATAAGTAACATTCAAAAAGATCATGGAACCACACACTACACAGTCTTCACAACCTCTCTATTCAAACCGACACGTGTTTCACTAACTATGTTAGCATCTCTAGGGGAAGATTATCACTCAAATTTATTTTCAATCTTCAAAATATCATTTAAAAGTCTTCCGTTTACTTACTTACATCACTAACGAAAAAATACCTTTCCGCAGATTACCAACCAAACACCAGACTCCAGTCATCATGATCGGTCCCGGTACCGGTTTGGCACCCTTCAGGGGCTTCATCCAGGAACGAGACCACGCCAAAAACGATGGCAAAGAAGTCGGCGAGACCATCTTATACTTTGGCTGCAGGAAGAGGAGCGAAGACTTCATTTATGAAGATGAGTTAGTCGAATACGAGAAGAAAGGCCTGTTGAAGATGTATTGCGCCTTCTCCAGGGATCAACCGCAGAAGGTGTACGTTTCGCATTTGATAGAACAGCAGGCTGACGAGGTTTGGAAGCTCATCGGGGAGAACAACGGGCATTTGTATATTTGTGGGTGAGTGCGTCGACTTTTTATTACTCAGTACAAGTATTTTTCGTTCATTATCACTGGATATTACATTCTTATAATCGCTGTTTTTTTTAATCTTTTTGTGTCGCCACACAAAAATACTTTTCAGTTCCATATAATGTACAAATGATATGTGGAATGTAATGCATTAGCTTATGTTATTTTTGTCCACCAGTGATGCAAAATCTATGGCCACCGACGTACGCAATGTGATCATCAAGATTTTCCAGGAGAAAGGGAAAATGACGGAACCTGAAGCTCAGGCATACCTGAAGAAAATGGAAACACAGAAGAGGTTCTCAGCTGACGTGTGGAGTTAAACTGACATGAGAAAGATAGGAGATTTTTTATTTATTTTAACAACTATAAATCCTTCCACGACATTAATGGTTGGGGGAGGAAACATGTTCACGTTGTGCCTTGCTATTTCAAGTCATACAACATCAACGTCAATTATGACGAAATTATGTGAAATTGATGTTTTTTTTGTCGGAAGAATCCTCATTCACGATTCTCCCTATAACCTTGACTATACAACATCTGTATATTTTTGCATTCATTTTATTTAGATTTTACAAAAAATCTATACTTATGTTTTTATTAGTTACTTAGCTAAGAATAGAAATGCGAGATATACCTTGACAAAAATAGTAATCAAACTCTATCTAAAGTGAAATCGTTAACTAATTTTTATTCTGATAGCCACGTATCTGGTGAAAAAGTGTTTTGTACCTTGGGGTGAGCATATACGTAAAAGTGATTTTCTTAATTAAAAAAATATTATATGTGCACCCTTTGTTTTTATATGTAAATAGTCTGCCACTAAAAATAGTGAACCTAATACATTTTCATTTATTATTGCAAAAAAGGGATTAGAATGGCAATGAAACCAATAAACTCAAGTCTTCCATGCACCGAATGAACGATCCTTAATGTCGTTTATATATCCATAAATAACATAGACAGGGCAAGTATTATAACTTTCAAAACTACATTTAAGTGAGTGAATATACAGTACTGGCAAAATTTCCTTTAGCATGTTGAATCAATGTGTAAGAAAAAGACAGAAGATGAAACAAATGTTAGAATGTGTGGCGACGCTGCCATTTTGCAGGCTCGCGTTATAGTAAAGTTAGCATGATTACATAATTATCTTTTTATTGTGAATCTTAAGTCAGTTAATTATCGAAAAATGCTAATTTAGTAATTTGACGGTATTATAATCACAGCTTTGCCTTTGTCCTCATCAGAATTTTTGCGTACAGATGTTGATTTGAAATGCTCATTTGACTGGACTATAACGCGATCCTGCAAAAGGGCAGCGTTGCCACGCGCACTTCTTCTGACATTTGCGTTCCATCTGCTGTCTTTTTATTACACATTGATTCTACATGTTGAAGAATTCTGCCAGTACAGCAAAATCATACTGAATTGTTGTAATCGAATTAGTCATGTTATTTTTGTGGTGTCGGCATTCATGACATGAACAACTATCAAAAGTAGAAACAATTTTTATAAAATCAAAAAACTGTGTTTTCGCAATAAATCAACAGGATTTGATACAAATTTCAAATCCTCTGTCATGCTTAGGATAAATAGTGATCCATTAGTTAGAAATATCTATTATTAAAGTAACAAATGAAATTAAATGAATCCATAAATCCTGTGTTAGATTTTTTCGAGTACCTATAAAATAAAATTTCGATCGCAATTCAAAATAATGATAAACAACTATGCTACTGAGCTTTCCGTAAAAATAAATGTTGTAAATATGTTTGGCAAATGTGTGAGATCGGAAGACTGCTGTGCTCAGTATTTCATTCCAGCTCCGATAAACTGTGTATCTAAACGGATTTTTTATAGCGGCAATAATTATTGAATTTCATAGTAGGTATATAATGTGAGTGTTTTGCCACTTTTATTGATATTTTTGGAATATTTTCTATGGATTCGTATTTCGATAAATCGATTATAAAAATGCATTTGTTTCATTGGGACAATTTGACATTTTGTCTTAGCCAATGTTTTTTAAATAAGGTACTGGTTACATATATATTTTGTGATACTTTTAATATAATATAGAATTGAAGTTATATTGTGATTTTAATTCAATTTTAGAATGTGTCTTATATTTACATTTTTATGAGACTATACATATACTTTTGTGAATCATTCCATAAAGTGCCTCTGTAGTTGTTTTTGGCGTCGGCTGTGATTATAATTTCATTTGAAAAAAAATACGGTAAAATACTTTTTTGACTTATTCTTTGACAAGTGCGGAATCAGAGCTGGTAATACACGATGAAAACGAGTGTCTTAAAATTTTTCATACATAGTACATGTTGGCAGCAATAAATATTAAAATATAATTTTTTTCAAATGAACTTATGATTATGTTTCTGTGCTACGACTGTCAATTGTTATTTATATTTTTTTGTATTATATAAGCCATGTTTTACTAGAAAATGTATAATAAAATATATGTATTTTCCACAGTTTTCCTTGGTTTTGCAGTTAGCCTAATTGTAAGTCATTAGTGAAGAAAAATTGAAGCACAATGGGCCAATTGTCTTGCACGCAAGGGAAAGAAAACCAACAAAAAATCGATAAACACCTTGATCAGGTTATTGAACAATTGTTTTTCAAATATTGGATATTATCCCGCACTAGACCATTTTTTCCGGATTTAAAAATGCGAATTGATGATGTTTGGGACTGTACCCCAAAGTCAGGATTGAGAAAGAATATGTCATGTGTTACTTTTGAGATTTTTAATAAAAGCAGTCAAATGAGATACAGCACAGTAAACAATACTTTCAAAAAACATTATTGCTTAAATATTCAATTATACATAGTAATGCTGATTCGACAAGACCACAACCAAACTGTTTATATTGCAGCAATGATCTGGCAAGCTAATCATATAGATAGAAAGATTATTTTACAAAGGAACCTAACTAAGCCAACTTTATTTTCATATCTAATTTCAATACAAACCTTGGAAGTATATATGACCTAGAATTTCCTATAAAATGCATATAAAATTACGAATTACGTCTACAAGTAAAATAATAAATGCTGATAATACAGTATTTTTTTATTAAATACACTTTAAAAGTTGTAAATCATTAGGCAACTCTGCCTAACCTTTGTTCTCAACTATCTCCGTTGCCAACGTTTTCTTAGCAGTTATTCTCGTTTTGAATTGTTCGGGAATGGGAGTTTCCGTATAATCACCATCACCTTTAGGAATCAACACATTCATTTCAGAAGACTTCGAACTGATTATTTCAACATCCAACGAATCCTTACTCAAATAAATTTGGCAACCGTCAGTTTTGTCAATGGAAATCGTCGGTACTTTACCGAGCACCTGCATCTGCACAGATTGGCAGTTAATGAATTCAATACAAGAAACTAGGGAGTCGAAAACGATGGAAGTCTTTTTACAAGAGTCCAAGGTGACTGAATTGAGTTTACCCTTGACGGTGAGTGTAGAATTTTCACATTTGTACATGTAAACTACATTGGTCATTTCAGCGTTGTCCACAACAAGATTGTGGTTTTCTTTCTGATATTCGATCATCCATTTCTTTCCATCCTTGACGAAACTCGCAGCCTTCTCGACTTTGGTGGGCTTCACGATAGATGTCGCTTTTACAGTTGTGGCTTTGAAAGGAGCAGGACCTGAAGTGAATCATGCATTAATTTTTTCCATAGATATGATTGTAATTTGTAGGTAATGGGGATACATTAAACGAATGCTACATATGTTGTCAACTTCACCATATTCCCAGCACCAATGTAATCTGCTTTCAATTCATATCGCTTACTAACCTTGCCTCAAAGTGGGATTCTTGTGTGTTTGCATGTCATCAGTGACCTTCTTGAGTCCCTTGGTGATATCCTGACCTTTGTTGATCTCCGCGAACAATGCCGAACGATCTAAGGCACCGTCTCCTGCCCCGCCGATGTTAAAGTCGATCACCGGGGGCGGCGGTGGCGGGCATCCGGGGGGCGGCGGGGGGATCGAGCTTTTCGCTGCGCCTTTTCCTATACAAAATGGAAAAAATCAGTCTGGCTGATATTCTCGATATCAGGATATAATTTCAGTACCTATATTGTTTTTAAATTATATGAAGGACTTTCCAATACATAATCTTAACACAAGCAATTTGCTTATCTCAAACCAACAATCTTGGGAGAAAAGCAATTATTGAATATTTGTTTCTAGATGATTTTCACAAACAGAATGATTTGAGAATGAGATGTTCTACAAGTCCCAAGACACTGTAAATATTACCCAAAACATCATTAAGAAACTAATAATACAAATTATAACCAATGATAGTATCATACCTTTTTATATTACTGAAAACACTTTTTAAATATTGAAATCTTATTTGTTTACATTTGATAAGATAGATAATTCTTACCATTACATAAAAAATCAATAGATATGTTCAATAAACTAATATGATTTTGATCATCACCCATTTGAGTATTCATCTGTAACAACTTGACTGTTTTGACATAGTAACCAAAAATGTTTCAGTCTATCCATAAATAAATAATTATTCACAGAGAATTACCTATTTTTTTAGGACACAATAATACATAAATTTCACCAGCCTTCATCAACAATAAGCGAACAAATTGTCTTTGTTCTGTATTGTTAATGGAAATTAGCCTGAATATAACCATCATGCATGAGTTTCAATTAATTATTCTAAAGGTTTAATTATGATATTTCATTTAATCAACAATTATTTGTTTAAATCAATATATTTCACTATTAACAGGCAATGCATAATCTAATAAAGCATCAAAAAAATTGTGTTATGTAGAAATAAAGCAGTATAAATAAGTATACTCTTTTCTTGAGTAAATAAAAATGATGGAAATTAGGTATTTTCTCTGAGCTCATGCAATAAATTATTTGGAAAAATTATCAATTTAGTATAGATGCTCTTGATTCAATGAGCTCACCTAAGATAATTTACAAATATTCAAAATAGTTAAATAAACATAAAAAAAACTCCACAGAGAAAATATTTATGATAGTGGACCAGTTAGAATAACTTTGGTCCTTCTTACAGTTTGAAATATTGAATAAAAGTTATTTTTGCTACTTGTACCTGCTTCATAAAGAAGTTGAAAATGAAATTTATGAAAGATTTATAAATAGTAATTAAATATTTCACTAGTTCCAAATACAAATATAATACTGATCAGCAATACATACCTATATTATATACTTATTCAAACATTCCTATGTTATCTCAAATATAATAATAGAATTAACAAAGACCACATTCATTTCTTCACATATAATTTGAGCTATATGACATTTAATTGGCAATCAGCTGATAATGCAAGTTCAGGGAACTAAGAAATAAGGTAATATATGAAAATGAGATGTCTTACCTGACCATACCAATCCAGTAGTATGATATTGTTTGATGTAAGTCTGCAAGTCACTCAGTGTCTGGACCCATGCTTTGACCCATTCTACATGCACTTTATCCTTTTCTTTCCATTCCTTCAACACTCTATTTGTATAAAATTGTCCAGCATCATTCATTTCTTTAACATAAGGAGCAGGTGTTGGACTTACTGTGACCCAACCCAAAGCTGAAATACTTTCGCTTATAGCAGATAAGTGATTAAAGAATGGAGAAGACCGATGCTTCTCTCGATAACTTTGTATCGCACTTATCTTATCACTGGTGGGCCTCAGCAAGCTGACGATCTCGTTCTGCGGGGGTTGGGCGGATTCACTAGCCAATTTGAGGTAATCCAATTGGGCCTTGAATGCGTCCTGGACCAACTTTGAGTGTTCGGCTACATCCCCTCCAATCTTCTGAGATATTTTGAGGTAATCTGCCAGAGGGCCGTTGGTGATATCGTGGAACCCGGTTACGCTCATGTTTGTTGCTAGTATATGGGGCGTTTCTCAAAGGCTTCTTATATAAAGCTCGCGTATAGACGCTGTAGTATCAAGTTTGATGCGTTATTATCAGTCTGGCGTTCGATACTACTCGATAAAACTGCCGATATGTCAAGGTATGATTCAATCTATGACTAATGAAAGTAATGAGGTTGTTTATATACGGTGACGTTTCATGGATTTGAGGTTAATGTCGTCGACCTCAACCTCAAGGATCGATTTCTTGACGACCTTCAAAACGTCATTCGTCATAGAACAGAAGATTCGGGATTGAGTATAATTTTGGGGGGTATAAGCACCAAGATGTCAAAAAATATTGCGTCAGTCCCAGATCCATGTAAAAGATTTTGTCCCCAATTGAACCAGGGGCATTCGAGAGTTACATATGTAGTAATGGGAGTACTCGATTGCTATTGTTATCATTTTTCGACCACGACTACGATCAAAGAAAAAACTGTTTTCTTGTTTACCAGAGAAAAGTATAATTTTTCTTTTCCTCATTAGACCTGTGAGTGGATAAGCACGATTACGCACCTAGTATTCTAAGAGCCGGAGGCGATGGTATCAGTAATAATCATCCTGATGATAAAAAAAACAGCGTAAGAAACTCATGTATAGGTGGCTTTATTCGATGAAACTCTTCTATCATTCCGATAATAAATCTGTATTTGGACATGACTAAGACTTTTTTCTTAGTGAAGTGTTTCTATTTATATTTAAATCATTGTTGCACTGTCAAATTTGACTGGGTAGCCTTTGCAAATATTCAAATCTGACAGCCCGAAGATGATTCAAATGGTAATCCAAAGGTATCACGGAAAAAAGAGTCTCATTTTACTTTTCATTTGTTTTTTATCTTTAGACTTCATGCTGTTCAAAACAAGTTGGTACTGTGTTTGTCCACTAGCCTGAACAATTATTACTGTCATATATTTAATCGGGGACAAAAATTTGCGCATTCTATATGTACCAGCGCTCTATCTATTTTTAACTCAGTGTTCTATGACTAACATTTTGACAGTCAAATCGTTGTTTTATGTTGTGTTCTCATCTCTTATAGTTCTGTGAGTTTCATGTCTCATAATCATAGAACACCTAGAAACTAGAAACAAACAAGTGAAAATTGTCAGAATGTATAATTTTTCATTTTTGTTGTCAACAAAAATAGCATAATATGTCAAGAAAAACATACATAAATAAATAGAAACACACTTGAGTCGTTAGTTTCATTTATATCTTAAAAATAATCATCAGTATTTTTCCGGTATTATAGATTTCCAAAAAAAAGTACAGTTCAATACCAAAAGAGATCGTTTTGGTCGTGGTGCTTACAGGGCGCGTGAGCATGCGCTCAATAATCAGCATAATGTATCGGTACGTGAAGTGATGTTAGATGTGTCGTCAAATTCATTATATTTCTTGAAATTTCTCCGACAATAAGCATCTAAGTGCTGTTTGAAGCTTATCAACGTAATAGCGATTGAATGACAACGAGGAGAATGCTAATTAGTAACCCAAAACGCAGGAGATAACCCAGTTCAGCAACAAACAATACGGTAGGTGAGCGGTCCAAGCGGGATTTCTGTTCTTTCTGCACGTGTGATCTTTTCAGGTATGCCGGCGTCTACGTTAGATCCAGTGAAGGCGGCTCTTCGTACTGCACTCACAAAAAATGATTCTGTTGAGAACAATCTCGACACCCAATTAGCGGGATCGAGCAAGAAGGCGCTACTTTCCAATATTGAGTTTGAGTCTGCTGGCAGTTATCAGAGCACTATACTAGATAAACTAAAATCAAAATACATCGTTCTCAAAAGTACTGATACCCCCCAAGCAAGGTAAGACAATTTTATTTTACAGTTATTTCTTATATTGACATTTGCTATAGCCTCACTTTTGTATCAACATACCTTATCCATCTTACCCATATATAATTGAAAGCTGGAATTAGCTCTGAGACAATTTTATAAATACTAAATGAGTTACAAACCTTTCATCCCAATTAAAATTTTCTACATTAGAACCTTGTGAGACTATGATTGCCATACATTCAAACATAATAGAGTCATTAATGTTCACCACAATCGTCATTTTTCAAGAAAGTAATGATATATTTATTGTTTGTCATACAAATTTGTTATATTTTTTATATATATTTTTTGTACACATAGGGGTAGAGAAAATGATTTTCTACATACATATTTTTATGAGAATAAGCATTAGTTTCAATTCCTTTTGCAGATTGTTATGTTTATCTGATAAGTCTACAGATCCTATCATTATATGTCAAAGTATTAAGTCAGTACAATTTCTAAACAATACATACTCTTTACTGCGGTATAAGCCTTCATGGTGCAAGGTAACCCATGAGGTTAGAAAGGCCTATAAGCTGATGTGGGGGCCAGTGAGATATCCATTGAATAAATCATAGACCTATATTTTGTTTCTTTTTAATCACAATAAATTCCTAGTTAGCCATTGATGCTTCGGTAATAGACTTGTACATTTTTATTATACACAATCTGATATACAATAGTAAAGAACTATTCTACTTCCTATAGCCAACCTGAAGAAACGATGGGTGCTGATGAAACTTTGAAACTAGCTAAATATGAATTATTTCCTTTGGATGCTGTCCAACTAGGTTGGAATAACTGTGATTGGTCTGTGGGAGCTGGAATGGTTAATATGGGAAATACATGTTATTTAAATTCTACTCTACAAGCTCTTTTTCATGTTCCTGCATTAGTTAATTGGCTGATGTCTGACAAGGACCATACTGCTGATTGTCAAGACTCAGGTGAGATAGGTTGATGCATGAATATATGTATCGCTTATTAAATTTTATAATTGTTTCCAAAATCACATCTATGTATAAAATGCTCCAAAAAAAATCTATAGGTTTTAACTCACATCTAAGGCAAATTGTCTGAACATAGAGAATATAACATTATGAAAGCCATTCAATTTTTGAGCAGCATAGTAGAGTTAGGTTTTTTAAATTAATATTCTTGTATTTTGTTCCATATTTGATCAACTTTCCAAAGAATGCTAATATTCTATATATATTCTATATAATCTAACGTAATCGAAGTGTAAATTCCGTATTTATTTTAGTTCTCCCAGGTTTCAAACTCAAAATATATATATAACGATTTTTTTTCGACAGGTGGACTGTGTATTATATGTGCAATGCGGAAAACGCTGCAAGACTCCCAACAACGTAACGCGAATTCAATCCGTCCGATTTTAATATTAAACAAATTACGATTAGTATGTCGGTACCTCATCCCTGGTCGCCAGGAGGACGCACACGAGTTCCTGCGCTACTTGGTGGAGGCGATGGAGAAGGCCTACTTGAGTAGGTTCAAGAACCACACCGAGTTCGACGCCAAAACCAAGGAAACCACCCCGCTGAACCAGATCCTCGGAGGGTATTTGAGGTCGGCAGTTAGGTGTTTGAAGTGTGGTCATGTCAGTACCACATTTCAGCTCATTCAAGACTTGTGTTTGGACATTAGAAAAGCACAGACTATCGACGAGGCATTAGAAGTTTATTTTTCCAGGGAGAAGCTTGAAGATGAGCTCTACCATTGTGAGGCTTGTCAAAAGAAGGTTAGTATCGAAATTTTATATTGTGAATATACCGGCTAGAAAAAAACCGCAACATACAGCAGTCTGATTCCAATGCATTGACACAAAACTAAAAGTAGACGTCTACATATTGCTCTAATTACTGTCACATAATATAAAAGTAAAATCGTCTTATTTATATTTTTCAGGTACCAGCAACCATGCAGTTTGCTTTAGAAAGAGCACCCATGGTTTTATGTATACACCTGAAGAGGTTTTCTGTTAGTAACAACAAAATTGCTAAACATGTAACATTCAGACAGCGGTTAGACTTAACTAGGTAAGTCGGATTAATCATGTAATTTATGGCATTTTATATAGGGATATAGAATTAAAATATTCAAAACTCCAATTTGTCTTTTAGATTCATTTTTATTCATTTAATTACTTCATTAAATCACAAATAGCTGAAAATATACTATTCACATTGTCCACTCTGAAGTCTTGACCAACAGCAATTGTAACTGCTTCAGGCTCTAAAAACCATTCTAATCTGTTCCACTATTTGGCCATGAATAGTTTTTTTCTGTCAAATCTTTCGAGTGTTGCATTCATCAACGGATTTCACATAATTTTGAGTCTTAATGAAATGTGATGAATTGTAGGTATGCCAGACATAAACCAACTGTTCCTTTGGTTTATCGACTAGTAGCATTAGTAACACATATGGGGCCAACAGTCAGCTGTGGACACTACACTGCAGTGGCCCAAGCACCATCTGGAAATTATTATCAGTTTGATGACAGTATGGTAGGTATATCGAATATTTGAAGTTTACCTATCAATATAACTATATGTTTCCGATGCTATCAAATTATTGTTGAATCCTGTTCATAGGTGCGACCAATCACCCACCAAGCTGTGTTCAGTACAAACGCTTACATAATGTTCTACGAGCTGGAGTCGTCGCCGTACTCGCAGAAATCGTCGCCTGCCAGCCCCTCGACTAGCAAAGCGAAAGTGGCGACGTCTAGTCAGGAAGCGCAGTGTCCCGCGCAGGTGGTCAGCAGCAGCAGCAGCAGCTCGAGCGGTGCCAAATCGGCGTCCGTGAATGGCCTCGGCTACACCAGCGACACCATCTACGGTCCTCAACTGCCACCGAACAAAATCAGAAAGACGATGAACGGCTCGATCACTAGCACCAACGGTATTTATCATATTATTGCCACACAAGAAACGTCCAGAATAATTTTGTTCAACATAATGTCTTCCTTCAGGTAACAACAACTCCAAATCTCCGTCGCCAACTACAAGCGATCCTGAAGACCAGCTGAATGAGAAACCGTCGTCCAGCGTCAAGAACAATGAGATCAGCTCGAGTAACGATATGAAATTCCCATCTCCGGTGTCGTCGCCGAATATCTCGACCAGCGTCAGTAGTCTGTCCAGTCCAGAACTGCCGGAGAAGAAAGACGCTGGTCTGTCCGCGTCGATATCCAACAAACCCTTGGTTCCTTATGAGACGGACGAGACGAGCAGCTCGGAAGACTCGAACCATTCCGCGTCGGAGGCGGCGAACAGACTGTCGACCAAGGCTGCGGTCGGCGAATGGCAGGTCACTTCGTCGACCGATGTCGATCACGAACCTTCTTCTCAGGGTAGGTATAGAACAAATATATACTGAATATATTGAAACCACATACATATGTATGGATATCTTCACTTTTCTTTTTATTGAATTGTTTTTAGGTAGAGTAGGCTGGGAGAAGAACAAATCTTCGGCGCAGACGACGACCTCCGCCAGCACGGCTTCGCAACCGGCCGCGCAGCAACAGTCCCAAGATAATACGGTCAGTGAGCTGTTCAAAATGTCCCACAGTGGGTACGCGGCTCCGGTAACGACCTGGAACGGCAACAGGTCGCAGCTTGATAGGGAAATCAACGATGAAAGGAGGGAAGAGAGGAAGAGGAATTTGGCGGACAGTTCTCAGGATCAGACCCCGAAAGCCAAACACCAGAAAACCAATAATTATAATCATTATAAGTCTAATCCCGGATATAATCCAATACAGGTGAGTAGCCGTTATATTACCGAATAATCATAGAGCAGTGTGATCTTTTCATAGCGTTGCGAGAGGATAAATGTCTATTCACATTGATTTTACATACATTGTAACTGCAGGAAAAACGTCCCCGGTAGCTCATTACACAAAGTTCAGGTTCCAAAAGAACAATATTTGGAAGAAACGCCGTTATTGTCGCACCAGAACCACATTGGCATCGCCGAAAGTTCAAAGAGGCGGTTTTCCTATGAAACCTGCTATCTAGGGACGCCAATAGCAGACCTAGCATTGAAATCAAACCGATATGGCAGTCACTAATAAAGAATATGTGCTGTGAAACGCAAAATTCTCAAGTCAATGAGAATATATAGCCGTGTTACTGAATCTTCTGTGTTTATATGAGAATTAGAATTGGTTTCACCATTATTTTTATTTTCAGGAATACCACAATGCGAAGAACTGGAACGGGTATAGTGGTGGGCATTATAAACCGTTCTACAATGGTAATAGGCATCGGAGATTTTTTAACCAAAAGAACTGTCATAAAAATTATAGGTACCGACAGTGATGAAAAGTTGTGTGAGTATTTTTTACATGGAACTTGAGTGTTTTAACATCTAAAATATTTTCCCTGTTTATTTTCTGCATTAAAAGATAGAGATTGGATTTTCATATGTCATTTTTAAAGATGATATAAATCATATTGTTTTAAACAAAATTGTAGTCTTTATCATTTTACCTAGGAAATGATTATTTATTTCATTTCAAGATATATGTTATGCATTTATTCTGTCGTAACTTGTAGTATATGGTTTTTAATTTTTTTATCGTCACTGTACAGAAAATCATTCATCTTTTTAGTTGTAAGAATGCTACGTGCATAAGATTAAGGTAATTAAAAATATTTGTTATTTATTTGTCATCCGTTTCAATACCATCACACCTTGATGGACAATGGACCCATGGACCATTCCTGACCTAAACCCATTTATTTCATACTTTGCGCTGTTGACTTGCATCAATTGTCACGAAAAATATAATCTACCCAATGTATGGCATTCAGCCATGATTATTAAATCTACACTACCGAGACAAGAAGCATAAAGCATCAATATCACAAATCAAAGTAACTGTCCGTAAAAATTCAGAGAAATTAATTCCACGAGTTGGCGACACTGCGTTTTCAAAACGCGTAACATTCACTTAGCTTCGCTAGTATTCGATTCAGGTTATAAAAACACTAGACATGTAAAGGAATAAGTTTATTAAAAAAACATACATGGGCAATTTGTTATTGTAAATGCATATTAAAGTATAGTTGTTATCAACTAGAAATACATTAATAAAATACTACTATAATGCTATTGAATTTACAAAATCCATATCGATCGATTTAGAGAATTAAAATCATAGTTCGCAGCACGACATAATGTGCACGTATAAAAATGTCCAGTACTATCAACAGACGTTAAAATATCAAATCGCACAAATCAAGACCGCTAGACATAAACAAAACAATTATAGTAATTGCTTTTATCACATTTTTGTTTGACTAGTCTCTAAAACATGTCACCATAGCCAAAATGTAGTTTGATAATGTGAGATCAGATCACAAAAATATTGAAATACACCAATACACGCAGCGCCACACGAACAGTCGCCAGAAAATGTGGAAATAGGACCAAAATATGCTTGTATTGTCTTGTTTGCATAGAACTAGATCGTGTTATAGATAGTCGAAGATTTAAAATTTAATATTGATAGGATGCTTGAAGCAGTATTAAAATAATAATTGCCTACAGAGAAAGAATCCGAGGAACAGAAAGCAGATAGCAAAACATAAAACTTGACTCAATAGTTTATAAATAAATTGAACGAAATACACAATTTCCATGTGAGAAGAGTCAAATTTGTATGTAAACAATAAGATCAAGGTACGATTAGGTTTTATCTCTACGGTTTTTAAAAAGACTCCAGTGGCGCTACGCGATCTGACATTTCGCAAATTTGAATTATTTAAACTAAACATGGGCCTTCAAAACAAGACCGGCGCGATATTTCCATCCACAAATCAAGGTATCACCATTTAAAAATCTTGCCAAGATTTCATAAACTTAAGGATTTACATCGAACTAGTATAACATGTCACTTTTTGCCTTACAATTTTCACTCTGCTGTTTTCATCTCTTCAACGTATCAGCTTTTGCAGGTTTTTAACCGAATGACAATAAAGCTGATGAGAAGGATTACAATTTTAGGTTGTTGATGAAATAGCTAGTTTTTGACAGAAGAAAATGGAAGATCGATGTGACACACTGATTTATTATTGACGTCAAAATAAATATAACGTTCTCTAGTGTTTCGGAATATTGAGAAAATCAATGAATGGTACACCATAAAATCTTCGACAAACCTCAGATATCCCTAAAATTAACATTATAATTTAATTTAATTGAGATAAAATAATTTCAGAAATTGTGAAGTGATTGTTGTTAATAAATTTATTGCAACATTATTTCGGTATCACACGATTATTTTTAGGGGTAACTGGGTTTGAGATTATCCTGACTGGCCACACTGTAATATTGCGGGAAACTTCTACAACAAGACCAACTTGGATCTGTGACTGCAAGATTGTCGTCATGTTAGATTGATAAACATATATAGAAGACGTAATGAGAATAGAAACAAACCGAACTATCTTCTAACAAATCCTATATCATGAACAAAGGGAAAATAATGTTCAAAATCTAAGTCAACATAGTAGTAGCAAAAGAGTTTTTAACATATTTTAAGGATATTATAGCACCACATAACCCTTAACTAGCAGTACCAGGACATACATTTTAGTTAAGAGTATTTTAGTAGTTTGCCAGAAGCACGATTCAGATGATTTGGTTCATCGAATATTTTATTATAAAGTTCTGAATACCACATATGCATGAATAAGACACATTACTTGGTTCGAAAAAGTTCAATTGGGAAATTGTAAAATACTTTCTATAGCGGTATATATGAACAAGAGCAAATCTGATAATTACTTGCTTGCTTTTTCTGCAAGGTGGAAGCTGATACACAATTCGCATCTTGAAATTCGGGAAAAATGTCCCAGTGCGGGATTTGAACCACACACGTTCCGATTGCTGATCGAACGCTCTGGCCAACTGAGCTAACTGGGCACCTGCCCACTCGTAGCAGAGCGCAGATGATGTTAAGCGGAATCCTCCGATAGCCATTCTTCAGAATTTGGGCAGAATTCAGTAGAAACTGATGCACAATTTGAATTTTGACCAGAGAGTCGGACCGGCAATCGTAAGGCGGTGTGTGTGGTTCGAATCCCGCGCTGGGCCAGTTTTATCAGATTTCAAAATGCGCATATTATGTAAGAGAACATCTTCTTGAAATCATATCGATAATAAACCCCTAAAAGTCTGGTTTAACAATACTCAGGTAACCTCAATATTCACCGTGGAACGGAGTTGCACAAGCATTGTTCTTGGTCTTTGGTGCCGCCTCAAAACAAATAATAAGACTTCTTGTTACAGTATCGATTAATAAATAAAACTTTCGACCCGCGAAATTTTCACAACATAATATAAACAATTCTAGCAACATAACAAATGCAAAACTTCCATCGAGGTTACCTATGCTGAAGATCAAAGATGTAGATCAATAGTGATGTTTTGGCACAATATATTTTTATAACCACCATAGTAAAACTGGCAATGTACGTAAGTAGGAATTGGATAAAGGATGAGTCCCACGATATACCAAATAATATAATGCTAAATGAAAGCTATGAAAACAATAAAATTATTTGTATTAGTTATTTAGTATAAAAATTACTATCGCTTCGACTTTTGTCATTAAGTGTTTAACTTCATACGTATCTAGGGTGTGAGAAACTGTCGAAATGTAGCAAATAAAAAACAATTTTGGTAAACCATAAAATTATACAACACCCTGTATATCTTGCAGTTGGAGGTTACGAGCTAATTAAATTTTATTGTATGTGAAGTATAATATTGATCATACCATACAAAGTTTTGAAGAGCAAGAAATTGATAATTGAGGACATGAAGAATCCATTTTCCACTCATGATTTTCAAGATTACTATAAAAGAACTTTTTATAACACCTCGTAAATATACGATTTACTTGAAATGGTTTAGCATAGTTGAAAGGATATTCCAATTCGATCCTTCCTAACTTCCACCTCTTTCTGTCCGCATACGCCTATTTGGCCATACTCAAGTTATCATTCATCCCACTTCTGATAAATTCTAGTGGCGATGATTTTATTCGATTCCGTGCGCAAATATCATGACCAGGCCAGGTTCGACCATCATGTCCTCACTCATGTGCGCGTTATCACAATAGAGCACCAATACGGCCTGCTTACCAGGCACTCGTTTGCACACATAGTTCTCGTACTGTCTGCGGTTGTTTTGGCGGGTTTCCAACGAACAGAGACCGGGCGGCCACCTGCGCTCGTGACAGTTCTCCATTAGGTCGTCCAAGATGTGCGGGGGACACCCCATCTCGGTCAGGGTACGTTTTATCATGCGCTGAAATATGAAGAGTCAATGATAGGATAATATTTCACAAATATTTGGGTATTTTACTGCTATAATGAAGCAAATGAACATTATGATTATAGAATGTTACCTGTAGTATTTCATCAGGAGTTGATATCATTCCTCCCCATCTAGTAACTCTGGCCCTTTGGAGTGAATTGCTCCACCTTAGTACTTCATCTCTCTCCATTGCATCAGCTATTGCCCTCATTGAAGGATTTGATATTCGCATTGCTCTCATGAAATCCTGATAACACAAGAAAGGTATTCTCAACAATTATGATAAATCACAAGCAGCAACAAAATTGATGGAACACACTCTGCCAAAAAGGTCAATAATGACTCTATTCTGCAAATACTATCATGGCAACTGTTTGACCAATGTGTCTCACACAATACCAAGTTGTCAATACAGCAAACACTAGAGGAACCCAACAAGCACAGCCCTACCAGGTTGGAATTAAACATCATCCTGAGCTCAAAAATCTGTAAAACGCAATGACTATATCTTGCAATATTTCATGTTACTCAAAAACTGTATCCGAGAAGTTTCTGATACATAAAAATGTGTATAGGTTAGCAATTATATATTATGGTTAAATCTAAATCAATTAGCTCTCCTTACTTTTAAAAGTTGCATTTCTCTTCTTTGCTCAGCAATGAGGAACCTCTGTTCATTGATTTCTTGCTGGAACTCATTCATCTTCTGTTGCTGGGTGTGTATCAGCGCCCTGAGCTCTTTGACGCAATTGTGATCCTTGAATTCATCCTTTGGGATGATGAGGCCACATCCCTGCTCACAAGGGAGAGGCCTTTTGGGGTTATATTCACAATCTTCCAGGTGAGCAGGTAGTGAATCCAGCTTGAGAACGCGCGTACACCCGTACTGGGCGTTATCACAGTTTATTGATAGCCTGTAAAACATACCAGTGGTTTACCCAATGCTGACAATTTTTTTTCTGCTGCACTATAGACTTTTATGCTGTTTAAATCTATAAATCATAAAACAAGGCACCATAACAAACCTTGATCTATGATGAAAAAAACTGAAATATATTTGTAATCCTTTGCAGAATTCTTATATGTTATACATACCTAGATAATAAATTTCGCAATATTCTGGGTACTTGTCTTAATTGAGGTGATGTTACACTCTGTCTATCTACGGGACAAGTGGGTTGTCTAGAAATCCATTCCGTTATGCACGATTTGCAAAATGCGTGTTCACAAACTGGGGCCTAGAAATACATGGACCTTACAAAAAATTTACATACAGGAAACATGACAAAAACCTGTAATGGATCTTCCAAAACTCCTGAACAGATTGGACATACTAGCTCTTCGTCTACTTCTCCTTGGAATCTATTCAGTTCAAAACCCATTTTTCACAAGCCCATATTAAAATATTTGCGATGAAATCACAGTACGATATTTAATTTATATAAATTTCCTAGGGAAAAGACACGGTGAAAGATGAATGCAAATCCAGTGTTCCAATAATTATGACAGGATGTCAGAAGACCACAGAATATATAAGAACTTGTAATCACGACTGTACGTATAACAGATGACAACATGATGACAGTTATCAGAATGACAATTGATATATGACACATGTAATAACATAGATCAACAAGCAAAAAGAGGTGTATTCATAATTTATCTGTGAGACTGTTCCGTCTCAGACGCCAATTCCACGTTACCATATCTCAAAGCTGACTGAATAATGACAAAATATGAATCTTGTTAGCTTGGTAGTATTTTTGCACTGATAGAAGTTATGTTGTTGAAATGAAATTTAATTTGCTGATAATATGAACCTGAACCCGCGTGTAATTAGATATCACAAGATTATTGCATAAATAAAACAAAGTTTTGTTTTGTACAATTTGAGTCATGTAGATAAGTGGATGAAAAAAATTATCTGTCCATTTATCTTATACGAGTATATTGCTGGAGCCTGAATTGCTGCCTGTAGTGCTATGCAACTACTTGTCTTACAATCTTTATGTATATTATCTTTTTGGTCGCCAAATAAAATAACATACGAATGACTTACGATATGCAACGTTTTTGCTGCCTAGGCATCCTTTATCAATATACAAAATATGAAATTCATTCTTATTTTGATAGTGGCTGCGGTAGCAGCCGAAACATTAAGTCAATCGTATATGATTTTAATTAATGGCTAGTTGAATATATGAGATCAATCAGAGAAACAACCACATTATAAGTTTTTAAAGTTACATTGACTAACGACCTCTCAAATTAATTTAAGCTGCACATCTGGCCGGCAAGAAACTTGGCAACATAGGATCGTTATTCGATAGTGAACACACAATACAGCTAGTTGTCTATCTTATAATTTTAATTAATTGCAATTATTCATCAGCATCAGCAACCTATCATTATATATTCTGTCATTGACAATATCACGTCCGTGTTGCATCGCCATTCGTTTCTCCGATGTCGTACGCTAAAATTTAGTCATCCCGTTACTTTTATCAGACAATCAGCATTCCAGCAATCCTATCATTGGGCCACGAATCTTATGCGATTCATCGTATAAATAGCCGTACAAAATTTAAATTACTCCCGCGAAATTTCCACCAGACACCAGATTGTTTTTATGGTCTTATTGCTTGTACTCTCGATTGCCAGTCCGAGAAGATGGAACGCGGTATTCAGTCCAAGTTCCTTCAAGGGCTTCAAAAACGGGCACAGTTTAACTTCCTGATTCTGTTGTCGATATTGATGGTCTTCGTTTTGGACGCTATAAGGGAAATGAGAAAATACTCGCACACTGGTAAGTATTTCTCCGTATAAAGTTATTGTGGGTATTCTAGTTCCTTCTTTTTGATAGGACTTGCACTCCTCACATTATTAGATCTGGATTGTTGTAGACAAGGTGGATTTATCAAAAGTTTGATTTCGGACTTCCATTGTCTATAAAAATTTGAGTATCACGACGTTTCGATTGATGTGCTATCTTCAATCGTCTTCAGGTGAACTGTTCACCTGAAGACGATTCACTAAATGATCATATTGTAATCGTCTTCAAAATTACTATTGCATTTTTTTGTAAATTTAACCTTTCGAACAATGTTTTCTAACATACTAGAATTGATATTAAATTACTCTCAAGCACTAAGCAGGTAAGCATCAACTTTTATTGGATCCTCTACCATAAGACCTTTGCGAAATGCCATTAAACATTGTACTGTCAAAAGAGCCCGAAAATTAGTGATTTCTCTTGAATGACAACACAAAATGATGGAATAAGATTTGATTATGAAAAAAGGCACTTTCTGAACCTCACAGCATTCTTATCAGCCTGGCAATCCGCCATATATAAGTGAAAATTGATGTTTCGCTCATTTCATAAGTTATAAGGACTTGCTATTCTCCACCAATAGGATTTGAGGAATGTGAGACATTAGTTGATCGGTTTCCGAGTATATCAAATTCATGATAATCTAATGGAGAGAGTATTGCGGTGATTCTTATGAAGCTACATAATACTGTAATAATATAAATACCTGATAGTTTAGTAAAAAAAAATATATAGGAGGTATTTCACAAATTACCTTATTATTTCTATTACTTGTTAGGTCCATTCTTATTCTACAAAAATAAATGCCATCCAAAGCCTGCTTAGTATCCAGCACAGGTATCCAGCATTACAAAAAGCCTTATTGTTGAAGGTATAACGATATAAGGTTGCACGGCATTTAAAATATACAGCGAAAATATGTAAAGTAGTTATATAATATATTATATATGTAAAAATGATTCAAATTACTAATGACAGATAAATTCAATTTCAATGTCTGGAAAGGAGTTAAGCAGACGAACGAAGCGACAAAAAAGATATTATGAATGTTTGCAGTTGATGTCGTTACCGAGTTTTAAGTGACACTTAACTGCCATGTAGACGTTTGCGAAGGCCGTATAAGAAGCCTAATACACTTTATGAAATAACGGGTAGGTAATTAAAAAATGATGCAGTTTGAGAAGATAGAAGATCGTAGCAAATTAATAGCTACACATTAAATACGGTATATTACCAACATTCAACACAGAAAAGCTAAATAAATATTGTGACCGCGGAAATTTAAGCTTTCGTGACAAAAACTTTGACCTCCCATGCCAATATCTTTCAAAAAATAATTAACATTGAAAAAAATCGATTATGCTCGATAACTGTCCGAAACTCGAAAATATGAAGAAAAAAATGTTTGGAAAAATCATGTTAGATGTTTCCACTACCTTCTTCAAAAGGCATAGATCGACAGGCCAACGGAAATTACTGACATACATTTCCATGATGTAGGTATATATGTTCTACGCAATACTATCAGTTTGACAATAAGGATTTGGAGATAGATATTCATCGATGATTGAAACTGAATTTAAAAAATATCGAAACGCTTTGAATAATCTTCAAAATTTTCAAGTTTCCGGAAATTCCCATTATTGAAGTATTGCCAAACGTTATTTAAAATGGATTAGACACTATCTAAGAAGAATGTGATGAAAATCATCAATAAAGTGAGACAACTGCTCGCGAAATGCAGAGTCAACCTACTTGACGCAACCTTTTAAGACGCAAAATACCTGTTCTGTTCCCTATAAGTTAAAATGCAGTAATCTACAGACAAAGTCATTAAAACATAAACCGAACAAATTGGCCTCCTTTGGAAAAATAATTTATCTACGCTCTGAAATGTCGTATAATTGTAAATTAGGTCTATTCATGTGCTTTATATTTGTTTAAAACACGGTTACAAAAACGCCAACAGACCGACGAAAGTGGTGCACAAGAAGCCATTTTAAGTTTCGATCCATACTTTTCAGTTTACAGCACCTGAAAGTTGGCATAAATATTTAAAATCGATAGCATTCCTATTCTTATATTTCCACTGTCTTTTTTAGGTACAGTGCTACTGGTTGATAGTTTCTTGGAATTTCCGTGGGCGCTAGATGCGATGTGATTGACTGATTGGTCAGTAATGCATAAAAGCCTTCGTTTGTAGGAAAGTTCATTTTTTACATCATCGCTCTTAGCTTTGATTTCGGTTTCGTCAGGAATAAATGCGATTATCCTACGGTATAATTAAAGTATGTCTGTCATTCGACGGTACTGAGACTGGAGCGTTTATAGTTTGACTATTTTTGGGCGTACTCTAAAAATATTTTTAGTGACTCATAACTTTTGAGAAACGCTAAAACTACGCTTTTGCCTGTTTTTTTAGACGTTGACCATCGTCGTGTTGATGTGTCGTAAAAGTAAAATTTATTAAAGCTTTATAGAGATATCGCACTTAAATGCTGATACAAAAATGAAAATCGATGGAATACCTACATACTAAGCATTACTGTAGTTTGGTGATATTCTTGTCATATATATTTTTGAATTTTTGGGTGAACTTTATTTCCTGGCGGTTTTCGTTTTTGGCAAAGTAAGTACGAGTTGAGCCATAGAGATCAGCAGAAGTTATGTTCTAGCGGTCTGGTTAACCGTTACTAAGGTTTCAAAAAGATCGGAACTGGTGCTAATTCGAAAACGTCTGAGAACATTTTAAACGGATTTCCGCGAACGATAAGGAATAAATTAAATTTTAGTTGCAAGATTTAAATCTACATCTGTAAGCAATTAGTCGAGTTTCACAAATCCAGATTTTCTGTGACAAATTTAACTGGTGTTAACCCTTGGTAATTCAATCACCTCAGAGATTCGCGATTTGCTTCGATTTGGCATCCGCTAATTCAATTTTCTTGGTTAATTTGTTCTTTGATGAAAAACATCCTTGCGCTTTTATACATTTTTCAAGATAATATGAAAACTTCAGTTGTGGACAGGAGCCGTTTATATTACTTTCAACAAAGAACTATATGTTAAGCTCCTAACAAATTCAAAGTTTGTATGTAGGTAACAGGTATTTTGAAAAATAATATTTCTTACACATTCTCACGTGTGAAAATTGACAATCGTGAATATCTGGCCGAAATAATATGAAGAGCAATTAATACGTAGTATCTCATAGTCTTTGGAATAACTGATTTGAAAATGGTGGATGTGGTTTACGAAAAGTCATTTGGATTTCATATAAATCGCTATATTAGGGTTTTGATCGTTGCTGATTTTGAGTTTGAAAATATTTTCTTGAAAAAACAAAATGGCTGATCACATATAGCAGAACAAATTAAATTCGATGAAAAACTATATCCTAGGATTTTGAAGGTTGCCGATTTCAAATTTGAAGTTATTTAAATAGCTGTAATTGGTGTCTTGATATGCGTTAACTGTAAGCATTGTGACTACTAGAGAAAAACTTCTTCTAAAGGCCCTTCTCTTGGATTTTAGATTGAAAATCCTATATCGCTAATTCCTGAGCTTATAATAAGTAACAGGCAAAAACAACTAATGAACAACACTAAACTAAATGTAGACTTGGAGATATTTCAATACCTATCTACATCATCAAGCTGTTCTCTACGTCGCGATCCATTCAGAAAATTCAATTTCATCAACATTTCTCTGTATTAAAGAGATGTTGAAGTCTTGATTTTTTCGCATATTACTGCTAAAGTCAATACTTCCCAGCCCCAGCACATACATAATAATTATACAACTGTCTGTGTGAAATGACCAGTGAAAAAAATACAGAAAGAACCCCCGAAATTTTCACGACGAATTCCAACCATATCATAAGAAAATGATTAGAATAGAATAGAAGCTAGAACGGCATAAGGTAATTACAGGTTTAATTGTCTGAAGTACTCTAGAGACACTGGTCTCTGAATTAGAACATGCCACGCCATCTACTAGACGTTTTTCGCAACAGAAAGTAAACTATATTCAATGATCAGTGCGTGATGAACGCGTGATCGATAGGTGAACATCTCACACCCACCGCTCTATTGGCCCGGATTGGTCGAGCTGACATACAACGCCATCGTTGGTGGCCAATCAGAGTAAGAGAACCTTCGGTGGCCGGTAAGAAATTCTTTTAGGCGTTTGGCTATTGTACGTTTTGTTCATTGGTTAACTTTGTTTTATTTGGAAATTTCTGACCCAGATACAGCTGACGAAATTGTCGATATTAGCCTTACCCCGCCAAAAAAAAAAAAGAGATTAAAAGCTGTATTTTAGCGCAAATGAAAAGCGAATAATTTTAAATATTTATAAAAAGTAAATGCAAGAAAATGATGATTTGGCTATTGAAGAGGTTGTATGCAGGGTAGCTGAGATTTCGGGAGTCAGTCGGTCAAGTGTTTACCAAATTATTATGGAGTATAAAATTAAAAATTCATTGCCAGGGTCTAAATCGTATCCCACAAGAAAAAAAATCAAAGCAATCGATGACTTTGACGGGAATACAATTGGAAGAAAAGTACATAATTTTTTCTTCAGTAATGAATTACCTACAGTTGATGAAATCTTAAAAGCAGTTAAGGATGGCACGGACTTGAAACGAGGAAGAAACAGTTCATTATTAGAAAAAGAAGAGATAGTTGTGTTAAGACGGGAATATCTCAGAAAAATTAGACAATTTCGTAACGAAGGTCGAAAAATATATTATTTAGATGAAACTTGGGTAAATGCTGGGCATACTCATGCAAAAGTTTGGGTGGACAGTTAGTTAGATCATCGAGACAAGCTTTCTTGGATGGACTTTCGACTGGCCTGAAAAATCCTACTGGTAATATATATTTAGATTAGCTGTAATACCAAGCAACCATGGAAAAAGTTGAAATTATAGTTTGAATTTGCTGTTCAATATTCAATCATTATATTATCATTTATTTTTTCTTATACTGAGAGCCAACTTTACAAATAATTTTAATAAGCCGTTAGTTAGCAGGCCAGTTAAACAATCAGGTTTATACCATTTGGAACTGACTCCCAGCTCTACATCTGTTTTACGTTTTGATTTGTTAATAATTTGTCACATTGGTGGTGAGGACGGCTTCGTACCCGATGGTTTATGAGCATTTGAGTCAAAGAAAACAGGCGACTATCACGAAGAAATGGATGGTAAATCTTTCCAAATTTGGTTTTCAAAAACTCTGCCAAAACTTGAAGATAATTCAGTAATTGTGTTAGATAATGCACCATACCATTCCAGGAAATTAGAAAAAAATTCTACAATGTGTACAAAAAAGCGGATATCCAAGAATGGCTTATTTCTAAGTAAATCAATTTTGATGAAAATATGGTTGAAGCGGATTTAATAAAATTAGTAAAACAACATAAATATGAGTATAACTTAAATATTATTGGTGAAATAGCCAAAAAGAAAAATAAAACTCTTACGACTACCTCCTTACCACTGCGAACTGAACCCTATCGAGTTAATTAGGGTTAATATAAAACAATACCTAGCGTCAAACAACACGACCTTCAAATTTTCAGATGTTAAAAATCTGTTTCATGATGCCGTCAACAGAGTTTCGGCTGATAAATGGAAAGATTGCATTCATGTTCAGGAAAAAATTGAAATCAAAATGTGGGACATAGATAATATTATTGACATTCAAGATGAACCCCTTATAATAGATATCAACAATGTTAATGATACTTCAAGTTCTTCTACAGAGTAAATCTATCAGTTTCATTTTACTTATTGGCTTGCTTCATGCTCTTACTTATTCAAGTTGTTAGAACTACCTAATAAACGCAGTATCAGTTCATTAAATTTGAATTCATCAGAAAAGCTTAGTGTTTTCATGTTGCTGTTAAATTTATGATGTTTAATTGAAAAATCAATGCAAATTACGCTGTCTGTATTTTTTTACAGAGTATTGTTGTTATTATTTTCATATCTGTGCAGTTAAATAAAGATGATGGATTGGGAAGATGTATATTGATTATGTTAATTCAGTTGCTTACATTTCTTTCTTCGCAAAACGGCATCCCTGGCATCCGTGAAAAGGTCTCCAACAGATGCGATATATGTGATGAAGTGTACCGGAATTTATTATTGATATATTTATCCCATTATCTCTCATATCATAACCTGTTCATATTTATTCTGCTTATATTCAGTCTCAAAGTGTTAGAACATAAAGCAAAAATATATACTTTTGTGCCACCTAGTATAATGAGTGTTGCAGATCAACTTTCAGCAAAGTGTGGTTATCAAAATCCTTCATACGTTAAAATACGGTTAGCAGAACGGATTATTGGAAACCTATATAGTTCTTGATAGATACCAGTTGATGGCTTCGAAGTTGATTCAGTAGCTTGGAGAAAAATTACAGGATGATCTTTGTAGCATAGTCAAAATATCTTTATGCTTATGCTTAATTTTTTTTCAAATTTCCTAATTATTGTCAGCGCAGTTTTTCAATCTTTTTTTTAAAGAATATGATGCTGGGACAACTGAAATTCAGACCAAGATCTACCATAAACATTGGGAAAAACATTATACACCATTTTCGTATCCATTAACAATATACCACGTTTTCGTGGAAAGTCAGTCAAATCTGAATGTGTGTGATGTGTCATTGAATTCAGTCCGAATATGGATTCTATTAACAAAAAATGTTTATCTGTTCATGAAGCCTTTCCAAAGAGCAAATATTCCTTTAGATTATATATCGACCAATGCAACGAAGACTATAGTAACTCAAAAACGTGGGTTTTGACTTACTAATATGGCATCAATAGATTTTTTGGTGAAAATTAAAGTCGGTCATGCACGATAGGCAACCAGTAAACAACTTCCGTGTATAGTAAGTGTAATAACCCACATTCCTACTTTCCTACAGGCGAACACTATATTAAGTTAACTTACTCTAGTCTTCGTTGCAAAAAACGGCGAAAGGTGTAGTAAGTTTGATTTACTATAATTTTCGCCGCACAATTGGAGGTTAGGTTGATATTAATGACTGTAAACGTTAAGTAGTAGATGTGTAAAAATAGCTGTTTATAATCGAACCGAGATGAATTGTTTTGATGTACAAAAAGTCCTCATAACACCCCAATCTGCTGTGAGCGACTTCTATTACAAGAGCAAGCTCGCTACATATAACTTCACAATTTATGATATGGGAAATCATGAAGGCTACTGTTATGTTTGGCATAAGGTATTTACGAAGAGGCGACCAAACGAAATAAGCAGCTGTATTTCAATTTTTTTGAATAAGCAGGATTGAAAGGGAGTCAAGAAGCTTATTATTTTTTCTGATAACTGTGGCGGACAAAATCATAACCGTTTTATTTTCTCAATGTTTTCTTATGCTGCTATGTCCCTGAACCTGCAAATAATTCATCGATTCCTAAATACAGGTCACACACAAAACGAAGGTGACCGGATGCACTGTTATTGAGAATGCCAAAAAGCGGCAATCTGCAATTTATACCACCGATCAGTGGATCATGTTGATTCGCATGGCAAAAGTGACTGGAAAGCCATATATTGTGAAAGAGATGGCACAAAATGACTTTTTTGTTTTAAACAGAAGGTAAAATCGGAAAATTGGGATAGGATATTGGCGGAGAAAAG
The DNA here is from genome assembly GCA_949316355.1 of Bruchidius siliquastri. Classification (NCBI taxonomy): domain Eukaryota; kingdom Metazoa; phylum Arthropoda; class Insecta; order Coleoptera; family Chrysomelidae; genus Bruchidius; species Bruchidius siliquastri. The sequence goes on along the minus strand of OX438535.1, from coordinate 35,850,726 downwards.
ATAAAAATAAGCAAGATGAAAGAAGTACACTTTTCGTCAGAATGGCCTCATGAAATGAAATTTAAGTACGACTATGCTGACAAGTAAAAGACAGTAAAATTGAAGAAAAATCCTCGAAGGAACAGAACGGAAAGCGATGCTCTTAAAGACTTACCTATTCTATAATTTCTATTTTTCTCTTAAAGGCAAGAAAATACAAAAGGGACGGAAGAAAAGGATTTATAACTAGAAAATATTAGAGAATTTATATGTTTTTTTAATAATAATTTACACCTCAAATAAACATTTACAAATCTGCTCTCACACCAAATCCAGGACCAGGCGGGTCTCCTTTCAAACTTGTTGGTTCACCAATAGGCTCTGCAGCATATCTTCCATTTCTAAAAAACAATAATTACTAAATATCAACCAGTGGCATAGCTACGAATATCGACGAAAAGAGGATCTACCAATGGAGTTCAGGTAACATACAGAAGACTTAGACAACAACCCTGACAAAGAATTCACAAACTGGTCTGCCAGCTAGGGAGATGGAGTGACCCCAATCTTCAATCATCTTCCACAGACCTTCTGGGAATTAACATCAACAATACATATCCTGGTACGATCATGTTGGTGGCCTTGTCAAGTCTGCATCCAAATAATGCTGAGGGTTTTCTTCTGCTCCAGAAAATTGTAATTTCCGGAACAGCTACACTTCTGGATAGAATTCAGAAACAAGCAATTCTAGTAAATGTGCTTGACCTGGAAAAGGATCTTCAATGTCTAGATCAAACGTGCATCTGTCTCTATTCTATAAATAGCTGTCTTGCATAATAGCTTCAGTGTTGTGGAATCATAACAGGGAAGTTTGATTCCCCAATAGTTGCAATCTACAGCTCCTATCTATCTTTGAAAAAAATATAAGTACAGGAATACTGTAAAGTCACAACTTGACAAATTATCAAGTGTTCATTCATTTAAATATTTCAAGACAGTGAGAGCAGGTTCAATGAGAATTGAAATTAGCAAGTCTAAAATATGTAACTTACCTGGGTCCAGGTGCAGGCTTTTTATCACACTTTAGATCTGCTAAAATTTCTTCAGTATCTTTAACAGTTAAATCCTCCTGTAAAAAAAATCATATTGATATAAACAATATATAAATAGCATAGCTGTTTGTTTTTAATTATTCATCATTTAAATATATATTGAAGTACCTATATCAAAACTCACATAATAATCATCATTAATCTGGATCATTGGAGCATTGACACAAGCTCCAAGGCATTCAACTTCAGATAAAGTCCACATCATATCTTTGCTAGTTTCGCCAACTCCAATTTGCAAAGTCTTTTTACATGCTTCTAAAATTTCATCAGAACCTCTTAACCAACATGGAGTGGTAGTACATACTTGGACATGGTATTTTCCAGTAGGCTTCCTAATAGAAAAAACATATGTGATATAAACATAGCCATAGTTAAATTGATATTACAAATATTTGATCATAAAGGGTTAAATCCAAATAGTATAAATAACATCAGTTTTTTGGCTGCCAAAACAATACTGTTAACAGGTCATTGATAACAGCAAGAGGAGTATAATCAAAAGATTAAGAACAAATTTCCTCTCATCTCATAACTTGTCTAAATTACTCTGGTATGTAGCCTGAGCTGTTAGCCAGTAAATTGTAGTTGATGCCATTTTTTATGAAGCAAATTGTACTTTTAATTACATATTATAAACAAGTATTTATCAATTTTCATTCAGTAATCCAGTAATCTGTACTAATAGCAGTTGCCATGCCAAATATAGGTATCTGCCCATATTAAAAGGACTAGAAACAAGAATAATTGAAGTGTAGGATTTATAAGCAAAGATTGAATAGATGATTTTGGAGTTGTTACCTCATAAACATTGTATAGAATGTTGCTACTTCATAAACTCTCATTTTGGGTAAATTCAGAATTTCAGCAACATGGTGCATTGCAGAAATAGGTAACCAACCATACTGTCTTTGAGCAAGATCTAACAATGGAATCATCGCTGCTCTTTTATGTCCTTCTGGATAGATTGCTAAGATAGCTTCAACCCTCTAGAAAAGTATGAGGATGGAAAGTTAAAACTTCTAATACATAATGAAAATATGTCAAACATACCTTTTTATTTTCAGGGGTGAATTCAAATTTAATGTCAGGGTTATCTTCTGGTGTGTCTCTGTGTACGAACAGACTATCATGTTGTAACGAAGCAGAAGTTTGTAGGGCCCGAGATGTAACAACTTTTTTCTGTGAAAGGTTATATTACATAATATAAAACCGAAATAAAAGCATAATGAAAATATAATTTACTGATTTCATGTCTTACCAGACTTTCCGATATAGCTTTCATAGTTTTTAACATGATTATTAAAACTTTAATCAATATCCAATTATATTTATTAAACTAAAACACAATATTACTTATTCTTGGGTACTTCAACTAAATCAAATTTGACGTGACAATACTCGTTGTTCCTTGCTGACAACAAAACAAGATTAGAGGCACAGAACACTAGAGAAGACATGCCACTGAGTTGTGAATAAAATAGAGCGCCACTCCTATATGAAGTTTTTGTCCCAATTGAACCATGCGCAAGACGTTATGTTAAAAATCAACCTCTGAGCTAGAGCGTAGAACTCATGGGTACTAGAACAGCAAAGAGAATTGAATATTAGGTGTGGAACATTGGAGCACCTATGACTAAAAACATAAAAATGTATTGCTCAGCAAAGATGTGGAAGTTTTCTATCTCTCTCTAGCAAAATGCAAGACAAGCGCGAGCACACAAAAGTTTTCAAAATTCGTGCCTGACGCGGTGCTTTCACTACGAGAAAAAAAATTGCCTCATGTTTAAAATTATATTCTGAGATGATAATAAAAATAGTGTACGAAACTTCACCAAATTGCCTATAAATTACTGTGTTGACTATCTGGAACTCTGTCTGCAAGCTCTGTACATATTCCAAATTCCAGTGATGTGAATATAGTGAATAGAAATGTTTTACTCTTGAAAATTGTAAGTATGGAAAATCTGTTGGAGAAGTTTTCTATGACGCAAATCACCTCGTATGCATAATAAATATATGGCATCTTAAGCATCCCGGAGAAGTAAAGCCCTCACAGGTTCTTTTTTAATTATTGTGTCAACGTTACACTTTTGATTTCTAAAATAGCATTTTCAAGCTCAAAACTATATGGCTTATTAATTTTTTCACAATAAATACAAAGGTAATTCGCATTTTTTCCTAAATAACCTTAAAGATTCATTTTTAATAATGGTCATCTGAATAATAACTAACATCAATCAAGTTTTTCCATCACTACATAAAACTATCAATAGGAAAATAACACTTATGTTCTGTGTGAAAAAATATGGTTATGGTTTATGTTTATTGTTATGCATATTTTAACGTTTGTCAATAATGTCGTTTAATGACAAATAGCCCAAAATATCAAATTAAATTCATTCAAGATGAGTTCGAATAATAAAAGAACTATTTACGTCGGTGGATTGGCGGAGGAAGTGGACGAAAAAATTCTAAATGCAGCATTCATTCCCTTCGGAGACATCATCGATGTTCAAATACCGTTGGACTACGAGTCTGAGAAACATCGTGGATTTGCTTTCATCGAGTTTGAAAGTGCAGAAGATGCCGCTGCCGCTATAGATAATATGAACGATTCAGAACTGTTTGGGAGAACGATAAGAGTGAACCTAGCTAAACCACAAAGAATCAAAGAGGGGTCTACAAGACCTGTATGGTCTGAGGATACCTGGCTGCAACAACATGCTGGTGAGACAATAGGTGAGAGAAAAAGCAGAAAGATAAAGCATCTAATTTCCGCTTAATATAATGTGTCTGTATTAATATATTACTATAGAAGATAATCATATTTTTTAGGCAAAAAAGTGGAAGAACTTACAGTACAAAATACTGAAGAAACAGAAACTGAGTCAGCATCCAAACCAGAAACCAAAAAAGTGAAAAATCCTCAAGTTTATTTTGATGTAAAACTTGGGAAGACTGAAATTGGTAGAATCACGATGATGCTACGAGCTGATGTCGTACCGAGAACAGCTGAGAATTTCCGATGTTTATGTACTCATGAAAAAGGTATATTCTTAGTAGATCAAATATATCAGACAAAAAAGCCGATGGAAATGAGTGACGTTTGTTTTCATGTGGATTCTCTCAAATATGATTTTTTTCAATTTCAGCTAATAAATTAATTCTATATATTGTAGGTTATGGGTACCAAGGTAGCACATTCCACAGAATCATTCCTGACTTTATGATTCAAGGAGGTGACTTCACGAATCACAATGGCACTGGGGGAAAGTCAATCTATGGCAGAAAATTTGCAGATGAGAACTTTCAGTTGAAGCACGTCGTGGCTGGTACTCTCTCGATGGCTAATTCCGGACCTAACACAAACGGCTCGCAGTTTTTTATATGTACTGCGAAGACAGATTGGTTGGATGGGAAGCATGTAGTGTTTGGACATGTAATCAGTGGAATGGACGTTGTGAAAAGAATTGAAAGATGTGGGACAAAGAGTGGAAAGCCTACAGAGAAAGTTACTATTTCAGCTTGTGGAGAAGTTCAGTAGTATTAATATTATCATGTTTCTATTTTATGGAGTTTTCTGATATATCTATTTTGATACATGTTTTGCAGATGTAATTTTTCTTGTTTTAATGTCACATGAAAATTTTCAATTTGATACCAAATATGAATATAAACACTGATCATATTAATCTTGTATTTGCAGCAAATGCTACCAAGAATATGTGTTGTAGATTTATTTGTAGTATGAATTTCAGACAAATAATTAGAAAATACAGAGACAATATCCTTGTAAATAGATATAGTTTGTTGAAGAGCTTAATTTGAAAATTACACAGATACACAATTAATTGTTATTTTGCTCTCCTCATTCCTCCTTCATTTCATGCTCCTTGAGTTTGTTTGATATCTGGATTGCCAAAATGACCAACAAAACCCAAACTTTCAACTAATGGCATTGGCTGCGTTTAATGGGACCTAGCGGACATACGCGCTTGTGAGTGCTGTCTGCTAACAATTTGATGATCGACAAATTACCAGGAAAGTGCTAGTCAGCTTAGCCTTTTCAAAAAGTATTGTTTTGCTTAGCGCAGACGTGTGTATGTCATGTCATGATTATCACCGCAAAAGTGTCAATTTCATCGTCTTGTGAATAAAATTTTTTGATCTTTGAATACAAATAATTGAAACAAAGTATAACGATAGCTGGATTGTCACTATGGATGATGAAGGTGGATAAGCTGGAAACCATTCTGTGCTGGACAGTAACTATCTGACAGATACAGGGTATGTTTAAAAGACGAATCTCAAACTTATTAAACAGTTATGAGTGACACAAGTTAATAAAATTCGGTATCTACAACTAAAATGTAAACAAATGAAACAATGAACATAACTTGGCGATGAAGAAATGTGAAAATGAAACATAATATAATAAAGAGACATCATGCTGTTGAAAGTCGTTCAACGCGCTAGGCAGGGACGGATTAATCATTAGGCAGAGTAGGCAACTGCCTAGGGCCACAGCGTCGTCTATGGGCGCGTGCACGCACCAAGAAAAAAACGTTTCATTGAGATTTTTTTTTTGATAATTTTTATATTGTTCGATAACAATATTATTTTATTGCGGAGCATGACAATTGATGAAATACTTCATACATACATAATCACTCACATCCCTTCATCAACTTAAAAGGACGTGATTGCATTGCCTAGGAGCCCTGACAATGTTGTTGCCTAGGGGCCCAGACAGGGCTAATCCCGCCCTGGCGCTAGGTCCCACTAATCACAGCCATTGCTTCAAGAATGTTGGATATGTTACTGAATTGTAGATGACGTTAGTTATCTTTGGTCACCAAGTTGAACGCTTATTCTCATGTCAAAAGTCAATAATTCTATCTTATTTTGAGTAACAATTTTGTAATAAAAGTATATGTAGGGAATTTTCCACTGCGGCTTTTTCCAATGATAGACCCCCGTATATACGGGGGACTCCTTCAATGACGTCACGAATCACGAGACTGAAAGTTGAGGGGATAAAGGTTGACATTGAGTCACAAGTTTCAGCGCTAACCGCTACGTTAGGACGTCAGACCTGTGATAATAATAGGTTAGGTTCAGGATTTTCCTTTGCGATTTTTTAAATTTTACTCTGAATAATTTTTCGTTTGGCACGTAGATCCATCGTATAACCATATCAGCATGTCCATATGTAAGTGTTAATTTCACCATCTGCTTTTTGGTTTCATTTAATATTATGCAATCATAAATAATTACATATATTTGGGTAGTTGTAAGGATTTTTCCATGAATTATTTTCTTCTAATTGACGATTACTTTTTAGCCGCCAATATGTCTGACACCAAGATGTTCTATGAAGAGGAAACCTCATCTGAAAGGTTAGCAAGAAAGTCTAAAGAGACACCAATATTTCCTATAGGTAAGTAAACCATGTAGTGTTTTTCTGAATCAAACCTCAACATAAAATTCTTCATTAACAATCTGGTCCCTAACCCTTGTACCTAAACCATCACTTTGTTTTGTTGTGTAACATTGTATCATTTATGTGATGAGCCAGTAGATTGATTTTTAAGATATATACATACATATGACAAAGTGGTGGATGATGAAAGTGCTCTTCAAATGGTAGCCAAACCATTTTTTCAAGCCTGACACAAGTTTTGCTAAGTATAGTGGTTTGGCAAGTGGTTAAACCATAGTGTGCACAGTTAGATCAATTTTATAATAATAATCTGCACCATGAATAATCTTCTACAGAATGAAAAGATAATTTATTTTGTTTGCAGCTATTGGCATCTGTTCAGCAGCAGTAGCGTATGGAGCATATGCATATAAAAATAGAGGCAAAATGAGCACTAGCGTATACCTAATGCATCTCAGAGTTGGAGCTCAAGGTGCTGCTGTAGGAGCTCTCACTTTAGGCTTGATGTACACAATGGCAAATAAGTATATATTTGGGAACAAACCAGAATAATTTTTTTAGTGTGATTTTTGTTCTGTTGTATTTATATAAAATAGATATTTTTCATAAATTAGATGGACTTGCACCACAAAGTATTTGAGGTTGTCTGTGGTAGGCTTTTTGTTGAAATGTTATAATAAAATTGATATTATTATATTTTTCTAAATACTGCAATACATAAAATTAATCTGTCATGCTGATCATGATGGATTTTCAAATTGATGCTTATAGTAAAACAGCTAGTGGGTATTATGTGAAAAATAGTATAATTATAAAGATAATATATGTATGTGTTGTATAATGAAACTAGCTAATAGATACAAGCAAAGACAATTACATTATAAAAAACTGATAAAATAATTGTTATGCATTTACATTGTAGTTATTTGATGTAGGTTTTTAAATTGAATCATGAAGACATTGACATCTATCATATATTATTGCTAAGAGTCTTTAATCAATGCTTCTACAGAATTTTTTCAATTAATTCCGCCCAGGAAACCATCTGTTTAACCAAACACCTCTTGGTTGTTGATTAATTGCAATAATAAAAATTACTAAATTGAGTATATACTCTGATATATAATTTTATTTGAGATTCTAGTGTATTTTTGCTTGGATGGAATAAAATTTGTATGCCAAAATACTACTTTGAAGGTATCACAAAATCATATTAGTTAGTTTCATCTACCATTATAAATGCATACTATAGTGTGAATTTTGCACTACCTCATTACTTATCGAATAGATGTGGAAACCAATCATACAACTTTTGACAAATGATATTTAAACATACCATAAAGAGGATTTGGTAGGTTCTATATAATATAAAGGAAACATTTACATTATATGAAATAAGCAACACGTCACTTTTCGACTTCAATTCAAAATTATACTTTGAATTCTATATAATCTTCAGTTTAAAGGTTTCAATGCAATTCCAGTACATAATTTATGCAATAATGTAAATACTCTCAGTTTCACAAATGGATGAAGATATTCTTATTACCTTGATGTAAGCTGCTATTTGAGATAGACAATATGTACAAAGTATGTTGTATGATGATAGTTTGACATGAAATGTAAATAAAACTCCGCCCTATTGTGTATATTCCGATAGTTTAGTCATTTTAAAAAATTGTGATAGTCCTTTTTGTCCACTTTGTTCAACAAAATAGTGGAAACTATAGTTTCTTGATTCTCAATTATTGTATAAAATTATTTTGCAATGATTATATTTTTTAATTCAATGTTTCTTGCTGTATCACAATATTCCAAAATAAACAGTGATATATCTATAAATGTGTTATTCTGTTATTTTCCTACTCACCTGAATCATTCAAAATATCCATAAGTTCGACCTGAAGAGAATGCCCTCCATTGGATCCCTCTAGTGTTTGTTGTATTGATCATTCTTGGTCACTTGATGCTATTATAAGAGACAGTTCAGTCAAACAGTTACCATGGAATGTGGAGGTCACAAATACCAGAAATAGGTGATAGACACTCGCATTATAACAAGAAAGTACTCCTTATTCCAAAGGAATCCAAATGACTGACTTGTGCATTCCTGATAGAACAGACAAACGAATAGGTCCATACATACCAACTACGCAAATAAAGTAGCACTCACTGGATCTAAATTGAAGAATCAGACGTTGGAAAACAATAGGACATCCAGGAGATCCATAAAGACAAGCACATTTTTATATGATTGTGGATATTAGGGAATGTAGAAGACCTGTAGTGGTTTAGACGTTTAAAATATCTATAAGTGTCTTGTCAAGCTTGGCTTCAGCACTTAGTAGTTAATGTTTTACTATTTTTCTATGGATTTAAATTTTTAAAGTTCTGGGAGGGGTGGGGGTTTAACCTCATATCCCACACTCTACGCCTCTCTTTACGTACATATTAAGGTTTAGGCCAAGGATCGCCTAATTACGGACTGCCTACTTATTTTGCGTGGACCTTAATAATAAAATAATATTCATGTTTCACTTTTTGTTTTATATTTATTCATTGATATTCGAGTAAAGTAAATACACCTGACTATGTAAAGTGGGGGTAGGAACCTCAACTCATGTATTGAAAAAAGTAGAAATGAACCGGGACAGTGATATTATTTTAAATAAGGGACCCCAAATGAAACTGATTTGGTCGTTGCAATTATTGTGAGAATCAATAGAAGAAATATTACATTTCATATCTTTTTATCAAGTATCTAAGCAAAATTCAGTAGATAAACGGGGTAATTGGTATGTTCATTGGCATCATTTTCCGATTTCGCTGATGCATTATTAAAAAAAAGTATGATCTAGTTGTAAGTTGTTTGTATCTATGTGTGTTGGCAGGGTTGAATACCTTCTAAAATCGCCGCTTCTCGCATAGCAGATTTTTCATATCAAAAGTGAGCTATATAGTATAGTGAATTAAAAAAGCATCTTACCTAAATAGGTAGGTACCTACAATGAGATTGATAATGATTGCCTTTTAGATGCATTGAAATACCTTGATTCATTATGGTTAATTGTGGTACAAGGAACGATCCACTCTGTAAATTTAAAGTGTGTTCCTCTATAGTTACTATGTTACTAATGTTTCTAGTTTACATAATTAACATCACTTGTAAGTACAACGGTTTCTGTATAACTGGTTGCATAAAATTTATAACGCAAAACATGAAAGAATTTTAAGCATTTACTACGCCTACTAAAACTAAGACACAAATAGCAACAACTGAAAATAGTTTGTGATCCCAGTTGCACCAAACTACAAATTTTTGTCTGTCCTGCAAATACACATTATTTTATGTAGTATATGTTATGTATGTACTTCTTGAGAATAAATTAGTAAATTATTTTGATTTATATAAGTCCTGTTTCATGAGACCATAGGTGGATAGTCGATACTGAGGTGTATTTTTATTTCGACATTACAGAATACTCGAAAATTTCAACTACATACTTTATAATTTGAAGTACTCAGGTAATTTTGATTACTAAGCCTCTATTGTATGTTTCAACAATCATTTGAAATAACTAAGTGATAGTCATTTACTAATTGTTATAGTAATAGTAGGTAGGTACCTACAATGAAAGTCGAATTAGATCCGATTTTGTTTGGAGGTATCTAGAATTTCATGTACCGAGGTATTTTTATATTATTGCGGATGTATTTTTGTTCAGTGAAACCTATCCTAATACGTATTTAGTTATTGTTTATTATTAGATTTTAATATTACATACTGATAGGTCTGTTGTATATTTAATTTCGAAAATAAATAACTGATACAGCAGGCTCGACAAAGAGGGCGATGGTGAAATGCCCCCTGGTTCTGCGTTTATGGAATATGGAATGTGTCTGATTGGGGAAAAGAAAATGATGGATTTCACCAAAATTTTCAACTTTTTGGACTTTTGTGTAGGGTTTGCTTCTTTTGCTCTTCAGGTCCTCCCCTCTATAATTACAATCACATATAGGACATGGAACAACTAATTAGCATTAGCCTGTATGTTTTGGGTTCATTTTCTATAAAGAATGCTATTGACAACGGTAACAATGAAAGGTTGTTCGTTCAGTAAGCTTACAAAGTTTGTTCCATAGGACCTTGACACCATTTTCATTTTATGATAGTCTATATAGGTACCTACTCACTTATCCCGAATACCTTGATGTCTAAGAAGGATGACTGGAATAAAACACATCGATGTTTCTCATAATAATTATAATAATTATTATATCATTTTCATATCTAACACATGTTTGGATAATATTGCAGAGACACTCAAGTGCAATCTCAAATATGAAGTAAAATATACTCGTATTTTTATAACCATACGCATACATACCATAGATTTATACATACACACATGAATCAAATCAATCAAAAATTGTGGAATAGAGTGATGGTACTGAAAATATCGTTTCGACAAGTCATATTTAGTCTGATAACAAGTCTGATTCGTTGATAATCATTAGCGGTTGAAATCAGAAGGCACAATATATCAAATACAAATGTTGGGTCATGACTTTCATGTGATAAATAATGAAAAATGACCAAATACGGAGATAAATCATATGCATAATATTTAAAATTCATTAATATTATGATTTTTTTTCAGATCAGTAGATGGTCTCAGAATCGGTAAACATGCCGACATTGGCAACACTGCAAAAAGTACAATTACGCTTGATGCACCACTACTGCAAATGAATCAATTTACTTAATTTAAGCATAATTGGGTGCAGATGGATGTAGCCCCTAACAGATAATCAAAATTTAAAATGAATATAAATACGATTTGCACATATTTCACAGATCAAAAAAATCTTTCTGAAGTTCTAAGACATTAGATTTTTAAAGGCCTTGTTACTGTTATACGAATCTTTTATGCATATATTAGTAAAAATATGCACCAGCGAAGTCGAGAAACTCAAGGTTATACAATCAATATCTTTATTCCAAATATATTCTATCAGAATCTCATCAGTATGTCGGCTAGAGGAAATTATGAAATCATATAAATTTATATAACAATGCACATTGTTTGCAAATTGAATCTAAATTTATCGAAAGTAGAGCAACATTTTTGTCCATTCCTAAGCAATATTATATTTCAGTATGTAGTTGTGTATACTGATATGAAAAAATTGATTTAACCTTCATAACCGTGGCCTTGAATCAAACGACTATTAGAATGCTTTTCTTATTCGTTTTGTTACTTTGTTTTTCAGTTAGTTTTAGTGATGACTTGCAGATATGGTATTAGTTTTACACTTGGAATATTTATATTAATAGCTTTGAATTTGCGTTCATTAAGAGGAGAACATAGGATTTTTCACTTATAATTTCATTGCAGAGCTCGATTACGTAGTCCTTCCAGAAAAGGTTCAAGTAGATTACCGCTTTATCCGAACATATCACAAGGAAAGCAAATATAATATTGAATATATTTTTTATTTTTTTGACAATAACTCCGCCACCAATAATTGAATCGATTTTTGAGAACTACAAGACTTTTTTGTCTCTGTCATAGTGTCAAAGTTTTATCAAGATCCAAAACGGAATTTTCGAATTATAGCCAAGGATAGAAATACAGATCGACGGAAATAAGCGACATGGTAATTCGTGTTGTTTCATCATGATCTAGCATTGATCAAATCTGGTGTTATAGATTAATATCATCAAAAACAGAACTGAAAAACATCATTTATCAATAACATGTGTCTCATACAGGTAGGCACTTCAACTTAGAACACATCTTTGCAGAATATTTTAGTGATAAAACAGGCCAAAGAATGTGTTTCATTTATAGAATTAGATTAAATTACGCCTTCAACTTGCACGCTTCAATATCATTAACATTGTAGTAATAAATCGTATTTTATTATGGTATATACACATATGAAATGAGTGAAAAAAAGTAACACAAAATTTATTTGGAATGGGATTGAAAATATTGAAACAATAACGTACCTTCTCAGAGGAAGAATTAAGTTTATTTACAAACTAAGTATAACGTGTCATATTTATGATACACACTTATAAAAAAGCATTAAAAAAGTTTAACATCCCGAATCTCGAAAATGGGACGTTTGTGTTAAAACGTCTCAACGCCCTCTATAATAACATAGCTATACTATACAAATCGCACGTTTAGTTAGGCAGCTGCCTGACGCACCAGCAAAATTGATAATGTTACCTTCGATAAAATTTTATGTCTCAAAAATTATTACCATGCGGGGATATGCATTTGTTGAGTATGCATGCTGTATCACAAACTTGTTTTATCAGAACCTGTTTTTTTCCTCAACAATGATAAGAACACTGAAGTGCAAGGTTACACCGATTTGCAGCCATATGAGTTTTTTCGTAATTACGCATCCGATATCGTGAGTCGAAATGGATTGCTTATTGCTTGCATAATAATTGCTTATTTTAGTCCTGGATTTATCTACGAGTATTTGCATTCGATGCAAACGACTGGGTAGATATGTCTTGACAAAACTGCCGAAACATTGCGGAACAGCCTGTAAAAACCGTATCAACTGTACTCAGTCTGTTGGCGTCAAGTAGATTGACCCTGTGTTTCCCACATAATGTTCTGTGCCAGGTGTGCCGTTGTTACTACAAGAAAAACAATCTAAGTACGCTATGACTTGCCAAATACTATAAATGCGTTGAGTTCAAATTAAGCCGATACTTCTGCTATCCGCAAAATTTCATAATTCCTCATTTAAAAACATGCTTCAGCTGGAACAACAGTTCTGAACTCCGACCTAGATGTTAGAACTAATTGGCAATGAAGCTCACACGCACGGTACCCCATTGACACGTTTTTGGAATATTATGCAATATAATATAGGTATCCAGATCTTGTGAGAAACATAAAAGCAGATTAAGTAGAAATTCGTGTTAATGTTACATGGCTCTTACACAGAAATGATGTGTTTGAATATATCTTAAAACTATTCACATAGTTACATATTTAATCACATTTTGTACTTTTATCACCCTTACATATTATATGTTGGATCTCAGAATTGCCTACTGTTCTATCAAGACATTCTTCTCTCCTTCAAATTCATGTAAGCTGGAACAAAAAAAAAAAACAATCAGATTACGAAGTCAAAGGTCCTAATACATGGACTGCCTTAAAGCGACGACAGAGGTCTATTGAGACATCTGTCAATAAGGGTGAACTGATTTACAGCGACATCCCTTGTTTTTCGTAAGCACTATTACGATGTACCCTTATCTCGCTTCACTCAAGCAGAAGCGGAAATGTGGTATAAACAAATTGTAATCTCATACCTACACTATCAGCATCACGTTTAAGTAAGTCAAATCGGGTCACCAAGGTTCATACGACGCAATTTACTAAATAGTTATCTAAATTAATTGTTTATACTGTAATTATGCGATAACAATACTTACGATAAATTCCATTTACAGTTATTTAAAACAAAAAACATTCGTGTCTAATGTTGCAACTAGGCAATTACCAAAACTAATTCTTTAATGATAATGCTATTTCATATCGGTGAAAAATTGGAACTAAAAAAAAACAATAACACTGCATCCAACTCTTATTATGTTCCACATATGATTCTGAATCGGATTTTAGAGATGTTTAACTTTTGAATGTCAACTGAGAAACATCACCAATATCTTAATTTAAGATATATCCAAAATTTAACAAAATTTCGTAAATCTTATTTAAACTGCATGAACAGTTCTGGAAATCATTTGATGCTATTTTCTAAAAGGCTGAGGATTACTTTCATTATTATTATTTATAATACTTGGTCAAGTAAAATACAGTGAACTGTAGTATTAGCAGTTATTGAAACATAAGCAGAGGACAAACTAGATAGTGAACGTAGCAACCTGGCAAGCCGGGAGCGATAATACTCACTTTGCTGATAGTGCGACGTTGTTGTAAGGCAATTTCAAGTATTGTGAAAACGAACTTTACTTTTTGGCAATGTGTACACATTATACACCAGATATACTGGTATATACCTATATCGCGTGTTGTTATATCGATACTGAGCCTCAGTATTACTCTGCTGCCACTGGTTTAATACCTCAAAAAGTAATACGGGGATCAAATAGGTATATATAGATGATACAACAAAACCTAATTTTTTGAAATGTCACTCGCCATCTCCCAACCCCAATTTTTCAATCCCTTCCCCCAATTTTTTTGAAAACAACGTTTTCAGAACAAGGTAGCAAGTTATTTTTAGGAATTTTGTGACGTTAAAATAGTTACACATTTTTTATACTGTACTGATGATCTGTCCTATGATAAGCAAGAGTCCTTGAAGGTTTAGACGCTCGTCGAGAGATGAAATTGAAATTATTAAAGAAAAAAAATTAACAAACTGGTTGAGGAGTAACGAATTAGTTTCATTTGAGGTCCGTTTTGTACTTTATTGTTACACTCTTAGTCGTAGCTGGGAACTGTGGCGTCCAGGAAGAAATGCATTTCAATTGAAAAAAAACACATTATTTATTTTATTCGATGTTACTGACACACACTCAATTCAGTTTTGGGAAAGGCATGTATACATTCACTGTGCTAGAAGGCCAAGGTGAATGTCATGACGATTGCACTGCAAGCTCTGACGTAATTTGCAGATGTTATCGGTGAGAAATATAATTATTTCTCTGATATAATTAATCCTTTTTGACACGCTTTCCACAATTATGTATGCATGTTTGTAATAGTATCTTCGAATGGTACTTTCAAACACTTCAAAGCATCACATAAATTTTAAATGTTGCACCCACATTAAGGACTGTCAGATTTGACTGCTAACAAGGCTAGCTCGATTACTTGCCAAATAACTAACTAGATCCTATCATGAATATAAAAATTAGAGCTCTTAAATCTAGCATACTATTCAGCCAGTCTACCTAGTTTTTCTATTGAATTACTTTTTTCTTTCTTGGTGGCAGTCAAATCTGACAGTCTGACAATGATTTAAATATAAATCAAAATATGTCACTTGAAGAAAAAGAGTTTTATTTGTGAAACTGTGTGTTAATTACACAATCTTTTTATCTGCACAATGGAAAAGTTTCACCAAGTAAGAGCATCAACAATCTACATGATTAAAAAACTTGTTGACTTCTTATCTCATATGCACCAGTAATTATATATCCAAAAAATTGCATAAGTACTACTACAGATAATTACTGCAGATAATGTTCATCCTGAATGAGGTCTAATCTCTGGGTTTATATAAGGATGTATATTGTGCATTTGTTTAGTCACCTGTAATTGAAACTTGCACTCAGCTCTTCTAAGCTTCTTCTTAGCAAATACATAGAGATACTATTTTAGACATGTAGATTGTAAATGCTCTTACTTGGTGGAAGTCTTTCATCATGCAGATAAAAAGATTTTGTATTTAACACACAGTTTCACAAATGAAACTCTTTTTCTTTCAGTGTTGTGTTTTGATTAGATTTAAATCAAGATGGACTGTCTGATCTAACTTTTAAAATGGCTACCCAGATTACTTGCCAAGTAGCTAACTAGATCCACTCATGGATACAAAACTAGAGCTTTCAAATCTAGACAGGATAAATAGTATGCTAGATTTAAGAGCTCTAGTTTTGTATCCATGATAGAATCTAGTTAGCTAGTTGGCAAGTCATCTGTGTAGCCTTTGTTAGAAGTTAAATCTGACAGTCTAGCAATCATTTGAATATACATCAGAATGCATCACTAAAAGAAAAAGTTTTATTTGTGAAACTGTGTGTTAAATACACAATCCTTTTATCTGCATCTTATTTTAGCATTTATCATTATAATTATTGGAATTAAAGGAACACTTTAATATAATTCTATACTGATATGAGTAAAGAATACAAATTGTATTTGAATACAGGATATAGAATATTCAATATATCCTTACCTTATTGAATTACAGCTTAGCTTTCATCTTTTGTTGAGTTGCCTTCATTTCCATTCCGGCATCACACCTTATGTTCTTCAAGAACAGATTCAATGCTTGTAGATACTCCTTCTGATGCATCCTAAAGTGGCCCACATGCGGAGACTTCTCCCAGCATTTGTAGTTTACTTGAATTCCCATATTCTCCCAACATTCTTTCACTCTTAAATTTGATGTTTCTGTGCCAATAGGATCCGTTTTGCTTACAAACAACTGAGCTGGAGTATGGACCAAATTGGTATAGAACATCTGAGAGGCTCTTATGTAGTGAGTGGTAGCAACTTTATCAAATGCTCTCAAATGGTACATCATGTATTGTTTCAAGGCATTTTGTAGGACAGCATTCTTTGGAAAAACTGCTACAGGTATACCAACTGATATCTCAGTGATGTCTGCAGCACTATCCCAGATTTGTCCAGATATCCTGTCTACAATGTGAGAGTACCTTTCCCTTTCAGAGGCTATCTGTACCATAACTTCACTCCAAAGATATGCTCCAACAGAAAAGCCATGTAACACCAATGGAGTGTACGACTTATTGATATCCAAGAACTTTAGAAGGTCTTTAGCAACAACCTGTGATCCTTTGGTCGGCCAAAGCAATTGCCAAGGGTTGATGCTGATACTCAAAACATCAAAACCGTTATTTAAATAGATGTCTGCATATTTATAAACATGTTTCTTCTTGGCCATTAGCCATGATAATAGCACTACCAAAGGTTTATCTTCAGGAGTATCCAACTTCAAATTGATTACCTTTACAGCTTTTTTCTCTGGACTGAGTAAAGAGATGTTTTTGGTCACCTCCAGCGACGAGATGTTCCTTGTCTGTGTGTTGTACATCAAGATGAGCGACAAACAAGCCTTGTTTTTGTTCGAAAAGGCGGTTTCCTTCGATAGACCCTTGAGCCCAAACGCGAAAGTATGAGCTTGCGTTCCAAGTCGACGAAGTGCCATTATTACAATGGAAATTCAGTACGGAAACTCGAGGTAGTATTGTACTATGGACATCCGCTAAATGCGGAGTATTTCAACAATTATAACGAGCGTGCTAAAATAATGCACAATAGCTTAATACATAAAGATAATAAAAGAAAATAACGCGAGTGATTAAGATTTAAAAATATAAATAATAACGAGCCATGCAGCTATCACACGTTCGTATGAATAATCAACGAAGTCGACGATCGACGTGGAGTCAGCCCATGTATCGCGACCGTGAAACTGATTTTCCTGTTGGGAAGTGGCAATAGTTAATAGTTGCCGCGGAGGCGCGATGTAAAAATACACAATAAAAATAGATTAATGTTATAAATTGATAAATTGACAATCATATGTTTTCTGTGTCAAATGGTAGGCAACACACAATACGGATATTTTCATAAAAACACCATTTCTGTTATCTGCATAGGTATCTGATTTCTGAAGTGATTTATGATTTTGCCTATTTCTGCAACAATAATTCTGGGCAATATCAGGAATCAGGTAGACAATTTCAATCTGACCACACCGCTTGGTCGTAATGACAGTTGCCATGTTTGTGGATTTGACATTCAACATAACATTTCATTTAAGTGACATTAGTGAGAATCAATTGACCAATGTTTTGTTTTTTAGGTTGATGTTGAATAGGATCATGTTTTGTCAAAAAAGTTAATGGGCGTTTTTGGTGTTTTTTATTTTCTAAAAACAAATATGCCACGCGCTTCAATGTGATACTGAAGCTTTAATCAATGAGGTAGTCTTAGGGCTACTTTTTAAGAAAGCAATATCAAAAACAAACTTATAGTGGGTAGTAGTTATAAATGTTGTAGTAAATTCACGAGTAGCATTCTACAATGACCGAAATCAGTGAAGAAAGGAACCCGGATAGTTTAACGCTAATAAAAAACCACCAGCCAGTGAGTTAAGTTTGCAGTTGAATTATTAATCAAGCTCATTATTTTCCCTTTTTTTAGGATACACTACTGAACCATGTTGAGATATCAGTTTCTGAATCTGAAAAGCGTGCTAATGGGTCATTGAACATTCGAGATTATTACACTGTCTACCTTATTGAGGTGAAGTAAGTTGAATATTACTTGTGGTTTCTATGCCAGAAGGCTTCACCATTGGAAGAGAACTATGGAAATATTCCTTTCATAAAGTGCTTTCTGAAGCTCTGAAAAATATATTGCTGTATTGTCATTCCATAAGAATGTATCTACTATAGTACTAGAGACTGTTTTATATGATTTTTACTCTTATTTGGATGGTCATTATAAGCACATACAGTTTCATTGCATGCTCTGCATTCACAATGGTTGAACACCTGCTGAATATTGTTCAAAAGATTCGTATAACTAAAGATGCCAGGCCCTCAAACTGCCCTATGTATGGAATCATTATTGTTGAAAAAAATATATTTAGTGATTTTAGAGCAGAAAAAAAACATATAGACTAAGCAAAGTAATGAAAAGCCAGAAAATGTATTGGCTAGTTACTTTTTGTTTTATTTGATGAATAACTGAAGCTTGACAAGTGGTGAATGTGAGTCATTTGTGATACCTGCTAATCCAGATTTTAAGAGCTTCCTCATTCAACTTCAAATTTACAGGGTGACTGACCCAGAGTATCATTCTAAACTTGGGACACTAACAACGGTATGGAGAAGGTACACGGAATTTGAGCAGCTACGAGATTACCTGGATGTCACATATCCTTATGTTGTCTTACCCCCATTACCTGAGAAAAGAGTTATGTTTGGATGGCAGAAGATATCAAATGATACATTCGATCCCAACTTCATAGATCGTAGAAGAGCTGGTTTGGAAAATTTTTTGCTCAGGATTGCAGCACATCCATTACTCACCTGGGATGAGCATTTCATCGAGTTTCTGCAACAAGAAGAGGGGTGGAGGGAGTCGTACAAAGCAAACGGTAAAATTCAGTAGAATTCTGAAATGTCGGGTCATGTTCATACCAAGTCGATTTAGTGTATAACTGGGATTATAGCATTTAGCATATCAGAAATCAGCTGAATAGGTTGAAAGAGTATAAGGGTACATGAAACAACTTTTTATTTTTCTAGGATACCTGCAATTAGTAGAAAGTAAGTTGAAGAGTCTAAGTTTGGCTGTTCGCCTGAAAACAACTGATCCAAAAATTGAGCAGTACAAACAATATGGTATAACACTTCATAATAACCTCAGCAACCTCTTAAAGGGTAAGCATGAGTATACAGTGGGGTTATAAACTCTATCACCTCTTTTGAAATTGACCAAAACAAAACAATCAGATTTTTTTCAATGTCCCCTCAAACTATCCACAGCGCGATCCAGGGTAGCTGAGAAACAATACACCGTCCACAAACTCCACGCAAACTATGGTCGAGTTTTCAGTGAATGGAGTGTGATTGAGAAAGAGATGGGAGATGCTCTGCAGAAGACTGGTCATTACTTTGATTCCTTGGCGTCTTCCATAGACGCGAGCCTTGAAGATGAAGAGTTGCTGGCTGATCAGCTCAAAGAGTACCTGTTTTTCGCCATATCCTTACAGAACGTTTGCAGGTAAAAATCAAATAAAGCAAATATAAGTAAACTTCATTATCTCATGTAAAATAACAGCAAAATCTGGTTTTAATGTCTCAATTTGTTATATATTTTAATATCAAATGTACAAAAAAAAACTGTTTTATCGTCAATAACTTCTGATATAACAACAGATTTTTAAGATCTGTCAGCATTTGAACCATGCCCTACAAATTACCATGAAGCAGGTAAATAGCTTCTGCTAAGATAATATATGTTTAGAATGTCAACTAAAAACGTTTATCAGACTCATATTTTAAAAATTGTGTCTCTTGTCTATAGGAATTATGAAATATTGCAACTACAATTAGAAGATGCAGAAGAAAATGTAGCAAATAAAAATGTAGAACGTACAAGAGTTCAGCAAGGCAAGACAAGTCTGATTTCAAGATTATTTGGAGCTGTAGATACTGAAGAAGTTAGGGAATTCAAGGTGAATCAGTTGGATCAGCAAATTCAAGAAGGAGCCATAGTCGTTAATAATACCAAAGAAAGCCTAAGGTATGTCGTGTTTCATACATTGTCAACATTCATCATGCCATAAGTTTCACTTGAGAGATCAATGTTATTTTATAAAGTATCATTGATTCAAAATCGCGTCGTCCACAAAGGTCAGTAGCTAAGCCTATCTAGTAGGTGATGATATTTTTTTGCAACAGATTTTCTCTGACATTTCAATCTAGTTGTTTATGAGTTTCGTTAGTGTTGTCACATATATTTTATTTTTGCAGTGACTTTTCTGCGAAAGCCTTGAGTGACTTAGAGAGATTTCAGCATCAGAAAATGTTGGATATAAGAGATACATTAGCTAGTTACGCCTTTTTACAGCTAAAAACTGCGAGAAAGGTAAGAATAGAGGAGTCATAGATACAACAAGAATAATATAAAGATCAATGCAGAAAAAAACAAAATATATTTTTTCTTGGCAAGGATGAAATATATATGAAGTTTTTCAAAATCAATTCAATGAAGCAATGAGCAATGCTTAAAAAGCGCAACTGATATTTCACTTATTTCATTGACATCTATTGCATATTTGATTTTTAAATTAATCTAGCTTTACAGTTTTTGTTTCACTAAATATGGTTTTCCTGTAGGGCCTTAATACCTGGATGCAAATACGGGATTGCCTGCAAAATACTCTCCAATAGTATATCTGGACCATGAAAGTACTTAGATATTTTTATACATGTGTGTATTGCATTCAGTGTATACTAAAGCTAATATGTACATATATAAGTGTACTTCTACACACTCTAGAAAAAAATTATTTATTGTGATAATTTAAGCTAAATATGCTATTAAAGATATCATCACTATGAGAATGTGTTTTTGTTTTGTTTTATCAACAATGCAAATGTATTATCTGTATACAGCCTTTATAATATTTCACATTGAGATCCTTGTTTGAAGACAAAAATGTTTCCATGGTCAAAAATACCAATCAATACTCATCTCCAAGTGTCGCGCACGGTGCGCTGCCCATTGGAAACTTACGAAGTTAAGTTACCAATGCCATTATAATTAAAAAGTCTAAATTACTCGATTTATTGACTAATAAAAGTAGCAGTTATGATTATATTTGGCGAATCTACTATTCCAATTTTTAAAATCTGTTATTTCTCTTAACTTTTATATACTTTTTGTAAAAGTTCAAAGTTCTTTATGATTGAGACTAAAGGTTTACTGAATAACTATAACACGATTTATTCCGCTAATGAATCATATGGATAATTGGGACAGAACTTATAAAAAAAAAGGTGAAACAATCTGGAAACGGTATAGTCTATTTCATTAAATAATACAAGAGCGTTGTTTGTACATTGCATGTAGGAAAATAATCACTTAGGATCTAAATAGTTGTCATATAAATAAAAACAGTATGCTTGAAAATAGAATATTTAGTTTACTCGAGCTGGACGTGGTGTAGTTATTTTCCGATATTGTATTGAACCGTGTCTACGCTGGCTTTACACTGACGATTGACCCTGTTTATCAACAATGTTATTGAAAAAAATTGGAGTTGTTCCATGCAGTTTGTCGTCTTTAAAATTATAAATGAATCCGTCATCTGTGAAGGTGAGAACCGCGTTTTGATCTTTATTATTCAAGCAAAACCATTTTCCGATTTTAAATAAATCATTTTTGATCGAAAACTACCCCCCGAAATCCTGTAATTCAAGCAACTCATCCTGTAATTTCACAAATTCACATTGACAACACTTGATGCTATCGACAGGGTCGATTGAGAATGCGGCCAGCTCAGCCCAACTCGAAAATGTCTGGATTGATGAAATGTGTGTTTTACATGTATTGAAGAAAAATAAATATCGTATAATTCTGCAGTAAAACAACTTTTATGTAGTTATATGAAGTCAGAATTATGGCACGCTAGCCAGTCTGTTATATATGCGATAACGGTTTTCTGGTTACTGATATAAAATAAGACTGAGTTGTACTTAATGCAAATCGTATCCAATAATAGAAGATTACACTGGATATAACTTTCTCTACACTATACTTAAAATGTTACAAATTATTTGACAAAATCTGCATCACGGAATTATACCTACGCCTGTGTATGAAATGCAAAAAGTTGAGTTATTGGTATTTGTTCCATTTTCTCCTTAAAGCACATCATATAGTTGTACTCCGATAAAAATACAATTTCTATAATTTCTGGTTGTCTAATGTTACTAATATTGTTTTCAAGATAGTCATGAAATTTAGGATCCGTAGAGTAAGCATGCGTTAGCTTTGCACTGTTCCGTGATCGTACAGAAGTTGGAACGGACTGAAACACTTTTAGTATGAACCGTACATAAACAGTTTCGCGCACCATCATGTATTCAGTTAGAACAGCTTGTGGATAGGGTTGCCACAGGCCTGAAATTGTACTATAATTGACAGAAAAGTGTACTAGGAACGGTCTGATTGTACTAAATGCTAAAACTGGGCTAAACGTCATTTTCAAAATCAAATTGTACTAAATGAGATGGGATTGTACCAAATCTAGTACGAGTTTATTAAAAACGACAACCCTGTTTGCGGTCCGCCCCATGAACCATCACTACCATTTTGGCACGCTTTGAGTGTACTGCGCATGTCCAGGACGGTGCATTGTACGGTAATCAAGAAAGAAGGGATGTTTTGTGTGGTAAATGAACATCCGTGATGCAGATATGATATGATAATAACCCGAACACGAAACAGAAAACTAGACGAATGGCAAGATTAAATATTGACGCTGTTCTGCTTCAGCTCTAAATACTGGAAAGGCACATGGAGAGTACAATGTTTGTGTTCGACGATCAAGTGACCTCTGCGATGAGAAGCTCCCACCACCAGTACGGTTTCTCCCTTGTGCAGTACGGGTCCATCTCCATTGCACTCCTCCGGGTAGGTCATCTTCATGACCCTTGTCTGGGGATAGCCGAGCTTCGTGTTGCCCGTTACTGTGTAAGACCTGCTGGGAGGGACGGGGGGAGGTCGCTCTAGGTCCAGGCCGAACAAGTTGCACGTCTGTTGGATCACCTTGGAGTCGCACTTCTCGTTCGGATCCGGCGGGGGAGTACCTGCGATTGGTTGTGGTCTTGGTCTTGCACCGCCTAGAAATAAGATAATTCTATTAGGCTGTTGTTTGAAATTTGCAGACAATGTAGATGTTCTTCTTCAGACTTTGAAGATCTCATATCGTTCATTGTTCGTAGTTGAATTTCTCCATGGTTCCAGATCACAAAAGTGTCACTAATAAGCTACAATTTTGGTCCAAGGTGCCTGGTCGACACCCTTACCTGGTATAGATATAGGCTATACTGATGAGTCTAGGCTAAAGACAAAAGGTGCATACACTGTCTAAACTTTCGAAATCTATGTCAATGGTATTGCAGACTTTCAGTTCGCAAATATGGACGATATCTCCAAGAATGATGAACATTATATACCATACCTAGTGCTACTCTCGGAGCTGGTGGTTTGGCCTTCTCCCTCCTCATAGCCGCCCACCTATACCTGCACCTCCAGCCCCTCCACGTGGCTTGTATCAACGTAGCCGCTTTCCGCCTGGTCTCGCATCGTAGCCTCTCCAGGTGCTGCCTGATCCCCTCGCTGAGGAAGATGTGCCTCTTTCCGATTGCGTAGCTGACGGACACTGCGCCAGCACTCTGCTGCTTGCCGGAGATGCTGTCCAGTACATATTGGAGAATCAGCAGGCAGTCCTCAGTAACCTTCTCCTCGATGCGGTGCAGCTTTGCGAACGGAGCGAGCAAACGATAGCGACCGTTGAAAGCTTTGAATCGCATGCGATGAGGGTAGCCACCCGCCATCAGGTTCACGGTTTCCAGGACTTGAAGCGACCGGATCTGGCGCACCACTGTTGGCCGATCGAATCTGTAAAATATTATTTATTTGTTATACGACAGCTGTTCTCCTTTCGCTGACCCTGTCTAATAGGCGACGATATGATCGTATTTTTTTATTTCATAGTAGCAAAAAGTTGTAACATAATTTTCAGGTAAAATTTATAATTTCGGCAACACCGCACCAAAATTTTCCATGCTTTGGCATTAACCTCTAACCGAAAATAAACTCGTTAAGTCATTCATAAATCGTTTTCACATTCGTGCAATCATAAAATCTCAGGAAAACTGATTTCATTCCATTCGGCAACACCGCAGATAGGAGTGAGTATGTCAAAAACTATAACTATACTATTACTTCAAACCATAGACCTCTAACCAATGTCAGAGGTCAGAGGTCAATGCTTAGACATGTGAGTTCAAGTGGCAACAGTACGGAAAGTTTAAATTTTTCTGGCAACAACTATTTTCGTAAAAATGGTGTAGAAAACGCAAACAGGCCTTATTGATGTGAATACCTGGATTTTTCACCATATCCGACTATGACACATGAACTTTGCTTGAAGAAGTGAATTGCAACCCAATACTATTGTAAACCAGCCCTTAGTTGTTATAAATGGCAACACTGCTTGACAGATGTCAAATCATTGTAATGGTGGAATGTCACTTGAATATGTAGTGGAGAACCTTTCAGTTTCTCTATGTGGAGAACGTTGAACATTGGAATTTTAATACAAACCTATTCGTGGTTTCCTGTAGGTTGCTACAGATACACCGCACAAAATGCGGTCGAGCATGAACAAGCGTCCGCAGGAGATTGTCCAATCTGGTGTGGAAGTCCTGAGTCAAAGTGGAAACGGGTTCGTCACCGTTCAGCAGATCGGTGTGGGACGTTGGAGAAATGCGAAAACTAACACCTCTGGGCACAGTGTCCACCGAGTACAGAGCTTTCAATTCGCTGCCGAACAAATGGGTTGCGAAGCCGAAGTTGCAGCTGTGTTTGTAGAAGACGGCCACCAAGTCGTCGGGCACGACGTCTTTGTTGGTGTCCAGGAAGTCGGTGGCATCGTAGACTACGCGTCCGGCGAAATGTTGGATGCCGAACTGTCTCGGGTCCAGCGGCTTCGGGTCGAATAGTCTCGAGTTGTTTTTGTGTTGTACCTGAAAATAATAAATAGAAATGTTACGGTACCCCACAAAGTTTCATCTCCGACCGGTAACTGGCAGTGCTGCCAATTGCGGTTGGGGACTCAGTGTACCCGGCGGATGGTGAGTAAGCGCCGCTGAATCATCCTTGCTTATATGCAGTATATCGATTCTTTTATCTCTGACCGCCAAATGGGTTCGCAATAGTAATATTATTTTAAGAAACGGACTCCAAATGGTACGAATTAGTGACCCTTCGTCTATAAGCTGCTTAAAGTACTATACCTTGATTTTGGAGACGTAGGACTCGGCGGTACCGCGAATAGAACACTCGACATCCAGCATACTAAGCAGGCCAGTACGTAAGGAAGACACCAAATCGATGCAGGGCACGTTGTCCACATAATCCACCTCCACTTCGCAATTGATGCCCTCGTCTCGACAAGATTCGATGCTCGATTTGAAGATGTGGGTGTTGTAGAAGTGCTGCATCGTCTCCGCGCACAGATTTATGCATAAGTGCTCCAGTTGGCTGGGTTTCGGATCTTCGAAGCCGAACATATCCAAGATGCCTGCCAAATAAATGTACTATATAAATATATATAAAAACGCGTGCTTTTTAGTTGTTTCAACTATGATTAATTCCTCTTCAAAGCAGAGTACCCCCCTTTGAACCCGCTTGCCTCTCCCCTCAGCCATTAGATAAATTTCATTCGGATGCGTCCATGGGTCAGCAACCAGCCCCTCTGGATTTACTCTATGCGCGCCTATGTAAACTTTCTTACCCAGGAAATCTTACCTATGAATCCATCAGTGGCGTGCCTAACAGCGTTATTTAATGCAGCCATCGACTTGCTGCCAGCATTCGTGCTCCCTCCAATCGTAGATGCATGTTGACTCGTAATTTCAGCCTGATTATGCACTGATTCGTTCGAGTCCGAGCTCAGTGTGCCCAAGGTGGAGCCGAGTCTCTTAAGGCTATTGGCTCTCCTGACTATGGTAGCTACAGTACGGCAGTACAAAGCCTTGGCCAGACAGTCTCTGGTCATGTTAGACATGTTTGCGTCGCACACAGACTTGACCAATTGACCGCGCGCGTTGTGCGTCCTGGTGGTTAGTCCTACAAAAAAAAAATGATTGATTCGAGGTTTACGATTCAAGTGGTGCAGCTTTTGTTTTTTAGCTAGGCGTTTAACCATTGAATGTCCCACTCGCTACGCCTGTGAACAGAAACGATACAGCTCTTTACTGAATTCTACTAACGAATCCACTACTGCTAAAAAAATGAGTAGGGATTAATAGTTATGGTGAGTGGAGTGCCTGCTCAGCTCAAATAGCTAGAGCGCATGAACGGCAATCGGATGGTGTGTGGTTCGAATTCACAGTAGGTTAATTTTTTAAGTTTCTGAATGCAGATTTTATATATCGACTTCTATCTTTCGGATAGTAAATAATTTTCAAGAAAAAGCTGTTACACACCTCGGAAGAGCGCGGCTCCTGACACGCCTAGTAGTCCGGCTACAGCGTTCAGTTCTGCTTCTCCCTTCACTTCTACTTCAAGTCCTTTGCTGTCCGTAAATTGCACGTTGCCCAGAAGAAGTACGGCTGCTAGTACTCGAACTACGTCTAAGAATGGAATTCCCAAGATGCCGAGACTCATTTTCCAAGCTTGAAACCTGATAGACATTAAAAACTTTCAATTTTCTAATTTATTCCAATGTATCGTTGAAATACAACGTAGATATGAAAAACAAAATGTCAGACATTCCTTCGAAACTATGAAACGGCCTACAACACGAATAATTCAAACAGTACACAATTAAATTTGTTTTCGCGATTGCAACACTTCTCCTCCTATCCATTACACAGTACAGTGGAGGCATTGGTTAAATTCTCACCTATTAGAATCTTCAACGACATTCTGTCTGGTGTCTCCGTATTGTAGATATCTCAACGTAGAAGGTTTATGTCCTTCCAAGTTCAATTTTGCACGTTCCTCATTCGATAGGCCTGCAAGCATTTGGTAGAAGATATGGTAATTCTTTTCACCTGGTAAGGGTTTTATCACCCTTGTCTGGTCCAAAAAGTAACAGTGGATCTTCGTTCTGTACAATGCGCCATCTGTTACTTGGACTTCGATAAATTGGCCCTGAAAGTAGGAGACAATTCGGTTCAATTTTTGTAAAAAAATACACAATTGGAAGCTTTTTAAGCTGGTCTAAGCAAGGGCCTATCTAGACCTCAGTCTTTTTTTGTCATACCTTCGACTTAGTTCAGGCAACAGAAAGCGGGGAAGAAACAATTGAATTGAATTTTTGAAGAAAAATACTGGAGAGGGGAGATTTACCCTTCTTATCTCCCACTTCTATACGCCTATAGGTCTAAGTAGAGTCAAATTATACACTGAATTGCAATAATCGCAACAAAAATCTCCCAGAATCATCACGAACACCTCCGGAATACTCACAATTCTACTAGATTCAGAATTGGTGGTAGTTTTGGCAGATCCCAAAGATCTTAATACTGTGAAGGCAGCTGCTAAGTGTTTAAAAGCATCAGTCTCGGGCCCCCCTCCAGCTACAGCAAACAGTTGCCGTAACAGTAACATTGAAGCGTGACTCTTCCCAGAGCCACTGGAACCTGCAAAATAAGAATATTCATTATGCATCGATTTTTGTCATCCGTACTATAGTTGATTATATAAATATAGTTAATTTAAAATGTTACCTGACAGTATAATCGCCTGCGGGTATCCTGTTTCAGACTGTTGCCTCACAGCTTCCTGTACAACTTTGTTCAGTTGAGGGCTGAGTGCAAGTCCTCTAGTACTGCTTAATGTTAGAGGGTTTCCCACATCTCGATATGGATTGACACAAAGAAGGATGGGTCCCACATTTGTCTGAAACAATTTGTATTTGTTCATTAACCAGTTACAATATTTGCACAGAGTAAACATAGATTGTTACACATTTTGTAAATTAACATCTTTTTAATTCCTCATCTCCAAGTGTCGCCCTCTATGGGGACTTACGAAATGTCCCTTTCGAAATCTGACAACAAGGGTGAATTGATTTACAGCAACATCCCTTGTTCTCCGTAAATCAGTCTACCCTTGTTGACATATGTCGTAAGGGACATTTCGTAAGTTGCTAATGGGCACCCGCATAAAGGGCGACGATGAGTTGATGTTGCTATCACACCCTTGAATGGGTTGACTTGCTCTCTAAAGTTTGTCCGCAAGGCTATATACCGACAAGTCTAGGCTAAAGACGAAACATGCATATTTATATCAGGTCTGATGTATAGTGAAGAGCATAAACTAAATGAAAATGTATTTTTATGAGGAAAAAAGACTGAATAAACACAGTTAAAAATTTTATTAAAACACAACACATATCTTATCTAAAATGTATGTTCTGATTACCAAGCCTATCAACAAGAAATGTTAAGACTGCACAAGAGCGTGATACAAAATGTCATAGTGCCTCAATTCATACCGATAAAAACTAAACGATGATACAAACTACTTCGCTTTATTTGTTGTGCGCTTAATATCTATTGCACCTGTGCATCATCAAGAAAATCGCTGAGTAAACAGCGCTTTTCAGTGGCGCGTTATCGACATTATCAAATACCAGAGCCTCCAAACTCATTACTACATACCACGTTATAGTACAGTCATAGTTCGGAGCGTTTTAAACAAAATTTTAAAAAAATGCGCCAAGTTTTTGAATTTGATTTTGAAGCTATTGGTCTTTTGAATTTCAATAATAAAATACTGGAACTTGTGCAGGTGGAAATTTTTTCGTGGAAATCAACATTTGCTCTACTTTTTGCAGTTAAATGAAGTTGTCTTGGATTGAAATGTATGTAATTACGCGTATCAAGCGAATATTCAGCAGCAAAACTGGGTTAAACACTACGTAAATTCAATTTTCAAGTAGAATAAAATTTTCATTTTGCTTCAATATTTATCAAAAAACAATAGTGATACGTTCTTCAATGTCCATGGGTAGCATCATAGTGCGCGACGCCTGGAGATGAGTGTTGATGTTGCTATCACAACCTCGACTCGGTTACATATATACCACCCAATTACTCTCTATAGTTAGACCGCCAGGCTGTACTGAAGAGTCTAGACCAAAGGCGAAACATGAATTTCTATAGCAAGAGACGTTCGAGCATTAATGTCATAATCATTTCTTTTTCGTATTTTTCCATGATTTTCATTCAAAATGGTGGCGTAGTGACTATCTGCGCGGTGTACCCGTACATTTGGCAGCCACGATTTTATGATGTATCGCTTGTAAATGTGAACAGTAGCGTCTTTCTCTGTTAAATAGTCAAAGCATGATATCCCTTTAAAACCTTATAATTTCGAAGACCGTTTCATATGGTGAATACTTAACCCCAACTAAGTCCCCCAGTAAGGCTAAGATATCTGAATCAAATACTGTGATTCCCTGACTATCAATTAAGCGAGATGAAACGCCCATGATGAAGTACACGTTCGTTCCTTTCTAAATAATTTGAGCAAGTGATCGTTAGATGAAAAAGACTAACGGTACTCGTGAAATTTGTTTTTGATTACCGGACAGGTGAAAAGTTCGTTGGGCTAGTGAGGCTACTTGGGAGCACGGCAACTGTATACACATCAAGCGCGTGTCAAGGTATCGGAAACACGCAAGTATCGACCATAGAGGTAAGGATTATGGAATGAATCAAGCAGTTGTAGACGGAGTGAACTGAGCTGAGTTGAATAATTGAATACTTTTGACAAAAATAGCTGCTAGATAGCATGGAGATAATTTTTCGTGAGCTTTCAATAATTAGTTAATCTAAAGTGCGCTTCCTTGAT
The DNA here is from genome assembly GCA_949316355.1 of Bruchidius siliquastri. Classification (NCBI taxonomy): domain Eukaryota; kingdom Metazoa; phylum Arthropoda; class Insecta; order Coleoptera; family Chrysomelidae; genus Bruchidius; species Bruchidius siliquastri. The sequence goes on along the minus strand of OX438535.1, from coordinate 35,820,250 downwards.
TTCTTCTTTATCCTAATTTCGTATTTTTAGGCGCTTCTGTCAAAATTTCCCACTTGCTACACTAGCGCCACCATAATTAAACTACTTCCAATGGACACTTTTGGATATACAGAGACGGTGCTCCTTAAGCTCTACCCTCCATACACAAAGGCAATATTTAGGTATCCTCGATAATTTCTGCGATAGCCTAACTATACCGGGTGGTTCATTTAACTTGAGACAACCGTATAGCAAGAAAACGTTCAGACGAAAGTTCTTCAGTGCAATAGAGAAGAGTTAATTATATTGACAGCATTTTCAAGGTCAACCATGTTTTTTTTTTATGGGAATATATATTTTTATTGCAGAGTCTCACTCTAAAGTTTTCATGACACCCAAAGAGAGTTTATTCGTAATTCAATTCGGAGACGGAGGTGTCTGGTTTGTTTTGATTTTGAATTCGCATTGTCAAAAATAACGCTGTTGTAATATACAAGTTTTATGTGCATTTATTTGTTATTTTATTTTATTTTGGTGGGCATGTGGAAATAAATTTGATCACAAATATTTAGGTACAGCTAGTATACCTGAAAAAATTATTTGTTCTATTTTATTCTTGTACAATAAATGTTCATGTACTCATGTTAAACCTAAATAAATCTATAATACGCATGATTCTGTCATGCCAATAAAACGACAACACTGCAACAATTGCCAAATACTACGAAATCGACAGCCCGAACTATGATGAAAACTGGTAATGCATTTATATTAGAAATACACGATTCGCCCTTAATACAGCATTCAATTATCCCAATATCGATTATTTCAATTTGGATTATAATTCGAATTATCAACTGCCATAATCGAATTACACCCATTATGTAAATAATCGGATTACCGATTAATTATTATTCGAATTATCCCATCACTATCCCTCTCATTCCCTGTTCCCATCTCGTCTAAAAGCAACGTCGCCACCCAGGTGGAAAATACCTAATTTATGGAAGATTTGAGTTGTCTATATTTTATCCATCGTTGTTAATTATAAATTTTGGATCTTATCACGCTCTATGGTTCTCTTGGCAATTCAATAATTAAGCCTAGATCATTATCACATTACATGTAACGCGAGTTCTAAAGCTTGTAATTTGTACGCACATGGTTGAAGGCTCTTTCATTCGAATTGAAGGATTCGCAGATTCATAATCCTTAATTTTCAGTTAATATTCCACGGTCATCAATTTTTTTCATTGGGCATTCTCACCAGAGCCTACACGTGTAAAAATACCATTCAGTCACTTCGACGGTTTCGTTGGGTTGAAAAAAATAAATAGTAATCAGTGAGGAAAATTCCAGAACCCAACGGCACAGAAGAACGTCCAGTGCGGTTACAAATTACAGGTCGGTGATAGGTAGGTCATTTTAGATACTTCTTTTTTGGTGGTTTTTATACTGGAGGAAAATCCACTTGCGCCAGTTTCGTTTGTATCGATGAAGGGTTTTTTTCCTTTCCTAGGAGTCGTCAGACTTTATGTTTTCGTTAGCACTGCAGCCTTCAGGCTTATTGTGCATTTACTCCTGTTGCTCCTACAGCCTTTCTAACAATCTTTAATCCTGTACTAGTTTGTACAGTTTCCTGGTGGTGCCGTACTGAGCTCTATCTAGACTACCCAAAAAGTGTGTGATGTGAGCGCAAGATGGGATACACCTCTACCTGAAATAGAGATGTCTATTTTCCAAGTAGTTCACTTTATCTAGAGTTGTGCTCTCTACCGTAGAATCCGCTCTTGTTCATTGCTTGGATTTTGAGCCGTCTACATACCAAGTTACGTCGCCTTGTAGGTTTTCATGGAGCGGTAATAATATCATAAACTTAGCAGTATCTGTTTTGGGATGAAGGTTTTCTATATGATCGAATATTTTTGCTTTGATGAGTACACAGTTCCAGTATGTGCGGAAAAATGCAAAGGTAAAAGTTACGTAATTATACACAAGACCTGGCTGGTCTAAAATAAAACAATATCAATATTGCTAATTCTGAAAAAATTCCGTAAAAATCAAGTTGATTTGCATTCTTTTTTCGAGCTTTGATAAAAGGATGAGGGCCATTATATTTGTCAAACATTTTTTTTCATATGATCACAGCAACACAATTTAATATTACAAATTGAATTAAATTAAAATAAAAACACTCAAAATATATGCAGACATAAAAGAGCACTCAAGAAGATTGGGTATGTGCTAATTGAAACTTTTTTATGAGTTAGTAGCAAAATATCATTTGCAAGTGAAATAAGAGCATTCAGTTATTTGTGTCAGCTTCTACCTTGAACCATATAATACATAGAATGGAAGTAAGGTAGAGTTTGGTTGAGGTTCCAAAAAAGACCGACACAAAAAATAAAAAGGTCTGGTTGATTGAAAAAAATATGATACGCCACTGATCATTAATTTTGATCGCGAATTCGCCTATAAAAAAACCAAAGTCACAGTTCCATTTACATAAACACAGCTGCCTGAAGCCTACGAAACATGTCTCGCAATATGTTCAAATTGATGATCCATTAACATGCACATCTTAAATTAGGACCAAATGAACAGAATAAGTCAGGAAATACTTTGTTGAACGACAATTCGTGCAAGTATTTCGAAAGAGTATTCATCTTACTTTTGTCAGATACATTTTCATTTGTTGGTAAGACTAATAGCTTAACAAAAGCAGGGTCGATTAGAGCTGGTCCGTCATTTAAACGAGGAAACTATAGAAAATATATATGAATTCAACTAGATTTAGCTATCAAGAGGAAATTATACCTAAAAAAGAGCTTTTGCATGGGTTTACAATATTTAGTTTTCAGCGCTCATTTTTCAAGACAATGGAACAATTTTTTTTGCAAATGCTAGAGAAATTTTGGTTCTATGCTTGTGCGGAGTCATTTTTCAGTTTTTTATATAAAATTTTAGATAGGTATTGTCGCTCTGGACGTCTCTATAGAATCAACCTTTCTTCATCATTTCCAAAATCTATCGTTCCATTATCTTGAAAATGAGCGCTGGAAACGAAATATTAGAATCCCACGCAAAACGCCTTTTGTTCTAGGTAGAGTTTCCTCTTAATCTACAGATTGTATTCTATCTATCTCAGGTATTCACTCACATAGAAGTTTCCTGCTTGAAACCTGGCATACAAACACTTCATCACAGCATCTTCAGTCAGAGGCGCTTGCAAATGGATCAGATCTTCCAAATCTGCATTCACTGGTGCTATTTGAGGAAGTCCACGAGGCTGAGGTACCTGCAACAATAAAAAAGTGGTGTCAAGTAGGTTGACACTGTAGTTCTCACGCGAAGGAGTTTAGAAATAATGATTTTGGATTTTTTTATAGTGTGAATTGAATTTAATACCTTAAATCTTATAATTTAAAAAATTCCCCCAGTTTTCAAAAAATTCCATGATTTCCAAAATTGAACTCGAGTCTACTGCTCTAAAATCGGGTGAGAATCTACAATAAACTGATAGAGCTCCACGTGAAGTGCAGAGTCGCCTTACTTGATGCAATTTTTAAGTAAATAGCACTTCCGTCATCGTTTATGATTCCCTATTCCGTTAAAATGCAGTAGTTTGCAGTAAAAGTCGCTAAAACAACAATGGAAGAAATAATCTCCCTTTGGCAAAAGAAGTTAACCTTGCAACTTGAAGAAGAAGAAACATGCATTTTAACTGAATAAGGATCTCAAAAATGTAATAATGACATCAAGTAAGTTGACTCTGTATTGCATGTGCATCTGTCGATAGCTGCTGATCAACTCGAATCAATTTTGGTAATATTTATACTTTTCAACACCTGAAAATTTTTGGGACATTTGAAGTTAAAAATGATTAAGCTTTCGAGTATTTCCTTCAATTCAAATTATCAACAGTTCTAAAATCTGATTCAAAACATGATTTCTAAACTGATACAATTGCATAGGAAGTACAGAGTGAACCTACTTGACGCCATTTCTCTCTGTGTGTACGTACCACAGGTAGAGATGGAACCGTAACGGCTCCCCTGGGAGGCACAACGGGCTGTAGGTGTGTCGCTGTAGGCTGAGCAGTAGAAGGTGGAGGCGGTACTTTGTTGGCTGCGGTACCGCCCACACTGACAGTGGGCGGTGCCGCAGCCGAGGAGGTGGTGCCGGACGCGTTCGAGGCCGCTGCGTTGGCTGCACCGGTCGTGTTGCCCTGCACGTGCAGGCGGTTCCGTAACGTCACCAGCTCCGTGCTCAGACTGCGCAGGCGCTGCTGCAGGTGAACGGCTTCGTTTGAAGACGACGCATCTGGAAATTGAAGCGATGTTAGCTGTTATAGTTTATTCATTTGAATGTGATTGAGGGAATTGTGGAATGGGGAGTTCAGTTTAATGAGCAGAACACTGAACACATAGAGCAGAACCCTGATAAAGAAATTGTACGATGGTCTGCCAGCTGTGGAGAGGGAAAGACACCAAATGCTTGAAAGATATTCCATCAAGCTTCTGATTATATACGAGTCGCCACTGTCGCTGCCACCCAGTTTCAGTTATAAAGGAACAGAAGAATAGTGCCGCATTGAAAGTTATAAACAACAAGATAATCTTGCCGCATGACTATACTAGGAGTATTATTTCAGGGCACATAGCAGACCGTTACACGTTGGTTCGCAGCAAAAATGACCCGCTCTGTACGTTCTCTAATTGCCACCCATACAGCGATCGCAGATGTAACAATCACCTTGGGAGAACACGCTCCAACTGATGTGTTATTACCACTCAAGCCTATTGTACGCCATAACCAATCAGTTTTTGCCTTTTGCGTCACTGCGTCTCTCATTGACTCGCGATATCTTCTTTTCTGTATCAGATATATTCAGCGAGTAACTTGAAAGGCATCACGAAATTCGTATGGAAGATTCATTTTATTATTGTATCGCCCTGAGGATGGCCTAAAAAGGCCTAAACGTCGGGTAAGCGGTAAAAGAGATGCCAGCCTATTTTTTTAAATCTAACCCCAAACATCTGTTTTCTGGAAGAAACATATAAGTTTCTTTATACATTCAATAAGGTTATTATATTTTCCAATGTAGCTCTGTTTAGAATGCTGTTGAGAATACAAAGATCTCGGAAACTGCAGAACCTCCATTAAAAATATGATAGTCTTGCTTTCCAAGTACATCACTATTGAGCATATGGTAAGATACGGTATAATTGAATGAGAGCACATATTCAGCAACTGAGAATTTATTTTTATGTAGGTATGTTTCAATAACAGTGCTTTGGTTTCTGTTGTCTTGCGAATTTTTGCGTTTTATAACGTTTCAATTGGAGATACCGCAGCAGTCAAAACTAGACTCTCTAAAATATGACTTTTTCACTTTTTCAACAGGTCACAAAAAATTTACTATAAATACAAAGTTTGACACATTGTCAAGTGACTTGTAATTATCCCCCTCCCCTATGAATACCCTTGACTTTCATGATTAGTTCCTGATTAGGTCTTTGAGGGATGAATGAACGCTAGGTTAGACGTATGTGAGTCTTCCTGAAATTTTAATTAAACTATTTGTACCTCTTCCGCGTATAACGCTTTGTTGGTATCTTATGATGTCCGTTTTACGTTGTACAAAACTATAAATAAGCATTTTGATGGCATTAGCATCGAAGACGTGTGTCTTGTGGTCAGATACGTGCATTCCATAGCTAGTAGCCGAAGTGCTTTCAGCTGATTTTAACATTTCCTATGAGGTTTGTGATGTAACAAGATGCCGGCTTAACAGAGATAATTTGAATTAGGCACGAGTAGTGAATATTATAAAGTATTTTAGTAACGATCTAGTCAATCTCAGATTCATGATTAGTATATCTGGCAGGATATATATATATTTTATAGACTCCTCAAAAGTTCAACATACTAAGTACTAAGTGAAACACCTTTGTCATCTTTTATGACTGTAACCTATTATAGTAGTGCTTGCTGCATTTACAAAATAAATTACTATAAAAAAAGGTTGAATAGTTGGTAAAAACTATTTTCTTTTCATTATTTGTCTTGTCATCATCATGTTTCAGTTGAAAGGAATCACAACTTACCTTGTTCTCAGGATAAAATATATGTATGATTCCATAACTAAACAGAATAATATTTGGAAAAACTGTGGGATTAGAGCTATTCTTTAGCTTAACCATGTGTCTGGATTCCAAGTGGAAAATCTTATTCCCGGGTAGCAGTGTTGTGTATGATGTACCACAGAATATAGGAATAGGCACAGAATACAGAATATATGTATAAGGTTATAAGGTAATGACTAATGATGTACTGTTTTCTCAAGGGACAAGGGTGCATTGCAGCGCTGCCACGCTCTTGTTAACCCATATCTGCAGATGTCACAAAATAAATCGGTAGATTTCGGTCCCAAATTGGTAGATTTCCGATTACGTCCTAGGCGTCCTTGCCCACTACATATTATATTTATAAACAAACAAGACTCAAATAAAACATTACAAGTTATTGTAACTGTCTTCGTGCTTAAAGAATTTCTCTGTTTGGTTTTCATTAATTTATTTCTGAGAACCTCCACTTCAACATTGGCGGAGGAATGGGGAAAGCAATATATTAAAAGCAGCATAGGCTTTTCGTCACCTAAGCGATATTCACTGAACTGCTGCCATAATGTCTCGACCTTATCAGATTAATTTTTGACACTATCAGTGTTACGCAAACGAGGACATTTACAATTGAGGGTAAAACTTGGTAAAATTGGTAGACGTGGTAGCGCTGGTGCATTGTTTTATTGGATATCGAACAACGAATTTTTGAACATCTGACTGTCAAATTAGGTAATAATTGTCGCATAGTTAAATAGTATGTATTTTGATCAAGGTTGAAAGTATATTATGTTTTGTGACTTGACCAACTTAACACTTATGAAGTGTGGTCTAACTGTCAAATTATGAAATTGTCGCAGTGTCAAGTAGTTGTATTTTGGTCATGTTGCAGATGGAAATATAATAATAGTGTGTAATTCTAATGATTCAATTTTATACAGGCGGATTTCCCAATCTTACGCTTTTACAGTACAGAAACTTGATCCTTATTATTTCAGTTTCGTATATGATTGATTGATCTACTCACTTGCAAGCTTGCGACACAGGCACCAACAATATACTATATGTATAGTAACAGTTTTGTAGCTATTTTTCAACGAATTATAGGTTGTTTGCTTGCTTAATTTTTTGGAGAATCTCAAATCGATTCAATTATTATTTCTTATAGATTTACCCTGGATTCTATTTCCATAATGTAGGTCAGTATGATTACATCTGTATGTATACATTAATTACGTTTTCATTTACATATACGTATAAATATACATCAGCGAGTTACGGCAAAATATGTTGTTTTTTCAAATCTTAGTATGGTATGGTATAGGTTCCCATGAAATGTAAATTTCTTCAGATGAATTTGCAAGGAATGGAGAAATAAAAGCAAACTACTTATTGATGTTTCCATAATATATTCGCATCAAATTATTCCGAACATAGGTAACTGGGTATGTATTTACTCTTAATACGAGGTGAAGACCAACCTAACGATGTACAAATACTAATAATCGTTTACTTTATATGGACTATGTGCATATTAACTACGTACATTGCATAATAAAAATTAATAGATGTTTCTGGATACCATTTTTATTTGATTGTGACTCTCTTGAGCACATAATATGATATTCACAAAAAAATTCGCGAGTACATGTTTTGGTAGGTATTGCAATACGAGTAGGTATTATGGCGCTTGAAAAATATACTTACTTTTAGATGAGGTAGAGGATGTATTAGTTGGTCAGTGGCGTAGCTATTGGGGAAGCTGCATCAATCATTAAGAAAAAATTAGCTAATTTAAACTCATTCATTGCAATCCGTTTCTATCTAATCATCCTCACACTGTCAAAATAAACTGCTTACGAAGACTACTCACGTTACTTAACTAAGTCCTATCATGAATATAAATCATAAATTCAGCATTGCAATCATATCGTCTAGCTATTGCACTTTAAAATTATTTTAGATTTCTAGCGTTTTAGGCGTTTTTTATTCATTTGTGTCGCCATCTGTGGGGACGCCCATTGGCAACTTACGAAGTCAAAGGTCCTAACACTTGGTCTGCCTTGAAGCGGCAACAGATGTCCCTTACGACATCTGTCAACAAGGGTGAACTGATTTAAAAGCGACATCGCTTGTTGACAGATGTCGTAAGGGACATTTGTTGCCGCTTCAAGGCAGCTCCAGTTTCAGGACCTTTGACTTTGACGTAAGTTGCCAATGGCCTTCCCTATAGAAAACGACACTTGGAAATGAGTTCCTGGTCATGTTTCCAAAACTGTAAATTGGAAATGTTGCTATCTAACATAGAATACACGTTTCAAGAATATAAATACAAAATGTTCCAGAAATCTCCTTCAACAATGCCAACTATTTATAGGGTTTGTGTGTAAATTACAAAGTTTATTCTTGTGAGGCTGTCAAACGTTTTTTCCCCTTGCCATGGACGTTTAGCAAGTGTAGTAGTAGAAAAACAAACAATAATATACATAATTCATTGATGATAGATGAGTCTGAAGCTATTGCATAAGTGAAGGAGTTGAGTTTTCTCTAGCCTGTATTTTGAAATTTTAATCCACGTTTTTGACGGCACGTACGGCATTGAAATTCACTGCAACGCGTCTCAGTCGTCCACAAAAACTGGTTTCGGTGCTTATAAAACACATTCCTGACGACTGGTGGAGGCCTTCGGAAATTAGGGTCTAGATGCTGCCATTCAATGAGTCTATAATGATTTATTTCGGGATGCAGGTCAGCAAAAAAGCTAAAAATAAGGAATAAGGTTTTTTCCTTTTTATAGAATACCACGGATAAAATGGAAAATCGGTAAGTGTATGCTCTCCACTATGCATCAGACCTGCTATAGACATGCATGTTTTGTCTTTAGCCTAGACTCGTCAAATTGTAGATGGATTCACTTGGTGAAGTTTACCCTAAAGTTTTAACTGTAGATTTACAGTCTTTTTGGAAATTTCAGTTTTCACTTCAGGCATTCAAATCCATGTTTTATATTTAATAATTTCTAACTCCACCTATATTATTTGTTGCGTGGTTCGATTGGTTTAAGGAGATGGTTTTTATCTCTTCTTCAGGCTTGGTTAAGGGCGAGGTCAAAATACGCGTGTATGGTGTTTTTTTTGCTCTCCACGTTCCGAGATTTTTAAATGAGAATTAATTATAGATTACTGATTTTTATTTGATATGTACAGCAAGGGCGTATCTACCTGGGGAGGGGGTAGCAGAGGAAATTTTATTTTGATATCAATGATACCAGACTAATAATATTTATCTCGAAAATCAGAGTTCTTCAAAAATTAAAAGAAAATGACAATCAGCGTATCTACAAAAAAGCTGAAATGAAAATACATCATGTACTAAAATCTGCTATTTGGAACGCAATATACTCGTATAGGGAACATACCGAATTAACAATACGTTTTTTATATCGAAACGTAACTCAAACTTGGATCATCATTCATTCCTTGGGAAAAACAATTGAGTTATATTTTTGGTCAAAAACCTTCATATATGCCTCTTATTTCAAATTTTCTACAGTTATAGGAAAAGGTTGGCAACAATGTTCAGATATATGTGCGTTGCCCACAGCGCCACCTAGTGCAGACACAATTGCTCTGACTCGAAAAAGTGTTCTTCCATTTATGTCAATGAAATATCAATAAAATCATCAGTGCCGCGTTTCGATTTTTATATAAATCCAAACACACAAGTTTTGAAAGAATGAAGCAAAGTTTCTCCAAGAGCATTTAAAATCTACATGGTTCAATCATTGTCAAACAGTGTAGTTTATGTTGTAATTTCTCAACGAAAAATTGAGAACAATTAATTATGATGAGTCGCGTGTGTTGTGATTTGTGATGTGGGTTGTTTGAATAGTAGTAAAAACACTTGTGCCCCTCGTGGTAAAAATCCAACTATGTATTCAGTTTTATCGTCTTCCGAGTACGCGCGAGGATCAAGTTTGGAAAAAGGACACACAGAAAACAATTGGATCTGGGCAGTTGTTCTATCCTCGTTGGATCTGGCTGTAAAACTCAAACAGTAAGTACGCAGACAAGTGAAATTGTTTCTGTAGTCTTGTATTGGTCAATAGAGTAACAACCGTCATCATATTTCTTTATTGGCATTTTCTAAATGAGTCATACAAATGGAATTTATAGAGATAATTTTTCAATTATTTTTGAATCAGACTGCAAACAGAATTGTCATTTGCATATAATATATAAGGTTACCAGATATATATTCAATCTAATATGGATCGTTGTTGATATTCATTTGAGGAGTCACTTGCATCGATTTTTGATCTCTTTTCTCCATGCATTTGCAACCCGCGCACTTCACAGGCAAACGTTTTTTTAGTACAGTGAATTTGTCATCTTTTATTTCAAAAACCTCAAAAAGTGATCATATTGTGACAGATCGCTTGGATCCATGCCAAAAACTTAACTCAAACTTTGCGGGATATTTCGAGTTGCGGAAGGAGTTGAAACATATTTTTTTAGATTGCATTTATCTAGAAAGCGGCAAGTGTGTTAAGGGAAACACTAGTGCACTGAAAGAAAAACAGTTTCATTTGTGAAACTATTTGTTAAATACACCATCCTTTCATCTACCCACTTACTTGTCAACTCTAACCAAGTCCTGTCATGAATATAAAATTCTCAAATCTAGTATTATCTATCTATCTATCTATCTAGTATTATATTCTAGCTATTCTTCTGATACATGTTTTTGCTTTAATTTGCAAGCGCTTGAAAAGTTCGACAACACTGTTTTCGAACGCTCTTTTGGAGACGGCAGATTTTTAACATTCATAAAAACCACACTTGATCAGTTTCGCATCTGAGAAGTGTAATTACTGCGATTATGCACGGTGTATTTTTATGTTACTCGTTCATCAAGAACTAGCACCAGCGACAGCGTTACGTTTCTCTAAATTGATTTCCTGTCGACATTTTTTCAGTTTCTCAAAATCAAAGGCTACAGATCACTTTTTGCTTCATATTACACAGCAATTACTTGGAGTTTCGTGGCGATTCTTTGTGAGAAACTATTTTTACCGTCGTTTGGTGTGAGATTGATGTGTATGTGTATGTGTTTTTAATGTTTTTAATGAGTACTTAAGCAGTGTTAGTAACACTTATAAATATGTGTGCGAGTTTTGCAAGACATCGGCTCTTTTCAATAAGAATTTGTCGTTTCATGGGTAAGTGAATTTAAGGTTGTAGATTTGTAGTTGAAAACGTGTAATCATTGTTTTATGCTAAATAACAGAACAAAAGATTAATTCTATTTTTACTCGAATATAGAATTTACGGACGATATAGTTCTATCGTTCGTTTAATACGCGTAATTACATACATTTTAAACAAAAATAACTTCGTTCAACTGCAAAAAGAACCACCGATGTTAGATACCATACCATGTTTCTCAGTGGCGTAAAAATAAGATTAGTACATTTTTCATTTTTTACGATATTCATATTTATATATTTTTTAATTTTTATTAGCATAATGTTAACAAATTATCAAAATTATTTCTCATCTTAGATTTCAAAAAAAAACATCTTAGGATAGAACGTCGTGGAATATTTTACTAGATTAGTCACATAATTTTCTTTTTCATATATATGGGATCGGATTATGCTCTGTTTAATCTTAACATGATTTTTAATATTTTTATGTTATGCCGATAAATATTTCTGGATTAAATTATCTCAAATATCGCTTTGATAGTTTTAAATTTCTATTTTAGTTATCAATTCAGTCTATTTGGCTCATAAACTGTAACCATTTTTTATGGCTGTAAAGTATTGTTCGCATGTTATTTTTCCGGCTTATTAATATGTAATGTAACAAACAATAAATATAATTTTGAGTAAATTAATAATGATAAAAAATATATTCCATTTATATATGTATTGACATTCCTCTTGCCGCATAATCCGAGGTTTGTAGTAAAGGAACTCTAAAAAATAAATAACGCACCCACATGCTTGATATTGCAAAAAAATTACAACCTGATAATGCTCCTTGTTCATTTCCATCACTTACTGACGTAAGGATTCCTTGTGTAACTTACAAAATAATCAAATATGTTTGACAAAGGCCATTAAGTATAAAGTAAAAGACAACTAGAATGAAATGTCAAACAAAACATCATCATCGCCTACTAGAAACTATTTTTGCTATCAATACTAGTAGTCAATAACTCTAATCTAGAGTTATGAGCTCCTCCAGTCTTTTAAATTTGGTAAAATATAACTTCTCTAAAAAACATTTTTTTATAGATAACCTCACGCAAAGCGCGTAATAAAGTAAATAAAAACTCCAGAAATTATTACTTGTCAATATCTCCAAAGCATCATTGTTTCAGTACATACACGTTTATTTTCATTAGGTTATAAGGATCAGATATCGCTTGTACAAGAATAATGAAATTAGCATACTCCATTTCTGATTGTTTATACGTGTGTATGTACCTCAACAATAAGTAGGTGGTTATTTTCTATTCTACAACGAAATCGCCGTCGTTTATAAAGCTTGTTATACCGGGCGTAGTAGGCGTAGCAGTGCCTTTTAAGAGTCATTTTAAAAATATACCTACCTGAACTCTCTCCAACGGACAATAACACACAGCGCCAGCGCAGTGTTGCCAATTTTTCATCTTCTGGAAATCGTACAAATTGAGCAGAAAAATGGGTTTTCAATAACTCTTTTGAAAATGACTTACATATGGAGATTCATTTCTCCTGACAAACTGAAGAGCAAACAAAAATATTTTTACCCTGTTGTGGCTACCAGTACAAGGCCATTCACCCGTCCGGGAAACCTAAAGGGCAAAAAATCTCTTCCGGACTTTTTATCATACTAACCTGTTGATATAAAAGCTGAAGAACAAAAATAAATGTTTTTTTTTCTGTACTAGACACGATTATACTGTTGTTTGAAACTTGTAGACAAGGTGGATTCATCAAAAGTTTGATTTCGGACTTCCATTGTCTATAAAATTTTGAGTATCACGACGTTTCGATTGATGTGCTATTTTCAATCGTCTTCAGGTGAACTGAAAATTTTATAGACAATGGAAGTCCGAAACCAAACTTTTGACGATTATACTGACTGTTCTAGTATTACTTTTTTTGATTTTGTAAGTTGCCAATGGGCAGCGCCATAGTACGCGACGCTTGGAGTCGAGTGACTGTTTTAAATTAACTATTTCATTTTCCGCTGCTATTGTGATTATTAATATAATTACGTCGAAGTAAGGCGATCGAACACCGTGAAAAAATGGTATAAATACGATTTAAATCGTACGGTTGGCAACACTGCGCTAGTGTCGGAACCCAAGATTCCTAGTAACTCGTTACCTATGAAGGTCGATAACAAATCAATATGTTCGAGTTTCATCATCATTAATTGTCTTTAGGATCTTGGAACCGTCAGGATGCAATAATAATTATAGTCGACTTCAGCAGCTCGATTGTGGTGCCAGAACCGAGAACCTGATCATTTCTTGGTTATGCGTAGGAAGTCAAATCATCCGTTTATTGTTTTGCAATACTCCAAGCAAGTTTGGGATAACTAAAACTATAGGTTCACAAAACACTTACTTACCTATGGGTGAAGTTTTTGGATCTAAAATTTTGTAATATTCACCAAAAAATGTCTTCACAAAAATTTGAATATGTCTTCAATACGCATACTTGTGTCTAAGTCTCTCAAATCTCATGTTTGCCTTAGTAATCAAGAAAATTGATTTATAATGTCGCCATTTTCCACACTTATAAATATCCGAAACTCAAATGTAGAAAGTTCTAAGAAACGACACAAATTGCTGTCGAAAACATCAAGGCAACTGATCACATCTTACGTACTAGTCGCAATGAATATAGTACCGTTATGCTCTGCGAAATATAAATAGACTTATTAGTATTGGTATGTAGACTAAACGAAATCTTATTCAGGCATATAATGTACTACGAGTACTACAAGTACTTCACTACAGCTTCATTTAAGCAAAATACAACATGAAAACAATACAATGATATTGACATTAATTGGCCAACTGTGTCCAGGACACTAGTTTTTGTTTTCAAGTTAGAACTTAGTATGCACTATCATGGAATGCTTAGATCCACAGTGATATAATATATCCAAAAAGAAAAACTCAACATAGCGAGTCTTATGAGGGAATACAATGCAACCTCAAAGTACTCCTTTTTCATCTTTGATTAGATTCAACCTCATAAAGACAGTTTCTTTGAACTTCCTCTTGAAGTTGTTATATTTTTAGTGTAATACCAGTTGTAGTATAGAAAAAACTCAATATGGAATAAAAAAATAATTGCAAGCGATTTGTTTTTAATATCTATCAAAATGATATCGTGGAAATCGATGGAATATCAATAATACCAACAATTTAGCAAAATTTGCAGAAAACAAAAATGATTGAATGAAATGATACATTTTCCTGGATGCATAATTTTGTGAGTTTCCTCCAACAAAAATTAAGCAAAAAATTTAACCAATGTGATTTCTAACGGTTTTATAAGCACGCTATAATTCATTCTAGATCAATGTGAGCAAAATTGGAATCAGATATATCAACGGACCTTCAATATAGAAATACTTATTTGCTGTTATAATTCATTCAAGTAAGATTCATTCACTCTTTATGCCTCAAATATATACAAGAATATATCGTCAATTTAGGATGAAGAAATTGTATTCCAGACACCTTGACATGCATATACGAGTTCATTGAACACGGATATTTACACTAGAGTGCATTAATTAGAATTTATCATTTAGAAATGTAATTCATTTAAAGACTACATTATAATTACTCTAATGAATAATGAGTCAATAAATTAGTATTGTGCGATATTTACGTATGAGATACACGTCTACAAGAAAATATTAAGAAAAACATAATGTTGTTTTTGAAGATGTCAGATTGAGGTGGTTCAGTTTACTAGAAACGTCAGTCACAAGTCTCACTGAATATCTGAGTGAATATTATTTATACCACTACTGAATGAGTCTAAAGTCATAGAAGGAAAGGTAATAATAGATGAACTATTTTCAACGATCGCCAATATGGTTTCCGCAAGCATAGATCCACAGGAGGTCGTCTGACCAACCTCACACATGTGGAGAATAGCAATTCAGCTTCATAGCGATTCTCGGCGTATTCTCTGGAACAGCTACTGTTAACTCTACAAGGTCCAGACCAAACCATCGCTGGAGAAATACGTATAGCGGATGCAACTGACCTTATAAAGGACCTCCACAGTCTAGAACATCGAAGGAGGGTGGCAAATATCATGTGGGTTCCTGGTCACAGCGGGGTGCCAGGTAATGACAAAGCAGATTGCTTGGCGAGGATGGAAGCAAGGGGCACATGCATTGGCCCCGAACCCTTATTATCGGGTTCTGCGAGGGTAGGGGGGGGCTTGAACCCCCTCAGCTCCCTCTACACACTCCACTGAACATACATGTACATGAATGCGTGCAGGCAACTGACATATTCGAATGTATAAACGGCCGAACTCGGACCCCTAAGGAAGAATGAAAAAAGCAGTCCTCTCTGTAGTGTTGTTTTCAGATTGTGTGCCGTACCTGGGCATCAGTTCGTTTTAGAATCTTGTCGTCCTTCTGAGAACAGGCAAAGAACCGGGCTTCGGACAACTCGCTATGGGTCAACTACTCTTAGTTTTAGGTACTGCGTGTGGAAAGAATGTTGTACTCTTTCCTATATTCTTTTACTAATTCGTGCTCTTTGTTTTCATAAGCGTGTATAATAAGTAATGGGTTGAAAGGTCCAGATATAAAATCATAAATAATGATGCTATTGAGTGATTCAAAAAATCATCGTAACAGAATATGAAGAATGTCTCCTATATGGTTAGGAAACTGAATACGAATCAACATCTTAAATTTTGATTAGTCAAAACGGATTCTAAGCTTTTTCTGTTTCTTAGATTTTGAACGGTTACCTCACCAGAGCCGATATTAAAAAATTACAGAGTTTTTCCCTTTGTTACGCTCGTGAGCATGCGTTAACAAAATTAGAAAATTCATGTCCTAGTTATAGAATTCCTACCGAACGAGTAGAGGCAGACAGACGGACAGAAAATGAGAAGCATGATTGTGCGTAGTAATGCTAGTCTGAGGTATGTCATTAGCACAACTAACATCATAAAAACCAGACCAGATCACAAATTAAATTTTTTGCGTGTAAAGTAGAATGATTAATATCTTATTAATATCTTATAATAACAGCAACCAAATGTTGGAATATTGAACAATCGAATCAATATGAATGACAAAAGGTTTTATATACAGTAGGCTTATTGGAAGGCAATAAGAAATCTTTCAGGTAAAGCGATCCACCTGAAAGTGCGATGGGTATTGAGGAAAATAAGCACACTGAGGTCACTGAGGAGCCTGAACAATAGATCGTGTTCTCTTATAGGTTATTCAACTCTAAACCGTAACATTCTGTTTAAAATATTATGTATTGTCATAACAGGTTTGTATGTAATGTTTCGCTATTAAAAAAAGTTGATGGAATCTATATTTTGTTCTAAATGTAGATGAATTACATCATTTGAGCAGTTGGTTGAAAGGTCAAGCGTAGTGCAATGCACCTTTAGAAAACCGACATAAGTTTGAAGCAGCTGCGATAAGTCATGTTCTTCCTATAGAATTATGTAACTATTCTTGGTTATTTATCGTACAAAATGTCTTATGAATCAGCGGGAGGTAAAATATCGTGCCATTTACTTAATACTACCATTAAAGTTATTTCTGAGGTGTATCGGAACTTTTCATTTAGATCGTCGCTATTTATAATCTCACAGAATGTTCACTCTACTAGTTGGGTGATGATATGACACTACTCGAATAATCTAACATCAACAATAACATGTCATGGTATGATCATCTTGGTGGCCTTCCTAGGTCGGTGTCCCAGAAGCTGGGGTTTCAATTCTGCTCCAGAAAGTTGTATTGTATGCACAAGGATGATCTGTCCATGTTCTATAGGAGCTAATATGATAGTTGTTTGACACCAAGAGTCATCAGTACAGCGAGCATCAGAGAGGCCCAGTGAAAGCATATTCACCAGTTCGAACTTCCAATATCTCGAATAAGCCTCTTCCATGCATGGCATGGCGAGAAAGTGGGCAGCGATACATTGAAAATTTGATAGCTTCTGGCAGCAGTTGTAGTGGTGTATCTGCGTGTGGGGAGGGTATATGTTACAATGACCGCAGCAATTCGATGCTGTACTATATCAAGACAGAGTTATAGAGCCGAGAATTGTCCCATGTTTCGGTACTATAGGCGAACAACGGGTTTTCATTGCCGATAATGCCCGCCCACATCGTGCAAGGATTGTAAACTAGCACATAGGATATCGTGGTATCACAAGAACGGACTGGCCACCTTGTTCTCCGGATATGAATTGCATTAAACACTTCTGGGTCGAACTTTGAAGGCATTTAAACCGGCTCCAACAATGCCCCCAAACCTTACAACACTTTGCTAATGCGTTGCAGACAATTTGGGAAGGTATACCTCAGGATTTTATCAATAACTTGATAAGAAGGTTTTCGAATAGAATAAAAGCGGCGAGGCGGACGTACTGATGGTAGGAATTGATCATCAGTAAAAGAGTTTGAAGAACATTGACTATGGCTTTCCATGAAGCATACTTAACCGGGTTGCAGTTTATTGAGAAATTAGAATTACAATCATCGTTGTACTTTGTAAAGGCAGATTTTTTTACTTTCTTCTCAAAATGATTATCCTCTTTGTGTAAATATAGAAACTTGCTTCCATGCTCAGTTTCCCAAACGTGTTCATTCAGTGCTGGTTTGGACGTTTCTCCTCTACCTTAATATTTGTGTGCTTTTTGATGGGAGAGGAGGAATCTAAGTGGTTTAAATGATACTCTCATTTTGATTTCTCAGTCTATTAGATAATCCTCTTATTATATATGGTATACAGAGAGTGCTGGTAGACGTTGGTGGTTGTCTTTGAGTCATAGGTGGACAGTCAGGTCTTTGTAACTGTCTGTTGACAAATGCTTTGGGATAACCGTTACTGCAAACATCGTTTTTATATGAATTGTTCCTTCCTATCAAAAATTGATTGGATCAAAGGGATATATGATGAATCCGAGAGACAACTATACCATAAGTTTTAAGTTAAGTCAACAACATCAACGTTCCATTGATAAATTCAAACCTAACGACTCCACTTGACGACTGCGCAGTGCTTCCACAGCAAAGAGACATAACAACTGATTGCAAGACGCACCTTGCAGTTTCTTTTCCGTTTCCCAGAACTTCTGCAGCTCGGTGAAGTACTTATCCAAGATGAACACCTTGGAGAGGCCAAGGGTGGCCATGATGGGCGGCCGCTGGCGAGTGGGTGTCTTCGTCAGGCTCCGGTGGCCATCTTCCCCATGCGATGGGCATAGCACTTTGATCACGGTACGACCAGCTGGGTACCACTCGCGAGGCGGCCACGCGGCAAGGCACTACGGCTGTTCTCCGGTACTACCACTTGGCGATCGGATGGCGCGAGAACACTTGGCAACACGGCAGTCGGAACCACTGCAGACCAAGACGTCGGAAGGTCCTCGAGACACTGGCTGGCTGAAGTGGGTACTACCTGCGACCCGCTCACGTGACCCTCCCCTCTCTCACCTGCGAGCTGCACCTGTGTTCAGCGTGAAACCTCTCAGGATAGATGCTAGACATCTTTGGATCAATATTTGGCAATTCGTGATGATATGGCAAAAAAATGAATTTCGAGCGTCCTCATATATGAAGAATTGCAATATTATTGTAAAGATATGCTCACGGAAAGAACACTTGTTCTCATTCTAAGACAATTTACTAGACTTCAATTCTCATTCTTAAGAAATATATAGATATATAGAAATATAATTTTCTCCACAAATGAGATTTTAATGCGTTTTACATGTTTTTTTAGTAAAGTTTTCAAGTTTCCTATGGAGCCCCGTTTACTTCGATCAAAAATACGTACATCTTGAGATTCGCTCCAAGTAAATCATTTATTTCACATCGCCAAGTTCGTCAACGGAATTTCAGCGTTACGCGTCCCTTGTTTCATGTCTGCTTCCGCACCAATTATTTTTTATTGGTTCTTATTTCCATCACCTCCCCCCCCCCCCATCAGGATCATACGTAGCAAGACCAGCCAAAAAAAATATTTGATATTTATTTTTACATCTCCTTGAAAAACTCAAGAGCAAAATAAGTGCATAACTTCTATACTTCGGTCTGCAATTTTTGCCCATTTTTTTCCAAATTTTCTCAACATTTGTCCCACTTTTCCTAACTTTTATCAACTTTTTACCAATTTTTGCAATTCCTCAGGGGGTCTATCCCCCCTCTTCCTAACGCGGCGTCCCTGGTCTGAAAAGTCTCTCATCTTATGAGCCGCTGGAGTAAAAAAATTAAAATTTAATTTTGACTCTCGAATTTGTTTAAGCAGTTCGAGTATCAGTTTCATCACCACTTCTAAGGATTTGTTCGTTCAACTTCCTCTCTAGTTATCAAAGTATCGTTTCTTTGGTTCCGAGTATGATGATTCGGGATATCATAGGGCTAACAGGTACTTTCTCAGTGGATATCTCGTTTTATGTTTACATTAAGTCACACAGTCACATTCATAGAGGCCGTAAGCAAACACACACGAGTTGACCATAAAACAGAATGTGATAATGTATTCAAAACGCGGAGACTTCGACGAACGTACACCGCACAAACCCGCAATAACACGTCGGCCATACGTATTTCCAGACTTGTTCTATGTTTAGGTTTCCATTGAGCTGCCCTCAAAAACTGTTCTATCAATCGGAGTATGATTGTTTTTGTTAAATGTTAGTCATCTAGGCCCGTCTTTGATATAAAAAGTTATCACGTTTGATATAGGTATCTAATATCTTCAAGAATTGCGATATTCTTGTAAAAATATAATCACGACATCTCATCTCATTCTAAGACAATTTACATGACGAGAAAATAATGATTAATTTGAACCAAGAAATGCATTTTTACAAATTCAATACTCATTCTGATGAAATACTATACTCTAAAGAAAAATCCAATTTTTTTCACAACTAAGATTTCAATGCTTATTGCATTTTTTTTGTAAGGTTATCATAGTTTCCTACGAAGACTCGTTCACTTCAATAAAAAATACGAACATATTGGGATTCGCTCCAAGTAGTTCATTTATTTCGTATCGCCATATTCGTCAACGGCGTCTCAACGATACGCGTGTGTCTGTTTTCGCGCACATGGATATAATTTTTATCATCCCCCCTCTCAGGATGGAGGAAGTAGTACGAATGATTCCAGGTCCTCCAAAATATCCAACCAACAAGAAGCATTTTATTGCAACTAATAGTTTGTGGGATATAACTTCCATAGCGTATTCGCCGTTCCGTCAGACCAGTCCGTCATGGCCCAACGGTGAGGCGCCAGCTTAGAATACAGGAGTTTGTGGGTTCGATCCCCATTGGCGACAATTTTTTTTCCAATTTTTTTTAATTATCATGAGTAGTTGTCCACTTACGGATTGTAGTGTAATCCGATGGAGTTCTGTAGGTGCCCAGGTGTTTAACGTTGACTGTCATTAACATATCCTTCCTACATAGTGTTTCGCAAAATATCATTATGAGTCTGTGGACATTATTCAGATTATTAAATGATAGTGAGCGATTTTGTAACGTTAACAAGATGTGGAGAATATATGGCCAACAGCTGCTGCTACCACTTTAGAACGATGGAAGGTAAGAATTGATATTTTATCATTGTTATACAATTATATCCATTACATTTATGATAAGTTGATCAACATCCACTTAGATGCTGAAAACAAATTTTACTTCTCATGTGAAAGTATTCTGATCGAGAAATATTTCGAATTCTTGACGTTTAATGATAGTTATCATAAAAATCCATGTCACTTCTTATCTTAAAACTCGTAATACAGACATAAAATGAAATACTCAATTCCAGAATTCGTTATTCTTGTAAAGATATACTCACGATAAGAACATCTGGTCTTACTTTTTACAATTTACTTAAAAAGATTATTATTGATTTGGACCAAACAAACTATATTTTCGAAATCAATACTCATTGTAAAAAAATATACTCTAAAGAAAAATATAATTTTCTTCACCACTAAGATTTCAATGTGTTGATGTGATATGAGTGATATATGAGTTGTGAAGTTCTATTACAAATGTTGGACGTATATCTTTTGGCTTAAGTACAGGTACATATTTTTATCAAAGGTTTGATTTCGGACTTTCATTGTCTATAAAATTTTGAGTATCACGACGTTTCGATTGATGTGCTATCTTCAATCGTCTTCAGGTGAACTTCAGTTGCGATAATTCTGCTGCTAAACACCATATTTCAATATCTACAAAGCTTTTTGTCCTTGTCACTACAGAGTTATAGAAGGATCAACAAGAATTACAGAACAAAGTACATCAGACAGTCTAAATTCTTCGCGATTACAATACATGTTCGCCAGTTGGCGTAGGAATTTACAGCATTAATTTCCGCTCAAAAAATATCTTCAATAGCGATTGATGTGTGTCTTGATCATTTTTCTCCTGTTCAATCAAACTATCCATTATAGGTGATAAAACTATATCTCTAAATATAGCTTCATTATATGATACCGTCGTATTCTAAAAGTGCTATTTAATTGTGATCAGAATATATGAAGCATGAAAATAACTTGAGTGATTTTCTTGGTTCAATTGGTACGTATACGTACGCAACAAGCAAATCCAGTTTATTGCAAAAACCGTAAAAGAGCTTTTAATCAGTGCAGTGAGGCGGTATAGCAAACTGATATATCAATGACGAAGCCAGTAGCAGTTACGTAACACACTGACACCACATTGTCTCTATAACCCACAGACCTACTGCTGTAATCCAATCTTCTGTATCAAAATGCATATCGATTAACATATTAAATGAATACTAACTTATATGATCACGCTGCCTTGGGTATATTTATCTAGGAGCTGCCTTTTGTCAAATCCTTTTGAAATTTAAACCATTTGTTTAAATTCACAAAGTACACACATGGGTTGAAATAAATTCTCAGACTAAGAATATCTTCTTTCACATAGGGTGAATTCAAGCGAATATATTCAATTCAAATCTGGAAAAGTCTTAAAAGTGAGAATACCAAAATCTCAAATTTAGCATATTATAATCTTGGCACAAAACAGACAAAATCTAACTTAGAAGGATACTATAGTGTACTAAGCATTTCATAGTCTGAGCGCAAATAGTTCAACTTCATTATATAGTTTATTATTGGTATAAACATTCTGTAATTTTGATGAGCTGTCATCACAGCTACTGTTGGTTCCTTAACCTTAAAAAGAAGAACTAAAAAAGTATCAAAACTGTACCCATGTGACTTCCTGTGAAGTAAACGGAGCTCCCTTGGAAAATATCATAAGCTTGTCGTTACAAGAATATCGAAATTCTTGAATTGAGAATTTATTTGGACTCGCCCCTCTAGCTACGTGCGGCCAATGCGTGGTGTGAAGGTCACTCTAAAATAAGAGCAGACCGCATGGGCTGGGACTACGTCTCAAGTTGGAATTCTTGAGTATATGCCATACAGTTATTTCCATTTTATTGTTTGCGTCTTGGATTATACAGAGCACAGTGGTCTCTTGCTGATGATAGGATTGCTTTAATCTCACCTACCAATCTTGACATAATTTCAGCCGCACAAATTCCTGCTTTCGGTATACGAGGGTATCATTTCACTGTTAGCTTCACTTCCACGTATTCCGTAATTCAGGAGGAGTTAGCCGATGGAATTTCTGCACTGTAATCACCACATTTCCAATCATAACTTCATAAAGTCACAATAATTAGTAGAAAGATCAAATATTTGAACTCAGAGATGCTAAGAACTATCTGCACAACCAGTAGACCATAAAAATTGTAGATGCTCTTACTTGATGAAACTCATTAAAATTCATATTTTATGCTTTGAGATATTCTAATTCTGAGTTCCGAGATTCGGTTCAAAGATTTGAAATCCTGATCTCAGATTGTGTACTTCACATACTTTCAAAAATAAAGCTCTTTTTATATGTTGGAGGAGTTTCACCAAGTGAGAGCGTCTACAAAGTACATGATCAGTGTAGTTCCAACCATACGTGATCATTCACACTTCCTGGTCAATGATGGTGATAATTTCGTTAAAACCCGGTAAAACAAGAAACAAATGTCCACTATAATGTTTCAGAATCTCGATTTGTTTATGCAAATATGTGATCATAATCTGGCAGTGGCCATAAGAGGAGAATTTTCGCAGAATTATGTGATTTATTACTATGGTTTATAGACACCATCTACGTTGCTTCACTTGATGCCAAACTAGTTTTATATCATCATCTGAGTGCTCATTTGAATTACAAAAGAAGCCAATGGGACTTGATAGAGGTAGCCAGATTTTTATTTATCTACGAACCGGAATTGCCGAGACACTACAACGTAATCCCTCATCAATTATACCGGGTGAACAATTTAACTTATATTAGCGTGAAAACGGTGAGTTTTTAGATGAAAATGTTCAGCAGAATCAATGATAGCAGAATCATCTACCGTTGCGACATTGAATCATTTTGAACAATCTCTGTTCGGGAAGAAAATTATCTGAAGTTCGATGAGCATCACATCAATTCATTTATTTCACCTTGAGCGCTGACTGTCAACGCAGAGCTTCAGATGCACGTGTATTCAATCAACCGGATGTAAGATATCTAAATCTGTTTCAGTATTTTACACGCCATTGACTCGCAATCATCTCTGTTTTGATTTTCTCCGGATGAATTGGCGTTGTCAGGGAGCTTGAACAGATGTGGCCTGGCAAAGTGAAACATTCACGATTTCATCCGGAGTAATGGTGGTGGGAGTCGGAAGGAACATGGGTGGACCCATTTGTTTGTTCTGTGCTCAGAACAACACCTTTTAATATAGTCCACCATTATTTAGGTTTGTTCTTTATACGCCATCTGGTGAGGAAGTATTGTAATCACGAATTCGAGATATTGTTTCCTTGATGACATGATGGAAAATTATGTCTGTCATCTTCGTCAGTCTGTCTGTCTGTGCTCCGGCTGCTAATCTTTGGTCCCTCTGAAAGTCGGAAAGTACTTTTTGGATTTTAACGAAAGTTTGACAATAGGTCCTCAAAAATAAAAAGAAATAAATTTTGAAAAAATTAAAATAAAATAAAAAACTAAATAAGATATTGAATTTCGAAACAGTTAAACTGTCGACTTCAAAGATAATCGGGACACATATGTATTCGAGGACCCCGTATCCGAATTTGTTCATTCAAAGAGCCTTCGAAAGAAGATTACAATTTTTTTAAATAAGGCGAAACATTGTTTTCTGGGTGAGACACTAGACACATCCATGTATTTGAGGTCCCTGAAAAACCTGAAGAGCAGAAGAAAGTATCTGTTATCAGCATTTCCCACTAATTGGCACCCCATGTGTCGTGGGCTGAGGCCCTACTTGCACTACCCTAGCTACGCCGCTGGGATTGCCGGCCGAGTTGACTAGAATGTGTATTGAACCCTCTTAGAATATCTGTTTGGCGTGCCCTGTTCCCGGATGATGACAGCGCCGCTGTGTCAGCAGCCTACAATCAGAGACCTCACCGACGCGGACACGGACGCGGACACAGCGGTACCGCAGCCGCGACCGGGCCGGTACCACTCTTCATGGTACCACCTTGGTCCGTTGCTTAACCGACGTAGGTTCGACCATGGCTATTGTGACTGCGCCGGTCGTTAGTGGCGAGTGGCCAGCCTTGTATGCTCAGCGCTGGGTGGTGTTGGACGGTTGGTGCCATGGGTCATTGGCTGCTCCGATCTACCAGAGGTTGCTGATATATTCACTCCATAAAGGAAACGACCGTTGTTTGCAATTTGTAGAGAATTTAGATTGCGACGTAAATACAACATTATAGTCGTTTATCGTATTGTAGTTTCCAGCGGACTCCATCCCAACAATCTTCATCCAGTAGGTTTCTGCTTGTCATAGCAGTTTTTATACCATCTGCCCAACTCCTCCTGGGTCGACCTCTTTTTCCTCTTTGTGTCGACTGAATTACTTTCTGCGGCCATCTGCCATCATCCATACCGTTGACATAACCAGACCATCTCACCAACTCATTCGATTGCTTTTTACAGTTAGACCGCCAGGCTATACTGACAACAGTTTAGGCTAAAGACGAAATATGCAGGTCTGATGTATAGCGGAGGGCATACACTTCATATCATCTCAAGCTTCTTGATTCAATTGTGTCAATTATAGTTGTCTGTATATTCACTATGTCACGGATTTTCTCTTACTTTATCCATTAATGTGAGTTTACAACAACGCCCCTAGTAACCCATTTTCCCAACTAGTAGTTTTTTTTGTTCAGCTGCTTGTGAAACGTAAATATTCTCAAGACAAAGTCCGAGGAAGCGTTATTAAAGGAAATAAACTGAAATTACTCCTTGATTTTTCATACTGATGCTTTTGTACACAAACTAGTGAAACGGTCGACCATTCCATCTTTTCACCTGAAGATGACTGAAGATACCACATTCATCGAAACGTTGTGACATCACTCCTCCATCGTTTGTGCTGCGATTGTACGAAAAATGCGTTCTTGTCGTTACTGTGGGATTTTCTTAATACCAGGCGATTGATTTTGAAGAATTTCCAAACAGCTCGGTAGGATTTTGTTCAAGATATATCAATAAAATATAGAAAAGCCCTTGTATCTTTTAGCCGCAGTGGTATCAGCTCCAGCGCAGCTTCTCTCACAGATTCTCTTTCTTTCTCTCTTGCCGGCCGCACATAGACGTGAGTACACTTCTATAGCGACGTTGCAGGATTTATTATGCAACTGAAACTGATCCTGCGATGATTTATCCTGGTTATGCTTGTAGAAATGATGCTGAACTCGCCACAGTGCAAGGGTTATTCTGTTTTCCCTGAGCATATCTAGTAAGCTGTGCTATTTTTGCAGCACGTTTTGTCTGACACTCCAATCTATTTGTTTACAAGTTAGTGACAGTTTTGAAATATTTTGGATTGTTCCTGAGTTACATAAGCTCGAAGAAATGATTTCGCCGATAAGTGTTGAAAAAATTGGTGATAATAAGCTATGGCCAGAAGAATGGGGAAAATGTTTTCAATAATGGTTTTGGGGCGGGTCAATACAGTAGAATCCGGTTATAACGACATTCATGGAGTTTTTTAACGCTTTAACAAAGTGACGTTATTGGCAGGGTTTTCGCAAATTTCATGTTTTCAGATTAGAAATTGTGGTGAACGATATTACCAGTGGAAAAAGATAAATCCACAAGTTTTTTTTATATAGTTTATTGTGGTGCATAACCATTTAAACGCTTGCTACAATAAACATTTATTGGTAAGAGATCTTAAAATTCGCAATTCTTCAAGCATCGGTATCAGGCTAGACAAACACCAGAAATTGAGCCATGAAAAGGTTCTCAAGTGGTAAATTTTTTTTTGTTTGTAACAGAATCTTCGAACCCTATTTTCACCCAGTTGAAAAGTCGGATAACTTTCAAATTTTGCACGATTGTCAAGTACCGATGACATTACAATAGTTTAATAAGTTTGATCCATTCTGGCTTTGTGGATATACAATAATTTACACGAACATTAATTTTCACGTTGATCATTTTAGTCTTATATTAAGAATTATTTTTCACTTATTAGTTCGATTATGTAATTATAAATGCATGCTTTTAGTGTTTTCAAACTATAATTTATTTTCCCGAATTAACCGATGACTTGGCATCAGCGCATTGTTAGGTTCCCATCTAATGTGGGTCGCACCATCGTACTTCGAGTACTACGCTCGCATACCAAGAAGTTGGACCGCGTGACCTGAGAGAAAGTGGGAAAAGAGATCTACGAGAGCCTAGGAATTTGGTTTTTCTCGTGCGTTTTTGTTGTTTTCCATCTCGACGCCTTTCAATATGTATCCGCTTATAGTCGAATTGAAAAAATTCAAGGCAAGTTCCAAACCATTGATTGGAGAAATTACCTTCGTTTCCATAAATCAGAGGAAAAAGTGACAATGTGAGAGAGGATGATTTAATTACTTACTCAACAGTTAATAACAGTAACAAAACAAAACATATTTAAAAACCAAAAATATTCAGCACCGGTCTCAGGAATTTTCTGATGTGATTATAGGTCAAAGTTTATGTAATAAATAGTATTACTTAAGTGGAGAAAAAAATTTAAAGTCTAGTGGAAAAATATAGTGGGGCTGGTAACATCTTTTTTCATGTATTATTATCTATCACAGCTTCTTATAACTATCACACAATGCGAATTTTGAATGCTCCATTAATTTTGACAAATATTAGTTAGTCCTGCAATAGTGGTCGCTATGTTTTGCTATTTCGTTTGCTTCGATGTTCATACAGTCCGGAGTGACGAAAAATCGAGACAGTCACGTCGTAAAAACAGAAAAATATCAAGGTTGTTTCTCAGAGGGGCAAGTTTTTACTCAAAACCTACTCTTCCCCAAATTTTGCGAACGGAAATGGGAGTCACGTGGTACCTGATACTCTAAAAGACTTGCGTTAAAAGGTATAATTAACATATATCGTGAAATAACATCGGAAATAATTCAGAATATTCCAGGACCTGTTAATTTAACCGATTGTTGCATTTTTCTAAAACCGGTTTGTCGAAATTTGACCATCATTCCTATTTGAAAAGATTTGACGGATGACACCCACTCTCTGGCGGTTGAAGGGTTTGGAAAGGAATTTGAGGCGTTTCTACATTTCTTTGAAAAGTTCTTGCCCTAGCAGTTATGCCTTGCGGTCCGTTTTTATTGGGCCACCCTGTATGTAACATACATCGAACCATATCGACGAATCCACCATTTTTGACATAGTTGCTCTCGGTTCAACTGACACCTGTGACTAACATATCCTTTTGAGCTGTGCCTGCGTGGTGTTCTCCATAGATAAAATTATTTTTGTGCTTAGTTGAGGTTGTTTCAGAAATTTTTATTAAATTGAGGAACAGACAATAATCAATGTTTTTTCAATACCATCGATAAAGATTGCACTCACACTATATTTTTGAATGAGCGAATTCACCATTATTCAGAAATGCAACTTGAATGGTTGAATGATCAGCTAAGAACGGGTTTAACATTTTTTCTAAATTTAAGGGCGGCTCAGGGCTGGCTTTACAATTAAAGCCGCAGAATTGAAAGGGTGTCATTTTGATCAAGATTTTTAAAATTCAGTGCGGTCAAGTGACTCATTTTCTTAATATACTTTTATAATTGGCTCCATCTAATCACCTATTTTGTCGCCCAAGGTATAAATTTTTGCCAGACAACCCGTTAATTCATGTCGGAAAGCATTGGAGATTAAACTAGTGTAGGTTTGCGGTATCATTTTATTGCATTTATTGAAATTTCGCCCCGTAGAAAATGGTAGAAGGACAACACCGCCAAAATGTGGACTTGGTTGATGACAAGTCAGTACTTTTATTATATTTTGTGAAGTAAAGTTGATGTAAGTTTAAAAATAGGATAAGTTTCCATGGAGACATATTTTTTGTGTATACCGAGCTTGATATTTTAATGCATAGAAGAGTTTATAGTTTTATTTTCATCGAATAGTATTTAAAACACCTTTATTCCAAAGTATCTGTATACAGGGTATTAATATGATACCAAAAAAATTATCATTTTTGTTCTTGCTATTCTTGAGAAGGGGATTACTGTTCAAGAAGCAACTGACATAGCTTTTGGTGAAGTTGATGGAATAAATGACAGCATAGAAGCCTTGCATATGGCGTCATCAGATCTGGCTAATTTTAGGGATAAGGATTCTGGAGACGATGATGACAATTACTAGCTAATGCAGAAATAATAATGTGATGTAGGCCTGTACATTGGATGTTTTGTATCCGAACACACAAAAAAAATAGTGAATCAAAATTTTAAATACTCGTTTTTTATGTTTTTGTGATTTTCAATAAAAACCTATATAGTGTTTACTTATAATTTGCTCCCAGTAGTTCCTAGCTTTACATATATGTAACATCTTATCCTGAATGATCTGAAAATAGTGTTGCAATAAATCATGATTTATTATAAATTCAAACAATACTTTTAATCTGGGCACTAATGGGTTAAATAAAAACTAAAATCTACGTTTACCCTCCTCAATGGAAACATTAAAAAAATTCGCCATCATTCGTTTTGAACGTAATCATAGACAATAATTATAAAAGTGATATTTAGCCTTTAAAAAATAGTATTAAATAGGTTCACTCTATATTTCATATGAAGCGATATCAGTTCACATATATAATATTATCATATCGGATATAAGAACTGTAAATCCTGGAGAAGTTTTTTGAATTTTCTAAAATTCGAAAAAAATAAAATTTGGGTCATTCAGTAGTTCTAATATTTTTTAATTGAAATTCAAAAGATCGATAGCTGCAAAATCCGATTCAAATCTTTGTCTTTTTGTTTTTGTATATTTTTGACGAGAATACAGAATGGAGAGGCGGTATCCGAAACTGTTATTGATGAACGATAGCTTAAGATGTTGATGTTAACTTTAATGTTATCAATTTCTATCAAGTTCTGAGGGCAGAACGCAATTAATTTTGTCATCAGTGTAGTGATGCTATAGGCTAAGGATTGCAATTTTGTTCCTAGGAAAATTATTTTAACAAATTGTATGCGTTTTCACGTGCTTGATTGAAGACGCCACCCGTCGCCGCCGCGTCTGCATTCTTTGATCGTTGCGTGTTATATGACCGCATATTACGCCTCGTGTATTCTTGGCTGCATAAGGTTGAAGCGGATAAGAAATGTATATCGATAGGTTGGAGAAGAAATTGTATACAGTGCCGGACTAACCACCCAACGACTATTTCTATACCACTATTCCCTGAAGCTGGCGTTGTTCCCCATCCCAAAAAGACCGTTAGCGAAATTGACATTTGAAATTGCAATATGTTGTCTTTGTTTATTTATTTATTGTGAATGTTTCAACATGCCTAACCAATTAAAAATAACAGTGACGGATACTTTTAATTTACTCTATATTAAGTCTATGCTCTCCACTATGTTAGGACCTTTGACTTCGCAAGTTACCAATGGTCGTCCACATAGATGGCGACACTTGGTGATTAGTTGATGTAAATCTATATTGCAATACAATATTGTTTTGTCGAATAAAAAATCGTGAAAAAAGGAGATTGGACGTTGAATCTGCGTGTGTCCAGATGCCGAATTTTGATGCGTATGTACACACAATTTATATTTCGATCAAATGAAGTGGTGGCAAAAAAAAATATATTTGTTATTCCACGTGCAAAGTAGGCGCAGGAAACAGCTGCATGTTTATGCATTGCTTTACGTCAACAGGTGTTAAATAATATGAAATTTGTAAATAATGCATTATTGTCAATATCGGCAGAAGCAACCATCTTCTTCTAATTGAGAAGCTAAAATATATTGGCTTTGATAATAAATCACATTCTTAAAAGCTTTTTTAGCTAAACGAATACAGCACGTTTCCCTGTTTAAACAAAATATGACGCAACTGTTATTCCGTGTGGTGTGCCGCAGGGTTCCACACTAGGCCCTCTTCTTTATTTTATATATACATACCTTTGATTTATATAAATTCCAATCTTTCTCGGATGATTATTTCATTAACGACACGCGCACAGTAAATACTGAATTGTGGAGAGATTTGGATAAGGTTTGCAAATACGCTGCCAATTATAATTTAACAATAAATCAAAATAAAACCAACAATATTTTAGGTGTTGCATTAGAAGCTGAGGTTCAAAAGTCACATGAGCAATGTCTCTCAAAAATATACCTTAGACTACCAACTTTATATTCTTGTAGGTATTTATTAAACTTTAAGCTAGGAAAAAAGCTGAGTGAAATGCTAGTGATATCCCGATTTTGTGCTAATATAAATTTGGTTCCCCTGTCTTCTAATTTACTCCGTTTTCAAACCCTTTCATTTCTCTTTTGTACTTGTTGCATTTCAAGCCTGTGTGGCTGGTAGGTTTTGCGTCGAAATAGCCTTCTTAACGAACGAAATTAGCCTAAATAAAAAAACAATCATCTGAAACATTATATTTTGATTGTGTGGTATTCTTTTGTTGCAGTTAAATGTAGGAAAAATATGTACAGGTAAAAGATGATCGCTGCAAATTTTCGTCCATGAAGTCTATGTATCTAACATCAATTTTTGCACCTACTTTTTACGTAAATAGCTGCCAAATCCAAAACCTATCTGGAGCAAAATAAATAATTCCGTTTTGTTTTCCCATATCTGTAAATCTAGCAACACAGAAGCTCGAAATTTCCTTCAAAACGCTGCCGAAAAACATATTCTCGCATCTCGATGCATGCACAGCAGGCTGTTTGTTCCGTAAGGAACGGATGGGTATTTTGCATACATCTTCATCTGTTTAGAGGATGACGTTGTGAGCAGTCATTCATGTTTGAAAGGTACTGAAGATTACCGGAGTCAAATCGTTACAGACGATGGTGAAGATCCTCAACCCCCCCACCTTCTATTGACGCTCAAAACAAATTGAAAAATGATCAGTGGCCTCGGAAATTTTGTCGATCCCTGGTAATCAAATAGTTCCGAGATATAAGAGAAGTTGCAGCAAGTGCATCGACATCGGCAGCTGAAATTCGATAAATCATGAATATCCAGCACATTTTTTGCGGTGGAGGCTCGCGAAACGGATCCACTGCTGCCTGTGGATGTCGATGTCGATGTCGTTGCGTATGAAAATTAATGCAGGAGCTCGCTCTGCCTGGGTCCCGCCACACGACCATCGCCATTGGTTAGTAACTATTGACCAGTAAAAAATATGGTCAAGTACATTACCCCGGTATTTTATACGCATTCATATTAATCCATTTTGGAAATACGGGCACATAACAATGCCGGTGACACCAAATTGTAGGTCACGGAAAATTCTTCGAGAAATATATCAAATTTCAGAGTTTCATTACGGATTTGAATAAAAATTACACGGGCTCGGAAAATCCTGTGCAAAAGACCATAAATTATTTATTGACAAATCAAAAAATTCTGAAATTCAACATGATATCTGCTTAATTCTACCTCTATAGATACAGATCAAACTAATAAAAGTGCGTTGAGAAGAAGTAATAAATGTCATTCGTATTATCGCCCTTCAAACATATTGCTTCAAGAACTGGTAATTTTTTTATAATTGTTACTTCCTATCATCACTTCTAAACGTGTTTCTTTATAAAAATAGATAATGGGTAAACTTATTTGATAAGTGATAAGTTAAAATTAATCTGACATTTTGAAGTGGGTGAAAATAGCGTTCGCATACTCCGTTACAAACATACATACATACATACACTTGAAGCTAATAAAAAGCGTGTTAAAACATGTTGGTCATACAAAAAGTACCGGGAATCGAACCTGAACCTCCTGGGTGAGAACCAGGTATCAGTTATACTGTTTCGGACTTGAGATTTTTGCGTTTCACAACGTTTCGATTGATGTGGTATGTTCAATCGTCTTCAGGTGAAAAATAAACAAGTCAGAGAGAAAAGCATCATCGGTCTCTGATAAGTGGATAAATTTGAAATTGACGTTTTGAAGTGGGTAAAAACTGCGTTCGAAGATTCCGTTACATACATACGAGTAAATACATAGATACGTATAGGTACAGATACGTGAGGCTGATAAAAGCGTGTTGAAAAAAATCATTGAGCCATGAGTCTTGGATACAGTTAGCATAATTTTGGCTCCACATGGGTTTATGTTTATATCAATGCTTGAGTATGAGTCAATTTTTTACAATATATATACATTTTGTTCTGATGCAACATTGTATGACTTATATTTCATAAGTACTACCTTGTAGAAGAGCTTATTTTCCGTTTTGAATAGTTGGCACATCTCGAGCAATCTCTTCTTCAGCATCAATTAAAATGGTACCGCGAATGAAGGCAGGTCGATTTTTTCTCGACCAGAACAATGGACGTCGTCCGGCTGCTCTCGTTGGACAGACAGACTGAGGGCAGCTAGCTGCTTGCCATAAGGTTAGATACGCGACGAGCTCCTTTATTTAGCTTGAATGATGGAATTGTACCGAGGCCTTGTGAGAATTTCTTTTATGCATCCTCTGTAGCCACAATCAAAGCAATTATTATATTTATCAGCAGTGGTGACTTGGGACAGTACCTGATTAAAGGCTGTGCCAAAATAAAAATAAAAACAATGATAATTAATTCATCTCCAAGTGTCGCCCTCTGTGGGGATACCCATTGCCAACTTTCGAAGTCAAAGGTTTGTGCCCTGTGACTTCGTAAGTTGCCAATGGGTGTCCCCCATAGAGGGCGACACTTGCAGATGAGTTGATGTTGCTATCACATCCTTGACTGGTTTACGTATATACCATCCGATTGCTCTCTACAGCTATACCGCCAAGCTATACTGACGCGTCTAGGCTAAAGACACAACATGCATGTATATAGCAGGTCTGATGCATACACTTATTACTCGTGATATACAATATCTCGAAATATTTCGCGATTACTTGTTCGCCAATTGTCGTGGAAAGTAATTGACGGAATGCTAGAAGGATAATAAAACTAATCACATGAAAATGATACGCCGCTGCGAGACTGCATAAAGCGCTGCCAAACAGGAGGCCGTTATAGAATTCTTATTTTCTTCAGTGCTGTTGTTGCTGTCGTCGTGATCCGTCTGTAGGAGGTAATGAGAAGGTTCTGTCATTTCAGAACGAAGCGTGCGTTGTGCGCTTGACAGGAGAGCCCCGCGAAATGCGTTGGTGCTGAAAAGCGTAGGGTAGAGGAGGCCTCAAGTTCGCATCCAGAATACTGGAAATGAGCGAGTCATCAACGTCGCACTATCGGCAAAGTAGATAAAGATTCATTTTGTGATACATCATACTAAGTTTTCATCTATCTTGACGACAGTGCGACGTTGCCATTGGGCATATTTCAGAGATTCTGGCAGCGAATTTTATTTTTTCTCAATGTGTACATCAAACTCTCTACTATGGGGCAAAAACATAGGAAGGAAGGAAGGCGTATGAAAGGATGGTACAAAGTGTCACTTTGGTACGTATCTAATGTTGACAAAAAGGAATTGATTTGATCAGAACCGGATTTTCTTAGGAGAAGCTGTGGATGGTCATGATTGGACAGAGTTAGGAATAATATCATACGGACAGAAATGTATAAATAGAAAGAAGGCAATTGATTTGGTTTGGACATGTCAAGAGAATGACAAACAATAGATGTTCCAAGAAAATAATAGAATGGACATCCAATGGAACCGAGGAAGAGAGTACGACCACGAGAAATGACGTAGAAGAAGCCATAACTTCAAGAAACACGTGCTTCAAGAGACAAAAAAAAATCTGGAGATGTAGTGACAATTTGTGGAACTGTGTGTTAAATACACAATTATTTTATCTTTATGATGGAAGAGTTTCACCAAGTACGAGCATGGTTTTTTGTAAATATCATGCAACATCAGAAAATGGATTATCTCGAATTCGAATCTTCTTACGATTATAATACTTACCCGCCCATTGACGAAGGTGCATTCAATAAATTAAAAGTAACAATTAATTGTATGATTGTCACTGCCTGGTATAGCAACTTGAAGAAATACCTGAATAGAACATTGTATTTTAAAATACCAAGGCCGCTTCTCTCCCCTATAATGGAGATTTTCCAGTGCGATTACCATCTACTCTACTATGCAAGATCTCGCAAGATTTAATACATCTCATGAATGCTACTGTATTGCATTTTATATCGATGCTCATTCTGTATTTGATTCTTCACCAAATCTGATATATCAGCATTCGACCAAAGAATATACCAATACCTTTTGATACCAAATATATGAAGAGTCTTGACCGAGTCTTTAAGGGTCTAGGAATGAGAACTGCATACCAGTTTGGTCCAAAAAGGTTTATTAGGAAATCCGAAGTTGACAAACTTGATCATCTCCAAGTGTCGCCGTCTGGGGTGACGTCCATTGGTAACTTACGAAGTCAAAGGTCCTAACACTAGACTGCTTTGAAGCGGCAACAGATGTCCCTAGCGACATCTGTTAACAAGTCGGAACTGATTCACAGCGACATCTCTTGTTATTCGTAGACACTATTTACTTCTGATATGAATGAGCCGAGATAACGGTACATCATAAATAGTATTTACGAATAACAAGGGATGTCGCTGTAAATCACTTCAGTTGCCACTTCAAGATAGTCCAGGTGTTAGGCACTTTGACTTCGTCAGTTGTCAACAAGTGTCCCCACACTTGGAGATGAGGTAACGATTCAAGGATTGAATCGCAACGCGTTACAAAGAACGAGTTCCATTCGTGAAACCTTGTTTAAATTACACAATTTCATCTTAAGATCAAGAATGGTTCTACAACTAAAATAGATCACGATATGATTACCCATCAGTTGAGCTGGGTCTAAAGAAAAGTGCATCGGTTTTAAACAGGAAACGTTCCTGAACGTTTCACGCGAACCCATAAGTCATTGCATCTAGTCCCATTAAGCGTTTAACATATCTGTGAGATGGTCATTAGCATAACCGAGCATGCCTCCCATTACAGAACGCGACGATTTTCAGACCACTACTGTCCGTGCTGTCTGTCGTTCGCCTTCTTTGGTGCATCTAGTCGTGCGTCGGCCCATTTCATGTCACACGCTACCGTCAGCACGTTCTGCTGCTGCTGCTGCTGCTGCTGCTTGTCCTCTGTTTTGCAGTTCATATCGTTTTCGCGTTACTTTAAATTGCCAATTTGAAAACGAAAATCGTTCGTATGGGATTCTGAGCTGATGCCTACTAGTAGCGCATGGTGACAGAATAATACAGACGATATTTCGTTAGCTGCATTCATATGATGTACATAGGGCTTTGATTCTACCATTGAGCGACTCAGATCTTCAAAATGAAATCGGAATTATTAAACAAATAGCTTATAATAATGGTTATAATAAAAAAATATTAGATCATTTAATGAAGAATAAATATAATAATATATTAGTAGCATGTATCTACATAATTCACAACAGGAAACGAAACGGTACACCACAATTACATATTGCGGAAACATTTCCAATAAGATATATTATTATTATAGCCAAAACAATGAAAACAGTGTATGAAAATCAAATAAGGATAGCTAACAGGTCAGCACCTAACTTAAGATCATATTTGATAAATGCAAAGGAGAAAGAACCAGATATGTGTAAGTCAGGTATTTATAGGATTTCATGTGCTTTCTGTAATGCTGTTTATATAGGTCAAACAGCTAGAGCATTCACAACAAGGTACAGAGAACATATAAGTGCCATCAAAAACCAACATCCAGAAAGATCAAATTTTGCCAAACACTTACTAGACACTAATCATAAAGTTGACAACGAACATAGAATGAGTGTACTCATACATGTATTAAAATACTTGATCTAAACTTCTTCGAAACATTGGAGATTAAAAAATATCTGCGAAATCCTGATTTCACTGTATTAAATGAACAGACTGATCTTTTAAACTCAATTTTTATCGATACACTACTCTCAGTTTCCATCTATTTGTATTCTATGTTAACTTATTCTTGAAATATCTTAAGTCATAGAATGTATTAAGAAGAATGAAATAGCTTAAAGAATAAAATATCTGAAAACGTGAAATATCTTGAGAAATAAAATTCTGTATCACATGAAATATCTTAAGGACATTTTGACGGCGTTGGTTAAGGTTGGTTTCCCTTAACACTAGTGTAAATGCATTCATCAAAAAAGATTTACCCTAAGACAGACAAAAAAAAGAAAATAAGAAGTATATCTAAACAGCATGATAGTATGCTAGATTTTAGAGCTCTGGTTTTGTATCCATGATAGGATCTAGTTGGTAATCTGGAAAGCC
Source organism: Bruchidius siliquastri (assembly GCA_949316355.1). NCBI lineage: Eukaryota > Metazoa > Arthropoda > Insecta > Coleoptera > Chrysomelidae > Bruchidius > Bruchidius siliquastri. The sequence continues at coordinate 35,782,992 of OX438535.1, read as the reverse complement.
TTTGTTAAAAGTCAAATCTGACAGTTCGACGAAGATTCAAATATGAATCGAAACGCGTCACTGAAAGAAAAAGAGTTTTATTTGTGAAACTGTGTGTTAAATACAACATCCTTTTATCTGCAAGGTGGAAGTATTCCACCAAGTAAGAGCATCTACAATCTACATAATTCTCTCATCAAGTGAATTATCTTAGAGTGAGGACAGATATTCTTCTCCTGAGTATATTTTTACAAAGATATCTCAATTCTGATATTTAAAATTTCTTTTTATGTGTGAAGGAAAAAAAAATATTTATACTCAAATTATTGATTCAATGATGGAGTGAGAATAATTGAGGATACTGATTGTGCTGGAACGGAAAGGAAAAAAAGGACGTGTTTCGGACTTACTGAACCTCATCAGGACAGGGTTATTTAAGTCAAGGATGGAATATACAGATTTATGTAATTGCATGGTCATTAATCATCCCGGCATAAATGTAACATTCAATTATTTCGAGTATTCCATGGAAATCCTATTTGCCTGAGGTTTTCCTGGCAGATTCTGATGAATACATTCATGTGGACGGTATTTATTAATGTATAACGACCCAATGTCGTATACGGTGACTAGATGAATAGCGTTTCGTTGTGTACACAGAGACCAGACTGGATTTGAATGAATTATAAATCAGCGGCGGTAGAGTGTATGCGAGTAGGCAATTTTCCTTGTAAAAAGGACGCCTGAATGATATTCATGTTTAGGTTTTGTTGCAGAGGCCTGCTCACAGGTAGTGCTGTGATTTATAATTCTTTCGAATTAGTTCACCGCTGTCTTCTTGAAAAATTATATTCGCTCTATTTAGCGGTACAAAAGTATAAGCATGAGCTATGGGATCTTCTTCTTTTTGTGCCTCTTCTCATCTGAGAGTGAAGATGACGCTATCCTCAAACGTTTTTGTTGGGATTCCGAGGTTTCTGTTTGTCCAATCCCTGATATTTTTCATCCAATACAATTTCTAATAATATTTAGAAAAATTGTAAAGTAAAATTTTCTCGCCAGTGGGGATCGAACTCACAACCTCCTGCATTCTAGGCAGGCGCCTTTACCGTTGGGCCATGACGAAGTGGAAGTACCCAGTGATTGCCATATCTCACTGCGTTTATTCTGATGTTTAGAGAGATATCGGTACATATACGTTGACCAAGGAATATTTTGAAATATATATATTTCTGGACCGGGTTTAAGTAAATGTGTGGGAAATACTGAATCTTGACAACATTTTTGAATTTTGTCTAGTTTCTTTTATCGATAATCGGAGTCAAAACTTATCCTGTGGTTGCCTTTCTGGTACCTTTTATATTTGTACTGCGTTGTACTGCGTCAAACGAAATAACTACTAGCGTTTTGGTTATTCGGAAATCCACGAACTAAACAGTTCTTTGCGTTCCATCAAAAGAATCATTCTGTGAAACTCGTTCGACCGCGGTCTACACATCTCTGCTCCGGTGCAAGATTTGGATGTAAAGAAACTACCATGCGAAACTTTCAATCGAAACCATTTTTAATGGGTTGTGATTTCTATAGGACTTTAAAGTCAAGGGCAACAAATCAATAGTCAATGCGAGTACAGATGCAGAGAGATCTGGGTATAACACAGCCGAAGTTTATTCGATATTTTCACGAATTCTCGAGCTGCATCTTGTTCGTATGGGTATGATTTTAAGCTCTTTGTTCAAGGTATTTAAGCAAAAAAATATAGGCAATGTTTACTGCGCCTGATAGGAAATAGCGCAAAAGTTTGTAAGATGCGAATATCACTGAAATTGTCCTCTCAAAAAATCTAAACAGCGTCGCCGCCAGAAACCAGCAGGAGGCATCTCACAGTCACACTCCCTTTTTTTGCCCTGTCGACGAATTGTGTTACCGTACCAGAACATATATTAAAGGTGGCCTTGCACATACAGAATATGTATGATTACAAGTTTGTATTTCTTCAATTTTTTTACCAGATTGAATATCTACTATTGAATTTGACACTTATTAGGTCTAGTGTGATCACCTGTTCATGTTGAAAGCATAAACCCTCTCTGCGTGTATCTAAATGACTATAAAAAACCTTTGTTCTTGTTTCGTCAGTGGAGAGAGTCCAGGAAACAACTCTCTTTTATTACGGTACCTGCTTCAATACACCATACCATCATCATAACAGGTAATAAGATAGTAATGTGTTTGTTTGAGAGACGTCTATTTTGTGCAAAGTGTAAAGAAGATTGCCATCATAAGTAACAGCATATTCCACTGTAAGGTGAAGACCACAACGTAATGTTCTCATGGATGTAGGATATAAGGTTACACAAGTGCGATGATACAAGTGTAGTCCTAAAAATTGAGCTGTGGAAGAATTCTACGGTTTATTCCTGTTCTACATCACTCTGTCAGATCAAATATTTGACAACTGTCATCAATCATAGAACAATGAAAGTAGATTCTATGACATTTTTCTTGTTAAGGGCTGACAATAAGGACAAGTCAATTATGAAAACAAATCCAATAAATGTAAGAAAACGTAGTTATATAATATAAATGAAAATATACATTTGGAAAAAAAATACATTTTCATGCCGAGAACGACTACTATCATGATTTTATTAAACTCTTAAAACATTCAATGACGTCACAATTATATGCTACATAAATATACAGTCATTTGTATGTTGGAGATTTTTTATGCCTTTTTGTCGAATCTAATCGCTCGACGAAGGGCCCTAAAAAGGAAATGTACTATGCACGTATTCACATCAATATTCAAATTATTGAAATATCGTATTTCCACTATCAGAAACTTCTTTCATATGTCTACTAATTCCAACTACACAGAAATCATAGCTTGTTGCAGAGATTTATTCCTAAAAAAGAGTAAAATAAATTCTGTTTAACACGCTTTTTATTAGCTTCACGTGTATGTATGTATGTTTGTAACAGAATCCTTGAACGATATTTTAACCCATTTAATTTTGAATATTGCACACGTATCAAGGACAGACGACAATACAATAGTTTAATCAGGTCGTCCCATTATTGCTTTTCATTTCCTAATTCTTTCTGATAAAAACTATATTTAATGTTCAAATAACCGTATATACGATAAAAGTCCACAGCTTATTTCATTTTATATAATTAAAAACTGCTTCATCTGTAACCTTATACATCAGTGTATTTATAAATATTTATGTGTATTTACAAGTTAAATACTTGGTTGATGCGTTTTGTTTAATGACACTTTCAAGTCTTCCATGCAAACTATTCCGTATTTTCTTTCATTCCCAACTAGTAGATTGTACAGCGTACTACACAATGTAATCATGAGTTACCAAAAAAAACAAGATTACTTTCCATTACCAAGAAACATTAGCATCGTAATGAAATTAACTTATAATTAATATTATGAATGCTGGACCTCATCGTGTGTTGAAGAGAAGTAAAATAAATAATGCAAAACGTTTCGCAATAAATGTCTAATTTACCAACTGTTAACCGTGTTCTACTGGTGTTGGATGCCACTAAATAAACTGATATATTGTCTTGGCACTGCCCGGTATTACAATTACAATTTCGCAGTATATCACGTACTGATTTTGAAAAGGTGGAAATATGGTGTCGATTGTCTCTTACTTGGTGAATCTCTTCCGTCATGCAAATAAAAAGATTGTGTATTTAACACACAGTTTCACAAATTTCACCTTCCACATATACAACGATATTTTGAATTGAAGTAAATGTATTATTGTCGACGTTGTGCCTATTGAATGTATGATTTAATTTTCAATTCTTACACCTTTATAACATGAGCCAGGATATCCTCCTTTATACTGATACACATAAATATAAATACTATATATGATAGGATGTCAAAATGCTCCTATTAAATTATTTTTTACTCCTGCCATCCGACCATTGAGTAATTGAATTCAACTTTCCTATATCCTCAATATATTTATTATAAATATGCAGACTAACTCATTAAAATTCAATTCCGAGGAAAATAAACGCAAGCACGATACCTCAATACACTGCGTGAATGCCAATGGAAAGTAAATTGAAATCTCTTAATTAGTTATAGCAAATGAATATTCATTTCCTGTTGATCATCTGACTGCTTCAGTTAATCAAGTCTACAAATTTGTTGAAATATGGATGGTCAGTACAACTATTCAATTCTATTTCCATACGAAACATCAATAGTGTATAGACCACCATGATGGTGAACTTGTTCATAAAGTATTCGGCGCTTGGCAATAACTAGTGATGGGATTATTCGAATTATAATTAATTGATAATCCGATTATTTATCTATATAGTCGGTGTGATTCGTTTATGGACAATTGTTGCGGCGTTGTCGTTTTACTGGCATGACAGAGTCATGCGTATTATGGATTTATTTTTGTTTATGGTTTATTGAATAAATCCTCGAATTTTGGTATTTTTATTAATTGATTTATTTGTGAAATAAAACTATTTTAACAAAATATGGAATAAAAAGCTGCATAGTTTTAAAAAAAATAAAATCTGACTTTATTTTAATTTTAACTTGAAGATGCGTGGAATTCATTTTATCAAGAATCCTTATGTGATAATAACTGATATGCATATTTTACTCTTCTAATAAAAAATTCAACTATTACGTGTCGTTTTTACAAACATCTCCTTGACAATAATAACAAGTCTTACTATTTGATCTACTATCTACATTGATTTCAGGTATTCTCTTCAAAAATAGTAATAAATCACGTTAGTGCCTTACAGATTACGATCATCATAGAAACAAAATATTTTTCTGCAGATTTGGAGTCCATATTGGATCCCACATTTTAATTTCGACAATTTTCCCTTTGGATTCATAATCAGCGACATGAGCCCATACCAAAATGTGTGAAATACCGAGTCAACCTACTCGATACTAGATTCCATTTCATATTGTGCAGATGGAGAGGGTACGCCAATAAAGTCGTACACCAGTCATTAGTAGCTCTAGAGAGATGGTACTTTATTAACGATCAGTAGCAGTACCGTACAGCAGGCACTGAAAAACAATTGCCATCCACGTTAATATATCAATGTTGATACCATAAATCAGGACAGCCACATTAAAAACGGTGATACCTCTTCAAATAGTGAGACAAGCAATTTGTACAACCAGCGGTGGCGACGAAAATATATGTTCAACGGGAGATCAGAATGTCGTAACCTCTTTGCAGCTGAGTTGAGTAGATCTAACTGGGAGTTCAAACTCCTGCATGTCATATAATAATAATGATGATGATGATGGTGAACGTCACCCATCTGTTTCATATGGATGACCTGATTTTATACCTCTGGATAACGCGAATTACAACATTCGCTAAGGGCAGTGCAGGAGGAAAGTGCTATTGGCATGGCGTTCGTGCAGTAATTTATCTCATAAAAGGAAGATTTGGTGATAATGAAAAGACAGCTCCTGGATACGAGTTACGAGTTAAGTTATAAATCTTAAGCGTTAAGTAGTAAGTGATGAGTGTTCAGTGTTTAGTGATCAGTGTTGAGCGTTGAATATTAAGTGTTAAGAGCTAAGTGCTAAGTGTTAAGCGTTGAGGGTAAGGTGTACGTATTGAGTGTTAGGTCTTCCTTGTTACGAGTTGAGAGTTACGAGTTACGAGTGCGGTTAAAGGGAGAAGATAACTTGTATTATAAAATACTTCCCTAATTCTCCTATACTAGCCACTGTATTGAAGAGGTATTTATGTTTCACCTATCTATGTATAAAAACCCACAAATAAACAACTTATCTAACTACTTGAGTAAAACATCGCCGACGCTGATGCGAGTAGTGAGAAGCAAATAATTTTATTTCAACGGTACGGCGTACAAGACATTCTAGGCACCTGAAATCTCGAACATCCAGCATTGCTCAGTGGTTATCGTAATTTTTCTTAGAACGAAACCGATACATGCATCAAATAACAGTGTGTGTGTATCAAGGGTTTCAGATGGATCTCTCTTATAATTTTTATCCAATGAAACCAAAACACTAACACTTAAAACATGAAAATTTTTGTAAATATAATTGTCACTACATATTTCTATCTAATTTTGAGTGCCGAAAGTTGTGATGTAGTCAAGTAAGCAAAGATATAGTGGTTGGTTGACATCCATACATCTTTGAGTCAACATATACAGACAAACAATGGTTTTCGCAAACTATACAAACATCCAAATCATCAAGTTCTTCAGAATTAGTTCAATTCAATTCAAATTTATCAGGAAGTTGTCTATTATAGTGACGCAATTTTTCCAGAGAAAATTACCTACTTTGTATTTTCAGGGTACCACCATTTCGTGAGAAGTAAACAGCTTAAACACCCACTTAGCACCATTTATTTGTTCTCATAGACAGTGAGGCGTGTAAAATTGTGATTTATCATACGATTGTCTCAAGAAACTTCATTCCAAAAAAATTAAATTAAAAAAAATCGTTATACTTTGATGATCATACGTTAATCATGTAGATCTATTAATATCTTAGATAGTAAGGCTAAGATTGACTCAGGTTATTACATTATATCTTCTGATATACATGTTTCTCTATATGTACTAGAATGGAAGACGCGAAAACTGTACTATAGAAAATACTTACAAAATATCATTGAACTTTCGTAGGTAATATCTTCCAATACAATTGCTTATTTCAATAGGCACTGAGAATATAATCAACCAATTTTAATGAATAGCAGTATTTTGATATACACAAAATCTTTGTAAATGGAAATTGTTCTGAAAGAAGATCATAAAAATATAGCTACAATGGAGGTGATTACCTTTGAATTTACTATCCGAGCTTCTTGATTTAGATGAAGCAAGAATTCGGTACAGGTTTTTCTGCAGGGCCTCTTTTTCTCTGTACCTAGAACAAAAAAATCTACAATTTCTGTATTTTGAACATAAATGTGTGTATGTCTAAAAAGTTCGGAGGACAACCAACGCAAAAAAATGAAACCTCCTCCTTATCGTATTTATTATGTCATGGTGTTTCAATAATTGCCTAAAAATCATTCTAAATCATAGAGAGAACTGAAAGCTATTAACGTTTCAGCCTCACGTATTTCTTCCTCTGCCCTGAAGCATGTGAGTATATTGAAATTGAAACCAAACGAGTTCCATTCATTTCTGTACTACTCGAATCTTTGTTGTGTGATAACGCGAAGGGATTCACCTGTTCGTTTGGGATTAATTGATCGTGAGATCTAATCCAGTTTCCACGTTCATAGAGCAGAAATCCGCCAGCGCATCATCGCGTCGTAAGTCGATATGTATGCAGGCCTTATACAGAGGTGCCAACTTGATGGTATGTCTGAAAGTGCTCTCTAGGGTACCACAAGCTCGTATACCCTTTTGCCATTTTGTTTATAGCCGAATGCGTATATAAACTGAGGAAAACTTGGGTTCGTGTACAGCTCTTTCAAAGTCAATTGAAGATTAGATCTTCGATCCCGTACAGGCGAGCCAGACCAAATAATGCTGTATGTTGACTGACGAACTGTAGTTTCTTTTTGAGGACGGTTTTTAGGCCAATGAGTGAGGAAGGTGATTCCTTTTCTCGCAAACTCATATGGCTTTTCATTGCCAATAATTCCTGAGTGTTAAGAGTCTCATTTGAAACATACTATGAAACGTTTATGGATTGTGCAGGACCTGCAGACTTTGCACATGCGTCTCCACGATAAAACATCAAGCTACATACACATATAAGTATAATTACCAGTTTTTAAAGCCGAACTTTATCGATCAAACTGAACTTTGACACTGTGAGGTATTACTGAAATTGTTTTAGCATTAATGGTTGTGGTTAGGAGCATCTCACCCGGTACACAGTGAGACTTAGAGCAACAGACCGTGAGAATCGTAAATAGATATCGAGATAGTGATCTTGTGAGAGTTTTTTTTTCGAATTTATCACAGAGGTTCTTTTTGTGTGAGAGATGCCGTATTATGTAACTGACGAATATGAGAAGGTGGGAAATTTCCATCGCTAAGCCGTAATTATTAGGAGATGGTTTGATATATCGAACTGTTGCTTCGTATTATTCCCAGCTGGATAAACTCTGAATTAATTTAGATGGCACGATATACAAAAGATTTCCAGTAATCTTATAGACGCTCTGATGTTGGACGTGAAATGGTTTCCAGTGGTGCTTTTCTGGAAGATAGATATAGTTAATTCAACAAGTGATGCTTTTGTAATATAGTTTGTGTGTTAGTAATGAAAAAAAATCCATAATTCCGAAAGTACATCATATATAATTCTTTACTTCCAGGAAGAGCTGAGCATACATCGCTCTGGATTCTTTTTCGAATCGAGTTACTTCCTGATAAGAATGTTTATGGAACTGATCTTTAGTCCACATATAAACCATGTATTTTTTCAATTATGAATCAGTGATAAAACTCACCTGCAGAAAAACTCCGGTCGAATCCGATATCTCGAAAGAAAGTCGTCGTAGGTTCGAAGAACTGCCAACAGGTGTCCTGCCACCAGAGCATTTTGCTCGTAGGTTTCGTCCGGTAAAAGCATTTTGAAGGCATCTTACTGGGGTCTGGAAAGGAATAACGAATCGTGGAGGTCAAACGTCAAATGGTCAAATCGAAAAAAGTCGAAAGAACAACATCCTGAACTTAGGTTTCTAGTGTGTTAGGTTGGGTGCTAACAAACACTGGGAATGAGGGCCTTTGCACATGACTTGACTGAAAGTCCTTCTTATTAATATTGATTTTGAAGTAGGAATTTTTCGTCATAATACTGAGGGAAGTATTGCCATAATGATAATAGTATAGTAAAGGTGGGCATAATCGCATTATTTTCATAATTGGATTATCGAATTGACGTTGGTGACACAGGATTCACCCTTTATATAGCACTCAACTATCCACCCGAATTACCAACTTCCATAATCGTAATCCACCGATTATGTAAATAATCTGATTACCGTTTAATTATAATTCGAATTGTCCCATCACTAATATATAGTATGCCATAAGGAGTAAAATTGATTCACCCCAGCCTATTTATTGCGAAGTCTGTTTCAATATTACACATTGCTATATAATCTTCACAACTCATTTCCTTGATTGCGTTCTAATTTCCTCAAATCAATTAGATTAATTCCATAGGAGTGGCTGGAACAAACAAGTCACAATAACTCCCTGTGTTCTGCACCCTTTAGATTAGTTTTGAAACCTATTGCACCGGGATGGAGATGTGCAGACTAACATTCTTCTTGTGCAGTTTTCTATGTATCACACCATGGTATGACTTTAACAGAAACGATCTGAAATCACCACTTCTTAACAAGCTATACGTATTCTTGATAATACTTATATCGCTGACCCATCTAACTCTCACAACGATGTATGGACACCTTTATTCCTTGGAGGTCTGCGAAAGGGTGCTATTTTCACTTGATAATCTGATATTCGGTATGATATTCCTCATGCTGAATGTCGACTGCATGGCGACTAAACGCTCCAATTGGAAGTTCTTTTTGAGTAGACTTTTTGTCATAAGCTGGAGCTCTGATGGAAAGAAGTTTGTGAGGACATACTGTATATTATTCACCATAGGACTCTTCAACACCACTATAATATTTGCATCAATATTTTTTATGGACGTTATACCAATAGAATTTGATATGATTGCTGTTGTGGCTGCTGAAGCCTTTAGAGAATACTACTGTTTCTTGAATGTCACGCTAACCTGCTATATTTCCGGCACAATCATGTACAAATACGAAGATCTGAATAGTTTCTTTACGAAGTATGTAGAAACAAATATCTTTGAAGCAAATCAAGAACGTGGAGTCGTCGAAAACATCGTCATTATCAACAAGCGATATAAAGAACTTTCTGAAGTATGTGATTATTTCAATGACATTTTCGGATGGAAATTGATTGCAGCCTTTTGGCATATAGGCTTCGAGTTCTTGAGATTAGTGGATAGTATGTTCTTTGTTAGAGACATGGACATTGATTGGAGTTGGTCTGTTGTGCTCTTAGTTACATTACAGGCTATTCAGTCTATGGTAAGTTTGTTTCAAAAATTTTGCTTTGAGAATCAGTTATATTTTCAAGTGAACAAGTCAGTCCATGTCAGATTCCAAAACACTCACTCTGTATCGCATTGTAACGCCCTGTATATCATATATGCAATTAGGTACTTAATTTTAGTGTCAAATCCTAGCTGTGGTCCTCATATTAGACAAGACTTCGATGGTAGCGAAAAACATCCTGGAGAAATCACTTCAAATAGAAGAGAGGTTGAAAGAGGATTCTAGAATTGTGCCGGAGCTTACAACATTAGTCAAAGTAGTCGAAACTTTTCGGCCTAGGTTTAAAGCACTAGGATTATTCGCAATAGAAAAGAATACAATTGTCAAATTTATTGACATAGTGATGATGTACGCCATAGTGTTGATCGAATGGAGGTCAACTGTACGAAAGAAGTAAGTTTATACCTAACCAATCGCAAACAGCAATTTTTCTAACAGTAACCACTACATTTGGTTCAAGATATGATTCTTTCATTATGTTTTGTACTTTAATAAAAGCTTCGGAGACATCCAGCCAGCGAAAAATACGAGTATAATACACCAGGTGTATGTTTTAAACCACTATGACTCCTAGAACTACTAGACACTTCAATCATTCTGCTAGATTGTCAATATTCCTTTAATAAAAACCATAATTAAATGCGAAAAATAAATAATTATAACAACACCGCTTGAGCTTCTCGAGTCCGATGTACTACGATTATTCAACTGATTTTAAGTTGTCATTCATATTTTACTATCCAGTGTTTAGTTTGACGTGAGTTCGTTTTGTTAATTGTGTGTACGTGTTTTTAAATAAATATTTAAACAGTGTTGCTAGAGCTTATATGGATCACCATTGCAAGTTTTGCAAGAAAACAACGCATTGCATTTATGGTTTCATGGGTATGTAAAAAAAATATTTCGTCTACCTGTATTAAATATTCTAAGAATATTTCTACTTCGTTCAGATAGGAGACTGTTCCTTACAAATTGTCGTTGTTGAAGAAATAACTCTCAGAATACCTGGAATGCAAATTGAAACAACTTTAAACGTAGAAGCTCAAATTCCTTCTAAGGATAGATGGATGTAAACTCGGAATGAGAAATTCAGTACATCTGTATAAACCTCTCGGGAAAAGAAACTATTGCATATATACAATTTCATAGTCGTATTTCTGCATTTGAAATTGTGAAATTTCCGTACATTTTGAATGACATTTAAAGTATACTAGTTGAACATTGAAATTAAATAGTACAGGCCAACTAGCAGCCGGGTCTAAGAAGTTGCAAACATTTGCTTCTTGAGTGAATTTTCTTCATAGTTGAAAGGTAATCTTTTGCGACACTTTTATTTGCAAAAAGACAAAATATCCAAAATTAAAAACTATTCATTCGATCTCCTTTATTATTTGACAAAAAATTAGGGAATGACACATCTTCCCAGGGGTAAAAGAGTTTGCAATGGTCTTCGAGCCAAAAGAATCGTTTTTCCCAAGCAGTTATGCCTCACGGTACGTTATCGCCTTATCATCGTATATGTCAGTTCTAGTCATTCTTCATTCGTTAAACTCAAACACCGCCTCAGTACTAACATGGCTGGGAGGATCATTTTCATCGTTGAATGGTACAAACCTCTCGAATATATCTGATGAATGCAAGCTCATGGCCATAACTTATAATCAGTAAATTTGTGGTGCATTTTTGTCCAAATAAAACCGAAAAGTGGGCCCACCAAAAGCCTTCCGACCATCTAAAATGCATAAAAAACGCATCAACAAAGCACATAAAGATAAAAGTCAAATCAGGCCAGTGCATACACAAAGTTGTCAAGGAGTAATTAAGGATTTATAGCACTGTATCTCTGCTACCGGTGCTGTATAATAGCTACCCACGATAATAGATAATTTAAATACAGCACTGTCACCTGTTCCCAGCCTCACATTTGAATAATTTTTTTTAACGAACATTATTAGCGTTTTAAAGAAGCCTCAAGCATACATATAAGTCAAACGATATATTTCTGCATGCAGTTACGTGAAACCTATTAACCCTGTAATTTCCACGCATTGATGTAAATTCCTATTCAAATTCAAATTTACGAGGAGCTTGGAGATGAGTGTGAAACTTTCATGAGTTACACATTAATTGTCTGACATGTTCCCAACTTGCACATTATTTCTATCACGTATTTTTGCTTCAGAGTACAGATGTACAGTAATTTATTTAGCATTCCTATGTCCCAACAAACATTTTTTTATTTTCCTGTTGATTTTACGTGTGAACGTTAACGTAAAGTATGAATAGTGTGTTACCTGAAAGTAATTACCTATCTGTCAAACATTATATATGTTTGTATACGTGATTTGTCATTATGCTATCAGTAAGATCGTTAATATATTTACCATTTTTTTCTCTTCTCATTTGTACGTTTGATTCTTGAGGACTCATTTAAATACGAAAGTAAAATAAAAATGTCGAAATACCATGACAAAGATGAAATACATTATTTTGATAGACGGAGTTAGTCATTCATTGTCGAAATTGAATAATATCGATAAAATATTTATTTTTTAGTCTTATCGATTCCCAAAGCTTCTAACTTTTAAAATCTCCAAAGTTTAGTGGAGCAATCTGAAATCCAAACACGATATTCAATAAACTGATAAAGCTGCACGTCAAATACAGGGTTTTCTTATTTGTGGTATAAGCAAATAAAACAGAAATAGAAAAAATTTACCTCTAAGAAAAGCTAATCATGCCCTCACTAACTTAGCCCATCACTATTACTAGCTGAACCAAAGCAATGTATATAATTCCTAGATTATGATATTTGCATTATAATATATCAGATTATCTTCCACAAAAGTACGAGACTTGGCATCACTGTATGTCATCGCCATCATCCGCCTCAAATGTTGCCGAAAAAACAGTTCACTCTCACCTCTTTATAAATCCTCGACATTTTACTGAGTTTTTAGCTTACCTCACAAAACCTGTGAAACCCCAACCCCAATTTTCAGCGGCCTTGGAAAATGAATGGGCAGTCTTGTATATTCGCAAATTTGCGATGCACCATCATCATCGTTAAACGCACAGTAATTCTCATTTTCTTTTCGCTTAATGCTAATTGCATGACGCTCATATCGCAGTATTCCAGCAACTTATGTTTCTGTGTACATTATATTAAGAGTATCAATTTCCGAATGCATAAATGTAAAGAGAACATCTTACTGTTGCCCGTTCACCATTGGACATATGCTGTTTATGGATCAATGCAACATGTCTCTACCTGTGGGGTACAAATCTCGAACTTGTTGGATGAAAAGTAGCATGACGCTGTAATTTTCATCCAATGGTCACTTAGGAAATGAAGATTGCATTGGACCTGTTGATCTGTTTAATTTCAATGAAAAAGATATCGGAACTACAGGTTCCAAAAATTTATAATGTTTTTGAAATTTACAAGCTTTCCTGAACTTATTTCAAATGGTTCTATGGAGTAACAAGGTTCTATAAAATCTAAAAACTATTTTATGAATTATAGAGGAGCAAAAAATTATCTGTCGTAAAATCTGCTGAAACGGATTAAATAAGGCTCCTTAAGACACAGCTGACTACGCCCCCTTCACTGCTAAATCAGAAACTAGACTGAATCAAAATAAATGATTCCGCCTGGTTTATTTTCCCATCTTTGAGATTCAAACAACACAAAAGGATGAGATTTCATCATTAAAGTGGACATTCTCTTCAAAAACATGATCTCCTGCGAAACTGTCAGATCTGGCATCATTGTAAGTTACCCCTATGGCCTGCCTGCCCTGAAACGCTACCGAAAAAAACAGTTACTCTCGCAACAACACAACAACGTGATATTTCCATTGATATTAATAGCACCTTGTTACATTCATTAAATCCATATATATATATATATATATATATATATATATATATATATATATATATATATATACACACTTTTTCCAGAAATCTAATGTCGATTTATTCACTTATAAATCATTAATTTATGACTGATTATTTATTGGCAAGTTATTATGTACTCCTTGTTCACGTAGGGCCGGAGCGCAAAGACAGTCTGGTTATTACCGTTTTTCACAATCAATTAATTAAAATGCATGTGCGTTTATGTAATCAATCTCGCAACTGCGATCTTCCATTAACGAACACATAGTTTTTGCTCTGGTCAGCTTTTATTACTGCTGCATTTTCGTTTGAAATTGAGAGATAGATAAATTGGGTTTTGGTGATTGCTATTAAATAATGTAATACTCTTGCTTAATTCTGTCATCCTTTTTTCATTACGTTTTATCAACCCCTAAAAAGCACGGGCTTTTTAGGCTTTTCCGATAATACGCCCCTGACTATTTTAAAAATCATGTTATATATACGTGTGAAAGGACCGAGTCAGTCTGATTGATCCCACTTTTCATTGTCTGTTCAGACCAAATTTACATTAAAAATACAAAAAAAAAACGAAAGGAAACTTCGTCGCCAGTGTGAATTGAACTCACATTCTCGCACATTCTAGGCAAACGCTTTACCGTTCAGCTATGGTCAGAACGACTATGGATGGTACCTCGTATAACTGTTCGCACCAATTTCTAACCTGTACAGCTTGATCTTGGTGAGACATCTAGTGGCCATTGACTGATAGATATATCTTCAATCGAATTTCACTATGTTAGAAAGTTGGGGTGGAAGAATCGAGCGGGGCGGGGGTACATTTCATGGCGTTTTCGCTATAGTTGAACAGTAGAGCGTCTCGCCATGATGCAGGAGGTTGTAGGTTCGATCACCATTTCTCTCTACAATTTTTCTAATTATTACCTCGGTTTCGCCTACCGGTTGCAATGAAATCCGATTGGAAAAGTTTTGACATCGTCTCCATCACAAGACACTCTCACGAAAGTTAGACATTCAAAATCAGAACAAACATTCAGTTGAAGTTACTCTACACAACTTGTCGCAAATCCAATGTTGTTTTCAGTTTCCACTTTGATAAAGACTACTGATGCGTCAAACTTAAATTATTTTTGAACATCTGTGGTATCTTCTTCTTAGCCAGTCAAGACCTATTCGGTCAGAATATTGGCAATAATCATAACTTCAGATATTTTAATGCAGCTGTGAAAAGACCAGTTATAGTTGTTGAGAACCAAGTCCCAGATCTCCATTTCTTAAGACTTTGTCTTGGCGTATTTGCTGTAATAGTCCATATCTGTTTGGGTTTGACATCATGGTGTGTGACAAATACTACAGTTTTGTTGTTTCAATTTAATTATTTCCAAATCCTTGTTCATACGATATAAAGTTTGGTAACATGGTCGGTATCAGACTCTTCGGGAATTTTCGATATAAAGAGTATGTTCTCCACTTTGCAGTAGACCCTTCAGCATAGCCTGGCGCTCTAACTGTAGACGGCAATTGGGTGTTACATACGTACCCAGTCAAGGGTGTGATAGCATCATCAATACTCATCTCCAAGCGTCGCGCACTATGACGTTGCCCATTGACAACTTATGATGTGTCAGGACTTGTTGCTAATGGGCAACGCCATAGTGCGCGACGCTTGGAGATGAATGTTGATTTGCAATGTAACCAGAACTCAAACGCCTCAAGTTGTTTAGTAAAGGCTTCAGTCAACGTCCACAACTCAGATACAAAAAGCACGGACAATAATAACATAACAAATTATACAAGAAAAACATAACTCCAACCTTACCAGTTATTCTAGGTATTCAAAGCTCCACTGATTATAATCCTTTCATGTCGCCTGAGAAAGTACTGCAACTGGTACAAACATTGAACCTCGCGTATAAGATCTAGTGTCATAGAGAAAAAAAGACAGAACCCGTGGGAATGATCCTGAATTCCGCACATCAAAAACTTCACTGTCACAAACACTCGGGATCCCGCGAAATTTATTCAAAAGTACCCACAGTCACGTAAGAACTGAAGAAATGACAAGCATCACTTAATCCTCACTGTCTGGCTACCTGAAAAGCACGAGAAATCGCGCGCGGAGCATATTACGAAAAATCACGCGACTATCAAGTTAGGAACGGCGCATCGTTCTTATATCAGCGAGAGCAGACATGTGCTTGGCTGCAGGAGAAGATTTAAAGGATCAAAACAGCGTGGTACCGGGCGCCGCGCAAGCGTACTGCCCCGGTAAACCACGAGGAGATCCCTTCAATGGTACTGCTGGTACTCGACCATGAGACAGGTTGTCGGTTTTTGGGGGAAAATAACGGGGCACAATTTTTGGCGACAGGCGATCGCTTAGCGGTCTTGTTTTTGTCGTGTTGCTGGAATTGCGAGCCAAATCGTTAACCTTATTAGTAGTGTTGTATTTTGTTTCCCTTCACTTCTGATTATCACTTTTTCTCCATATTTACTTTCTTTCCGAATGCCTTTATCTTAAACGTTGTGGAGCAATATCGAAGATGGATCGGAATGCGCCCTAGGAATCGCTTTAGGACAAGGAAAAATCATGTGCAGACTGCAAACATGCTTATGGCATTGGCGATATTCTAGCTGATGTACTGGCAAAGGGAGCTGCTGAGACCAAAATTCTAGGTCCTGAGGTCTTCTGCTCGTCAGTACTATGAGAGCTCTTCTGTAGGAAAACACCCACAAATATGATGTGGAGTGACACATCTGGCTGCCTATTTCCTAGAGAATTTCTCGGTTATCCAAGTGAAGAAATCTTCCCAATTATCTCCAGACAACAACTGAGCTTTGCTACTAGCATCACAGCTGCACACTGTTCGCTGAGGAAAGACTACATGTGGATGAGTGAAACACCCCTATGCAGAACACCCAGTTCTGAGCAACCCTTGGAGAGGTTCTAGGTGCTGTGATCCTAGCATATATCCCCTTCCTCCAATAAAGAATATAGAAATCACATGCTGGACATCTTCTATCAAGCTTCTTGGGATAGCGACAGTGACATGTCCTGGGAAGATCATATCGCGAGTCTTTTTAGGTCGGCATTTCAGAACCACAACTGCTACTGCTACTCAGCAACTGATGATCATATTGGCATTCGGCCTAGATACATGGGTGACCCGAGAATCTTTCTAGTCAGAGGTTTTATCGTTGTACCTTTTTGGAAATTTTTCCAAAGCCTTCGGAAGTTTCACGATTTTTGAAAGTCGACCTTTGATGCCTATCTAGAAGCGAAAAGGAGATTTCACATCTATTGCTGGGCTCTTTCCAATAAATCTATCAGCAGTCCCTTTAATACAACTTCATTTTTATTCCTATAATAGTGATGGTTAGAAACTACTGAATCCTTCCAAATATATGCTTAGAGAACGTTCAGTCAGGGAAAGATGTATCTGGAAATTTATGATTGGTTTATTAACGAAAACCATGATCAACTCATCTCCAAGTGTCGCCCTCTATGGGGACGCCCATTGGCAACTTACAAAGTCAAAGGTCCCTTACGCCATCACTTTATATCAGTTGTCAGCTTCTGATGTGAATGAGCCGAGATAGCGGTAAATCGTAAAAGAATAAGGGATGTCGCTTTGAATCAGTTCATTCTTTCTTGTTCACAGATGTCGTAAGGGATATATGTTGCCACTTCAAGGCAGTCCAGGTGTTTGGATCTTTGTGTTCGTAAGTTGCCAATGAGCGTCCCCATAGAGGGCGACACTCGGAGATGAGTTGATGTTGCTATCACACCCTTGACTTGGTTACCACCTGATTGCTCTCTACAGTTAGACCGCCAGGCTATACGAACGAGTCTAGGCTAAAGACATGCATGTCTATAGCAGGTCTGAGCATACACTGAAAATCATAATATTTCAATCAGATTGGTCGAGACGTAAGCACCTGAACATTCTGTTCAACTGCAATCTCTATTGTCAGTTGTTTTTTATTACTCCTCGTAAAGCGGACGGACTCGAAGGAATTTAATGAACTTCAACCTCGTGATTGATATGCATCTCTACTAGCACGCAACTATGTTGAGTGGTAGTTTGTTTTGATCATAGGTAAATACATAGAAACTATTTCTATATAAATGAATTTATCTTAATTTTACTGGTGGATATCTAAATTGTAGAGGTACGTTATGTTTAAACAGAAACGTCAATTTAGTTGACACTGCACTTCACACGCAATGTTGATAGTTCAAGAAAAATCTTTGGATCAGATTTTGGAACAGTTAAAATGAGTTTTGGAAATATTTTGAAGGCATCTTTTAAATCCTACATAGCACTTTATGTTCCGCATTTGTTAGACTCTGTAGTAGTAGTTGCTAAAACAAAAGCTGATCAAACTATCCCACTTTAGAAAATATTGACTACTCTCTGGAATGCCATACAACTTAATTTAATAATGAAAATTGTTTGAAGTGTTAGAAATGTAGCGAAATTATACTACGTTTATTTTCGGTTTGTTACACAAAACATCGACATTTTTATACGCATTGTTACCTAGTGTACATCTCTGATGGGACATAGGAAAAACAGCCAGGAATGCTCACCACATTTTTTCGCTTTATTTAAATGTTATTACGTAGACACGGAAAAACGCACAAATGGACTACCGTGCGTCGGGTTTTTAAGAACGGCACAATAAGCGCCAGGTATGGCTGTCTGGCTGGCCATATCGTTCATTATTATGTTCGTTGAGTTACCAGTTACGGTCACGAAACTGAAATCCAAGAATCTGTATGTGAGGGAAGTTCGAATGTGGAATGTTTGCTTGCCTGGATTTTGCTTCCACACACGTGAAGCTGTGCAACATGGGAAATAGATCTCAAGTATATCATTTATATACTGTTATAATCGAAAATATTGATGAATTTCTAAATCTCATAACATATATCGTCCAACGCATCAATACTTGAAGCATTTTCCGTCCAGCTTCTGGGAATTAACATCTACACCAATATGCAAGATGTTAAAAACTGCAAATTATCCATGAAATTCACACCAGAAGTGCAAAATTGTCTTGTGTTGTGGTCTAGCAGTCAGATATCAAAAACATTTCTGTTTCAGTTCTCTAAGAATGATTGTATTGTGCATCATGATACGGCAAGAAGACTCGTTCGTCATCTTCCTGCTTTTCAAATCTATCTAGCACCTAGTCAGTCCAACAATGAGCAATTCATGGCGAAGAATATGAGAATTGGCTACACTATAGGAAAATAATTTAATAGCCTCAACTTTTTTAGATTGAAGCGTTCGCGTGATGTGGCAATAACAGGGTATTTCTTTTTTTTGTTTACAGTCATTTATTATACGAGTCAGCGGAAGTTGTCGAGAAAAACACATAATATCAATCGCTTTACAAATCATTATCTATAACAACAAGAATACCTAGCAGTGTACAGGAAAATTTAAGTTAAGTATAGATGTGCTCTCCACAATGCATCAGACCTGCTATAGACATGCATGTTTCGTCTTTAGCCTAGACTCGTCAGTATAGCCTGGCGGTATAACTGTAGAGAGTAATTGGATGGTGTATGCATAACCCAGTCAAGGGTGTGATTGCAACATCGAATCATCTCCAAGTGTCGCCTTCTATGGGGACGCCCATTGGCAACTTACGAAGTCAAAAGGTCCTAAAATCTGGGCTGCTTTGAAGCGGCAACATATGACCCTTACGACACCTGTCAACAAGGGTGGATTGATTTACAGCGACATCCCTTGTTCTTAGTAAACACTCACAGTTTATGTCCTTTTGCGGGTATCTAGAAAGTGGAATATCATTTGAATATCCTTGAATGTTAAGTCATCTTTTGACATGATTTTGATTAAAAATGAAATTTCTATACTCATTTTGTGGTTTTCTCTGTGATTCAGCGCACTTTTCGTGGTTGATGAATCAAAGCCAGTTATGCTCATTGGGCAAGGTTCACTATCGATCACATATTTAACTTTTTTGAATTTTTTACTTTGAATAATGCTACTCGCGTAGGGTTTGTTCAAGAGAGATGGGGTTTTGGTTATACAGGGTGTGCCTCCCAAAATTCTCTGGACATAGAACTACTGTAGATCAGTTCAGACAAGCTTGACTATACTCATATTAAAGCGCTTCAGTTGCATGTTTTCTTTCGATGTTTATAAAACTAGGTATCTAGGTATTTTGATTGAAGACCATGATATCACAAATAAATTAATCACTCTCACAAAGCTGTGTATGAAACAAAATATTTTTCATTATACTGTAAATGTAGATATTTTAGTTTTCAGCCTACAAAAATAATGAACTAATACATATTAGATTAGAAACTACACATATCTGGATCGAAAGCACTGCTGGTTATCTTAGGTTATAAAAGTTCACTTTCCCTTTGAGAAGCCGCGGTATCCGAACAAGGTGCATTGTTTAAGGTCATTCCAGTGCTTCAAGATAATAATTGGTCTTTTTTCGCGAAGATGACCCGTGATAGTACCCGTAACAAACATAATTACAGATTGGCCTACGTAAACTGCCCCAATAAATTGCACATAATCTCGACGCATACAGGAGATAAATAACACAGAGTCGCACACAAGTAGTCATTTATTGTAGGGTCTCCAATCACCGTAAGTCTGTAAGCTTTGTAAATAGAAATATATCGCAGTATATTTTAGTAGTGTAGTATAAAGTGTTTATAGTCTCATCAAAAGGTTTTGAGAAATCATCAAGTTCATCACATACTCCAACTAGATTATGTCTTCAATGCTACCAGTTTCCGTACTTATTGACCAAATGAATGTATTTCCTGGAAATGATAATGGAAAATTCACAACTGAAAGCTCTGGGACATTCTGACAAATCAATTGCTTTGCCTTGAGTATTTTGAGTTTCACATTTTTTTATGTGATGTTGAGGGAGCCTCCAATGTGATTAGAAGAATAAGGAATCTAGACTAGATATACAAGGCAAAACTTCACAATATTCTCACGAAATCCAAACCTAAGACCAGGACAGCAAGGACGGCATCTACCAGGTGACTTGTGAGTCGGAGATACAGAAAGATCTATACACGTCTCTCATGCCACATCCTACTGAAAACCATCAAAAACGACGACTGGGGACTGTCCATGATGCTCAATTGCTTTGCTCCACATTTAGAGGTGGAGAAGATCCCCGTGGATCTGGGCTTACGGAAACCATATTGGCGATTGTTGATTGTTGTTGAGGTGCTTCAGAAACTACACGTTAATGACAGTATCGCATGATCTTGGACATGATTTGGAGCAGAGTCACAGGTCTACAGTGACTGAGTATCTATCCATCCAGTAGGAAACACACCTGGTTGTAGTGAGAGTTGAAATTGTTTGCAAAGACCTGGTGGAAGCTCTGCAGCGCATCGTATCAGGAGAATTACCGGTATTTGGTATCAGGAGAATTACCGGTATCAGTAGAATTACCGGTATCAGGAGAATTACCGGTATCAGGAGAATTACCGGTATTTGGTCTGGACCACTAGCTCTGTATTTGAATAGTGATTTCCATGTCGAGCCTAGCTGGTAACGAGACTGATAAGGACACCACTGCTCCACCCATTGGCATCGGTGCATCAACGCGACGTACCTTACCGACATTACAGCGCGCCGGACGGTTCTCACAGATCCGTGGAGGCGGGGGAGAGCACGTTCGCGTTTGACCCTGGTAATTAGGCCCCCTTTGGTACGGAGGGGCCCACGCCACCATGCCGTTCACATACTCGTCTAATTATCTGTGAGCTATCGCGGATGGACCGGTCGACCGTTAGATACTCTTTATCTTCAATTTCTTTATTTGCAGTCTACCAACCATTTGCGTGACTGGACTGCAGTCCACATCGAAGATGCGTGACGACACAGACGCAACGCATTTTATTTTCGTTAAATTTGTGTCCGGACTGTAGCGCTTGATAGCATTGCGTTTATACGTCAAGTGTCGCCCTCTGTGGGGACTTACGAAGTCAAATGTCCTCACATGCATAAGTTATGCCACCTTCCTTCAATATTTCAGACTGTGGAGATCATACCATGTAAGGTAAGTTAAGGGTGAAGAACTCGGTCTCACACTTGACTTCAAGCGGAAGACTCAGAAGTCCAGTACAGAGCTGGTGATTTCCATTCTAAGGCTTCACAAAGACGAGCCCATACATAGAGTCTTCAACAAACATCTGAAAGAGCATGTTTTGTCCAAGCAGTAATCCTCTTTCTTCAGGACTAGTGGATTGAGGTTAAGGGTTTCATGATGGCTTGCCAGGATGGTATTTGATACCTTGGTAGCGTTATAGGTCTGAATGAATCTAATACTAGCTGAAGAGTATGTTGACAGGCATTACTGCTTACGTCTATCGGCACAACGCAGCTCTACTAGCGCTATATTGTCATTTAAGGCACTCCTAGGGTATATACGAGACACTCATGAGACCTACGATTGAGCATATTGAATCCATGGTGAAGAATGAGACTTTTTGGTTTGATATCTCTAACAAACGAGAAACTATTTTTTTTCTTCTATTGCATCTAATAGTTCCATTTTTTTACTCTTCGTCTAGTTGATGACCTTGATCATGCTGATTCTCATACACCTGATCACCATAAAAATGAGAAGATTCAGTCTGGTTTTAATATCACAATAAGTAATAAAACAAATCCAAACTGACTATTTATTTGATTTAGTACTTAAAAATACTGGATACATACGATAGTGTCGTTCCAGGAACAATGTCTTGAGTATTATTATTTTCTTAAATTAAACAGTTCAATGATATATGGTATATGTATAAACATGAGAATGTATCATGCCAATATTTACAGCATTATAAATGATTATAAACGTACAGCACGCAACGCTCCTTGACGTAAAATAAAAACTGTTTTGTATAAAACAAATGAAAAGCCGGAATCCAACTGCGCATGAAACGTCAAGTCAAGAGCAGCATGGTTTGGCAGGACGAAAGCGATTATTGAATTTTTTGTATCTACATTTTCATTTCTTGGCTTTGTGTGGCAAAGGAGGGATTTTAGTATATTCGTTGTCCTCAAAAACCGTTCGTATATTGATTGTTCTGTCGAAATTTCTCAGTCTTTCAGATAGGTGGAGTTCTGCTGAGAAAACGAAGAAATAAAAATTTTTGTTTCCGAGGATGGATCAAAAAATTCGACTATCTATAAAATTCTGACAACGGTAATACTCATACTCTTGTTACAACACACAGATATGGATCCAATAGCAGCAGGGTAATAGATATCCATATGACAACGCGCAATATATTGTGAAATCTTATATTTGGTCTCTTAAATAATGGCGTCAAGTAAGTCGACTCTGTATTTTCACGTCGCCGAACCACACGCCGTGGGATCCCGGCTTAACAGAATGTCTGTTTACAATAGTTTTTTCTAGAAAATCACAGTCAGCTTAGTCTTTTTGCTTGTGTTCGTCTTGTTGTTTCTTCTTTCTCGCCAGCCACTCGACTCTGACGAACGTGAGAGTGCCCAGGGTAGCAAAAATTAACAGGATTCCCAGTTGACCATACAATACCAGGGATTCGGCGTAAATGAATGACAAGGCTGCACCAACAGACTAGAAACAAGAAAACAAAAACAGAGTTCAGACAAAAATTAAGTGATTTGAACATTAAATTTTACAGCAGTAGATTGTAGATATCTACATAAAAACATAATTATAAAACGAAATGAACGAATGTGGTCAATTTAAATATGTATGTATCCGAACATTCGATAGATATTTTATTGTTTACGTTTGAATTCATCTACCAATCTCTAGAGCATTTTGAAGCTACTACAGATTTGGATTACATATTTTTTCAATTTTTCTGGAGGTTACGACGTACATAACTTTGTAATGTCGCCGAAGGAATTATTAGTTCTCTCGGTCTCGAGTAGGAGACATTCAAATAAGGAGGGGAAACGAACCCAAAAACTGCATGTTTTCAATGAAATTTCAGCAATGTCAAGTAACAATTGATATTTTACAATTGTTATTTTGGCCCTCTTCATTTTTGGCCGGCGTTTCACATCTGTATTAGAGGCAATCGAAGATTTTAATGATATGACACAATCAAAAAAAGATATCAACATCAACTCTATGAGTACATCATAGTGTTTACGAAGAACAAGAGACGTCGCTGTAAATCAGTTCAGCCTTGTTAACAGGTTTCGTAAGGGACATCTGTTGCCGCTTCAAGGCAGTCCAGGTGTTAGGACCTTTGACTTCATAAGTTGCCAATGGGCGTCCTCATAGATGAGTTGATGTTGCTATCACACCCTTGACTGGGTTACGTACCTACCATCCGATTGCTCTCTACAGCTAGACCGCCAGGTTATACTGACGAGCCTAGGCTAAAAACGAAACATGTATCGCTATATTTCAGGCATTGCGATAATAAAACCTGTTTTTGATTTTTACTTTTGGTTAAGATAGATATAGATTTTTTCTTCCAACTGAATTACAAAATAAAACTAATATATCAGAATATCTAACCTATGATGGGTAGCGGTTAAGGAGCATGGTCTCTGTGTGTCCAAAAGTGTCCGTTAGAAGTAGTCAAATTATGGTGGCGCTAGTGTAGCACGTGGGTAAATTTTAAAAGTCAACAAAACAATAATTTCGATACAAACGTAATTTTTGTCAGTCCTCAAAAATTCCAGGATTCTGATTGGTGGGGATATTTTGCAGCAGTGTTCCCTCCCTCACATTCATCTAAGCTCCTTTATTCAAAAAAAACCTGTTTCTACTATAGATAGAATATCAATGACGGAACAATCCCTGGAAGTACCCCTTTATATTGGTTAGGGCCACTGGCCATTACTTACCTGTGTGAATTTGAAAATTGCAAACGCTGGCGCGCTCTTGTCGGCATACACGCCTCCCAACAACGAAAATATTTGAGTGTTGTAACACGCATCCCCAAAGCCCAGCAAGAATGAGCAACAAATGGCTAGGATGTCGTTGCTCGCAATGTACGCGGTGTCTTTGGTTTCTCCGAACGGAGAGTCGTTCGGCAAATTCACGAAGATCAAGAAGAAACTGGTGACGTGAATGATGAAGCCACTGGCTACAATCGGATCTCTACCCCATTTGATGGTTCTGCTTCCTAGGATACCAAACAGGGAACCACCTGAAACATGATGGTGGTTGAATTCTTTGATCACCGTATTGAATTGTATTCATGGCATGAGGGTTGGTTTTTATCATTGTTCACTGATTTTTAATTTCGAAAATAAGGAAGTAATGTGTTTATTCTTACTAGAGCTCTGTTTGTTAATTCAACTATTTAGCCAATAATTACAGGATTTGAACAAAATTTGATTATTGTTTGAAACTTGTAGACAAGGTGGATTTATCACAAGTTTCAGGTTCACCTGAAGACGATTGAAGATAGCACATCAATTGAAACGTCGTAATACTCAAAATTTTATAGACAATGGAAGTCCGAAATCAAACTTTTGATAAAATTTGATTAGTTTTTTCAGGCAAATGTTTTGGACTAGAACTTGGTGTTTTCTTAAAATAACAGATTAAATACCAATTACTTCTCCCAATCCGATGAAAATTCCAGATATTCCCACTAATTCCTTGCCATTTTCGAAGGCACTAGTGAATCCTATACAGGAGCTGTATACTCCACTAAAAAATCCCAACTCCAGTCCTGCAAAACAAAAATGATACATTTTACATAACTGCCACAAAACAAGCCGTTGTTAAAGTATTTACTTATATAACATCTTCGTGCATCTTCTACTTACGTTATACAAAGTGTCCGAATAATACTAGAACGGCAGTTATTCATTTAATCACATCCATAGAAGCTGATTTGGAAAACATAAACTTAATAGTGTGCTTGAGCATGATTTTGAGGTGATTTCAAGGCCAACTTGAGTGTATCACCATTTTTTCACATATTCTTG
Organism: Bruchidius siliquastri; assembly: GCA_949316355.1. Classification (NCBI taxonomy): domain Eukaryota; kingdom Metazoa; phylum Arthropoda; class Insecta; order Coleoptera; family Chrysomelidae; genus Bruchidius; species Bruchidius siliquastri. The sequence goes on along the minus strand of OX438535.1, from coordinate 35,756,996 downwards.
TAAAGCGTGAAATTAGAAATGACACTATTTCATGATTTATAATATATGAAAATTCAAAAAATGTGTAATATAATTTTCTCACTGTCTCAACCGTTAATATGAAAGAATTATTGTTCAAATTAACGATTTCCATGAAAATAATAAATTCAGCATTTTTTACGTTCAGGTTCAATTCAATAATATCAGACATTTCAAAAACTTACTTCTATTGGACCACTCGTTACAAAATTAGAATAAATTTTTGTGATATGCACGTGCAATTTCAAGTCAGCTTACTTGATATGTGGATTTAATTGACAATTTTTCGGTGTACATCATTTCACAATAAGTTTATCAAACACTTAAATCTGCAGTAAAATAACACGCAATGTTTACTTATAACACACTATTTCCTCATGAAGGTAATTAATCCGTGATTATCATTGTTTACTTCTGTATTGTTCTCGGTATATATCTGTATTGCAGTGATATTTTGTCAATAAAGATTTACTCAGCTATCGTCTTTTATGATTTGATAATTTTGTATAGAATTTTTTTTAAAACAGGCCACCGACGATGAAAAATATAAACTACTCAAATCATTCATAAATTATTTCCCACCTGAGTGAGAGCCTTTTTTCTAAGCGATCGATTGAAATCGATAGATTTTTTGCTAGGCGATCATTTGGATAATTTGTTTTTTCAAAATCGAAGATGGATTTTATAGAGTTTCATTTGTTAAAATAAAAGACATATGTTTGCTTGAATACTTTACACTGGTCGCGATCGCTGTTACAGCTAATGGTATAGATTTTTTATATCATCCCCCAGTTAAAGCGCCATCTAGCAGTGAATATAAAAATGGAGAGTAGCGAATTGTACCATAGTTGCAGCAACTAGTACATTTGTACTAGATCTAGTACTTTTACTTATTTATTTTCACGGCTAGTTAATACGATTTGTACTAAGAATGAAAGGGGTCATAGTCAGATTTTTAATAGTAAAATCAGTATCGAGCATCTTCAATCTTCTTCTGTCTTATTGTCATCATTATGCTTCTTGTTTAGGTACCTAGTTGCGTTAATAATCGGTGTTTGCTATTAAATACATTGTTCAGCTCAAAATTACTTTGACCCTCACCTGTATACAAAAATGTAATCGATAACATCAACATATCCGTGGTAATAAACAACCTCCAGGCTCCTTTCAATGCTTCCAAAGGGCCAACGTGTACCTCAGGCTCCTCATCTTCCTCCTCTTCCTTAGTGGGACGAGGAAGAAGGAGAATCACTGCCAAGCCAACTGTGCCTATCGCAGCAAGAGTCCAGGTCACTATGTTTCTGGTCTGTTTGTCTATTTTGTCTTTTCCTTTAAACGCAAAGTAGACAAATAGATTTCCTATGAATAAGCTAGAAAGGAATTGATCATGCTGTAATATAAAACTTTGTGTTAAAACGTCACACTGAGAGTAATTTCTTGAAACAACCTTGAGGTTAGGGTTATTAAATTATTTAGCTACTATACGGTGGTACAACACGAGAACTTGGTCGCATTCTTAAAATATTTAAACAAAGTTCTTATCGATTTCCTATATAACTCGAATAATAGATTAATGGACATTGTAGCCTTCGTTCAAAGTGGCATTATAAACATGGGATTTTTTATATCTAACCCCAAATGATTTAAATAGATGGAAACCAACTAAAACAAAAAAGCTCACATTTGTCTAAAACCTTTTATCATTTTTCAGACAAAGTAAACCCCATGCATATATCAAAACCAACCTTAGTTGTAGTAGAGCCCAAAATATCCCAGAATTTCTCGATATTTTGGCTTTCGTTGAATTCAGCGTTAGGTAATTGCCTTGTCCAGTCCAAATAAGTGCCGCTCCTATGCCGATTATAGCACTGACAATATATAGTAGCCAGGTTTTTGGGATCAGAAACGAAAGAATGAATATCCTAAAATAATAAATTAAATTAAATCATTAAAATGTTTCCGCTATACAAATTTTCCATCTGCATGAAAAGGTCCAAGATTTAATTTTGGATAATATTTCAAACCAATTATTGTTTTCGTACATGTTTTAAATCACTATTGTGGAACGATATGTTTCAATAGGCCAAAAAGGCGTACATCATGATGAATTAAAGAATTAACACCGGTCTTACACGTAAGTTATGCCTCCCAGTAGCATAGAAAACTTCGGCCCTATGACACTTATCACAGAGGGAGTGGACCAGTTGAATACTGAGAAAAACACGTAAATTATGCCTAGGCTGTAATATGCACTGGCGTCGAAGCTTGAATCATCTTGCTTTATACTCTCGATTATAGTTTTCTGAAATAAAAATAAAACAATGTTTTTGCTATATAATTATTTCTGTCCGAAATGAACCAAATTTCAACTCTGGCTTATTTCAAGTAACAGCTATCTTTTTGTATGTAATGCTATACATACGGAGAGGAGGCTATGCCATACCCTTAAACTAGGCAACCTATTATGCATATATACGGAGAAGCCTGCTTGATTTGACCCATCAAAGACGCGGCTATGCAGTGTATTGGTTTACGTTATTTAGATACGTTTTATTTGAATCAGAAAGCAGGTTGAAGTTAGGTTAGGGTGTATTTATTGAATAAAATTTATTACCATATTTTTTGCTTGGCTTTATCATGTATAGTGTAGCATATATTTCCAAGTACTTGGGCTGTGGAAATCAAACCGTACTCAGTTCTGTATGACAAAACCATACAAAATACGCTCCATCCGGCTCTGTCCAAGCAAACGAATGCCATACCATAAACAGGAATTTTGAGATAAATTATAATCACGTATTCAGTATCCCAGGTATATCTAATCTAAAGTATTAATACAATTCATTAAAAATGTTTGATATTTTAATTGTCTCATAAGTCCTAATAATACTGATTGAATTTGAAAAAACAAGCTCCATATCAGTGAGAATAATACTCACAATGGAGGCATGACATTGGATGCACAAAATGTAGTATGTGGTAGATAGATATATGATTCAATAATATATATTATATTATGATGATTCGAATCTAAAAGTATAGTAATGACAAATAGTAGGTAATTATCTACTCTGTGGTATTGATCCAAATAAATATCTGACTACCAAAACTGCATGTGTGAATGTTGCATACCTCTCCGCAGAAGGTACTGTTTTGCTAAAAAAAATTACTTAGAATTTATTGTAATTTCATCTAATCTTCAAATCTTTTGGATGACAATTCTTCCTTATATCAGTGAATTAATTGTACCTAGTTCAATAAAATTGTTTTTAATATCAATCGTGAACTACTATAACAAATATAATATATATTTTCTGATAATAATAATTCAAATGATACATATAATTCAATTGTGAATATATTAATGGTATACTTGATATACCGGAAAGTGTTATCTGACATTGAAAATGGTAACGTCAATGTTATCGACATATCTCATTGGCATCAATTGGTATTTCCGAAACGTACCAGAGCTCCTTGGCAAGCATTTCCCCAAGTGAATATGTGAAATTGGAATGTTAAATAATGCGACCACGTTTCCAGTGGCGTTACTTAGAGATCAACAGTTGCTGTGTTATATATCAAAGTAGATTTTGAGAAGTGTACTAAGAATTACTTTTAGAATACACTCCTGATAATCATGAAAGGCGGATGAGCTTGCAAAAAGGGATCATCTTTCTTATTCATTGGCTTAGACCATCCTTTCGGGTTCCTATAGTACAAGGTTCAAGACTGCTAGAATGGGTTCTGTGAGAAATAGGAGTGAAAGACTGTAGTGCTAACGAACATCTAGGAAAGGAATAAAAAATATTTTCCCTTGAAAAACGTGAAAAATGAAAAAAGCAGTTCCACTGAAGGTTCTTCAGAGGGCCTACGTCAAAACCCATCCTGTAGGGGGTGGGGTAAAAATCCGCAGGGACCCCCAAAAGCGGGGCTCGGTCGGTTTTCGCCGAACTACCGATCCACCACTGGTAACATGATTACAATGTTTGCACACCCATTGCAGTGGAACGTAACTAATTTTTTCTCCATTATAAAATTGTCTAATCATACTTAAGCATCCCGTACAATCTATGTATTTAAGCTGAATATAGAAGATGTATACTGTCTTTCAGTGCAACCTCGATAAGGTAAAGGGTGTCCAAAAGTTCACACAAGATTTGAATTTCGCGCCATGTCTACGATTATGCGTTTTTATTGAAAAACAAACTACAGAGCGACTGCTGACAGTCTAGGATCGGTAAAAATGGAGCACTACACAAAAGAAGAACGCGTTTTTATCGTTGAGGAATATTTCAAAAATAATGGAAGTTTGACAGCAACCAAACGCGATTTCCGTAAAAAATATGATAGGAATAATGAGTTATTATACAATAACTATCAAGAGATGATTGAAAAGTTCAGGGAGGAAAAAATCATATTCAGCCATCTTGATGGCTTCGTGAATCATCATAATTGCCGAATTTGGGGCTTAGAAATCCAAGAGTGATTTTCGAGAGAAAAATGCAGGCCATTGATTCGAAATTCTTTTCCACACATAATCCTATATTGTTAACAGTTTTTTGAATAAAAAAAAATACAATTTATAATTAAATAATTATATTTTCTTTCGAAATTGCTTCTTGTGTGGATTTTAAGACGCACTATACTATTTAAAAATTCTCCGTGAGCAGCCACTGTCACAGTCACCTTATCATATCACTTTTAGTTGCATCCACGGTTGCCAGGTGTACGATAATTATCGTATATCTACAACAATTCAATCTCTTGTCCGATAAACGATAATAATCTACTATCGTACGCGTTTTATCGCGATAATTTTGATCTCTGTTTTGATCCACTTTTCCGAAGGAACTACCAGAAGTTTGTCACACATTTTCTGATTTTCTATTGCTTGTTTCAATACCTTCTAACATATTTCAATTATTCTGAATAATGATAACGTCAACGTCAAATCAATTCTAGACTTCATAATCGTACAGCAAATCTGGAAATTTCTACAGGTACGATAATTTTCATGCAAAGATGAGTATTTGCAGGAAATTCGGCCAGGCTGGCAACCGTGGTTACATCGCAGAAAGCGCATCAGTTGCGCTCCTTGGCGATGACACAAAACCAATCCAAAATGCACTTAGCACGGTACTACGAGTACTACTCACTTGAATGTTCCCCCAGGTCTGGAAGGCAGTGAAGATCAACATAAAGGCGGTCCCTAATAATATCACATTCACGAGGCTCTTGTCGAACGGCATTTCGAAATGTTATTATTTTATAACAGCAGAGGAGAAACAAACAGTCACAAAGTTACTTTCACTGTTTATACCTGTCCCCGACTGGTTCTTGAACTGGTGTTGTTATCGAATTATTTAAACTTTTGTTGAGCGTTCTACTATCTCGACGGTGTCGCGATGATATGGTTGTATAGCATTATGCATGGCTAGCGAGATTAATAATAATTAAGGATTAGTGGTTTTTACTGATAAATCTGCTTTTCCCCACCTCCGCGATGGCATGAACATCGTGGTACTGAACAGCAGTAGTTAGGAGTACAGCATAGCGGTACTGAATCGCTCATTAACATGCCACATACATGAATCAAATGCATTCAATTCCATTTCCTGTATATCGACAAGTGACTAAGAAATAAAAGATTGTTTCTAAAAATAACGCCAAGTAGATTAACGCTGCTAGTTACACTTCCCACGCAATATCTTTTAGGAATCATTATTTGAAAGGAATTAAAAAAAAAAATAGTTTGTAATCAAATTTGAAAAATATATATGTATATTGGAGGGCATTAATCATTTATCAGTTCTAATAGATCACGAAATATTCGCGTTTCCGGCAATTTCCAGAATTCCACATATTTTAAGAGCATGTTTCAACTGGATCAAAAGTTCTAAAATTCAACCAAAATGTTCAAAAATCTCAATCAACCGATTTACCCTCATTTTTAATAGACTAAAACGCAGTTTAAATCTGTGATAAACGTTCGAAAACCATCTACGAATTTGTATATGTACAACTTTGTGAGTCAGATGTATTGTGAAGTCCACAGCTATTCAAGCTATAACTCCGCTGTCACTTAACTAATCTTCGAAAGTACACAGCTTTTTCGTCCTGACAGAGCAGCCAAGAATTTTCGTACAGAGTAGACAGGCAGACAGACCTACGGAAACAAGTGACGTATTTCGTATATGTTATAAAAGCTCATAAAATCATTAATTTGATACAATAATTCCCTGCTCATTAAGCATGGGAGTAAAAGTGAACAGAAATGAGTATAACAAACAAAAATCGATAAATTCTTTTTAGGGACTGATTATTCGATGGGTTTGATATCTAGGATCTGGGCATCTAATATGAATTAATACGAGAGGAATTTATATAGACCGTAATCACTATATGTATAACGTCGACAATCCAAGAGCTCTTTGATTCCCGGTTTTCTTATGACAGTGGGCCCTGTTGCCAGCTCTTACGTGTGTCAGCACATTGAACGGGCCATTGCCGACATTCTCGGATACTTTATTGTGAAGCACAGAGATCAAATTTGCTATTGAATTTCTAGTATATTCCCAATTGTTATTGAAATCGCCAATAACAGCGACAGATGATCGTTGGTCAGTCAGTGAAACAATAATTTCATTTTATAGATATTTATTTACCTATAAAATATACTATACAGAAATTAGCATTCTACAAATAGATCAGAACGTTATAAATAATGCACAAAAATATTGTTGACAAAAAATAACAAATAAATAATAAAAATTTATAGACTATCATTTAAAATAGTAATTCAATATTTCAATTTTATAAGACATGTAACTAAGTTTTTCGCTTATGTTTTATAAAATATTTTTAGCTATAACAGCTAACACATTTTTTGTTTAATTTTTCTGTTTTCATAACATATGATGGAAAAATTATTGGCATAAACTGTAACAAATCTGTGGCAAAAACATCGAAAACTTTGAATGGAATTATTTTAATATCCGTTGCTTGATTTGGAATAGAGTATGCCAATAATAATATAAATAATGTCGGTATAACAATTTTCATCTTAAAAATAAAGTGGAAACAGTCAATTGGCTAGCCATAGGTGTTTTACATTATTAATACTGTTTTATAGTGTTTTTTAATGAGGGTTTCTAAGAGGAACATCATTATTTGAAAGTTTTTTTTGACGTTTGCTCTTTTTTATTAAAAAATACACCTTGTATCAAAGAGCGTATAAAAATCGCGATCATATTTAAAATTTTCTAGGACAACGTGTTGGGAGAACCAAAGGCAAACTAGCCAAACAGGATGAAATCCAGAGTATAAAAAAATTAGCCACAATGTGCCTTATTTTTTTGGTCACATATTTTTGTATATCTTGAGAATTCAATTTAATTTACAAGTATTGTCAGGATTTCTTGTGATGATGTATTTTCATATTAGTTACAAAACGTTTCAATAATTTCCTACAGCTTACATTATTATACTAATCCAATTCAATTGAAAAATTAAATTCCATTAAGAGTCGAATCGACACCCAAAAAAAAAATAATACGAACCAGTTCTTAATCTCCATTCTAATGATACATTACAGTAAATACATAGACGCAAGTTGCACATTTGGTAGACAGTCGATTTTTTTGTCAAGTATCCCTAACTACAATACAAATTAAGCAGTAGCCCAACAATAAAATTTTTGAGATATCTTATGCCCTACAATAAATTACGTACAATATTAAATATAATTTGTCATTAAATATGAGTCATAATGGGCTAAAACAAATACAATATTCACCAAATCTGGCTTTCATACGACTGAAGATGTAAATGACACTTTTAACAGCAACGAAACTTCAACTATCAAAACCATCGATATTTTACTTCATTTGAACTAGTTGACAAATTCAATTCACACTCCTTACAATCTTGATAAGCATTTGGTGATCATAAAAATCAGTCTGAATGGCAAATCATTTAAGTATGCTTTCAATTCTAGTTTCAAAGTCAGAAATACCTTATTTATTTTTCCTATCAGATAAAATATCTTTCCAAATTTTGAGATCCACGCATAATTGTAGGAAAAAAAAATATTTTGTACTTTTCAGAAGTTCAATATAAATACACCTACAACTAGGTAAATTTCAATTACATTCCTTCCCCTAAAATGCAGTAAAAATACAAAAATGTAACAATAAATACATGTCTTATTATAAAATCAAAAATATCTGTGGTTCGGCGACAAAAATGCAATTCCTTGTACACTATAACTTCGTACGATCATATCAACGCTAGAGAAATTGTAATTTTTTTTTACAAAGGTCCACTTCCAGATCCAGCTAAAATAGTATTCTTAGATCAATTCTTATTTTTTTTGAAATTTTTCATCGACGTGCTATTTTAAATCATAACATATTTTGACAAAATGACGTAGAATCTATAGAAGGATGTTTCAATTCAATTTTTTCTCAATTACATATGTTCGTCAAAAATGACGAATATTATTGCACTACGTACATAAATCCAAGTTACATTATAACAAGTATAATCAATGAAAATGTTTAATATGGATGAGAAGCTGGGATTAAGTAGTTGAAAATATACTTCTGATGATCTAATCTTGAATTATATACCTACCCTCGTTTTATAATATACAAAGTTGTTATCGTTTATATGAGATTACGTTTTATATGTCGAATAATTTTCATTAATCAAAATAATTTTTAAAAGGACAACAATCTTTTCGGTAGCTACTGGTTATTTTCAAATCATAAATAATCCACAAAGATTGTGAAGAAAATTGCAGAAACCAGAATCGGAGCTTGTATGACAAGAATTGATCAATCCACAGATTATTTCCCCATTCTCAATTTAATTTTTCATCCATATTATGTGACGCATTGTGTCTATAGATTGTACTCAGAGTGATAAGTTTAAATTTTCTCCTTGTAAAAAAATATACAGTTCACAACTATCAAAAAATTACATCCACATTCAATATGATCGTAGAAATTATGTCATTATGGATACTTGTCATTTAACCAATAAATATGGAGTCAACTTGCAACTCAAAAAAATTGCAAGTCGATCAATTACTTTAACGCTAATAAAAAATATCTATTCCCAATGTATTCGGAGTACCATATAAATCATAATATATTCCGTTCACTGTTTGACTTATCGATTCCAATGAATTCGCGTGGAAACAGTATCATTTCTATCCAAAGAACATCGATTGTAGCATTTTTAGAATGCCAGTCAAAAAGTGAAGGAATATTCTCCACTTAAATTGCCATATATCAGACTAGAATTCATATGCAAATATGACACTGACAATTGCAATTGTAGACTGATGTATAAATTAGGTACAATTATTGGCAAAGTTGAGATACTAACATACAACGCGTCGAAATCCAAAGTACGATATTCATGAGCATAGTTCTGATTCTGTAGTAGATTTTTTGTTTCGATTTTACATTCGTATTATATGAAGAATGACAATAATACCATTAAGGATAAGGTAAGAGCGATCTTGGACTTCTAACATGCGAAACAAACCTATCTTGTTTCTAACGTAGAAACAAGATAGGATGCAAAATCTGACTTTTGGTAAAGGTGAATGAACTTGACATGAAATTTAAAATCAGAGGCCCTTGAAACCCGCGAGCAAGAAATTTCAAATCAATCAAAAAGATATTTCCAGTTTGGCCAGCTTTTTGGGTGTTTCAAACTGGTTCATACGATATCAACACCAAACGTCCCCAAATATCAACTGGAAGTTAGTTTGAAACTATTAGCTTGATGTTCAAAGATACCTCTTGAACGATTATTTTTCTATATGTATACCAGAGAAGCAGAACCTAGCTCCGAACATGACTTTGAATTTTGACGCTTAGTGTAGCAAATACGTTTTTGTGCCCGTTTCACGGAAGATAAGCAATATTTTCCGCAGTCGATTCACACTACAATTAAGCATTCAAAAATCTTGTTCTCTCGCTAACAACAATTGGTCAGGTTCTTGTAACAATCGCGCGAAAAAAAAAGAGACGTCAAACACGGGAATAAAAATAAACCCAAGTAGCAGTAGAAAATATAAGCACTAATATTGCTGAAATATATTAAGTCGACTTAAAATATAATAAACATGTGAGCTGTGGCAAAAGTTCAAAGTTCATTCAAATTTAGCCGATAAATAAACTGAAACTAATGTGAAATATGAAGATACTTAGGTGCACGTGAAACAGAAAACTTAGATAACGATGGAGATGTTGCTGAACAAATGACACATTTTTGTCATTCATTCAGCAATTTCTCAAAAAACTGTTGCGTTAATCATGGTACTTAACTCTTTGGAAAATTATTGCATTATCAATTTATTTGAAACACGGTAATTGCTAGTTTAATCAAGTAGCTTGACCTGGTGCTTCATGCGCTATGATTCATTCTAAAAATCTTATTCTCGGGTATGAGTAACAGAGCTTAATTGTTTTGACAATTTTTTTCGAGTCTGTAGTCGAGCGGAATTTCTTTCTTCTGTTATTCGGTCACATCATGTGAACAAAATCACGGATGTTTATTCACGTATAAGGTTAAATTTAGCAAACAAAGTATTAGAATTCCATTACCATACAAACTACAACCCCTCTGAACCCCACAAAATGTTTTTATTTGCTCGAGAAATGAGCAAAAACATAAGAAACAAAAAATTAATTGCAAGTAAGTTTGTTGGGTTAAGCTAGTACTAGAACTTTGAAGCAGTTTGATCGTACTAAGCGTTAATTTATATCATTATGGAGGATATACTGTTCACAAAAATTCAATCAGGAATGAGATAATGCACCCACAAAAGTGAAGCGTGCAAAAATGAGATTTGGATACTATTTAAAATTTTCGAGCCCGTGAAAAAAACCGCTTTTAGCTACGCCCAGAACACCCTACAAAATGAGTGACGGTTTCCGAAAAACATTCAGAAAAACAATCTGGCAACCATTTAATTAATTTTACCATACTTTTCTAAACAAAAAGCGCATGACATGTTTAAAAAACCCCAACCTATGTTTTGTGCAGCGATTGAACATATATTTTAATTTTTTAAGCCACAACCCACACGTCAAACACACCAACTAGACTGACTCAAAACGCCAAATGCACGCTTTAAAAAAATATCCAATACTATTCTTCGCCACAACATCGCAAAAAGTCAGGTGAAACATTCATTAAACCATTTTCTGAACCACTACCGCATTTTAAGTCCCTTAACGATCAGTCCGAAGGTGTGTTAGAGATCTTGGAAGTTCTTCTTTCCTGTGATGGTGTGAAAAAATTTCGAATAATATGAACATTGACCTAATGATACGGATTGGAAAACGTGGTGAAATGAAATCATTCATCATATAATACGTGAATGTTGATACATCTTATACAATGCTTAGGTGAAAACCTCCAAGTTCTCTCTTATCATTATATCAAAGAGGAACACATACGTTGAATCGTTTGGCAGTTATATCAAAGACACCGTGATATGATACGATTTCAAATAAAATATATTGCCTATTTTCATAAAAAAATATATCACACAAATAATAAACTTGTTTGATAGAAAGTATAGCGAAAAATTACTGTCTTGTACGGATGTGCTTGTAGCAAATCGTTTAGTAAATATCATCGGTTTGTCTGCAATCGTAGCGTTCAGAATAGCAACAAACTATATGGAAGTTGTGTTGCTACTCTGGGTAAATTAGCAGACTATTCCTTTCATACTATTCACATGAAAACTGAAAATGAGGGATAAAGATAAAACGGTACAATATCGAAATAAAATTTGAGGATAACAAATTGTGTCTTTTCTCTATCACTTCTTAATTATTACGTAGGAAACCAAGAAAGCAGAAGGCATTAAATAAACAAACGAATGGTAATCTTGAATCTTGGTAAAATTCCCCATTCTTGTTATGAGCATTTCACCGTGAATGCTAGAATTTAGTTACTTTCGGTTAGACTTTCTCCTTTTCGTTGCACACCACGCGATCACATTCATTTGCTACAAGCACACCGTACACGCGAACACAATAAAAAGAATCATGGAATAAATTAAAACAACCTAAGAGGAGGGCCGCCATTAATTGACCCTGGACGCCAGCCTGTGCATTTCCGCTATGCAAACGACCCTGCTGCTGACGACGTTGTTGTCCTTCTTCAAGACGGCCGCCGCGCTGTCCGACAACACGCTCTGGTTGGAAGAGTCGTCGTAGCCCGAGTCCGAGCTGCTATCGCTGTAAGCCTTCGTGGCTAACGGCTCCGAAGCCTTGGGGCCGCCGATGGCTTGCAACTTGCAACCGGACGCCAAGCGGAAACGGCACGGCTTCATGAAGCTCGGATCCACCATAATTTCGTTGTTCAGACCTTTGAAAATCGTACCGCAGCACACGGTTTCCCTGAAAGCGAAAAATGTACACTTTAAAGTTTAGCACTTGATATTTGATTCGATCTTTAACATTTTTGAGTCTGAGGAAATTCAAAAAATATTTAAAATATGAGTAAACGATCGGAAAACCATAATACTTTTCACGTTCCCCAAAATGTCCATAATTGTTTCGCATATTTTGAAAACATGCTTCAACTTGATCAAAAGTCCTAAAATCCGATCAAAATGAGACACAAATCCTCACCCACGCTGGAGACGAGCGAACTAAATTTGGAGTGTTCATGTATTTGATGGCGCTGAATGAGAATATGACCATTAGAGAAACACGTAAGACGTCAGGAAAGTGCCATTTTGTAGAAGGTAAGCGTCCAGCTGTTATTAGACTATCTTTTCATTATGGAAGACAAATCTAACAGGCAGCATGCGTTCTAAATTTGAATTTATGAAAATGGACCCTCAATCTCACCCCAATTGACAGTATACAAGAGAAATTAATTGATTAATTACCTTTTCCAATAGTCCAAGTCGACGAAATCACTAACTTTCTCCAATTCCTGTCGCCTACGCCTAGCTATGGCTTTATATCTACTTCTCCTACTGCAGTCTCTCACCTGAAAACATTTATGATGGAATTAGATTAAACAGTTTTGCTGATTCATAGTCTCTATTCTTCCTGGTCAGCTTCACTTTCTCTTGTCTCGATATTCGAAAATTATTGATTGAACTATCGAGATAATGTTTCTGAAATAACTTTTTGTAAACTCACCTCCTCGCCGTCGCTGCCTCCAGGACTTTCAGCTCGACCCAAGTGTCCAGTCATGGTATCTCCCAAAAAGTCTTCATTCTCTTCGTTTCCCTCAGAAGACGAATCCGGGCTAGCTTCCCGATCAAACGGCTGATCAGTCTCCATTGATTCTATCACCTCAGTCTTCTTCACCTTGGATTTCTCGTCCAGTTTCCTATTTTTCACCTTAAACTTCGTCATTGACTTGATACCAGGGCCTGCGCGAGCGTCAACCACCTAAAAATTCATTACGTGTTTACACGATTATGGATGAGTATATCACATGGCCTGAATACATCAACTCAATCCTGAAGTGCTACTTATTTTTCACTTAAATTTCAATAAAAAAAAACTTGCCTGTGAACACAAACGTGCAAACAAATGATTCTGCTGTATTCTCTTTAAGGTTATATTTGTTTGCAGTGGGGGAGATATTTCAGCTTATGCACTTCTATCAAATTCAGAATATGTAATGTCTGCTAGTTATTTTACTTACATGTTGCCAGTTTCTATCAGATCCTGCTGGAAGTTTTTTCCACCTTTTCACTAGCAAAACGCATGCGTTGCAAATTTCGCCTTGCCTAGGTTGCGATAGCTTGAAACACTCCAAAAAGTCTTCTTCATATTTTTTGCTATCGGTGAACCTGGAACTGGACCAAAATATGTGTTGATTTATTTAAGAAATTTGATTATATAGATAGTATATTGGCCGTTCTCAAGATGCCCACCTAGTGAATAAATGAAAACATATATCTACAAAATTAGCACAACACGCAATCGAGGAGGCTTACCTGCTTGATTTGGCTTTGCAGATACAGCACCCTGTCGATGATCTATAAACCTTTGGTCGATGAAATGAGAACATTATCCACAGCTTGCTGAAAAAAAAATAAGCTTGAAGTCACAAAACTCAGCAGATCAGTAATTACAGTACATCATAAGTCACAAATAATAGAACATCATAAGTCACCAAGAATGATTTAGCTATTAAAAAGTAGGTTAAAGCCGTACTTCTCACATAATGGTACCAGTTTAGAATGTTCAGATGTACAATTTTGATTGAATTTTGATCTTACGGAATTAAATTCATAAAAATATCGAACTGAAACTTTTTATGATTCATAGAAATCTTAAATTAAATGACTTCTAGTGGATCAACAGTTCTAACCTTCAATCTTCAATAAGCTGGTACCACTGCACCCAAAATACAGAGTCAGTCCCCTTGACGCTGTTTTTAAGAGGCTAAAGAGTACTTTCAATATCATTTGTGATCCTTATTCAGTTAGGATGGCATAGTTGTTGCGAAACCGGAAGCAAATATGCACTATACAAGGTGTCAAGTAGGTTATCTCAATAGTCATCACGCGATTTATCATCCCCACCAAATGTATCAATATAACAATTTGGTTCAGAGTTTCATAGTCGGAATTGAACGACAATAAAAGTTCTTCAGCTTTTAGACCCCTCAACAAAAAAAAAGGTTTTTTTCTTAGTGTTTTGTCGATGACAGTGCCACTACTGAACTAATATTGAAAACAACAAAGCTTATTTATCATTGTCTTATTGATAACCTAATGTCATAATTTCATCAAAATCCAAAAAGTACTTCTCGAATTTATTTATAGTTATAGAGGGTTCAAGGATTACCGGACAGACTGACAGACAAACAGAAATGAATGATTCATCATGAGATATCAAGAAAGCACAAAATCATGAACTTGAAAATCCAAATCAACTCAATATTTCCATGATAATATTGCACAACGAAATAAAAAAATTGTCCGTCGCCTGCAATAGATGAATAACCACCTTTATGTCATTTTGGGAGGTGAGTTCACGCAACCAGCCGCAAAAATGTGAGTAAATATGCGTACGTGTAAAGTGGCGCGAAAACCCGAAAAAAATAGGGTCATTAACACGGGCCCAATCGATGATGGCGTCACAGTCATCATCCGCCACATTCTTCAGTCTGGGTTTCTGTTTGTCTGTTCTTGCCGTTCTTGGTTCTCTTGTTCTGGCCCTCCGGTTCACAGCTTTGCGGCCACCCAACGTTGCCACGTGTACGACGACTACTGTACTTTTACAACTATTTCAATCGAAAATACGGTAAACTCAGAGAATGATGTCATGTGAAATGAAATTTATGGAAAATCATCTCCCACTATACTTTTTGAATATGAAAAAATGTCTTCAGAAGTTAGATTGAATTTTTAAAACGTTTTACGATTCTTTATCACTGTTGCAATACATTTACAAACATTTAAATGACAATCACACTTGTCGATCAAACTGCCCCAATAACTGCTGTATGTATTTCAAACACAGGTTAATTTTTGTACAAACATTCTATCACAATGAATTCGTCAGATTGTTAAGTAATTTTTCCTTTAGCTGCGACAAATGTTACTTCATTAGCGTATTAAATATAGCAAAATTCACGTTAGCTCTATCCCTTTGTTCTTTACACTTTGTGTGACCATGCACGAAAGCCTATGTTAAAATATCCTGAAATGGCCTAAACCGGCAAAAATTAACAAGGAACACACCGTAATTCACTTGTACAAGCACAGTACAAGTTTGCAACATTGCCGCCAACAACCATGCTTCTTATGGCGGCCATTTTGAATATGGACCTGATTTGAAGGCTGCTTGAATTTAACGGTCTTCAAAAATGACAAAGACAAAAAAAATCATCTGACTGGTACTCAAAATTGGAAAAACTCGATCAATAGATACACCAAACCTTTTAAAAACAAAAAAAAGTGTAGTGTATGTATGTAAAGTATGAATATGACTTCGGGTATTTAGAGGTATTTTCCTATTGAACAATTAGGACCACAGGAAATGTTTTCGAATCATATCAGTTTTTATTTATCGACAAATCTCTCTAATTTGTTATTTAATGACGATACCATCTCAACAATAAGATACTGATACATATTAACGAGCAACTACTTACAGTACGAAAATTTAATGTGCAAATAATGAATTATGTATGTTAGTCAATTTTTATCAGTTGAATAGACAAAAACAACTTTTCCGTTCAATTTAGTTGAAATGAATCAAATAGATGTGTGGATATTACTTTACTCCCAGAGAAGTTACGAAATCACGATGAATGAAATGTGGTTTATTCTAAAAATCAGAATGGAAACAAAAAACATGTTGGCGAAAAATCTGATGGTTACATTATTTTCTTCACTTTCATTCAAACGATTGTCGATAATTACGATTTTGAACAACAAAAATACATCCAACATAAACGTCAAATAAATTTGATGAAAAATAGTCTGATAGCCTACGTGAGTACGTGACACGATCACTCGGTCTTTTCAAATATAGGCTAACCACGCTAACAATGATATTTGTGAGGCGTTCTCAGTTCAAACTAAATATATGCACTTTTGATGATCAAAGGACGATTTTAGTTGACTTTCAATCGAGATTCAAGGGCTAATTCATATAATTTTACCGGTATACTAGCCAAACTTTCAGATAAGATGGTAGATGAACATGACGCTATATAAAACCAATTCATTTTTAATAAAAAACGCGGTGAATAAAGATGACAGCCTTACCTTTTCACTCCTTAGGGTATTTGGCACCAAATGAGCAAAAATCGACGTTGGAAATAGTCAATTATAATAGAAAATATTCGAAAATTTCACTAAAAATTCAGACACACCAATACAACAGATGACGGCTAAAAATTAGTGAAGCAGACGCCTAGTGCGCATGCGTATCTCTATGCGCGGACACTAGCCTGGGCATCTTTCAGACAGGCAACACACATTACACGATGAGTGTTCTGAAAATCAATCTGATTTTTGATTTTGAATGTCTGATGTAATCCTGATGGCCAAATTTATGTATAGGTATATAGTAAAAAAATATATTGTAATGCAAATATATTGGGCAAATTTCAATTAAATATCACCATCAATTAAATTTTTTTAAATAAAAATACAGATTACTTTTTGGGAGAGACTTCTACTCGTATTTAGCTATCTTTTTGATTTAATTAAACAATGGTCGGATGAATCGACCCAAGTATTTGCTAGGAAGTAGTAATAAATTCAAATATCTTACCAAAAGAACCCTAAGATATCGATTTGTTTATAGTGTCCACTTCATTTTAGATCGATAATCCCTACAGTACAAACAATAGAAAATATCCAAGATAAGCAAGCAGATAGGAATTTTGTTGAAAATGACTAGCGTGCTACAGAAAGAGCCTGAGTTCATGCCTCATGAGCCTGTCAAAGCTCAAGAATTTGACGTGACCTTTTTAAATGAGCAGGAAGAAAAAGGCAAGCGAATTATTTCTGATATGGCCCGTCTATCTACACCAAAGCCCATTATGCATCTAGGCTCTTCTACAGAGGTAAAAACAATATCACTTACAATTTTGACAAACTGAATTTTATATGCAATCTAAAATACCTATATTTGTAAAAAAAATTCAGGTTGTTGTATAGTTTTGGTTTGTATGGCAAAAATGCACAATTTTATTTTAAAAATTTCTTGGGGAAACCAAGAATTCTCTTAATTTGATGCATTATGGATAGCTCTTCCAATTCAAAAGCTCCAGTCCTAGATATTATATTTTTTGTCGAACTGGAACGTATTTGTTACTATACAAGGGCGTAGTATGGACGCTTTCCTAAAACTACCGTATTTTTTCTTTATTAAACAAAAATTAGCAGATTCTCTATTTGCTATACTAAAGTATAAAGCTGACAGTTGCTCATAGCATCCTCTGTCATGTTACAGATGTCATTTTCAAATCACTCTCAGTGTGGCGAACTTGCACTTCAGCATAAGTGTTGGGTATTATCTCAGCTCAAAGCTATCCTGATAATATTTCTGGCTTTGTAGAAATGAGACACTTTTTTATAGATAACCTCACGCAAAGATAGAAAGTCTATGGCGCTCCATAGGCTCTGCGAGAGGATAAATGCCTGTTTACATTGACCTTAAAACTGATATTGTAGAGAACCAGTAGCTTTTCCGGAAAATACAAAAATCGAGCCCTTTTCCGAAAGTCGTTCTATTGGAGAACTTCGGCATTGTAGAATGGGCTACCAGGGAGTTTGCCCCTTAAGGCTGATGCGAAAAGGCATTTATCCGCTAATAGCGCCTCTACAGTGCGATAGGCTTTCTACCTTTGTTAGAAGTTATCTATGAAAAAAATCCTACTCTTATGAAGTAAAAAAAAATCAATCCTCGCGCCAGCATTTGATATTCTACAACTTTGAAGCGTATTAACAATATCTATCATGCCGATCCAGTTTCAACGTCCATCTCCCGAAACCAGTGGCGGCGTCCCAAGAAGCAGACATTCACGAATAGGCTCGAGTCTGTTCAAGCCCTCTACGGGTTTCAATGCCCGACATCGACCAATGACAGGAGCAGAACTTCCTGTTAATAGACCGATGACTGCAGTCAGAGGTGCAGGATACACGTCATCGCATGGTGGCAAAAGAACGCCGTTTGATCCATTGCACGAGGGAGCCCAAGGGACTGCTAACATTTCAGAATTAGAGCTGCAAAAGGACGATTCGTAAGTATTATGTTATGCTGTATGTACTTATGGTAAGATTTTCGAATTAGAAGGGAATGTCATTATTTTTTTGGTACTCCTCCAAGGAACCAAACTAGCGCACTCTAGAACCAGCAAAACATTATAGGTCATCGTGTATCTTTCAGACCTGAAGAAAGGATCAGACATCAAGAAGGCAGAATAATGCAATTGATAGAAGAGGCATGTATCGCACAAGCTGCAGGGGAAAACAAAGTAGCTCTTACAAAAGCCAAGGAGGCTTCGAACAAGGAGAGAAGCCTGATTCGGATGCAAGAACAATCTGGAATGGGTGATCACCATAACATCGACCTGACTTACGCGGTAAGCTATTAAAAGCCTCAATAATGATCAAATTTGCGATTCATTTGTTTGAATTCTGAAGAAGTTATTATATAATTCACAAAATGGAGGCCTAATAGCCTAGGAGCCAATCGTATAATTGCTTTCTTTTTTTTTGAACTAGTTCTTCACGGAACATGTTGTAGACTTTCCTTATATTTATTCTAGTACAACGCCACAAGAAGCGGCAACACTGCGTGCTCCTTTTTGCTGTCCCACTCACTCCAATATTCTTAGCGTTCAGAACAACAAGCCTCTATCTTGCTTTAACAGTTCGTGATGTTTTTCGTAACGAATATATTGTTGCCACATTTCGTACGGATAACCAAAAGTATTCTACATCATACAAGTTGATCCAGTACTGATCATAACCTACTTTTTTAAAGGTACTCTTCACCTTAGCGAATCAATATGCTGCGAACGAACTTTACACTGAAGCCCTGAACACTTACCAAATGATAACGAAGAACAGAATGTTTCCTAATGCATACAGATTGAAGGTGAACATGGGAAATATCTATTTTAAACAAGGACAATATCAAAAAGCTGTTAAGATGTTCAGGATGGCTCTGGATCAAGTACCTTCCAGTCAAAAAAGTCTAAGGTATGTTTGGATCTGACAATATTTTATCCATAATGCCTTAATGTAAACACTGCTCATTTTCTCACTAATTAAAACTGATAACAAGAATAAGCCAACCATCATGTGTTTCGCTATCTATGTTAGCATCGTCAGGGTAAGATCAAAACGCAACTTAACCAATGAATATATATTGTATCTCTTTATTGAATGTTATTGTTGTAGAATAAAAATAATGCACAATATCGCCTTAGTATTCATTCATACTGGTCAACTGGAGGAGGCTCTTGGTGGTCTGGAGTATATAATGAGTGAAGCGCCTTCCCACAGGGCTGGTTTGCATTTGGTAGCGTGCTGTAGGGCGACCGAAGACAGAGAAAGGATGCGAACTGCTTTTGCTCTGCTCTTGGCAGTGCCGTTAGATGTGGAAGATGAAGAAAAGTATCATTTGGAACAGGTAAAAGCTAAGATTTATATACATAAATTTCAGAGCGCGATAATATGGATCTTAAAATAGCTGACTGGGAAGTAAGAGAGTTGTGGAGGGTTAAGACGGCGAATTCTTGGCGGGAAAGTGCAACAGTGCAACTATAATTCGTAGAATGAAAGAGTTCGAAAGCTAAAATTCTGACTGACTCCAAGGATTAAGGTTATCCCCCCTCTCGTTCCTCCCACTTCCACTACTCTCCCACTCCCTCTTTCCTCCCCTCCCCCTCCACCCCCCCCCTTCCCTACACCTTACCCCTCATAACTCAGTGTTAAATCCGCTCTTATTAGTGACTTAGATTTTTGTTCATAACTGAACATCCAAAAAATCCTTTATTTCTCCCGGTGATTTGCAAAAACTAAAAGCGACTTCATTCTTGTGACATCTATTCACATATGTTTTCATTGAAGGATTCTCCAGAAGATGCTTTGATAGCTACTGCCATTCAAAACGACGATCTGCATGAATACGAGATGAAAAAACGACAGGATGCAGAGTATTGCCTTTTAACAGCTGCCAAACTTATTGCGCCGTTCGTTGAAGATAATTTTAGCGCAGGTAATATGAAAAATGGCTGAGTTATGATTTTCAGTTACATATCATAAAAATTATTTCATGTTTTCATTACTATTTGGTAATACGGATGTCTCACGTCTGACAGGTCCTTGAATAATCACAAACTCTACAGAGTTTTATCATTCTCCAAACCACTTTTTTAATACGCTTCAAGAGCAAACCTCAGTAAAAATTAAGTATTACCAGTTAGTAAAACAATATCGTAATAAGTACCTCACGCTTTTCATAATCAAATCAATGAAACATCTGAATAATTGAAGATTATGTTCTTTTTAGTTCGGTTTCCACTTTGAGCGCGTTTTTTAGTCTTTTAACTATACAACTTCTAACAACAACAACAATGGTAGACATGTGTTTTATATAAAAGAAAACCTGTGTAAACCTTCCGCCTTTGTGTGAACTGAATTTTCACTTTGTCTTTCTATACAAAGAGAAAGTGAACCACTTTTGGTTTCACTACGAAATATGGCAATGATGTACACCTCTGTAGCTCCCAAACTTTCTTTCCCGAAACCGACACTTAAACTGCACAATCTTGGACATTGTGTAATATTCTTTCCGATAAACAACAATTCATGTTAAAGTGAGATTGAAGCTATGTTGGTCTGAATGCTGAGAGTGAAGCTAATGTAGAAAGAGAAAGATAAGGCAGTGTTGCCACTCTGTGATTTGATCTGCTAGCATAAAAATAAGGACGGTTCTACTAACGCGGCTATTTTGAGAACCAATATCGCAGGCACTGGCGCTGGCCCCGGTTGCCCTGCCCTAGCTACGGCAGTGGGAAGAACTACCTTAACAAACAGGAACTTGACCTTTCGAGCTGGGTTATGAGTTCTTATTGATCATCAGAGTATTTGTGATTCATAGCCATTCAAAAGATCATAAAACCGACCATAGATCCCTGTTCATTCCACTTTTATATTTGATGTTTTTTTAGGTTATGATTGGTGTGTGAATGCCATAAAAAACTCGGAATACGCCAGACTGGCCGCCAATCTAGAAATCAACAAGGCTGTAATGCATCTGAAGGAAGATCAACTAAATGAGGCAATTCAAGCTTTGAAAACGTACGAAAAGGATTCGAATATCGTTGTCAGTGCAGCAGTGAATTTGAGCTTCATATACTACTTGGTACGTCGCGATCTCAATAATTCCCTTTAGTGGCGCTATGAGTATTCGATGGAGGGATCTGTTGTCAGTAACCGCGGTTGGCGATCTTTACGGACCCAAACACTGGATTGCTGTACCTCAAGATACAAATGAAGCGCGCAGTTTGAAATTCGGGGGTGTGCAACTAACATTATCGACGTTCTTGATGAGCTAGGTGGAGTGTCCACTTAGCTTAGAGGCAGAGCGTCTGAGCGGCAATTAGATAGTGATGTAAGCGTGGGTTTGAACCCCCAATGGGCCGAGTTTTATCTCGAGTCTCTAAATACGAATTTGTATAACTTAACAAGCTTTACTTCAATGAAACTGAAATAAGAATATTTTCAATTTCACTATTAGTCCCGGACCATGTAGTATCTAGTATTCCGGTAATATTTTGGGTTAATTGAAGCAAAAAGTTTCGTTCGTAAGGTACATATCAGATTTCATGCTTTTTAAAACAGATATATTAAGCAGTTTTGTGCTAAATTGAACCATACCCATATGTTCCAGCAAGGCGATTATGATAGCGCTCTAAAATATGCAGAAATTGTCAAGACGGTAGATGTGAAAGATGCTAACGCTTATGTCAACTATGGTGCCTGTCTATTGGAAAAGGGGCAACTGGAAGAAGCCGTATCGGCGTTCGAGAAGGCTTTGGAATTTGATCCCACCCACTTCGAGGCTATCTATAACTTAGGTAAGCTTAGAAACTTCTGCGGTTGTTGCGACACTTCTTTTTCACACGCTTTTATTAGCTCCACCTGGATGTATGTATGTTTGTAACTAAATCTTCGAACGCTATTTTCACCCACCTCAAAACGTCAGATTAATTTTGAATTTTGCACACTTCAAGGACCGAAAGGTGACCTTGCCTGGCCAAAATCTTTTTTTCAAAAGTGATTATGAAATTTAGGTCTTGCCTTGAAACGCGCTGGGCACTATAACGATGCGATGGACTGCTACCAGCGTTTTTCTGGATCGTTGGCCCTTCTGCCTGCGGTAGCCTACCAAACGGCTGATACATTGGCCCTTCTTGGAGATGGTGATGCAGCTGTAGATGCATTCCATCGTTTGCTGGGTCTGACACCATCCGATGCAGCTGCCTTGAAAAAACTGGGACAGCTGTGCGACAGATTGGGTGATAGGAGGCAGGCACACCACTGGCATTCAGAGGTAAAATTACGAGGGTCATGCTGAACATTTTCAGATACAGAAAAACTACAAGGTTTTTTAAAAAAACTTTATTCTGTTGTTTCAACATATTCTCCCCCTACCTCAATACATTTACTCATTCGGTAAAACTATTTGTCAAATTCTTGTGACCAACGTTCTTTTGAAAGGTTGCTAATTTCCTCCTCAAATGCAGCGATTGCCTCTTCATCGGTAGAAAATGGCGACCTCGTAACTTTTCTTTGATCTTAGGGAGTAAGAAGTCGCACGGAGCAAGGTCCGGAGAATATGGTCGGTAAGGCAACAGTTTGACACCCTGTTCAGCAAAAAAAATCGAGTTATGTATAGATTAGGAATATCTAAACACTTTCAGCGTGACCCGCGTATTGGAAAAAAAGATAGGATTGTATTTTTATTAAGCATCTATCACACTGCATAGTAGTAGGCATCGTATATAGTGAATGTACGAAAGTAGGTGACAATCAACATGTTGAATGAACACTTCTGCAAAAAAATTTCGTTTAACCAATTTTGAGGTTGTTCATGTGTGCCGCTGACACATTTTCTTTCCAGTCTTTCAGGTTCTATCCCGCCGATCTTTCGGTCATTGATTGGCTCGGATCATACTACATCGAAATGCAGGTAGTAGAAAAAGCTTTAGTCTACTTTGAAAAAGCTGCACTAATGCAGCCCAACGAGCCAAGATGGAATATGATGGTAGCTGCATGTCACAGACGTAGTGGCAATATGCATAAAGCTTTAACACTTTATCAGGTAAATTGTGGTATATTCAAATATCCCAGGCCCTGGTTCGTTATTGTTGTTATTTATTTCCTCAGGAGATTCACAAACAGTTTCCTGAGAACATGGAATGCTTGAAGTTCCTTGTTAGGCTGTGTAGCGATTTGGGTATGAGAGAGGCTCAGGATTACATTGCAGAGCTGAAGAGGCTTGAGAAAGCTAATGAAATCAGAGAGAGAGTGGGAAGCAGTAGACCAGGTAGAGGAAAAATGAGTGAATACAGCTTTTGTAGAATAAATATTGCTTCCAAAGTTCGACTTGAAAGAGTCCAAGTACTTAGTAGAAAAAATCATGTGGTTCAAATCGCGCGATGGTCCTGGTTTCATTTAAAATTTCTCCTTGTTATTTTCATCGTTTAGAGGCCAATATGTCCGTCGGGGATGCATGTAGAAGATAGCTTTATAGGAATATCATTTCTAGAGAAACCCACAAGATAAATTTCAGACGTTATATATGGTATTTTGTTACAGGATCTCGTAAAAGCAACAGCGGTTTATCATCCAGAGCTGGTTCAGGTTTCAGTACTGTTCCTGAAAACGTGGCGATGGCAAGTCCTCGAAATTCGGCAAATAGAAATTTGAGATCATCCAGATTAATTCAATCCCATAACAGTACTAGCAGCAGTGAATCACTATACGGACAGCAAACTGCCGGTATGTTTTATATAGTCTATGGCTATGACTATTTTGACTTTCCAGGCCTAAGAATACATTTTTTGTAATTATGGGATAACTTTTATGTCAATGTTATGAGGATGTGAAAAATTAGGCTTCATCATTGCTTATTATAACCTAATCAACTCCATTTTTGTACTTTTAGATGCAAGTTATTCAGATCCACTAGGTCCTCAACCAACAAGACCAAGAACAGGTGCTGGGAGACCATTAGATTTTGACGATTTTGCAAATGAGGAATTGGGCGATGATCTGTTGCCAGAGTAAACGAATCTTCATGAATATCATAAGCATTACTATAAATGTATGTATATGCAATTATATTAAATCAGAGTTGTTATTGTTTCGATGACCAGTGCAAATATGATGCGAATGATGTTAAATAAATATATGACGCTGCGTGCACCGTTAATTTGATTTCAAATGGTGTCATCTGTTCTGTGGTAGTGTGCTTGTCTAGTTGTTGTTGATTGCTGAGTGTTCTCAGCAGGTGTCTGTTGGAAAGTTAAATTATGGTGTTAATAGTGTAGCACATAGGTAAATTTTAAAAGAAGCGCCGAAAAATACTAAAGTAGGATTGAAAAGTAAACAAGGAAAGAATAAATTGTTTTATATTAGTAAGCATTATAAAATCATTAAAAAATATTAAAAGCTCTCGAAGACTGATCACTCTCCAGAAAGTTTTTTTTAGGTTATATTAACGAATTTATTTTGGACTTCGTAAATAGTTGAGGTTCTGTATACGATAGTTCTATTAACTACTTTAGTCACCAAAAGTATTAAATTTTTTAACTCATCCACAGAATATATGAGAACTCAGCACACTTCTCTCCACCAACAACTGTCAAACTCATTTCATACCCTTTTGATACTCTAGCGCTATTCTGGAGGAATTAATAACTATTACTTACTAGTTGTACACTTTTTCAACAGATCCCCCACATGAGACAGACCGTTTTACCTCTACCGTCCATACTCTTAAGTTTGGAACATCAATTATTCGTGGTGGAAGTACTTGCTTCTAGTCTATTTATCGTGTTAGCCCAACTCTAGTACTTAGTACTAGAATAAGATGTTTTTAGTGCAGTTTCTGTCAATTTTAGTACAATTTCAGACTAGCCTTGTGGCAAGCCTGCTTGGTATGACTGTCTGTCAACATTTTCTGGAAATTCCTGACATTCAAATGTATCCCTAATTTTCCTTGTTTTTGAAGTTTTTACACGAAATGTTGCATTTACTAAATATATCGAGAAATTCTCGGCTATTTTCAAATCTGTCGAAGAGGCATTTGCGAAGGATCAGCAGAAGTGTGAGTGAAAATGGAAGTTTAACCTCTAATTCTAAGTGCCGCATAAATCGAGTTCAGACTTCAAGACACAGTTTAGCTAGCAGCGGTATCTCAAGTTCCAGCAGACTATTAAAAACACATATAGTCAGACCAGAGTTTCTATCAGCTGCTAGATTTTGTAGTACAAAAAATCCAGAGGGATCAGATGATGATGTTGGACCTCCACCAGAAGAAGAACCTTTTAATCCTCAACTCCCTGCAACTGTTGCAGTCCCAGAAGTTTGGCCACACGTCCCAGTTATAGCCATTGCCAAAAATATTGTGTTTCCTAGGTTCATAAAATTGATTGAACTCACTAATCCACAGTTGATCGAATTGATAAGGCGAAAAGTCAAGTTGAATCAACCTTATGTAGGTAAGCGATATATTTATAGTTCATCATATATGTGCTAAATTGTGTCTCAGAAGCCCATCCATTACACCAATAAATTGTCAGCATATATCAGGGCTGGTTTTATTGATTATTATATATAGCCTATACAGTGTTGTTGCACAACTAGGGCCCACATTAGGGGCGCAAAATCATGGGGTAAAAGGACGGGAAATGCCTTCAGGAGACAGTTTTTTCTTGTGCAGGTGTTTTGGGGAAGGCAAATGAAAATGGGCCCATAGTTCCTACATACAACACTGCCTACACATTAAGTATTTATAATGATCAATATCATACAATCTAACAATTCAAATTTGAATATCATGAGTAGACAATGTAATTTAAATATTATGTCAACATTATAACTAAACTAGAGATATATGTTAAATAAAATGAGAAAATTCAAAAAAATGCTCACCTATCCTGAAATCTCACAGAGGTATACTCAAAAATTAGCTACTTGTCTTAAACAAATATATTCAAAATTCAAGCTTCATTTGCCATCCTCCTCTTCCAAATGTTATCTGGTCAACACACAAGTATATGGGCAAGTTAAAGTAGCACTAGCACTTTTAGATAAACTGGGTGCATTTTTTTTACTGCTATTATAACCTGAATTTTCATGCTGATCAGTTTTATATGTGAAATTGTGTTAAATTTAAGAGCAGTTGATAATATAATATACATTATATTGGTTTACTTAGCAATAATTTGTCTAAAGTTGATTATTAATACTTTCAAATGCCACAGGCATATTTTTGAAAAAGCAAGAGGACAATGAATCTGAAGTTGTGAATAGTGTAGATGATGTATATAAAGTAGGAGTGTTTGCACAAATCCATGAAATGCAAGATCTGGGTGATAGGTTGAGACTAGTTGTGATGGCCCATAGAAGAATAAAAATAACTGGCCAGCTGTTCGATACTATAGATGATGAGCCTAAAGGTATGACTACATTCTAGTTTAATTATTGTTTATTTAGATTTGAGAAATGTGTACATAATATTAATCTTCAAAATGTGGTTATTACATTATATTATGTTGTGATTATATCACAGAGATAAGTTATCAGAAAAATTATATTGTGAAATCACTAGTCATGTCAGTGATATTAATCAATTTGCTGAAATGATAATACAAGAATCCAAAGAATAACAGTGATATTATGATGACTTGATGCACCTGCATTTCTTGCCACTGCTTCTGTTTGTGTCTTGTATACAATCTTGGTTTTGATTAAAATAAGTCATAAAATATAATTTTGTCTCAAATATTATTTTGAGTTGACTTGCATTTTCATTTCTCTAGCTCTGAAACTAACATTTCCTTCATTCAAAACAACAATGCACATATTTCCAGAGGAAACGGAGATTGCTAGAAGGCGAAAACTAAGAAACAATCGTACAGTAGTAAAAAAAGCACCA
The DNA here is from genome assembly GCA_949316355.1 of Bruchidius siliquastri. Lineage (NCBI taxonomy): Eukaryota > Metazoa > Arthropoda > Insecta > Coleoptera > Chrysomelidae > Bruchidius > Bruchidius siliquastri. Next base: position 35,729,268 of record OX438535.1, on the reverse strand, counting down.
GCAGAATCCAAGCCTGCCGATGATAAGTCTGAAGCAAAAGCCAAAACACCTCTAAAAGAAGGTCTTCTTATGGCAGAAGTTGAGAATGTGATACACAACAAGTTTAGACAAACAGAGGAAGTTAAGGCTCTAACACAAGAAGTTATCAAAACAATAAGGTGACTATTCTCTCATCAATAGTTAAAATTATATTATATGTGAAAAATTGTTAATTCATTAGCATAGTTGGGGATCATTCAGAGTTGTAATCATGATTGGTTGATTATCTCTTTCTTAACTAACCATTGAAATTCATCTTTTCAGGGATATAATTAGCCTAAATCCTCTGTATAGAGATAGTCTGCAACAAATGATGCATCAGGGCCAGAGAGTTGTTGATAACCCAGTATATCTCAGCGATTTAGGGGCTGCTTTGACAGCTGCAGAAAGCAAGGAATTACAAGAAGTATTGGAAGAAATGGATGTAAGTGACATAATTAGGTATACCCTTCTCTCATAAATCAAGAGATGCTTGAATTATTGTTTGTCTCATGTTTGAAGCTTAGTTAAATTTTACCTGCTGTTTATTTTCCAGATACCAAAACGTCTCATGCTGACATTATCCCTTCTTAAAAAAGAATATGAATTATCAAAATTACAACAAAAAATTGGGAGAGAAGTAGAAGAAAAAGTCAAACAACATCACAGAAAGTATATACTACAAGAACAACTCAAGGTATTTTCAAATGAATTTCTGTTTTTACCAGGCAAGGCATGCAATCAAGTATTTCTAGGTCATCAAAAAAGAATTAGGATTGGAGAAGGAAGACAAAGACGCAATAGGGGAAAAGTTTAAAGAGAGAATAAAAGACAAGGTTCTGCCACAGGCAGTATCTTCTGTGATAGATGAAGAATTGAATAAGCTGGGTTTTTTGGAGAGTCACAGTTCAGAATTTAAGTAAGTGTGATGAATTTGTTATACAGTCATTGATTGATTTTACTGTTTCTGACATTATCCTAGTTATGGAACACAGTGTCTCAAAATCACTGCCCCATAACAATGTGATTGAGTCTTGTGAAATTCTAAGCATTTTTTTAACAAACTATTCTCATATTCAATTTTAAGTGTGACACGGAACTACTTGGATTGGTTGACATCATTACCATGGGGCGTTCAAAGTGAGGAAAACTTGAATCTGCAGAGGGCATCTGAGATTCTCGATCAAGACCATTATGGAATGGATGATATCAAGCGGCGCATTTTAGAATTCATTGCAGTCAGTCAGCTGAAGGGTAGTACACAGGGTAAAATCTTGTGCTTCCATGGACCTCCTGGTGTGGGAAAGACTAGTATTGGTGAGCTAAAATACTATATAATCACAAATAATATTAACTAAAAAGTTGTATATAAGCCTAACAAAGGTGTAGTTGATTGTGTTAGAGCATTATATAGCTCTTTAATTACTGCATTTAAACTGGTGTTGAAGGACACATTTTATCAAGTACAAGCATCTACAGTGTTGATTGAATCAGAAGTGATGTAACATTCATTTAGCTACATTTAACTTTATCTATTTAGTCATGTTTTTGTTTGTCTAGCCATACTTCCACACATTTCTTTCTACGTTGACGTTTCATTTGAGTGCTTCCTATCTAATCACTGTTTGTAGTTAAGTCTTTATTTACATTACCCGATATACCGATTGCATATCTTTACCATTTTTCCAGCAAGATCCATAGCCAGAGCACTGAATAGAGAGTATTTCCGATTCTCCGTTGGTGGAATGACAGATGTGGCAGAAATCAAGGGACACCGGAGAACTTACGTCGGCGCCATGCCTGGGAAAGTTATACAATGCCTCAAGAAAACAAGGACTGAAAATCCTTTGGTTCTCATAGACGAGGTTGATAAAATTGGAAAGTAAGCAAGCATATAATGTGGTTTAATATATTTTCTAAGTAATTCTTTATCTTATATTCATCTCAATAAGATGTACTAGAAACTATAACACAATTTTCATGTATTAGGGGTTATTCAGGCGATCCAAGCTCAGCTCTGTTAGAACTACTCGATCCTGAGCAAAACTCAAATTTTCTGGATCACTATCTTGATGTTCCTGTGGACCTGTCCAAGGTACTGTTCATCTGTACTGCCAATGTAGTCGATACCATTCCTGAACCACTAAGAGACAGAATGGAGATGATAGATATGTCAGGGTAAGTACAATTCTCCATATACAGCACTGGCAAAATTGCCTTTAGCATGTACAGTCAGAGTGTAAGAAGAAGGCAGAAGATGAAATACAAATCTCAAAATGATTACATGAATCTCCCAACGTGTGGCAACGCTACCTGTTAATCTGGAGAGGAAAAAGGCAGAACTGTGCTTATAAATACAGTCAAATTACTGAATTAGTTAGATATTTCACTGCGCTTCTGGAACGCGATAGGCTCGATGGGTTTGCGAGCGGTTATCTAAAAAAATTGTTAAAGTTGAACTATTTATGTTTTCCTTATATTTTTTGTTATGATGTATATAACAACTTTCGTATTTCGCAGATATGTGGCGGAAGAGAAATTGGCAATTGCGAAACAGTATTTATTACCACAAGCAATGCGGGACAGTGGTTTGAAAGATGATCAAATCAGAGTCAAGGATGAATCTTTGAATATATTGATTAAAAACTACTGTAGGGAAAGTGGTGTCAGGAATTTACAGAAACACATTGAAAAGGTCAGTGGTATGTGAGAAATATCGGAAAATTCAATACCTGTGTAAACTATATTGACTATAAAGGTGTTAATCTAACGATTCTTTTAAATGTGAAACATTCATCATTTCACTCTAGTCTATTTAATGAGATCTATTTGTGCTTAAGATATATAGAATAGACCATTATAAGTGAGATAAGTTGTTTTCAGGTGGTCCGCAAAGTGGCATTCAAAGTTGTCAAAGATGATGCATCATTCGTTGAAGTGGATAGTAAAAATTTACAAGAATTTGTTGGGAAACCAGTATTTACACACGACAGGATGTACCCTGTTACTCCGCCTGGAGTGGTGATGGGACTGGCATGGACTGCCATGGGTACGTATGATTTCTTACGTTTGAACCATAGTGTCTTTTTCGTTGTAAAATGTTAAATTTTTTTCAATATTTTTCGAGGGTCGCGCTCGATATATCTGAAGCTTTCGATAGGTTGTGGTATGAGAGACTTCTAATCAAGCATGCTGCCAATGGTCTGCCACTGGGTGGATGGTTTGCTCAGGAACTGCTCCTTATTTGTGGTGGTGGATGGATATGCTTCCGAGATACCACCAATGCGGGTGTTCCTCAAGGATCTATCCTTTCTCCATCAACGATTTGTTGGAAATATAATGTTATCTGATGGTAACAATTTTCAGTGTTCTAAGGCCAATGTGAATAGACATTAGTCCCTTTGCGAGAGGTTTTCTATAAAAAATAGCAATAAAGGGCGTGTATAAATATCCAATCGCCGAAATTTTTCGAGGGTAATAACAATACCTTCGAACAATATATTCATATTTAATGTAATTTTGCATTTCTTTTACAAACAGGTGGCTCCACGCTGTACATTGAAACCACAACACGCCGCGCCCCCACGGAGAAAGAATCCGATTCAACGTTGATCCTTACTGGCCATTTAGGGGAAGTGATGAAGGAGTCTGCCAAAATCGCTCTGACTGTGGCTAGGAACTTTTTACTGAGGAACGAACCTGAAAACACATTCTTGTACAAAAAGTAAGTTGACGAATAGAGGCGCATTTTAAGATACTGTACTCAAGCCCAGATTTCTCAAGGAGGTTCTTGAGGAATAAAATATTTAATGACATGAACTGTCGTGAAAGGAAACTCTACCTAGAATAAAAGGCTTTTTGCATGGGTTTCCATTGATCATTTTTTTCTGATAATGGAACGATTTTTTTTGCAAATGATAAAGGTTAGTTCTAGTTTTGTGCGAATTTGTATACAATTAGATAGATCTTTTTTGACACTGACAATAATTCAAAGGTTTGATTCGAAACGCCTTACAAAAAACGAGTTTTATTTGTGAAAATTTGTGTTTCAATTACATAATCCACAAGTTTACGACTTTTATCTCAATATTGACGTTTTTAGAACACGTATTTGTCAAAATAACATTCGCTCTTCATTGGCAGTATTTTGATATTTGTTTAATATCTTACAGTCACCTTCATCTGCATGTACCTGAAGGAGCGACGCCAAAAGATGGGCCTTCAGCCGGATGCACAATCGCCACTGCCCTTCTCTCATTGGCCAAAGGTGAATCCATCAGGCAAGATGTCGCAATGACTGGAGAAATTTCGCTTATGGGAAGGATTTTGCCGGTGGGGGGCATTAAGGAAAAAACGATTGCGGTAAGTACGAGTTCTATTAATTAACCTGGAGAACAGTGTTCAGACATGATCGAGCTTAGCAACATCTGTATTCCCAGTGTAGTCAATCTTGAAATGTATTTGTATTACCCATTGTGGGTCTCAATTTACCCACAATGTGTTCTGAGCATACATTTCGGTATATCTTGAGTAACGATACAATTAATTAAACCATTGATAGTATATAACTCGCATAGCTTCAAAACCAATTCCTTTGTCAGTAGTTCTTCATAATCTTATTAGCATATTTTTTTGTATAAATAGTGTAGCAAATGATCATTTTCTAGGCAAAACGATCCGGGATCCAGTGCATAATCCTACCTGAAGAAAACAAGAAGGACTTCAATGATCTCCCAAGTTTCATCACTGAAGGTTTAGAGGTACATTTTGTTAGTACTTTTGATGAGATTTATCATATTGTATTTAATAAGAAGGAACCACCTCAGGTGAAAATATAAAACTGGTATGTATATTTTATATATTTTTTTGAGTGGCAAGTTTGTTACTATTTGTATACTTGCTACTGTACATTTTTCACGTCTTGTGATTGTTATGTTTTAAATTTATGGGTAAAAGACTTGACTTAATTTTTTATTCATGTTTTTGTAAATAAAGCATTTAAATATATACTTTTTCATCACTTTTCCTGTGTGAAAATTTGAGCTCTCAATTATAACGTGGTATGATCAAAATGCTTGCTTTGCCAGCTGTCAAGTGCAATTTATCGAGCTAACAATTTTGATTATATATTTTTTTACTGAACAGTACAGAATTAATGGATATTTTCAGTGAGAGAGAATAGGAAGTAATTTTGAAAACGGTAAATCCCCAAAAAAAGAATTCTAGAGGAGTTAAGTCTAGTGATCTTGAAGGCCATTTAAGTGCTCCTCTCATTTACCCACTGTTGAACCAGAAGAAAATGGGGTAGAGCATCGTCATGCTGGAAATTTAAAAGATCTTCCTGTAAAACTATATCTGCATAAGGTTGATTCCTTAAGTCGTGAATTATAGGCAGACTGACAGTCCCTTCAACCAATATTAAGATACAGATCGCCTATCAAGTTTTTTCCAAAAAGTGAACAATAATTATAGTATACCAGCTCGAATAATAACTTTATGTGGGTGTTGTGTATGCCCATTTAGAAAAAAATGACGCAGCAGATATCTGAATCATTTCCATAGAAACAAACTTATAAAATTACTTTATTTTACATCAATCATGTTCAATATAAATAGGTGCTGAGATTAAATTAAACAATACATTTGTAATCAGTCTGCATCAAACATATCGTCGTATGACACCAGATTCCTCTTATCTCTGTGATTACCCTTTTGGGAATGACTTGAGGCTGAAAGAACAACAAATATTATTAACAATATGACAGCCAGGGATCTCTGTTCAACTTTACCTAATGTTGCCCATGCTGCAGACGATGTTGCATCGTTGATAGGTTCAATTTGTGGCTGCCGTCTAGCAAGTGACACCTTTAATGGTATATCTGATATCATACTGCCATTCATCTGTGAAAAGATCAAATATTGATACAACATAATCAATCGCTAATATAGTCGAACAAAAAAATAGGATTCAAATGATTTTAGATGCTCTTAAATGGTGATCTTTATCATCAAAGATGAAGTTTGCCATTTCTACAAGAATAGCTAGATTGGGTAAATAGATAAATTTTAGAATTAATAGGACATGTAACCTGGGTATTCATATTACACAGTCAATTTGAAAGTCTGACCATGCATATACAATTAAAGCAAAACATCACTGAAAACTTTATGTCAATTCCATATGACATAATATTACTTACCTCTGCAATAGCTCTATCTGCTGCTTCAACTTTATCAAATGTGATAAATCCTCGACTGCAAATATATGAATTATAGATTGTATAATTAACTTTGGAAAAAGTTAATGAACTGTAATATAAAATGGAGACATACTTACTTTTTCTCTATTTCCATTGATATATTGATGATATTTCCCATTGTTGAGAAGTGTTTCTTCAAAAATTCTTCAGTTATCTTATACCCCGATACATAAATTGTGTTTCCTTGCCTTGGCTTCTCAGGTTTTGGAGGTGGTTTCTCAACCATTCCTCTCTCCTCTCTGTCTCTAGTATTTGCAAATGTATCATACAAATTTTTGATCCTTGGAGGTTTATTTTCTGGATTATCAGGACCATCATCCATTTGTACTGCTGAAAAGGGTTGATATCCACTGACAGTCTTATCAGAAATGAGCTTTCGTTCTAGCCCTCTTGGTCTTTTGAATCCTTGTTCTTGTTGTTTCTGTTGCTTTGTGATTGCTGGGATAACACCAGACCTTATCAGCTTTTTAGCAACTTCTCTAGCATCTCTTGCTTCAGCTGGCCTTTTTGGAATTATTGGTTTTTCTGGCTCTGGTTTTGGTGCCTTTAGAGCTTGCAGTGCTTTTTTCTGAAAGAAGTTTAGTATAAGTAAGTATATCGCTATGCAGTTATAAAAAATACCTTCTTTTTCAATTTCTGGTATTTGGCCTGCAGCATTAGCTCTTCTTCAGTGAAGTTGGCAGGAAAATGTATGTAGACCATTGTTATGAAGGATAAATTACTTATACAATAGAATCCAACAACTGTTTACTTAATTCTTCTTGTGTATTTTGGAATTCTGTAGTAACTTATTGACGTTATTGGCGGTAAAAAACATATTTACAACCTTAAATATCTTCTTCTTCTTTGATTGTTAATGGCCAGCTCATTAGGTGGGTTGCAGACTGGTCTGACTCTAGGTCATGCTGCAAACCCTGGATATTGCTAAAAAGAATACGTTAAAATTTAACAACTTTTGTCAATTTGTATTTATGAATAACTAAGCTTGGTGTGGGGGTAGTTAGTTAGACAAATAGCACGACAAAGGTATAAACTTTTCTTGCACCCGGGCAACGGAGGTGCATTACACAAAACTCGAAATGTTGCCTCGGAGAGGGAGGAGAACCCAGGTATTAGGAAGATAGGGATTGTAACAGTTTTGGTTATAGTATAATCCTGTTTATATCGATGAACATAATAGTATAACATCTGATCTAGTGGATAAGAGCATTCAAATTAGATCTATTTGAATTAAAACTTCTTATGTTCTATTGTAACACCAACATTACTATTATCTAGTAGGTGTCTGGGTCTAAATCTGATATAGGTTTAATGTTCAAATAGCTTGTTGTGTTAGTGATATTCTTGTATAGTTGTTCTACAATTTGGTTTTCCTTCGTGTTACTTTCAGAAGTCGTTGTTAGATAGTCAATATTCTGGTTTATTCGAAGAGGGGCACTAATAGGCATATTTGTTCCATTATGGGAGCTTGTTTTGTGATCTATTCTGTTTAGTTGTTGTGAATCGTCTTTTTGTGACGGTCTGGAATTGGGGAAGAATAGCTGACGGTTATGTTCATTTCTATAGTATCCTGTGTTTTTTAGTACGGCTCTTTTTTTTGGGGTAGAGCTGATAGTTTGTTGATATGTTCATTTTGTTCTAAGGTTGTTTTCAAACTCTACAGCCCTTCTTTGTTGTACTGTGATATTGTTGGGGGAGGGGGTTGAGTTTATTTATTGAGTTTTTATTTATTGGAATCTACGACTACTTAACTCACCAAAACTATGTGGGGGGATGGGTAATTCATAGAGGAGAATTTGTTAGTATACCACACGAAGTCTGAATTTAAAAGGGTCAACAGCTAGCGGAAATACGTATTCGCAGTTCGCACACCAGGTTATACCACAGAATATATAAGGTAAACTTGTAATCACAACCTGACTGTACCTAACCTTTAAAACAGATAACAACATGATGACAGTTATCAGAATGACAATTGATATATGACACATGTCTACATAGATCAGCAAGCAAAAAGATGTGTAGTCATATAAATTTATCTGTGAGACGGTTTCGTCTCAGACGCCAATCTAACGTTGCCATATCTCAAAATTGACTGAATAAAGGCAAAATATGAATCTTGTTAGCTTGGTAGTATTTTTGCACTGATAGAAGTTATGTTTTAGAAATGAAATTTGATTTGCTGATAATATGAACCTGAACCCACGTGTAATTAGATATCTCAAGATTATTGCTTAAATAAAACAAAGTATTGTTTTGTACAATTTCAGTTATGTATAGATGATAAGTGGATGAAAAAAATAATCTGTCCATTTATCTTATACGAGTATATTGCTGGAGTCTGATTTGCTGCCTGTAGCGTTATGCAACTGCTCGTCTTACAATCTTTATGTATATCATCTTTTTGGTCGCCAAATAAAATAACATACGATTGACTTACGATATGCTAGCGTTTTTGCTTCCTAGGCATCCTTTATCAATATACAAAATATGAAATTCATTCTTATTTTGATAGTGCCTGCGGTGGCAGCCGAACCATTAAGTCAATCGTATATGATTTTAATTAAAGGCTAGTAGAATATATGAGATCAATCTGAGAAACAACCACATTATAAGTTTTTAAAGTTACGACTAACGACCTCTCAAATTAATTTAAGCTGCACATCTGGCCGGCAAGAAACTTGGCAACATAGGATCGTTATTCGATGTGAACACACAATACACCTAGTTGTCTATCTTATAATTTTTGTTCTATGTTTTGTGATCAAAGTACCAAACGTCAAATTGTAAAACGATAAATTCAAAATACTTCAAAGCTGTCCGTGAAAAAAATGCAAATTCTGTGATTGCAATTATACATCAGCATCGGCATCAGCAACCTAACGTTATATATTCTGTGATTGACAATATTACGTCCATGTCGCATCGCCATTCGTTTCTCGGATGTAACTGCACTTAACGTACGCTAAAATTTAGTCATCCCGTTACTTTTAGCAGTCAATCAGCCTTTTCAGCAATCCTATTGTTGGGCCACGAATCTTATAGCGATTCATCGTATCAATAGCCGTATGAAATTTAAATTACTCCCGCGAAATTTCCACCACATTGTTTTTATGGTGTTATTGCTTGTACTCTCGATTGCCAGTCCGAGAAGATGGAACGCGGTATTCAGTCCAAGTTCTTCCAAAGGCTTCAAAAACGGGCACAGTTTTACTTCCTGATTCTGTTGTCGTCGATATTGGTGGTTTTCGTTCTGGACGCCATTAGGGAAATGAGAAAATACTCGCACACTGGTAAGTATTTCTCCGTATAAAGTTTTGTGGGTATTCTATAAATAGTTTTTCGTACTATGGCTGTTTATCATTAATACAAATAAATGACACTATATCAACGAACGATCTATGTACATTACTCAGCAGTGTAGATAAGGAATATGTTTACTATATTTTGTTTCAGATTTTACTATAGTAATCAGGTAATCATCATCATTGGCTGCCACAAACTCACAAAGGTCTGTGATACACTTTTTTTCAGTACATCTATGATGAGCAAGTATTGGACATTGAATCTCTATGAAGAGTTTTGTTTGATATGGACCATTGAATATTGACAAGTATATGCAATGTCTTTTTTTAATAAATATCCAGTCTACACTTTGAAGACCATTGGTTCAGGAGCATTGCGCAAGGCAGCAATTGAAATCTGGTGCAGTTCCATCTTTATGGTTACCCACAGTTGATACTCCCATTGCCTTCATTTCAGATATTTATGATGAAGATATGGATTGAACAACAAAACAGTAGAAATCAAAGAAGAGATAGAAAAATATGATGGAATAGATGACTCAGCATGTGTGAAAGTGGAAGAGGATCATCCTAATGAGGAAATTTACAATAGGCAAGTTATGTTGTGTGTATGCATTTAAGTAACTAAACAGTGCAGTTATTTTTTTTGTTCAGGAGATTCTATTTAACTTTGAATATTTGCCCTATATCTGTGCATTGTTCAGTAGACTTGAGGCAAGTATTCTAAAGGTTCTAAATGTATCATGTACTGTTTTAGAATTGAAGATGAGCACAGTATAGAAACCTTGGGTGAATTTAATTGTTCTGCAGATCCAATAGAGCATGTGAAGATTGAGGACCAAGCAGCAGTTTAGATTTAGACGAGGTTTTATGGATCAGATGGTGAAACATAGGATTAAACAGAGTCCCTGTATACACTGCAATGCTCCATTCAAAAGTAAACACAGTTTCGCTAACCATATAATACAGAAGCATCCTAAATTGATTTCATCTATTGGTTGCAAGTTACATGAATGTATATATTGTGCATATAAAACTTCACATAAAAAACGTTTTGCAAATCATATGATGAGACATACAGAATATATTAAGCAATCAGTTTCTTATAAAAAACAAGATACAAATTGTGATGACAAAGCTACTACAAATGAGAATAGTTTGGAAAATCTTAAGCTATCACATTCTGGTGTTGTTGATGAGCTTGAGATTATTCTAATGCAGCAATTGAAAATATACAACCTCAACATGATCATATTTTGAAAAATCATCATCATTGCATGGATATTTCAAAACTATGGAGAAAAATAGTTTAGTAAAAGTTATTGTTAATTACCATTTCACCACACATAACACAGCTTCATAACAAAAGTTAGCATTTTACAATGAATTTTTACACTAAATCTGAATTTGAAACTGTAAGTGTGTTCATGGTGTGATTTTATTATGAGTTATTGACATCCTTGTCTTTTTTACTAATTTCACAACACATACAATAGTTCATTAGTGTATTTGTCTTCCAGTGCTGTGAAAGAGGAAAACCTGAAGAGTCATATGAATATTGGAAATTGTCAAATGGAAACCAGTTCTGAAGAATCCCATACTGTGCTTCAGCCTTGTGTACACTGTCAGGCAGTTTACAAAACTAAGCAACAGCTAGATGAACATATAGTGAGGGAACATCCAAACCTAGAGATTATTTGGCTGATGGGTGGGTTGGAAACAGTTGATCTAATGTGAAATAAACAAGTTTGGGTTGTTGGATATATATTTTGTATATTTATTAATAATAATAATAAACAAGACAGTTGTGTTAGAAAACCCTAGAATTATTTTACCTTTTACATTTTTCCAATCAAATTCTGATTAAAACTGAACTACTGCAGATCAGAACGAATCGCCAGAACTCCTTTATAAAGTTTTAAACTCGCAGATTTCGCACTTCATTAATTGTGCACTGAAGTCTAATAGATGGCGTTGTAGTGAGCTTTAGCTTCTATCTAATAGATGGCGTTTTAGTAAATCGGACATATCAAAATTCAAAACTGAACTACTGCAGATCAGAACGAATCGCTAGAACTCCGCTATAAAGTTTCAAACTCACAGATTTCGCACTTCATTAATTGTTCACTGAAGTCTAATAGATGGCGCTGTAGTGAGCTTAAGCTACTATCTAATAGATGGCGTTTTAGTAAATCTGACTAATATCAAAATTCAAAACTGAACTACTGCAGATCAGAACGAATTGCCGAAATTCCGCTATAAAGTTTTAAACTCGCAGATTTCGCTCTTCATTAATTGTGCACTGAAGTCTAATAAATGGCGCTGTAGTGAGCTTTAGCTACTATCTAATAGATGGCGTTTTAGTGAATCTGACTAATATCAAAATTCATCATGTATGTCTGATTATCATTAATAAAAATGGGAAATTTTAACCCCTTCAAACAAACCCATTAAAAGCAGAAGGATGTGGGAAATGTCTGTTGGTTTAACTACTGTCTAATAGATGGCGTTGTAGCGAGGTTTAGCTACTGTCTAATAGATGACGTTCTAGTGAATCTGACTAGTATCAAAATTCATCTTGTGTGTCTTATTATCATTAATAAAAATTTGAAATTTCAACCTCTTTAAACAAACCCATCAATGACAGTCAGGATGTCAGAAATGTTGTCTGTTGGTTTAACTACTGTCTAATAGATGGCGTTGTAGTGAGGTTCAACTAGTCTAATAGATGGCGTTTTAGTGAATCTGACTAATATCAAAATTCATCTTGTATGTCTTCTTCTTCTTAATTATCATTAACAAAAATGGGAAATTTTAATCCCTTCAAACAAACCCATCAAAGACAGTCAGGATGTCGGAAATGTTGGTTGAGCTACTATCTAATAGATGGCGTTGTAGGGAGCTTTAGATACTGTCTAATAGATGGCGTTTTAGTGAATCTGACTAATATCAAAATTCATCTTGTATGTCTTATTATCATTAACAAAAATGGGAAATTTTAACCCCTTCAAACAAACCCATCAAAGACAGTCAGGATGTCGGAAATGTTGGTTGAGCTACTATCTAATAGATGGCGTGATAGGGAGCTTTAGATACTGTCTAATAGATGGCGTTTTAGTGAATCTGACTAATATCAAAATTCATCTTGTATGTCTTATTATCATTAACAAAAATGGGAAATTTTAACCCCTTCAAAGACAGTCAGGATGTCGGAAATGTTGGTTGAGCTACTATCTAATAGATGGCGTTGTAGGGAGCTTTAGATACTGTCTAATAGATGACGTTCTAGTGAATCTGACTAGTATCAAAATTCATCTTGTGTGTCTTATTATCATTAATAAAAATTTGAAATTTCAACCTCTTTAAACAAACCCATCAATGACAGTCAGGATGTCAGAAATGTTGTCTGTTGGTTTAACTACTGTCTAATAGATGGCGTTGTAGTGAGGTTCAACTAGTCTAATAGATGGCGTTTTAGTGAATCTGACTAATATCAAAATTCATCTTGTATGTCTTCTTCTTCTTAATTATCATTAACAAAAATGGGAAATTTTAATCCCTTCAAACAAACCCATCAAAGACAGTCAGGATGTCGGAAATGTTGGTTGAGCTACTATCTAATAGATGGCGTTGTAGGGAGCTTTAGATACTGTCTAATAGATGGCGTTTTAGTGAATCTGACTAATATCAAAATTCATCTTGTATGTCTTATTATCATTAACAAAAATGGGAAATTTTAACCCCTTCAAAGACAGTCAGGATGTCGGAAATGTTGGTTGAGCTACTATCTAATAGATGGCGTTGTAGGGAGCTTTAGATACTGTCTAATAGATGGCGTTTTAGTGAATCTGACTAATATCAAAATTCATCTTGTATGTCTTATTATCATTAACAAAAATGGGAAATTTTAACCCCTTCAAACAAACCCATCAAAGACAGTCAGGATGTCGGAAATGTTGGTTGATCTACTATCTAATAGATGGCGTGATAGGGAGCTTTAGATACTGTCTAATAGATGGCGTTTTAGTGAATCTGACTAATATCAAAATTCATCTTGTATGTTTTATTATCATTAATAAAAATGGGAAATTTTAACCCCTTCCGGACCATCGCATTTAGTAGGAGAGGAATGTTGAATGAAAATACGATTGTATTTATTTATTCATTTATTTCCATTTAACGGGACAAGCCCATGATACAAACATTTACATCATAATTTAACAAGCATTTTCAAATTTCAACCCAAATGTGATAGTAAAACACTTTCTTATGTTAAAGAATAAACCATTTAAAGGCTCGTATCAAATCTGTATGAATAGCATCAACAGAACAACCTTTCATAGCACAACAGTTACAAAATTTAAATAACAACTCAAATTAGTAGCAGAAGATCTATCCCTGATAAAACCATGTTGATCTGACTAACAAAAAATATGATTGAAATCGTGAAAATGAATTAACATATAAAATATCTTCGCAACAATACATGGCTTAGAAATAGGTCGATCATTTCCATTGACTAGAGAAACTGCCACTTGACAGAGACTCATTGTACAAAAATATCAAAATTTTACTAAAGAAAATAGAACAATTTTTTAATAATAACGGATGTAATAGATCTGGACCAGGTCCAGTGTTTACATTTAAGTTATTTATCGCATCAAACTTCCTTTTCAGTTAATACTATTTCATAGAAACTATTATAAAATTCGAAATCCACACTAGTTGCAGATAAGTTTAGATCAGTGTACACACTACTGAACTTCTTTGCAAAAAGCATTTTCATCATTATAATAAATTATAGATGGATACTCACTTTAATTTTAATAGAATTAACAATTTAAAGAAATAACTATTTTTCACAGCATTTTCAACTTTTTCAATATAATTATTATAATCAAGTCTATTCAAGCTTTTACAATTTGATTGTTCATTACAACTTATAATAATCAGATTTATATTGTTTATGAGTATAATATTCTTTCTTTCTTTTTATTGATTTAATTAATTCAGAAGGAAACCAACTAGGGTTACTAGACTTAATAATTTAGAATAAATACCATTAGAAACATTGAATTAAATGATCAACAGATTAAAAATGTACTTAGGTGTTTTCTTACAAAACAACCTAAAATGGGACATACATATTAACAACAGCCAATCACAGTATAAAACTTCTGAAAGTATTCTTAGCATAGCTCAAGTGGGGAGTGGATCCCACCGCTACCCACCTCCTCCTCCATATGGCTTTCATGGGCCTCATCGAATCCTACTTGTATTTTGGATGCTTCTTTCTTGAACCACATGTGCTGAAAACCAATTAAAGATATTAGATAAGGTGTTCTACAAACGTTTGAGAATAGCAGCTTACTGGCAGAGGAACAAGAACCACCACAAGAGACTATGATGGTTCTTGAAAGATAATTCCAAAATATCATAAGAAAAACTTATAATACCATTGTGGAAGATATAATGAAAAAAAAATTATCAGTAAAACAAACAAAAGATTTTTGAAACCTGTATGTAAAGGGTACAGATTTCAAGTTTGTACATATTTAGATAAACAAAATAAAGCATAATTCTATCCTGGTAAAAAAAAATTAAAAAAGGACATATATGGAAAAAAGATGAAAAAGCAGTAAAATAGTCTCGAAATGAGGATTTACATGGCTTTGAATTTTTTCATTTTCATTGAATGGCCATAGGAGTATTGTTTTAGGGTGTCTTTTCCCCAAACATACTTGAACATTGTCAGTCTAATGCATTTATCAATTATATCTTTTGAGATATCATGATCCTTGCAAGACCGAACATTTTCTAGCTGTTCATTTATCTGATCTCTGAAAATGGCTTCAACATTAGACAAATGACCAAACTTGTCCAAAAAACTGTAAAGCTTTATGTGGACTTCATCTAGTAGATGGGCTAGTTGGTCAGTCTTTGTTTATTATCGTATTCCTTGAAATAAACATAAAACTGCTTCAGTCAAATCTTCTGAAAAAAGTGCTGCCCTACATGATTCACATTTAGGTACATCAATTTGCTTCAGAAGATAGCCAGCAACATAGGAACAAGCAGGGTTCACATTGTTTCCATGTATGAAAGATTCAACTTCAAGATTACAGCTGGCTGTGGGACCACTGTTTGTCTAAACAATTCTGTTTTAAAATCAATGCAAAGTTACCAAGGGTTTCACATGAATCATCCTTACATTTTTTTGTTTTTGTCAATGGGGAACTAAAGTTATTAACAATATTAATAATACTAAGATAATTTGAATACTCGAACTAAGGAAACTGAAACTATAATTCCAATTATCTTACCTACCATATTTAACAACTTACCCTCCTCAAAACTTGAACCCAACGATGATGCTTCTTCAGGGTTTTTACAATTACAACACAGAAGATCTTTTCTTCTTCTTCTATCTTTTTGGCTTCTGCGCTTCCTGCACAATTAGCCAGCTCATTTCATGTATCCTTGGGAAGTCTGACACAACTATTAGCACGAAACGCGTGTCACGCCGTACGAAACATTACACCTGAAAATGATATCAAAATTTACACAAAAAATTCTCATATGACCGATAAACAACGTATACTAACTCTATATCTTAGGGAAAAGTTTACAAAAAGAATTTCAAACCTCACAGTTCTGCACGTGGCCAGCCATTACGGCATCGGAACCCGGAACCGGAACTCCAACACAGAATATATAAATATGCGAATCTCCAATCTTAAATATGAGAAACGTCACAATTGAAATTTGTCCACTGAGTTATTAAAATATAGAGGGCTATATTTATCCATAGATTTGATAGCTACATGTAGAGATGGGTGTACTCGATTGTTGTACTAGATATATGAATGATCACTATAAAAATTGATATTTTAAGGGTCATTTTGGGAAAAATATGGATTTATTCTACTAAGAAATCGAAAATCATCTAGCTCTGAAGCGCAACATTGATACAGTGACCTGTGAGTAGGGGCACCAACTTTGTGGGTGCATCAATGGTAAATAATTATTGAAGCACCCATAACGAAGGATATAAAAAATTGATGCCTATATTTGGCATGTCGTATTGCATGGATATTATGCTTTTGAATAAATTACCCGTAAAACGATTAACTATACCATATATGCTTCTGTTCTGTTTGAACATTACGGCACATCCACTTTTCCATGATGATCAATTGATCAGTTTAAAGTTTTACAGTAGATTGTGTCTATATGTACTAGAAAGTAGTTCGTATGTATGACACAGTCTCGAATGCTACACTTAACAAGGATTTAAATATTCAGTAAATGGATAATCCCTCAATTTCAAGCATTTCGAAGATCCAAATGATCTAAATCGACTTGATTTTTCCAGTATTACGGTATGCGATTACTTGTATTAGTAACTTGCTAAATGACACACATATTGCTACCCAGACGTCATTAGTTTCATATTCAACTGGGGCCAAAAATTTCTGGGTATACCAAATGACCCGGTGCTCTCTATATTTTCAACTCAGTGATTCATTCCAAAAAATACCATTCTATACATTTCCTTGTTCCGTGATCTATAAGTGCCGACATCTCTGTTTGAATTCCTACAATATGAAAGTTTACAGGTAAATTTCACCGCCATACACCATCAGTTTAAACTTGAATTACAACTATTCCTTCAATCGTAGAGTTATCATACAGTAAATTTTTACTTAGATCATATTTTGATGCAATAATTGTTTTAGAGTTAAAAGAATACCATGCTGTAGAGAGATCACAGAAATATCGATGAAGATAATTTTGTGTTGGCTGTTTCTATGGCAGTTCAAATGCAACGTGTGGAGTAGGTCTTTAAAAACGAAATAGGCACCTTAGTGAATTTTCTTTATCATTTTTCTTGTGCTGATAGATTTGCACGTGTATAGTTCTATAGTTCGAAGTAAATCTTAAACTTGCATTGCCACGTTCCACAGCGTTTTTTTCAAGTAAGCTCCACTTTTTGAACCCGAAATTTTGTTATATCATTTAGGAGCAAGGAAAACTAATAAAACCACTATTTTTAATATTACAAGTAGGGATAAGCACTCAAACTCAAAATTATGGGAATTTTATGGTTGATCAAATAATTGCCGGTAAACCATGTCCTCAAGTATCGATTGTAGTCGTGACAAGCCAAACTTTTTAAAGGATGAAGTTCACGATTGAAAAATGTCAGGCTTTTTCTAACATTCAGCAAAAATTTAACGTTTCTGTTTTTCCTGTCAAATTTGCGTCCATTAAGGATTCATTCCCAAAAAAGAAAAACAACGTAAATGGATAATTACGAGGACTTCTCGTAAGTATGCGAATGTCATATCCCAAAATTCATCACAAGTTCATAGAGAATGCTTTGATAACTTGTTTACATTGTGCAATTTATTTGAAGATTAATTCCTTAAATTCACCTAATTTTTTCTCTTATCACTCTTAAATAATATAGATAAAATCAATCAACATACAGATATAGTGTTCACCTTTGTTTGTTTACTGTAATACTAAATACTTCAACAAGGAAATGTGTGAGTCAATGTATGAGCTTTTTGACAAAATGCATTTAATGCAGTTACCACAGACAAGCCTACATACGCATTTCGCAAGGTACACTCTCTTAGATTTCCATTTTCCTGTTATAACTTAATTTTTTTCAGGGATTCTAACAAAGGTAGCCAGGTGAAAACTGTATCCAAGATATACTGTGATGTCTTGGCAAACCAACCCAACTCTTACTATGAATATGATAACTACGCACCCCAATTAGATGATATAAATAATTATAGTCTCATACAAAAAATTGGTCATGGCAAGTATAGTATAGTTTTTGAAGGACTGCACGAGTCAAAGAATGAGCGTGTTGTTATAAAAATGCTAAAACCTGTGAGAAAAAGAAAAGTGAAGCGTGAAATAAAAATCTTGGAGTGTCTGCGAGAGGGTGTAAACATAGTTCGTCTATTGGCAGTTGTGAATATAACACAAATGGACTTAACAGCTTTAGTTTTTGAACAGTTGATCAAGAATGAGGATTTCAAGAATGTATACTTGAAGCTGAGTGAAGCTGACTCAAGATATTACTTGTATGAAGTGATAAGGGCCTTAGATTATTGTCACAGTAAGGGTATAATGCACAGAGATGTTAAGCCACACAACATAATTATCGATCAAAAGAATAGAGAAATAAGACTGATCGACTGGGGTCTGGCTGAATTTTACCATCCTGGTCAGGACTATAATGTCAGAGTAGCTTCTAGGTACTTCAAGGGACCTGAACTCTTAGTAGACTATGGATATTACGATTACTCTTTGGATATATGGTCTTTGGGATGCATGTTTGCCTCCATGCTTTTTAGAAAAGAACCATTCTTCCATGGGATTGATAATCAAGATCAGCTTTTGAAGATCGTCAAGGTTTTAGGTGAGTACACTAGCAGTTATATCATTTTTTGAGTTCTAACATAGAAAATAAAACATTTTAACACAATACATTGAAATTTATACTGATTTGGACAAATGGTATTCTACATGTTGCTAATTAGTAATGAAAAAATAATGTTTGATCTATATTTCTAATAACATAGTGTTAGTAGCCAAAGTAGTTTTAATTATTCCACATATCCATTTTTTCTCTATATATTTTTTTGATAGCAATGTTTCTCTAGTTCATTTCAAGTAACAATTTTCCGCATATTTTCCCAAATTAAGTGGTAATTACATTTTAGGTACCACAGAGCTGTATAACTACCTAAAGAGGTACAACATACACATTGACAGCAAACTCCACAGTTTGCTAGGGACCCATACTAGAAAGTCGTGGCAAAGATTCCTACAGACAGAACATGAATATCTATTTACAGCTGATGCCCTGAATTTACTAGAATCCATGCTGAAAATAGATCACATGGAAAGAATCACAGCAAGAGAAGCTTTGAAACATCCATATTTTGTTGGTGTTCGTAGGAAATCCCATC
The DNA here is from genome assembly GCA_949316355.1 of Bruchidius siliquastri. Taxonomy (NCBI): domain Eukaryota; kingdom Metazoa; phylum Arthropoda; class Insecta; order Coleoptera; family Chrysomelidae; genus Bruchidius; species Bruchidius siliquastri. The sequence continues at coordinate 35,709,690 of OX438535.1, read as the reverse complement.
CAAAGTCACCTACAACTTTACCTGCATCTCTTTCAGGCCATGAAAATCCTTGAATTAATGTATTTTTAGTAATGTGTGTATATATGTTTATGTTTAGTAATGTGTCTCTTGGAAGAATAAAATGCGATTCATAAAACATAATTCATCTTTGTTTTGGATGCAGGGGTATTAATTATTTGTGAAATTATATGGTTATTTTTGAATTTAATTTTTTTTTTTCAAAAAGCAAAGTAATAAAGCAGTTCCACTAGAAATAAATAGTCTGGTATGACATTATTTTTTATATATGTAGATAACCTGCATAAACAGAAAGTCTACTATGCTCCAAAAGTGCTGTGAGGGGATAAATGTCTATTTACATTGACTTTAAAATGTAAATTGTAACCATTGGGAAAATAACTCTCTAGCAGCTCATTGCACAATGCTGAGGGCCTGTAAAAGGAAGATTTTTGGTAGAAGCTCATCCAAGGTGTAATTTGACCTGGTGAAGATACACCTGTTGGGGCTTTGGTGTTTGTTGCACGGATGACACATGCACCCATGTGTGTGTGTGTGTTCTGGGTTTAACCCCGATTCTATCTCTATATTAATTGTTTAAAAGCACACATATGATTTATGTGGGTGAAACACCGAATTCCTAAGAATGTTCCTACAATTAAAATTGATCCTGAAGGTTTTTCCCTAAATTATTCAAGCAATTCTATAGATAACATGAATTTTGATGTTGCTGAGATCAATTTAATAAAATGTGTGAAGGAAATAGTTACTGAACTATTTTCTACGTCATTACTATTGACACAAAATTTACTCATTGTAACCAGTATTTACAGATAGTAAATAGATTGGGTTAAAGAAAAAAAAAACGATTGGCCAAAGGACATTATAACTACTAAGGCAATATACTAATTTATATTATAATAGAAAGCACTTAAAAGACAATGAAATGTATTGATGAATAATAGGTTACACTTGTAACACGGACCTCATACTGAATCATAACATTGTTCATTCATAGTTATTTCCCTTCTCTGCATTTAGAACCCTAGAACCTTATATCTTAATGTCTTAATAACTGAACTCAATCACCATAACCACAGAATATAAATATACCATACCTAATAACTATATCCAACACCACAAAACATCAACACAGGTAATCAATTATCATATCACCACAGAACGTATATTAGGAGTAACACCGACCAGATTTATTAAAAATTAAGCTGGCGACACTGACTGTCGACAATACGGACATCTGCTGGCATCACTCTGAGCAATTGGGGTTCAATAGTAATCTGTTTTTTTTAACTAGATATCTCATTTTATCTCTTCTTTTTGTTGATAATTCATCTCTAGATTGGAGTACATTTCTTATTTGAAGATTATATTATATTACACATAGATAATTTTTTATATATAGAAAAGCGGATTAATAAAAAAAATGTACCCCCGGCGGGACTCGAACCCGCAATCCCCGGCTTAGGAGGCCGATGCCTTATCCATTAGGCCACGGGGGCTTAGTACTTATTTTTGCTATATTTTCAATCACTTCATATCGCACGTATACGATAAGAATAGGCTCAGTTAATTTTTTTCAATTTTAAATTTAACTTCATGGAAAAAGTAATATCTTTTACAAATTCAAATAACAGTACCTCTAATACAAACAAATATCATGCTAGTTCGTATAAAAAGTACCATAATTCTTTAATCAGATCCCTAAAATCTAAATCATTGTCTTTCCAAAAGCGTAATTTTCTTTTCCGTTGACAGTAAAATATTGATTTCCCTCTCACTCGCCAAACCACTTGATACAAACCTAAATCATGTTTCGTTAAGATGAAAACTGTTAATCCTCCACTGAATATGCTAACACAGATAGTCAAACGCATGTCGGGTTTAATTAGTGGTTTGGTGAGTGGTAAAACTGTATAGTGGTTGTGGTTGTTGCACTAGAGGATTCAGTATCACAATTTTTTAATGATAACGATGGTCTAATGCGAAAAAGATCCAGAAATTTTGTTTTATAAAACTTCTTCTTTGTATATGTTTTTTAGGATTATCTGTGTCGCTGTTTGTTATAAATACATTATAGTCTTAATTTGTTTATATTTTGATATCGGTGTCATAATCTAATTTTAGTTCCTAAAGTAGTGCGTTAATGAAGTTGCAAATATTGAATAAGCCTACATTTGCTTATACCAGTTACTTTATTTGTGGGGCCGTTAATAGATTGCATGCACACGTACCTCTTAAGCTTTGCATTAGCTATAATACGATGAACTGGCCAGTACTTATTCTGTCTATTACATTACCTTTATCTCATGGAACGAGAACACGGAATGAACTACAGATTTTGAATATCGAAAACAGCCAGAGAACAGCAAAATGTAAGCTATAATCCTCTATCACGGGTAAGCTTGATAAAAAACTAATATCAGTTCACGAATAAGCTCCTCACATTTAGAAATATGCAAAACTATTTTCACGTATGAACAAGAAAACAATTATTCACTTCACAACGAACCTCCACAGTTTGGAACATCGAAATAAGGTGTCTGGTCTGTATCTATTAGTATCCTATATCTACACCATCATAGCAGTTGTTCTACCGAGCTACATAATAACATCAAGAGTTGCCAGCATAAATACCAAACTCTTAAGGAGCCCAACGGGCGCAACCTTCCCCCGAGGGAGCCTCCTTTAATAGTTGTTTTTTGGGGGAACCTACCGTTGTGGAATGAGCTGCCGAACAGTTTGTTTCCCTATGGTTATTTACAACGTTTTAAGGTCAATGTGAATAGACATGCATACTCTCGCAGCGCTTCTGGAGCGTTATAGGCTTTCTGCCTTCGCGAGAGGTTATCTATGAAACAACAAAAAAATCATTTCAATCAAGAATGACTTTTCTATGAGGGAACTACCATTAGAGCATTTCGACTTCAAAAATGCCAATGTTTCAGTTTTTGGCGTAGGGCTGGTAAGATTCCAAAATGCAGCATGTAGAAGTGGAAGTAATTTGGACGGAACATGCTATAGACGAAGACAATGTGCAGATATAGATGGAGCTTCAGGTGGAACATGTGCTTCCGGTATTGGTGTTTGTTGTATCAGTGAGTATATTTCTTCTTTTGGTCCGTTGTTTATCTTTTTGATCTTCCACTTCAATTCAATCTCAATGTGAAAAAGTTCCAATATTGTGTTTGATGAGAGTACTTGCCTTAGCCTGGCGGTTTTGTCAACATAATATTGAATAAATTTGCTCACTTCCAGTACAAAGGACATGTGGAGATATATCCAGCTGGAACAGTACTTACTTCTCGAATGCAAATTTCCCCAGTCCAATAATGGGAAATACAAGATGTGTAATGACAATTCAGCGATGTAATCCGGATATATGTCAGGTTGAGTATTTACATCCTTTGATGGCCAATACCTTCGCGGCGTTCGTTATTTCTCATTCTCCTATACAAAACGAGTTCACAAGTCGTTTGACTGTTGAGTAACCAGCAGATAATTCAGAAATGCGTACTAACATATTGGGGTGCAAATTCATCAAGTAGCATTCCTTAGAATCAAGAAAGGACATTTGAAAAAGGAATCTATTGGCATGAGGAACGGTTAATCGTGTTTATGAGTATAGAATAATCCATATGTAGGTCTAACAAGAGACTATATTGTTTGAAGATATTGCGGTTAAACCTATCCTATTCATTTTCTATATTGTATAGTCGATATTTTGGAAGTGTTACTTTAATTAAAAGAATTTTAAACCTTCAGGTTCGTATAGATTTTCTTAGCATGTCCCTTGCCCAACCGGGTGCCACTGGAATCTGCTCAACAGATGCTCTGACCATTACGGGGGGCGCAGGAAATGTTCCTGTCATCTGCGGAGAGAATACAGGACAACACGTTTATGTGGACTTCAATGGCAACGATAATATTGTCATGACGATCACCACAGGAGCGTCCAGCAATTTGGGTAGAAACTGGAACTTCAAGGTCACACAGATTGCATGTGCTTGCCCCACAAGAGGTGAAAGCGAAGTCTTATGTAAACCTTCATGCTGTAAGATGGTTTGTGTATTAGATTGACAGTGGAATATTTTAAATTTCTTCATAAATTTAAATACAACGCCTAGACTTTCATAAACATGTTTTTTTCTTTTGGATACGTTCCTATATCAGGTTATGTAATTTTCAGTCTCGCCTGTCATTTACAATGTCATTGAGGTATACTGAACCTGGAAGTACCTACACGAACCATCTTACGTACCCTAGTCTTATATAGTTTGTTCCGAAAATCAGTTTGGAACCAGTTCAGAGTATACGTGAATCATAATGTCATTCCAATTCCGAAACAATTCTAAGACCGTTCCTACAGAAACAGATTTAGTTAAAACGGAAAGGAACGATCTTTGGCACATATGAAGATACGCGACGTGACATCAAATCAAAGGTGTGTCAGTATTGTCAGTTGATTATTTCAGCTTAGGTTGTTTTCCAGTCAAACCATCAAAATATTTATACTGCAGTATTCTGTGTAGAGTTGAAATGTTAGTGAAGCTGCTACGTGTTTAGCTCGCATCGTTCCTTTTTGTAGCCCAAACCAAGTAGGTTATTTGATTATGCATAGAAAAACGATCATATTAATATATTTTTTTCAGCACCCTCGGGCTGCCTACAATTCTTTAACTCAACTTCGGGAACCGTCAATAGTTTCAACTTTGGGGTTGGTGGTAATAGTATAGATCCGAACACTGGCTTAGCAGGAACGCGACAACTTGTTAATGAGAACTATGGAGTTTGCGTCCACATGCTACCTGGTTAGTATAGTACCTAGTACCGATCCACTGATTCCTATGCTGTACACTATATTTTGCGATTTGTATCTATGATTCCTATCTAATAGCTATTCATTCAACCTGAGTTTTTTCAATGTTACACAATGTCAGCAATTAAATTCCGGAAATCTGTATGGCGTTTCTCTTTTATTCGAAAAGCGTCATCAGATTTTAGAGAGAGGTTCAGATGTTCATTTGTGTTATCTGTCTATTTATTATTGGTAATGATTTTCATTTATTCTATGATCATTGACAGCTGTCAAATAATAGACATGACGTTAAACAGGGTAGGAAATCGTAGAATTTCCCCAAAGAGGTGAAGACGAACTTTTTGATTCTCTAACTGTCAGCTCAGAATGTTCATAAGTGACATTGGTAACCCTGATCGTTTCGTTATCTTATACTAACAGCTCTTAATGTTAATAGTATATTTAGCAACAATATTTGATCCAAAAGAAAAATTAACGAGCTAACATGACTGTAGCTTTCATGAGATGAAATAATTGCTGACACTCAACTTCCAGGATACTGTTCCATCCAGTGGAGCTCTAATAATTTCGTGGTATCAGGTGTACCACAGGCAAACTTTGGAGCACTTACTAACGGTGATTGTACAACTGATTTCGTTGTAATTCCAAACCCTTCATACGTTAATGGTACAATGGTCAACTCTGACAGGTTCTGTGGCACGGCATTTAATACCGTTACCAGTAAGTATATTCTTAATGTAAGATAAGACGAAACGAATAGTAATTTTGAAGTCAAGATTATTGTTTTGTTATGTCCTTTCTCTAACTCGGAACATTTTAGCGTCTTTTAATAAATATTACTACATTTTTAGATTTTTGACTCTTAATCAAAATCAGTATAGTTTGCATTTAAAGACATATTTTATATTGAAATTTACCCTTCGGGTTAGTAAAAAAGTAACCTATTGACCTTGTTTTCAGGTTCTTCGAAACCCTTCGTAATGACTGTAGTAACCAATGGAGATGAAACAAACGATGTTCAGAATGGAGGATTTTCGATGATGTTTACCCAATTACCATGTACAAACGATATGGTTGCAATAGGACGGAAATAAATACACAACCGCAATAGTTATTGTTTATTCTAAAACTATCACCCCATAAGAATAGAGCCAGAACATCTTTGTTGAGCAAAGTCTAAAGAAAAGCCAGCATTGCCTGTATCGTTGATTTCATTGCTATTTGTAATCACTGATAGCACGAATGGCTTATTGTTACCTGTAATAACGTTCAATTTTAATATATGTATCGGACTATTCACAAAAAATAGTAAACAAAAATAGAAATGTTAAAGATAACAATCTATTGAGATGTATTTTGTCCACAAAACACGCACACAATAATATTGTCACTAATTGTCCTAGTAGATATCAAATTCAGATAATTTAATTCTCAGAACTTGATATAAACAAACAGCCTTGTAACGAGGAATAAGCTATTTTATTGTGTTTTTCCGAACATCTTTTCAAATCCGGTAGGACTTCCCAGAGCGAATAGCGCCGTTAGAGTGTAGTTTTCCTCGAACTTCCTTAATACTACCATGCTAAAATATGTTAAAATAAACAAATCTGAAAATTATTCTTACTGATAACTGGTGCGAAGCCATTTCCACAAAATCGATCCGTATTTGATGCGGTGCCGTTAACAAAATTTGGAACCGGAATAACAACAAAGTCCGTTGTGCAGTTTGTGCCAAATATTTCAGCATTCGGTGTAGTAATTGTTCCATCACCTACATTGTTGAATGTATTGTTAGAAAGCGTAAAGCTGTACGTTCCTGGAGACTGGGACCATCGAATACCACAGTAACCTAAGGAAATAATGCGCACCTATTTTTACTTTAAGGTTAGGATTATACGAAAATCAATATTACATATTGGACGAAACAAAAATCTGGTTTTCATTTAAGAAAAATGAACTCGTACAGAATATCTTCATGAAGTAGTGCAAAACAATAACAATCAACGAAGCTAAACATTATTGATAATATTATGGCTCAATATAGGTTAAGCTGTTAAAACGAAAGTTTCTGTAGAATGTCAACTGACGTTAAAATAAACTTTTTAAAGTTCCCAAAATTGTTTCTTATTGATACACTACAAGCCATTTAAAAACATGTTTGTCATTTTCCGAATGCCTTGTACCGTACCTGGTATCATAGCAATGCAAACACCATAATTCAAATTCGCTAGTTGTCGAGTACCATTTTGATTTATTGAATTGCCATAGTTGAAGCTTCTTACTGTGCCTGTTGTGCTGTTGAAGTACTGAAGGCATCCAGGTGGCGCTGAAACCATTCAAACGTAAAAACAAAACATGAGTGTCTTAAAAACAATGCAATGCTTTTGCAAGAATGCGACATGTCATATAAATCTAAAAATAGTAATTAAGACATAGCTTAGACAAATGATAATTTAAAATTAATATCTGATAAATTAAACACACCTCTGGTTGGACAGTTGCAACCTATCTGAGAAACCTTGATATTCCAAGCGACAGCTGCGCTGGTTGTTCCACTGCTACTGATAGAAATCGTGATGGGATTGTCATTGTTGAAATCTACGTACATATGCTGACCGGTATTCTCACCGCAAATGACTGGAACTATTGAAGCTCCCCCGGTAACTACAAGAGCATCTGTGACGCAAGTACCATTGGCATTCGGTTGGGCGAGACGGAGTGTCAAGAAGTCCAAACGAATCTGTGATGAATGGAAGTATGTTATGTATACATCTCACATCTCTACTCATGTTACTTTTATAGAAGGGATTTCAAGTAGTGTGTCATATGTCATATATGTTAATTGCAATATAGACACCGCGGCAATAGGATGTTGTTATTGTTACTAACAAATATAGCAAAATGAAAATGTTACACAAGTAGTTTACATTCTCTATTCAATAGAAAGTTCTGAAGAAAGTATGAATAGCGGTGGCAGTTTTAGGAAGATATGGAAACATGGTTTTCACGGACCTACCGTAAAATTCAACTGATGATCATAGCAGGCTGATAAAGTTTTCTGTATTTACGAATCGGTTAGGTGATCTTAAAAATATAGTAGAACCGATTATCATGTAACGCGAATTTTGTGACGCTATAGGCGGGGTTTTCGCAAGTTCCATGATTTCAGATTAGGAATACTGGGGAATAATATTACGAGTGGTGTATAAGATAAAACCTAATATTTTTTTAAATATGCTTAACCAAGTCTATAGTGATACATAAAATCAAACGTTTACTACAATTATGTCATTTATTCCTCACCTGACACACCCCTTCACATTTCTTTATAGTAAATGTGCATACGGATGATCCTGAATAAGCCGAAGGAAAGCCAGGACTCACGAAATACGTATTGTTCAGAGATGAGGTTTCTCCACACGTTCTTTGAACTGAAAACGTTTAATTCCTCATTTAGATAAGTACTTTGTATGAGTCTAATTGAGGTACCGTTAATTACAAAACCATGCGCCTTAAGACGTTTATAGCTCTCGAAAGCATGATATAATGTATGAACATACATTAAAGAAGCATAATGATGGAATACTTACTGACACAACAAACTCCAATACCATTAGCGCATCTAGTGGAACCTATACCATCGATGTTCCTGCACTGTTGTCTGGTATAACAAGTTCCTTGCAGACTACCAGATCCAACGCAGTCTGAATTTTGGAATCTAACGAGCCCTACTCCAAAAAAGGCTAATACTGGAAATATTAGGCAACAAATCAAATTCTCTTTCTATTGGTATTGCCTCCACTAGGTAAATTTAAATGACAAAGATAAAATGTACACAAGTAAATATTAACTGCAGATTAAAACAGAAATAAATTACTACATTAATCGAATATAGAAACTATTCAACAATTAACTCACTAAGTGTTTTGTGGTTTTTATCTACTTATATACTTTTAAAACTATCCATACATACCTTTACCATGCCTTTTGTTCCCATTTTGATGGCTATCGTTTCCAATTGTCACATCAAGATTATAGCAAACCAACAATATGAGAATCAATTTCAGTACCATATACAAGCGTTTCATTTTGGTTAACTAAGAAAATCTTCATTTTACACTTTTAAAGTCTTGTTAACACCACAATTAGCATGTCTTTGGTGATAACGGTGATTTTCCAAAATAATCTGTTCGTTGAATTTTTTTCTTATGCATTGTAAATGTCCAATTAGCACTAAAATAGGACATGTGAACAATATGTATGATTTTATAGCCAAAGCGTACGTAAATTGTTTTGAACCATTAGAATATGAAGTTGGGGATATCCGTTATACTAGTTTTTACTGTGTGTTTGGGCTACTGTTGTGGACAACTAGGTAATAGATATTATTGAATCTGTTTTTGAAGTTAATTGCTCAAAAAAAACAAATGAACTCACAATCAAAGTTGCACTCAATATATCAGCATTATTGTGCTAAGTTCTCGCGATTGTAGATGCTCTTATTTGGTGACACTCTTCCATCATTCACATGTTTCCCATAACTCGGACAAAAGAAAAACGAATTTGATACAACACTAACTAGACATGATAGATAGTATGCTAGATTTGATAACCGTAGTTTTTAATTCAAACAGGATCCAGTTAGCCAGCTGACAAGTAACCTGGGCAACATTGGCTTAGAGTCTCAACAACAATATCGAAACTCTTGAATTGAGAATGTCTTTTCAGTTGTTTGAAACTTGTAGACAAGGTGGATTTATCAAAAGTTTGATTTCGGACTTCCATTGTCTATAAAATTTTGAGTATCACGACGTTTCGATTGATGTGCTATCTTCAATCAGTTCACCTGAAGACCATTGAAGATAGCACATCAATCGAAACGTCGTGATACTCAAAATTTTATAGACAATGGAAGTCCGAAATCAAACTTTTGATAATGTCTTTTCATTTGTGTAAGGTTTACATATCATATATAAGAATAGAATAAGAAATACAATGATTATATAGGGAATTCTCACGTTTTTGGTTATATAGGGTATTGCCGGTGCATCATTCCAAAAACGCACTGTCAAAAAGTTAAATCAAAAGAGTTTTGTTCCAATACATTTCCCAAACACTGTATTTGTTAAGGAAGGAAGATAATTATAAGTCACATAAAATACTGCTGTTTATAACTAGGTATTCCTCTATTACAGATCGAAGGTGAAAGGTATTTTCACAGAACCAACTAACAATTTTGCTTATAAAAATCTCTATGATTGCTATGAAGTTAAATTCTAAATACAGTTTTTCTATTATATAGAAAATATCTGTAATAAATAATTATTTTTCATTCAGTTCGTTTTAGCAATAGTATCTGTACTACTTTGGAAGGTTACGATGGGGTTTGCTTACGACGACAACAATGTGCAGACGCGAATGGCATTTCTTCTGGTACCTGTGCAAGCGATTTGGGAAGATGTTGTTTATGTATGTATGCTTCAACTTCAATTACTCCATTGTCGAGTCATTGTCATCAAAAAGTAAACGCTTTTCAAAAAACTTCAGAGATAAAATCCATAAAATATTGGAAAATAAAAAATCTATCTTTTTATAACAAGAGGTTACTGGCATCCTTTGTATTTTGTTTTTTCTTCTGAGAAATGAATATGCACAAGGTGCTCCAAATATCAGCAAAGTTTGGCATGTTATAACCTGGTTATACCTATAATTTAGTTACATTTTTTCAGTTCAGAGATCTTGTGGTCAATCATCGTCGCAAAATAACACCTATTTCTTCAACAACAATTACCCAAATACAGTTAGAACGGGACTACAGTGTACGTTTACAATTATACCGTGCAACACAAATATTTGTCAGGTAAGAACACTATTTACTCAGCAGGTAGAAAATTATTCTACCCAAGTGATACATTATTTATTGACACGGATGAAGTTTATACTAGTCAAATATTATATTTGTATAGACAGTACAGTTTGTTACCGCTCACGGATGGATATTGCATAAGTATCCTGATAAGACCTCTAAGCTTTCTAGAGCTGTCAGTGACTGTCAGAACGTCATTTGGGTTACGCGTTTCATAAAAAACTAGCAAATGTACATAGTTAGACTTTTTGTTTGATAGATTTGCAAAAACTTATTGTTTTTCCAGATACGCTTGGACTTCTTGAATCTAGTCTTATCTCAGCCTGATGGCAATGGAAATTGTATTTTTGACTCTCTGACAATCACAGGTTCAGCATCAGGGAATGTACCCGTACTATGTGGAGACAATTCCGGACAGCATATGTACCTGATGGTTGATCGTACTAATTCCATCACAATAACTGTAACAACAAGCATCGTAGCATCATTGGAGAGAAGTTGGAATATTAAAGTTACACAGATTGCTTGTGATTGCCCAACATTAGGTAATTAACAGAAGAAAGCGGACAGTCATACGTAAAATGTTTGTCAAAGTGTCACTGTTTAATTGGTGTCTTTTAAAAAATATACGGTGCTTACATCTTGGACAATGCCTGATAGCGGTGACAGATGGTCACTACGAGATCTGTCAACCAAAGTCAGCCACGCGTTCAGATTTAATGTTTAAATCATGACTGTCTAAGGATGATTTAAATATTCAATCGCTTCACACAATTGAGTTTTATTTGTGAAATCTTGTGTTCTACTCACACAATCTCATCTGACTGAATTGAGTAGGCGAAAAATATCTGCCATGGATTTGAAATAAGCCTCATCGTTTCCGATGAATTATAAAAAAATGTAAAATCCTAGTTACACTTGAAATTGATACTTTTGTTTTTTTGCTAATTAACGATGAAAATGAGTGACATGAATGTCTGTGTTAAAGACATCTGTCTTTTGCGACAGTTGCATATTACATTTGATTACACGTATGTTTTAGCTCCCATTGGTTGTCTACAATACTATTACTCACTGTCTGGAAATGTGAGAAGTTTCAACTATGGCACTACGATAAATGGAAACAACATTAACTTTGGTAATGGCACATCTGTAGCAGGAAGTAGGCAGATAGTTAATCAGAACTATGGTATCTGTATTGGAATGGTAAATACATATACAATCGAGCATTCAAATTGCTTAGGCTCTAGATACACAGTCAATACAGTCATTTACTTATAAGTACCGACCGACCAGCCAGACAATACCAGAGGCGAAAGAAGGAAACGCGGGGGAAAATGTAAAATATATATACTTTAAGATGAATTTTACCAATTTAAAATGTTATGGATTAGCGAGAGCATTGTGAGAAGCTTCTCTTTATAACATGTGCTATGATCTCCTTTGTCTGGCTCAGCTACGCATCAAATAATTCACTGTCCTACTTGCTACGCCTCTGAGAAGGTAAGTACCACCAACGACGACCATGTGACTCAAGATAGCCATTCAAAGGAGAAGTTTACAAGATTCAAGGCAGGAGCTTTGAAGATGTCCTACAGTGTTGCCATAGACGTAGAATTATTTCACCTCCAACTCTTTTAGCCTGTTCGTGGTGGTTTCCCAGGGATCCTCTTGTCAGTGCTGTTTTAATTTGTAAAATAATATTTAACAAAATACTAGCAGATATAATGTTGGTTCAGTACTTTTCTCGTACATTTAGTAGAATTGCATAAATATACTTACACTTCATTCGGTTTTATGTAATTTTATTGTAAGTAGCCAAACAAATACGATGGATATACATATGATTTCTCTACAGGTTCCTGGATACTGTTCAATACAGTGGAGTCAGTCTAATACAGACAGCAGCTCGTTTTCACTGTCCAATGACACTGCAGCTGCTGCAGTAACAAGTGGTCTTCCTAGCAATGATCTACGAGGTGAGAATTGTACCACAGACTATGTGGTGATACTGAACCCATATTTTGCAAATGGGACTGCGGTAAATGCGGATAGATTCTGTGGAAATCAGTTTCCTACTATTGTCAGTAAGTATATATAATCAGTTCACAAGTCATCTTGTTCTCATGATCTTGCTTCGTAGACTGTATCTGTAGTTTACTTACAAATTGATGATCTGCATCAAAATATCTATTGATCCTTAATTAATAATAGTGGTTTGTTAGTTAAATTAGTTTATAACTGGAAATATTATTTCGTAAATTAAAAAAAGTATAAAAAATAGTATATTCTAGTTCGTTAAAAAGAAAGAACTTTGTAATCATTCAACTCTGAACTGGAATTAAGTGATGCTCTCTACTATGCATCAGACTTGCATGTTTCATCTTTAGCCTAGACGCCTGAGTATAGCCTGACGGTCTTACTATAGAGAGCAATCAGGTGGTATATACGTAACCCAATCATGGGTGTGATAGCAACATCTACGAGTCTACGCTAAAGACCAAACATGCATGTATTTAGCAGGTCTGATGCATAGTGGCATACACTTAATATCAGTTGTCAGATTCTGATTTGAATGAGCCGAAATAACTGTACAACCCTTGCCAACAGATGTTGTAAGGGACATCTGTTGCCGCTTCAAGGCAGTGCAAGTGTTAAGACCTTCAACTTCGTGAGTTGCCGATGGGCGTCCCCATAGAGGGCAACACTTGGAGATTAATTAAAAATGGAATTGCTTGAGAATACGCAATTGAAGTGTGCTCAAATTTTGTTTTTTATCTATCCATTATTTTTTAGCGTCCTCAAAGCCTTTTGTCTTAAGGGTGGTAACCAACAACAATGAAGTGGGAGATGCAGCAAACAGCGGATTTTCATTAGACTACTCCCAGCAAGCTTGCTCAAACTTAGGATTTATGCTGTTCAATATGACTTAGCCATCCTAGTCCACCACTGTTTCATATTAGATATATAGTTAAAATACATAAAATTCCAAATATAAGAAAATATTTATTTTATTTTTATCCTTTGGTACCTCTCAGATGATCATTTTTTCATGAATGACGATGATTAAAACAGCTGAGTTAGTTTCACACTATTTATTAAGTTCTGTTTGGATATATAAACTGTCCAATTATATACAAAATCATTCTGGCATACTGTACTTACATATCCGTAAAAACAACTTTAAAGGCCTTTAAAATGTTCTAGAAATATTCAAATATTAATAAACTGTGCTCCCTGATGTTGTGTTACAGCTTCTTTCATGTTGAAGTACCACTTTCCAATCTTTGTATTGTCTAGCATGTCCTTGAACGCATTACAACCTTCTATGCTGCTCAAAACTCCATACACTGACAGATCTGCAAGGTTGGGCGTGTCTCCGCCCATGAAGGGCGTTCCTTTGGCTTTCAAGGTTCTGGTCCATACATTACATTCGTCATACAGCGACTGTCTCACATCATCTTTCAGCTGGTGCCTTTTCTTCAGTCTCTTACCTATCATCCACATTGCTGACGCGCCCACATAGATGATTAGGTTTCTTTCCCATGAGGGAAAGTTTTTTTCCCATTCACCCACTTCTGAGAACCAGTTGAATGCTTGCAATGCTTCTTCTGTTGTCCTATATACATTTGGGGATAGTGTGTGAACCAAGACGTTGTCTGCCCATTTCCGCCACTTACGTTCCTCACTTAAAATTATAAGGAATTTGCAATTAGTCTATTGTGGCAACACAGTTCTCTAAAATGCCCAAAAAGCTGGTCCAATGGGATTTAGGGGGTAAATTAGTATTATTATCCCAAAAATCCAGTATTTTATGTGAGCTCATAATCAGGGACACCAGAAATCTTAAAACCTATTAGCATCTCTTAAAAACTCATGCAGCTATGAAAATGCACTTTATGCAGCATGCTCTAAAACTTACCATTTACTGTCATCATAAGCTGTCACTCCTTCCTGGTTTGTGGACATTACAAAATACTTGTTCATAATCTCGTTTTTCTTTACTCCATCCTCGTCATAGAAACTTATTGTTGGAAAACATTTAACAACTTCAGGGATATTCTTGTCAGAACCAGTTATGTATGTCGCCACAGCAGACATTATCATGGAACTGTCATTTAGAGGCTGCAAAATGGAAAATAGAATTTTGGAGGATAATAATAGTGCTACAAGTGGTATTATTTAAAATATCTGTAAAACATACCTGATAACTGCCATCTTCTAATTGAGCAACCAATATAGGAACTTTTTTGTATGGTGACCACTTTATTGCTTGTCTCAATACTGGATCCACCTCTACAATATCATAGGATATGCCATAATAATCTAAGAATGCTCTGATTTTGCAGCAAAACGGGCAAGTTTGATATTGAAACAAGGTTAGCTTTAAGCCACTTCGGTCACCTAAGAATTGTACCTGAAAAATCACAATACATGTATTATCTTCATACAAAATAAATAGTTATTCCATAATCAATGTATTCATTAACATACCTTTCGGCTTGGAGATATTTTGGGTATTTCGTCAATGGACGGTATCGAACTTTCTTCATTAATGATGTGCATCCGTGGTTTATTCATATAATTTATAGAATAGCCTGTACCTATCGCAGCGCCCACTGCTAATCCTGCTAAAGCCACTTTCATGAGGCCTCTGTTTTTCTTTGCTACTTTTACCTCGGTAGCATAATTTCTAAGTGCGATTCTTGTTAATTGAAGGCTTGCGTTATTCAGCTGGATGTTATGACAGCACTGAACGACATTCCTATTTAAATGCAGGTACACTTTAGACCACAACATTTTCGTAAGTGAACGAAATCTCTGGCGATGTCATTTGCATCATTTCAAATTTGGAGAAATTTCTTTAAATTAGGGATGCAAACGATATATCGATATTTTCAATACATCGATCCATTGGTTCGAAATATCGATAAGAACATTTTTATGTATACTTTGATCAAGGCTAGATTGAATTTTTCTAAGAGTTGTATCAATAGTCAATCCTTAAGAGTTGTTTTTACGTAAATAGTAGTAGAAAATGCTTAAATCATACATATACACCTCGTTGATTATTGTTCGTAGAATCGACTTTACGAGATGCAGAGTCAAATTGTTTTTGTAAATAGTACGGCTAATTAAAATTGTCATCATTTAAAAGGTTATTTTATCACTATCGAAAAATTACTGGCACTGAAAAAAAAGCAAAAACGTTCAATAAAATTCGTATATAACCACTTATCCTCAAATTCTTACCAAAACTAATTTCCCTAAAAACCTCTAATTTTATAGATAATCAATTTCGCAGTACTTCAAGTATTATCGGATACATTCATGATAAATTCTACAAACTAATGAAAAATAGTTGATTAGTTCTTGTTTAAACAATATTATGACGTCGATTTTTTTACCCGAAATTCCGATATTCAAAAAGTGCGATATTCCATCCCTATTTTAGATCAGCTTAACAAGAAGTCAACAATAGACATAATCTAATTTGTTGATAGTTGTATAGCGCTATCTATAAGGTATCTGTCCAATTTATCGTACAATTCACACATATTTCTATAGGAGCAATCTGTATATATACTAATTTACAATGAATATGCGAGAAAAATACGAAAACAATTTTTCTAATAACAATTGTATGATGGCATTAAAAGAAATATCTGTAATTCGAGAAATAAATATCCAATATTCCAATGAGCACCTTGCAACTGTCACCAGTTATAACAGTGACATCTATTAGTGGGAAATCAAACTTTCAACACACTGCGAAAATTCCACACCACTTTATAACCTAAAAAGATCAGATGTTTGTTTTGAGAAAGAATTCTTAATAAAAATGTATAAATTACGACCGTACTCTCATTTGTGTCGTAAGAAAGTGAACGGTGAAAATTTTTTCGTAATAAGAAAGAGTTCCAAGGTACAATGGATGATTCACGGTAAGATTGTAGGATATTTACATTTCTTGTTACTGAATTAACTTATAGATGGCGATGAAATGATGTATACCATATATAATATAGGTACGTTCAAAACTTCTCTTGTGCTGTTTGAGCGTTCGAACAATTCGAATTCAAAATTTTATAAATATATTTCGAACTGATTCTGAATTTTTTTTCTACATTTCCTAGATTTGGTAGGAATTTTTGATTCGACATCCATACATTACGGTTTAGAAGTAATACATTATGATTATTTATCATAAACTTTCCTTCAAGCAAGCATATATAGTGCGAGTAATTAATTGAATACAAAATATTTGTCTTTACTGAATGCCAGCGCTATCTCCTAACCATTCTTTTAACATTCAAACAACGGTTCATTTATTGGGAAGTTCATTCCACCATGATTTGAACGTTCAGAGGGCAGAAAAAAATTTATCAACTATGAACATAATTATTTTCAGAACTGGATCAAGCTTACGTTCCTCACAAGGTAGAACAAAATGCTGTCCAAAGCAGCTATTTCAGAAGTTTAGTAAAGGATGGTGTCCCTTTTAGCTTGGTATTGCCCCCTCCCAATATCACAGGAACACTCCATTTAGGCCATGCACTTACTGCAGCTGTAGAAGATACTCTCGTAAAATGGTAATTTTATGCTAATAGTGATTTGCATTGCTGTGTGAAATTTATAGACACTGCTTCGGACCTCCATTGTCTTGAGTTTTTTTAGTTTCACAACGTTTTGGTTGATGTGTTATCCTCAATCGCCTTCGGGTGATAGGATCGAACAATTTATTAAATCGATGATATTTTTCGAAATGTCATAATAGAGTATTCTTCGTATTCCGAAATGACTATAAAAAGGTTCCTTTTAGTCCATATTCATATACTTGGATTAGTGCAGAGTTCCTGAATCCGAAATCCTTAAAGACTATATCGAGACTTTTTGTAGATTTGGGATCAAACGGTATTGATATATCTGTTACCCTCTGGCCATACCCGGCTGTTTATAGCGTTTCTTTTACTTGACTTTATCGAGTTTTTCGTAGTATATTTTTTGTATTATGCTGTTAAAATAGAAGAATCTCTAATCTTGAGACAACCTTAGTATATTTATTTTTCTAAACCAGTACCTAATTAAATAAGTTTGTCAGGAAGCAAATGAAGGGAATAGAAACTGTATGGGTGCCTGGTATAGACCATGCTGGTATAGCAACTCAGGTTGTTGTGGAGAAGATGCTGTGGAAGAGAGAGAAAAAAACTAGGCATGAACTAGGAAGAGAAGAATTCGAAAAAACAGTCTGGAAGTGGAAAGAGGAAAAAGGAGATGTAATCGGTAAATGATTATTAATTTACAACAGGAGCATAAACTGCTTCAATAATAAAAAGATGTTGGAATATGTACGAAATTCATTTTGTGCTTGATGATTCACATGAGTTATTCTGGTCGGTTATTGAAATGATATTAATTAACCATTATTTATTGGAGACACAACCATATTTTTGGCGAACTCAAGGAAAAAATTGCGAAGCAATTTAAGATGGGAAATTAATTTCAGTCCGAAACAACAGACAAGGCAACAACAATGGATTTGTAAGTTTTCTTGTTCAGTCGTCTTTACACATTTATCTCCATACAAATAAGCGACATTCACTTACCAGAAAATTTCCTGATAAATCGCAACCGTGATGCAGTTTCCGCTTCACTTGAAGTGGGGCGCTGAATTTCGCGAAGTTGTAATTAAGATAATTATTTTCCAGGAAAGCAGCTCCGCCGTTTGGGCTGCTCTCTTGATTGGGAAAGAGAACTCTTCACAATGGATAAGAAGCGATCTAAAGCGGTTCGAACTGCCTTCATTCGTCTCTTTGACGAAGGGCTAATTTATAGGTAAGTTCGGGTGAATTATTTGACCTCATGTTGATTTTGGGACGGGATGATGTGTCGGTCTGATTGGATAAACATCACAACAGAGTTGTTTTACTTCATACAATTATTAGCAAGGAAGTACTGTATCGACGAACAATTCTAATAAACATTCTTATTATCGTATCTAGAACACCAATTTCTATATTATTCATATTTTTCGGTCTAAATGTGTATTGGTCACCATATTGATTTCATTTACAAAACTAAGATGATTGAGCAGCGCTTACATATCTCTCGGATAGTGTGAGTCATCGCAATCGATTGCGCTGCCGTACCAGTCAGAAGTCGGACGTGGTAGGGTAGAGAGGGTATTAAAGAGGAATCAGTTTTAATTTTTGAAGGAATTGAAGTGAAACCCTTGATTGATGTATTTAAAATGTTTACTTTCAGATCCGACCATTTGGTGAACTGGTCATGTGTCTTACGGTCGGCAATTTCTGATATAGAAGTGGAACATTTGAGTTTGAATGGACCAACTCATATTGATGTTCCGGGTTATAGTAAACCAATCGAGTTTGGCTCACTTTTTCAGTTTGCCTATAAGGTTAATAATTCAGGTTGGTATTATTTGATTACTAGACTGCAAAAAATTAGGTCACTGCGAAGATGAAATATTGTTATGTGGTATAATAAATACACCAAAATTATATTTTTCGATCTTCTGTCTTTTTCAAATGCTGGTATAGAACTGGAAGCTAGCTCATCTGCTGCTCTACAGCAATTTTGAAAAGTTCGATAACATTGTATAACAGTGGTAGTTTTCAGCTAATTACATGTTTGCTGTCCTGCCGAAGTTCCAAACTATTCAGGTTCCACAATCATGAAACTCTTTTTCGGAACTCGGGACTCGGCACCAGGAACCCAGAACCTGGAATCCGAAACCTGGAACTCGGAACCCAGAACTTGGAGTGTGCAGCGGTGAAAAGTTAATAGAAAGGAGCTTGATCCAGGATGATTAATCAACTTGAAATACCAATAGATATAACGCACTTGTCACATGTTCACAAGAAAGCACGCGACTACTTGACAACTAACTTATATGTGGTTGACAGGTGTGCCGATTCAAAAAATTCATAATGTGATGTTACAATCAGAGAACACAAAAATCCTAACAGAAACCTGGAACTCGTAACTCGAGTTTTGGAATCGGAACTCGGAACCCGAAACTGGAAACTCCCGTTTTCCCTGCATTTTTTAGGAGTTCATATTCTTTCTTTCACGATATGGCCCAGATATTCCAATTTACGTCTTTTGAATCTATATCTCTTCCTGTCTATGCGTCTCAAAATTTCTGCTCCAATAAGGATAGTTGAGAAAACGTAACATTCAGCTAAGCGAAGTTTTAATACCATATTTAGATCTTTGCTGTGAAAAACTTTGTTCATTTTAATGAAGTGGGTGAATTTTTAAAGCTACATGCTTCAAATATCAACCAGTACACCGAGATCAATCAAAGCATCATATAGAACCGAAACTCTCTTACTACCTTAGATATTTTTGCATGTATTTCCTTTTGTTCAATAGATATCGATCCAAATTTGCAGTAGGCTCTTAGACTATGTAGGAATTTATCCAAATAGTAAGTAGGCAAGTACTCAGCCAATTTATTTAACGTCACGTAATGGGAAAGTATTCAAAGGTATTTCTGGAACAAAATTAAACACTTTTTTAATGATGCATGTCAGTCATAAAGTTATTGCGAATGATATGGAAGCCTGCCAAAAATACGGGAAGAATAAACTGCTATCGGAATATTCAGATGACTATACAGCTGCCGCTGTAATAATTAGAACGTATTTTGATTACTGATGCATACTTCTTTCTGAATGTTTTGGCATTTATCTTCCATTAGTGGTGACTGATGCTTAAACATTGCTATGCTCCTAAAAACATAAAACAATCTTAACTGTATGCTCTCCACTATGCATCAGACCTGCTCTAGACATGCATGTTTCGTCTTTAGCCTAGACTCGTCAGTATAGCCTGGCGGTCTAACAATCAAGGGTGTAATAGCAACATCAACTCATCTCCAAGTGTCGCCCATTGGCAACTTACAAAGTCAAGGTCCTAAAAAGCGAATTATTGTTTGACATTTGTAAACAACAAATATGTTTCAAATGTTGTGTTACGGACTTTCGCATGTCGACTGATTTACAATCTTCAAACTTCTTCAGGTGGACTCACGATGTTCCTTTCGCATCTGTTTATAGTCCCCTGGCTGGCGTGTCGTTTGTGTGGTTAGTTCTGATTGGATTTGACGGCGTTCGGGTTGAGTGACGTAGTTTTCTGCTGACGTGGCTGTCCGGTGGTTATTTCTTGTTCAAGTTTGTTCAGTCCTGCTGTAGTTTTTTCATTTGTCTTATGATAATGTTAAATGTTTCATCAGGAGTCGATACTGCTTTCGGTAATAAACTAGCTAAATTGAAAGTTATTTTGGCACACAGAAAAAATGTTATATTAATCGTTCAGGCCAAAATTAGTTGTAGAACCGCTTTCTGGTGTATCAGTTGTTAATGTCTGGGTCTGTGGCGTAATTCCAAAAACGTTGGAATTCATTTAAGTACTTATTTATACATAATTGTCGCTAGTACAGTCACTGCCAAGTTTACAGTGTGTATCCTAAAATTAATATACTAAATAACCGCTTTATTGACAGTAACGATCATAACATAAAGCTTATTAAATTGTGTCCATCGTTTCACTGTAAAAATGCGATGAAATATCAGGTGGTAGGCAAGGCAATGATGCGAAAATAACCGATTATAGTCGCGAGAGAGCTATAAAAAACTTTACAGATATGCAACTTTTTCAATTATACTTTCATGATAGAAAGCAATATGTATGTTAATGTCAATGGTGGAAAAATCTTAGTCGTGAATTTGAGTGTGGGTATCCCACAGGGATCAATGTCGGGTCCTTTTCTGCTTTTACTGTATGCAAATGAGTCAGTATTCAGTTTTTTTGACGTTTAATTTCTTATAGTGCACTTGTTTATGTTTTTTTTACAAGAAATACATGGATCAAGTTGCATTTATTATTATCGTCTATATTGAAGAAGGGATGGATTTGGAATTTAGGCGTATCTACGTATCCCTTGTATATTTTCCATCACCTGTAATTACAACTATTTTGCAGCATCGTTTATATTTGTTTATTATTCTTTTGCTCCAGATGATGAGATAGTGATAGCGACCACTCGTCCAGAGACGATACCAGGAGATGTAGCGATAGCAGTTCATCCCGAAGACGAACGTTACAGCAGTCTAATAGGTAAAACCGTTTGCCATCCCTTCAGAAATGAAGAAATCCCAGTGATTGCCGATAAATTCGTGGATCCGGAGTTTGGCACAGGTTCGTTATTTTTTGCCCTTAGTAGGAAGTATCGACTTTTCTTCAGACGCATTTTGCAGATAAATGAATAGCTTTATAACAACTGGATACATAATGGGAGGGGAGGCCGATATGGGATTTCGGGATTAACACAAGCGTATAATGCATAGGGGATGCGCTGTACAGGGTAGGATAAAAAAATAGTAGGACTGAATTTCTGTAACGCGTAACGCCATCAAATTCTGCTTCAAATCCGAGAAACCGCGATAAAGACCATCTGGATAATTAAGAAAGCCTACGGGGATGCTGTCTTGAATTGCGAGAGGAAAAATCGGGAATGAGCAAGTCAAAGGTCAAATCCACGCTTATCCGCTTTGCTAGCCATCGTGTTTTGGTTCTCAGGGACTTTGTACCCCCTGGACAAACTGTGGGGCTTAGGAAACGGCTGAAAGACCCACAGTGACCTACGTTAGTTAATACAAGAAAAGAATTTATAGTATGAGAGCCAATGATACTCGACCCTACGTAATTGCGGATTTGAATAAGAATTACAGACGCGTTTAGTATGCGTATGCATTATTTATTAATTTTTGAAAAATAAAAAAATCCTGAAAATTAACATATCGGACTGAATAAAAAATTACATAGGCTTGTAGGGGGTGATGAGCACTTCAAAAAAATCTAGGTGTGTCCTGGTCTGTAGTCAGCATTTCCTTCCAGAGGGCGCCCGAATTTTGAAAGTGATAATATTATATTAATTATATTAATGGTTAATACTACAATGAGATCAGCGGTAGCAGCTAAGAAAAAATCACCCTGTATGTAAATCATCCGGAACATGTGAGTAGTTGTCAAAACAGGCATCTCGAATGTCAAGATTGTTCAAAATTTGGTTTTGGAGCATTCGAGATGGGCAATATTGAGGAATCGAGCTTTAACAGCAGTCAGTCAGTCTTCAGACGTCGAACAGTCAAGAACTAGAACTCGTGAATATAAAGTTTGCATAGGAT
Organism: Bruchidius siliquastri; assembly: GCA_949316355.1. Classification (NCBI taxonomy): domain Eukaryota; kingdom Metazoa; phylum Arthropoda; class Insecta; order Coleoptera; family Chrysomelidae; genus Bruchidius; species Bruchidius siliquastri. Next base: position 35,686,775 of record OX438535.1, on the reverse strand, counting down.
TTGCCTGGCACATTGGGAGTTCCATCATCCCTTATACGCATACTTAACGCGTGTGTAATTCTTATTTAAATCCTCGATGACGTAGGGTCGAGTCTCACTGGCTTTTAGACTATTAAATAAGTACATGTTCAATCATAATGGATTAAAAATACCTGTGATTCAATGCATAGTGTAACAACATAATAAAAAATTTATTATTCACTATGAATGCAGAACCGTTGCCTGAAGAATAATGGTTGTTATAGATCATAAATATGTTATGTATCTCATAACACATATAATAATTGTTAGTCCTAATGCCAGTATTTGATTTCTCACGGTGTTGTGTAAATTTTACGAATATAAATGTCAGGAAACAGACGATAAATTTTACAAATACTTGCGATGAACAAAATAATAGCAATTCAGACATCTATAAATAAACAAACCTAATATATTGTGCTAGCCGGTGCCAAATCAGTGTAGTTGTACTTTTGAAGCAATTTTTTAAATATAATCATCATACTTGATGAGACCTTGGATTTGGGGGTAAATTAAATCACGAATCAAAAAATAGTTTTTTATTTTCTTATAATTTACGATACTGATGGAGGTGGAGTTGGAAAACTATGCCTTATTGGCCACTTTTAACTTTTTTATTCACACCACTTTCTGTCACTGTGATTTTAGTCTTTGTTTTTATTCCAATATTAACAGTCCTTTTATAAGGTCGGTACTACCCTTCAGAACTCGAGTTGTCTGTCCCTAGGTCTTTCTTCTCTCTGATACTAATTTCAAACAAAACATTCTCGGTTATCAAAACATTTTTGGTGCACATTGTATCAATTTTCGCGTAATACTTGTATTTGTCCTTCTGCATATCGGGATACTTTTTCGAAAATCGATGCGTTTGCAATTCACAAATGTTTTGAAGACAATACAAACAATGTTGGTCTTCCGCATAGAGGAAGACCCGCTCCTTGAACACCAGGTACCTCCGACTGTGTTGATCTGAGTACATTTTGATCTCGTAATCGTATATTTTGCTGTCGAAGTTGTAAACTCCGATAAGCACCATCTCACCAAACTTGATGCAGTGCACCATTAACAGGAATGGGACGTCGTCCACCATCAGCAGTTTCATGAAAGACTGTAGATGAGTCACGTTCTGCAAGCTTAATGTAAGCTTGTCCCTGTGCAAGGAACCGGGATGGCACGTTTCAAAATGACTGATGTCGTTCGAAATCACAAAATGAAGTCCTTTGTCTCGACAGTTCCAGAAAGGGCATTCTATTCTTCTATGTCTGCAAGACCTCTCGTGCCTTTGCACCTCGGGCCACGACACGCGATCTGCGCAGTCTTGGTGCGCGCACGGAAAGCTCAACTTTGCACCTATGGATTCGTAAAGGGTGTTTCTGTTGTTCAGAATGGGCTCTCGGAACAGACATCTGCCGCATTTGTTCACTTTGCCGTCCTCTGACGTCATCACGGGCGCCACGTTCAGGTAGTTGCAGCAAACGCTGCATTTCAGGTTTTGGTTCTGACTTTGTTCGATGTCCATCTGGAACAAAAGAAAGAAAAACATTTTGAGCGATGACAGATACTTACAAGCTACAAGGAAAACCCATAGAACGAACTCAACCGACCTCAAGAATACTAACTAGAAAAATGTACTAAAAAGTAAAAAATAATTTGTATTATTCAATTATTATTTTTGTAGTCGGTGCCAGCGAAGAGTAACAAACGAAATTATTTACTTAGTGCATTTTTAACACGCTCTATATCAGATTCACGTGTATGTATGTATGTTTGTAACGGAATCTTCGAACGCTATTTTCACCCACTTCAAAACGTGATATTAATTTTAAATTCTGCACTCTTATCAAGGACCAATGACGATACAATAGTTTAAGAAGTTTGTCTCATTATCTATTTATTATTATTATAGAGCAATGCGGTTAGAAGACAAAAATTAACATTATAATTTAATTTTTATCAGTTCTTGAAGCGATACGTTTAGAAGTTTATAATACGGATGACATTCAATATTTCTTCTTAATATACTTTTATTAGTTTAACGTAATAGCGGCTCCAAAATCAAAGTACAAGAAAAATTCATCAATGAATGAATGATTCTTTAAAAACCAAAAAAGCACTTCTATTGTTATATTGTCAATCGAACTATGAATCAAAAAAAACATTTTTAGTATGAGAATAAAATGATAAACGAGTAAATTAATGTTATTGTGATAAAAGTGATGGGTGATTTTGTTATCAATTCTTCTGATTTCTCACTAGGTCTATTTTTTTCAAATTGAAATTAATTTTCTTTTAAATAATTTCATTCTTATAGATATTAAAAATGTTTAACTATAAAAGCGTGTTTTTAGTAATATAGATATATTGAATTACGTATTACTTGTGTGAGTCTCCATATTTAAAATCCTGATTTATATTTTATCTGAAACCAACATTACGCAAGAGCATCGTTTGAAATACATTTCACATCGTATGTATTTTCTTTATTGTCAAACAACGTTGACACGTTTGATTTTTCATGAATTGTGCTAGGAACGATTCAATAATCTATACTGACAGGCTTTCAGCGAATTCAGAGATAGAAATATATGCCGCATTTTCACTACGTACTAGAGGAAAAGGATTTGAGCTCAATATATTCTGTGTATTTTAGTTACTTCATGAATATACGAAGGCGGTTCGCTTTCTGTCTAGTAGGCCATGATATTTTTGCAACAAATTTTGTTTGACGTTTCATTTGGATGGTTTACAAGTTTAGTTGGTGACACTTGTCAAATATACCTGATTTTAGGAGAGTAACGTACGTTCAAAGAAATAATTTCGCCGATAAGTGATGAAAATTATTGGACTGTATTTTTTTTTAATTTCAAGCGTGGCTGAAACAGTTAAAAAGGTTTTGAGGAAATCACTCGAGTGCATGGTGACAAGACAATGAGTTTCAACGTATTCTTTTTTTCTTATCATTTTGGCTTCAATAATGCATTGACTGTGGAGGAGAATTCTTAGAAAAATTATAAATATATGTTTTCTTTGTAAATAAAATGCTTTTTATGAACTGTTGTAGAGAAGTAAATAACATAAGGAGGATGTTTCTTTGTACTCAAATAATGTCTATTTAGTTTACTTGGTACTTTCAATTGTTGCAGCTGATCTCGATGTGTCTCACCTAAAATTGGTAGTTCGTATTTCTGAGTATTTTGGAATTCCCTTGAATAATTTGGATGTACTATAAGACGCATAAACGACGGAAATATCGAGTTAAGTTTCTCAAGGATACGATTTATATCTCGGTGTTGAAATATCATTCCTGGCATTTATTGTATAATTAGACGATGAACCCATCCTACCAGATCAGAATATAAGACAAGAGGTGGAACATATGTCTTGATTGTTACAAATTACATGACTTCAAAACCTACAGACCTTTGATAAAAGTACGTGTTTTTAATTAATATTCATTCACACAATGTACCTCACTTTGATGAGTTCCTCCAGGAACCAAATTGTGGCCTATATTATTTTTGGTTAAAACTGCGGATCCAGTCGTCCCTGACACAGTAGCCGATTTTTTGTCACAATTCCATCATCGTGTATGTATTAGGAATTAGATTACCAGTCACAAAAAATGGCCAAATGACACAGATCCTCGTAATGTATAAAAACATATTAAATCGAAGACTCTTGAAATTACCACACTTTTCCGTCTACTGACATACGGATATTACAAAAACATTGAAACAAAAAAAGTACGTAACTTAATGAATCGTGTCAGAGCTATCTTGATAAAGTGGCTATTTACAGGTATAATAAACTACATCTTCGGATTTAAGATGTATTTGGTTTTCACGCCTCTATAAATTTTTTATTTGCTCAAATGACTAAATAATATTTTATAACAAAAAAGATAATCTCGTAATACACAGTATTGCATTGAAAGAATCCTTCACCAGTGTAATAATTTTTATTGACGTCAATCCTGCTGTTTGCTTTTTTATCTTCCGAGAACGTCATTGATGGGTACTCGAAACGCTCCCATCAAATCCAAGCATCCTTCAAGGTGTCGTTAAGTGATTAAGAGATTGCGTAATTATAATAGATAACCTGATTAAGTTTAAACAGCTATTTCTACATAAAATTTACCGAAATCGATTATAAAATTTTTACTTCCCAATGATAATTGGCGGGAAAGTATTGTGATGATGAAAAAATTGGAATTCGAAACATTGTGTGTTCTTGATGTTGTGTGGGAGGGACATCGTCATAGAAGAAGAAAAAACGCCCGAATATCATGTTTTGGACGTTTCTAATTTCCCTGATCATTCCTCAAAAATTTTATCGATTGGTCAAAAACGAGGGGAGTCATTTTCAAATTTTTAATTTTTTGGGGTTGGTATGAAACATTATACTCGTATAATATGTAAACCTTAGACCCCAGAAGTTCCTCGCATTTATTAGATTTGCTTTCAGAAATGAAACACCTGACTTACGAATATGGTACATACATATTCGGTTTATTTCGGATATTATTCAAAGATTTAATCCATTTAATTTGTACAATGCTGTACGCTTGTAATTTGAGTCGTGAATAAAATATGAAAGATGTCTAGACTAAACTGCGGCGGCGGCGGCGCGACGTTATCGGTGGAGGACTGTTTCCTGTGTTGTCAGGTTGTGCATAAAAGTGAAATATTACCGAATCAATACAAGGGGCTTGGTTTGCTTCACGTGTTTTAGGAACTACTACTGCAGATTACTGCATTTTAATTGAGAATCATAAACGATTATTAAAATGTGCTTAAGTCTCTCAAAATATAGGGCCAAGTCGGTTGATTTAGCATGTTTGTTGGATTTTAGGATTATTGATCCAGTTGTTATATTTTACAATGGCTGCTCATTGATTAAAATATCCCTACTAATATTTCGACTGTTGCGGAAGCCCTCCTCTCTAAAGTAAAAACATATGAAAAAAATATATTGTTCATTATAATGTCAAAGGCATTCACTAACGTTTCAGCTGCCTCTACAATTATATTTTGTATTTTGAAAAAGTCTGTGGACGCAGCCGAAACGTTATGAAAATATTCCAGTCAATCTTATGGAGTTTCAATTAGCGGCAATTGTGTGATTTTTTTAAAATTTAATAATGAATCATGATTCACAATATTTGGAATATTTTTCTACATTTGATTCCAAGCGATCAAAATTTCAAAATTCGATTTAAATATTAATTTGGTAGAAATTCCAGGGTCAATCTACTTGACGGCATTTTTTTCTAACTACTGCGCCTTTAGTAATGTTGCAGTGTACAATCATGATAAATTGAGTGTAATTACCTATTTGCAGGCATAAATTATATTTATACCTAAATTTTAATGGATATTACTTGTTAACGAGATTACAAAAAAAAAATTCTGAGATCCAGAAAGGCTAACAAAGAGATCGCTGGAAATTAATGACAATACTTCTTTCTTCATGATATACATCCAACAAACATCTCACAGTTCTAAAACTTTTGCCGCTAATACAAGCGACGGACAATTACATTTTTTTCGACAAAACGGAGCTGCCAAAAGGGAATCTTTTAGACTCACAATTTCAATGTCATCCAGAATGGACCTGGAACAACACGATCCATCACTATCACTACCATTTGCTGGCAAGGCTGGCATGACGTCGGCAACGCTAAACGAAACACCGATAACCACCGTCGGCACAATATTGTGAAAATGATGTAATTAGGAGTTCGGCTATTTATATATTACGAATACCTAGTAGTTGGTTCGATCGTTTTATTTTCATTCGGCTTCGGATTCACCGGTAATACCATCCCGCCTGAATGATGGAATTCCCCATCCGTATAAAAAATATCGTTTGGCACGACTGAGAATTCATAATTTGATTTTTTTATTCGCTTGTTCGGTGCATGGACGTAGTTCCGGATAAAAAGCTTGTTCACAGCGTTTATTTATTTCATACAGTGTGGATTTTTTGTTGGGATCGTTCTTACTTCACCATGTCAGTTATTCCGGTCGATTTGCCTGTTCGTATTTTCCTATCACGCTTCATAAGCGCTGCGACAGGATGAATGTCTATTGACATTGACCTTAAAACGCTGTAGATTGTCAGCATCGGGGAACAAAGTCCTCGGTAGCTCATTCCAAAACGCCGAGGTTCTCCAAAAATATATTTCCTCTAAGACAGACAATAGAGAAAAGTAGATTGTAGATGCTCTTCCGTCATGTAGATAAAAATTTGTGTAGTTATCACACAGTTTCACAAATGAAATTCCTTCTTTTAGTGTCACTAAACTGATAACTACAAAACTACACAGCTTTTGATCTACATAATAGAGAAAAGATAATTCAATATAAAGATAGCTAGAGAGGATAAATGGTATGCTAGATTTGAGAGCTCTAGTTTTGTATACATGATAGGATCTAGTTAGCTAATTGGCAAGTAATCTGGAAAGCCTTTATTAAAATTCAAATCTGACAGTCCGAAGATGATTTAAATGTAAATCGAAACGCGTCACTGAAAGAAAAAGAGTTATTTGTGAATCTGTGTGTCGAGTACACAATTATTTTATCTACACGATGGATGAGTTTCACCAAGTAAGAGCATCTACAATCTAAATGATGATATGGCGTATTTTCATTCTGTCATTGATTTATCATTGTGAAAGTGTACTTTGTAAATAAAAGCAAATTATATATGTATTAAAGATGTAATCACCCGTCCATCAATCTTTTCTCGCCATTAATGTAAATGTTTAATCAATCCATCACAGCTTCTAATTTTGAACCTAACAACCTACGTAAACGCGACTCTACTTGTTAGAAAAATTTAAAACTATCAGGGGACTCGGGATCCTTTGAACATGTGTTCAACAAACAGTACAAGGATGAATTTCAAATTTTTTAAGTTTTCGTTAATATTGACTGATTTAATTTAAAAATATACTGTTCATATTTGCGATTTCAGAGTTATACGAGAAAGACAGGGAAAATGTAGTTTGAATTTTTTAGCAACACAATGTAGTGACAAATAATAATTATCAGGGATTCTAGACCTCAAATTGTAACCATCGAGAAACAAATTGCCCGGCAGCTCATTCCACAACGCCGAGGCTCTCCAGAAGAACGACATTTGGAAGAAGGCATTGCAAGTTTGATCTACATAACAGTTTTTTCAAAAATTTGAGATGACAACTCTGGCTGCCTATTTACTAAAGAATTCCTTGTATATCCTTGTGAGGAAGTAGCGAAATGTTAACTGTCCATATCCAGACAACAACAGCGCGTTGCTACTGGCATTACAACAGGGCACTGCCAGCTAACAAAGCACCTCTTCACTGTGATGATGAAGGAAACACTCCTATGCAGGGATTGTGGACGGGAAGTTGAGACAGCTAAGCATCTAATTTGAGCTTGCCCAGCTGTCCTATCAAACTGAGAATCCATTCTGGGGAAACGCTGCTCCTCTATGGCCAGTGTAAGGGATGGTCTATTGGGTCACGTCATGACTTAGGGTCCCAGTTTTGAGCAAAACCCAAAAGTGCATAAGTGCTATGAGGATGCAATATTACTCTTCTTTCAATACAGAATACAGAATCTCAGTAACTGCTCAACCGATTTTGATGATGATCAAGGAAACTGAATGATCATTACTAATGTTGTTGGACCATGACCTCTCCAATATATTTTTGTGTTGTAATCATATTGTGAATATAAACTACTCACCAGTGCGTATACGGCGTTCAGTTAAAAAACACACATAGCCAATACTCTCTAATTATTCCTTGTGGTCAAACATGCTGCTGTCACACTCACGGACCTGAATAACTTATTATATAAGATGCAATTTACAGCTATCGATGTTTATTTGGATTGGAAACAACAATAATTTGCCATAATGTTCCGCGGCGAATGCTAGTGAAGGTTTAAAAATAACGGTTCTGAACTGTGTTCAACTGAAACACCACGTTGCCTTCCTGTACGCTTTGGCCCATATCTACAAAATGCCCTCACAGTGAAGCTTTTTTGAAATTCATCACGTGCAACAAATTTCCAAGTATAAAATACAAAGAGCATTGAATTGGATTAATTTATATATTTATTCACAAAAAAACGAATAAAACAGGTTGACAAATTCAACGACTTAGCATCATGCTTGAACCCGGAAAGTGAAGAACTTGCTGACAAACACTGCACCATAGTTGAATATCACATACAGATTTGTGGAAGCTTATATTTATTGAATCCTCTAGACTACAGAGTTTCTTTTTAGGGTCAGGTGAATCCCTTAGACATATTGCTCGTTTCTGGATAGTGCCCAGAAGCTTTAGGGAGTGAGGCTCGAAACATGTTATTACCATGACATGTTATTGTTGATGTTAATTCCCAGAGGCTTGATGACTCAACTATTTTGCTATTTTTTGTAGATGAAAACAGTATTTTTTAAGACAGTTTTATTGTGACATGTTTAATCTGTTATGTTTCGAAGGTCGGCAACACTGTTGGTCAGGCTGCTTATAAAACAAAAGCCTGCTCTTTTAATATTATAATTCCATTTATACGCTCTAATTAACTAAAAATAATATTGTAGCCGGTCGTGCAAGGTCTGATAATGGACGAAAATAAATGGGACTCAGGTGAATAATGCGGGAAATCGTGGACTTTTGGTGACCTTGAGACTGATGTATGATGGTTCGCGATCACGGATTCGGGTTAATGGCCTGATAATGGAATATTATTATGGTTATTATGTCAAAATAAATTATCCGCTAATGGTTGGTCACCATGAATCATCGATTTATGCAAATTTTCGGAACACATGAGAATGTCCAAATCTTATATTTTAGTTATTCCGAAAATGTTCGGAGTCGAGATACGTATAGTGTTTTTTTTATATTTCTTATCACGATAAAGTATGTCACCAATTTTCGCACTGTCTGACTGTCTGTCGGGTCTTCATTCCCCTATAACTCGGAAAGTATTTTTTTATTTTGATAATGTCTAATGCTAGATTACTACTTTGACTAGGAAAAGAAAGCTTTGTAGTTTTCGAAAATCGATACGGTGCCGACGGAGTTGTCAAAAAACTAAAAAATTAAAAACCCTCAAATTTCGCTTATGGACGTTTTCGCGCTACATGGTGATTTACCAGACTCATATGATTTATTTCTAAAATTAGAGTAGTTGAAAAATAGGAAGAAAACGGAAATGACTGCACAAAATAGAGTAAAATAGAAAGACATCATGTATGGGTCTGTTATTTTTATTTGTATGTATAGAAATAGATACTGAATCAACAAAACGTTTTTATAATGATTATCTTAGGTACTCAAATTTTGATATGAACCATAAATTCCATGGGAAAAATCAAAATTGATTCAAATTTTTGGTTCAAGTCTTGGGGGGGGGTAATTTCCCCCAATACCCCCTTGTATACGGCTGTACTTCAAAACGTTATATTAATTTTGAATCAAGCAACTTATGAAGGACCGTTGACAATACAATAGTTAATCTTACTAATTAATAGCGGTGAATATAGTTATCGTTATGCCTATGGAATATTTAAAAAAAAACTCTGGACAAAAGATATAATTGAATGCTTGCTAGTGAAATCATTGTCTGTCTACAACGGTCATTATACTTCTTATTTGCAAAGTATAGTCTTGATTTTATTTTTATTGTTGTTGTTGTATTGCAGGTGCGGTCAAAATAACCCCCGCTCACGATCAGTCCGACTTCGAAGTCTCTAAACGTCACCACCTTCAATCTATCAAGGCAATCGACGAAACAGGTTGCTTGATCCATGGTGAATTCCAAGGCATTCCAAGATTTGAAGCAAGGTCAATTATTGTAGATCGCCTTGCAAAGATGGGTTTAATGAGAGGGAAGAAAAGCCATCAGATGACAGTAAGTGCATCAAAATAATGCCACACCGACATACAGACAGACTCCTGGAATTGATTGACATGCTTTTTCGTGAATTATATGTCATGAAACAGCAAGAAGGCCACAGCTGTTGAATATAATCTATTGTTTTATTTTTTCAGAAGTTTGCCGCACACTGAATGCAAAACGAATCATTCATTATCTTTTTTCAGGTACCTATATGTAGCAGATCTAAAGACGTAATCGAATTATTGGTGAAGCCACAGTGGTTTATCAGATGCAAGGATATGGCTGCCAAGGCAGTAGCAGATGTTAGAGAAGGAAGATTGAAAATAGAGCCTAAAGGCTTCGAGAAAACATGGTTCAATTGGCTGGAAGATAGCAGGTAAGTGAATGTTATTTTTTTATTGATAGCCTCGCGCAAAGGCAGAAAATTAAGATGCGAGTGCTTCAAAGCACATACCCAGAGTTATTCGTCAAATCGGAAACAAAATCGTGTAATTTCGCGAATAATTGTGAGATCTGGCAACTCTGGGAAGCATCACGTTATGAGGGACTTGGAGATAGCTCAAAAATAATAGTTAGTTAGGAAATATTCAATTGGACATGTTTTGATTATAATCCATTGATTTCTGTTGTTATTTTGCTTGTCACTATACATCTCTCCAAAAAGCAAAGCTGGTACCACTCGATGTATAATATTTATCAAGTGTCATATCAGTCAACTTTATTTGAAAAAAGTTGAGCGGGAATACATAGTATACTAGACTATTCGTATCAATAAAGCCTGACAATAGCTGCGAAAATATCTCGGAGAATTTAATTCAAGAGATCTCTGAACTGGTCTCGTAGGAAGTCTTCAAAGAACAATTTCCTAATTCAAAACTAAAACCTATACAAGCATTTCCCACTTAAACATTTTCCATTCACTGAAACTTCATTTACCAAAATATAATTAAATTTTCTGTGGACTATAATCTGATTTAAATACCACTAAAGTGCGACTACTGGGCAAACTGTGGCAAAAGTAAGTAATCCAGATTCCATACATAGACGTAGCAATTTCTTATTGTTATGCCTAGAGAGCTCGCCATTTATGGTTAGTTTTTCCAGATCTCCATTCGGAAAACGTCAGCGATGTTGCCACATTTAAACGTGAAGATCCCACTTCTGAATCTTACCTATTTTGTCATAATTACAAATATTATGAGGTGTCAGGCAATAATATAAATAAAAATCTAAACGCGTTACTGAAATACTGAGTTTTTATTTGTGAAAATTTGTGTCCAAATACACAATTTTTGTCTGAACGATGTTTCCCAAAACTGCATGTCAAACCCGCCTATGCTGATCGAAGCCACAGAGAGGAACAATCTCATTCAGGATTTGTCTTATTGCAAACTTCCACGCAAAGTTCGGCACTAAAGTTCGAGTTGGAATAGTTTTTGGAACAGGGTACAGCGTAAGCTAATTTGCTAAAAATTACTCAATTGCTTAAATATGCCATGAGCTTGATTCATGTTTGGAGAAAGTTTCAGCTAGCTGCTCATGGGATTCTCTATATCAGCTGTTCCACTCCTGGATTAAGTTACGTCGAACAAAAGTTGTATTTTTGATGAATAAACCTGAAAACTTCTTTCATGATACATGTTTCCCCCACGACTGAAATTCTGGATGTTCAACTGCCACAGCTCAAGAATGTCCCTTGAGAATAATTATTAAGGACCAAAGGGTATATTCGGTAATCGATAATGCATTATGTCAGTGTCGCTAAGTACACCTTTTTGCTGCATAAACTAATTCAAATTCCATGCGTCGTATTATAGGAAGTTTCCAACTTGTGCCTTTGTGCGAGGCTTAACTTCAACATTCTCAGTGTCACTGTAGCATGGAGCTCGGAAACAAAGACCATATGAATAATGTTGCGAAGTTATAGAACTCCCAGATTATATCAGTTTTCCTTTTGGAAGGTTGGCTATCATCACTGGTAATTTTATTTTTGATTCTGTGAACCTGAAAAACAGCCTTAGACTGATACTTCATTTCCCTCAGTTATTGGCGAAATAATTTCTTTAAACGTATCGTATGCGAGCCAATGACACTCCAACCTACGTCATCGAGGATTTGAAGAAGAATTATACTCGCGTTCAGTATGGGAATAGGGGTTGATGCACAGAATTTTCCTGGCAGACTTGGGGGCTCCATCATCCCCTATACGCATACTAAATGCTTGTGTTAATCTTATTTAAAAATCCGCGATGACGTATGGTCGAGTGCCAGTGGCGCTTAGACTATTACATAACTTACAAACAATCAGGTATATTTGACAGCTGTCACTACTTGATCCTGTAAACAACTAGATTGAAATGTCAGACCAAATGTTTTGCGAAAATACCATCACCTACTAGATAAGCTCAACGGAAAGAAAAACAGCCTCTGTTTCTCCTCCCAGATTTAGTGTTAATTGTTAAGTACTGCCGTGTAGCTTTTCCCACCATCTTTTTCCTATTCATTCCTGAGGTTTTTCGCATCGAAATAGTCCCAATTTTGCAGCGCGGCGTCACCATAATAATTATCCGGGGTAACATTTGTATACCCGCCAACAAAGGCGATGGAATATATACGAGTGTATTTTCTTGGAGGCAGTGCACAATGGCTGTGTCGGGGGCCTTTGTTGAGGGGACGTCTATTATTACCTACCTCTCCACGGCTCGAAAGCCACACGGATTCTTTCTTCTGGAGTAATTCATGGTTGACTTAGAATCTAGGGCTTTCGGAGCTCTCTTGCATCCCAAATGAGATGCATGAGACCCGCTGCTGAATCTTTTCAATGAACGGTACATAAAGATTACTTATATTTATATCTTGCTCAACGTTGATAGCAATATTTTTTGTACGCTGATAATCAAAGAGAACCAAATAAAAATATATGAAGAGGCAGATCACTACACCACATTAGAAATCTTTTTAGACTAAAAGCGTTTGACATGGGTTTCTAATATTTTATTTCTAGCGCTTATTTTTCAACATAATGAAACGATTTTTTTTGAAAATGATAGAAAAATGTTGATTCTATGCTTTTGCGAAGCCCTTTTTTCAATTTTTGATACAAAATTTTAGATATTGTCACATAAATATTGACATTTTTTGACTCATTTCGGATGCTTTTTTAACCTTTTTACGGACATAGAATCGCCCTTCCTCTATGATTTGCACTAACACATTTTGCACAAACATTTTCAATATGTTCAAAATTAAGCACGTCAAACGAAATATTGTTGCACCGTACCTGAGCATATTTTTACCGCTGATACGAGCGCCTGTTAGCTTTATCCATCTATACTACTAAGTCTGTTTGACAAGGTTTTTGAGAAATAATGGTAATTACCTGAGGGTGAACGATGGTAACTATAGTCGGCCTTTTGATGGCGCTTTCAAAGGGTGCTTTTCGGGTAGGCGACGACCCAGAAGAGGGTCGCTTTAAAATTACATTTTGTCAGCTTTCACGGCTATAAATATGAATTTTAGAAGCGTATGGCACCTAAGGGAGAGATGTGGATTAAAGCTTTGCAACTCATGATGAAATGACTGTTTTATAGATGTTGAACTTCCTGAAAGAGAAACAGGAGGGTTTTCCGTTTGTTGAAGCCAGCCTTCAGTATCAACTCAAGATTCAATGGTTACGTTCTTGTTATACATATTGTAATTGCATACAATTACGAATTACATGAGCAAAAGCAGCCAGGTTATGTCGAACCATCGGTGTTTTTAGTGTGCGACGCGTGCATATCTGATCAGACTGCCAAATTGCCTAAAAGATGATGGTAGAATGACAATAAAAATCCCGTAATTGCTAACTGTACAACTGTACTGATCACTGAAAAACTCATTCGTTATATTTCTGAACTGAATATTTTATTTGCAGAGACTGGTGTATTTCTCGTCAGTTATGGTGGGGCCACCAAATTCCTGCATACTGTTGCCGCCTACCTGATCAGCTTGACAAGAATATTTGGGTCGCAGCTGAAGATGAAGCCGCTGCTCTCGAGAAGGCTCGGAAGATTTTGGGAGTTACAAATCAACAGATTGTCATCGAGAGAGATGAAGATGTGCTCGACACTTGGTTTTCATCGGCTTTGCAGCCGTTTTCAGCTTTTGGATGGCCTGACAAGGTATCGTTCGTTTTAGGATCACCATCAAGCTCACACTACATACGTATACAAATAGCAGTCTATAGCAATGTGAAACTTTTGATATAAGCGTATCAGTTGAAGTGGTGCACATCAAATCCAGATCCTTTTTCAATCTGGATCAGATCCGGATCCGGATTAATCCGGATATGATATTCGTATCTGAGATCCGAAATCCGGTTACGAGATCCTTGTATTGTATTGAAACTAAGAGTGTATATTTCGTATGGCGGTTATTGGTTCAACACATAATCCATGTTAACATACTTTTTGTCTATTCAAATCCACTTAAAACACATTTACTTGATAAGATATGCCTTTTTGACTTTCCAAACGAAATTCCATCTCTGGATTTATGTAAACGCGTGAACGGTAATTTTAAAAACCTAGTGAATGCTGCCTTCTAATTGGTATCTGTTATTAAGATCAATATGAACTGTGGGACAAAGTTCACTTCCATTTCCAGACTGCAGATTTGAAAAGATTCTATCCGTTATCTGTGATGGAGACAGGTCACGACATCTTATTCTTCTGGGTGGCGAGAATGGTTATGTTAGGAACACACCTAACAGGCCAGCTGCCTTTCAAAGAAATCTTCTTGCATGGGATCATATGTGATGCACACGGAAGAAAGATGTCCAAGAGCCTGGGAAACGTCGTTGCTCCCGAGGACGTCATCGATGGAGTTAGCTTGAAGGTAAGGAAATGATCCTCTTATAAAGTTTGGTACCTCCTGGTTCAAAGATTCACAAAATAACCGAATATTGAAAAGATTATATTCTATATCCAATATTGAAATTGTTTAAAAAGACGGTTTTAAGAGAAATTGTAAAGGAATTAACCTTTACACAATGTTGTATGCTACAGAAATGTATACATTTATTTCAAATAAAATTTGATTATAAAAATACACAGGTAGGTGGGATTTGATAATTTTATGGAATAAACAAATTGCTTTGTGCTTGATGTAGGCAATATTTGCATAGGTAATTTACAATATTCAGCATATAATCTGCGAGGTCGAAGTTTTTTTCATTTTTTTTTAATTTATAAAATAGTGAAAGCTCAACTATGATTCTTTCTAGTTTCCATCCCAACTGGGGAGGAAAATGCGAAAATGTTTGTACTTGTGGGTGAGGGGGGAAATTTAAAAAATTAGGTGTCGGTAATAACACTTTTTACCCTGGTAGCGATTCTTACTTTTTGAGATTTCGAATTCTGTGGTAGCAGAGTAAAACTGAAGGTAGTTATCTATATAACAACGCACAATACATTTCTTCCTATCATTTGGGTGTTACTGAACGAAAATTTGAAAATTTTCGTAATATCGAAATTTTTCAAAATCATTTTGGATTTTTTTCAAATCATAAAGTATTCAGGGTTTTTCAGTAAGTATTTTTTATTGAAATTCGAAAGAACAAAATCCGATTCAAACATCTTTATTTCCAAGCTGATACCATTCCGTGGAAAGTGCGGAGTCATCCCACTTGACGCAATGTTTTAGGCATCATTCATCTACGGGCTGCCCTCGAGCTGTTAAATTCGAAAACATGAAAAAACCCTCCGTCGGTTTGACCAACACGCCGTATCCGGGAAACAGGAAGTACGGCCAATAAATCTAAAGTATCGCCATTCACCCTGGGGCTTTTGAGGCCGGGGACGGAAGTAGTCCCTGTTATTAGTGCAGAGTGATAAACTCCTTCTTTATTTGGAATCTGAACAAGCTCCGCTTTTATCGAAGAGTAGAACTTTCGCTTTTCTCATATCCTGGAATAGACAAGCTGTGATATATTAGGAAGCAACGTTGCAATATTTGGACGAGGCTGATATTGCGGATTTTTTTTCTAGAGTAAAAAATATCATTCTGAATCTAGATAGTCTAGATACGACGACGACAGCACATTATTAACAATATCGTGTAGATTGTAGATGCTCTTACTAGGTGAAACTCTGCCATCATGCAGATAAAAAGATTGTGTAATTAACAGTTCCATAAATATATTCTTTCAGTGACGCGTTTCGATTTATCTATAAATCTGAAGTTATATAATGTATTAAGGAGAATGAAATAACTTAAGGAATAAAATGTCTTAAAACGTGACATGAAATATCTTAAGGACATTTTGACGGTGATGGTTAATGTTTTGTATGGGTTTCCCTTAACACTAGTGTAAATGCAGTCGCCATACGTCCAGCGCGTAAAACAGATTCGTGATAAGCAACCCAGAATTACCCGGAAAACGAATTTTACTCCTTTTTGAAAAACATTGATTTTGGAACTCCCCCCCCCCCCCCTCCTTCTCATATACATTTTCTAAGAAAATACTTTATGCCGGAAGAATGGAATGTCGTAGCGCGAATCTGATAACATCGTTGCATTCAGCGGAAAATCGGATAGAGTCTAAAAAAGAGAGGAAACCGTTTTCCTCCTCGACATAGGAATCAAAAGTGGACGTTCGAAAATCGTAAAAAATCTAAAAGCCTTTGTTGGATCCCTGATTCGGGTTGACGGCCATTTGGGGTGTTTATAGCGCTAGATGTGTTTTTCATTCTATGTATATAAAGCAACAGTGGCGGATTATAGGGGTATTGCAAACAGATGTTGATTGTGATAACAGCCGACGCTGTACAATCTCTTTTCGCGTGACGTCATCGAGGATAAAATCACAAGCGTCCAATAAAATTAAGTATTTGTCCGACGCCGAACTGCGCCCACTGACCCACTATTTCTATTAGCGCGCTAGACTTTGCCTCGACGCCTTCCATCACTCTCCGTATGTTACGTCCCTCCCTTCCCCCTGAAAAACCTGTACAGCAAAAAAGAACCTTTATAGGGAAACCCCCACCCCATTGGATATTCATCCTCTTTAAAGCTTGAGAATCAAAAAAAGCAGGAACAACAACCCGCCCTAAAAGCCTGAAGGGCAATAAAATATTTTCCGGGGGCTGAAGTCCTACTTGCTCTACCCTAGTTACACTCCTACCTAAGCGTTGTTGAAATATCAGAAACGTTATTTATGTTGGTTAATAAATTAATAAGGAAGACACAATCCGATTTAAGGATCACGCTTTTGGCGTTGCAAAAAGGCAGATACCGTGAACCTATCGTGACTAGACTTCATTTATCACTTTAGGGTAAGTGCAGCAACTGCATACAGACAGAGATACAACCAGAATCGCATCGGTCGGGGTAAACTACAACGAACGACACGCCGAGACATTATACTGTAGCACTAATTGCTTACAATTAATTTCTGGGTTAGATGTGCGCGTTTGGTTAAGGAAACACCGTGAAGGATGCATACAGGAACGTTACAGTAGTTTGTTTAACCCCGATACCGTGTAACTGTGCGCCTGGTAACTCGATTACAGTCACATGGGGAGCGTAGTACGTATTGTTTTCTATAAGAGGTCTGATATCAGGGTTGTTATTCTGAAACTGTAATTTTGAAATAGGTAGACTTCTTAGGTTTTTGTGATATATGTGTGAAATTTTTATGAAGCCTAAAGCGATTTTTTAGGAGAGCAAGGGAAAAAGGGTTTTTGAAATAGGTTGTTTTTAGAGACACTACTGATTTTCTACTCGCCAGACAATTTTTTAAGAATATTGGTATTTTCTTGTAGTCATTACACCTCGATTCTTCGCTTACGTCATCAAACACAATTTTTTATATCTGCCTGGCATAGCATGCCAAGGCAGCATGAAAGAAGAGCTGTATTCCGTTTTAAGCCGTAAATTCCCGGATATATCCTCACGCTCCTGAGTAATACTTCCTGAGCCATTTCAAATTGGAAGGGAGTGACTGTTGAACCAAAATGTTATAGTTCTCCCAAAGTCAATTCAAGATCGTGAAACTTTTCTTTTCTGTGGTTTTTATCACCTGTACTTATCAATCCCGTGGAGGCGAGCCATGACAAATAATGTTTTACGCTGGGCGTAGTGTTTGAATGGTCAACTGCAAGCGAAGTTTGCAAAGATGTATTTTGCTGCACTTTGGCCTACTGCTTCAAGGCAGTCCAGGCGTTAGGACCTTTGACTTTGTAAGTTGCCAATGGTTTGCTATCACACCCTTGACTGGGTTACGTATGTACCACCCGATTGCTATCTACACTAAGACCGCCAGGCTATACTGACAAGTCTAGGCTAAAGACGCAGCATAAATGTCTATAGCAGATCTGATGCATAGTGGAGAGCATACACTGAATATTTTTATTTTACAACTTATACGGCATTCAATTCCTATTCTAATCTATTTCGCGTCTGTTTTAGCGACGTCTACTACAGATGACTGCTTTTGTTTATCTAAATAGAAATCATCAACAATGAGTAATGATGAAAGTGCGATTGAGCCTCTTGAAAATTGCGTCAAGTAGTTTCACTCTGTATTCCACGTAATTGCATTAGTTTACTGAATATTTTGATTTGAATTTAGATCTGCTGATCCACTTGAAGTTTTGAAAGTATCGGAAGTAATGGAATTTTTGATTTCGTTTAATTTCTCAAATTCGATTTATACTATCAGCACTTCCCTTTTAATCAAACGAATGTATTTTCGATTATCAGAAACTTATTGGAGCTCATGAATCACAGAGACTAAAGCATGATAAATTCCAGCCGTCATCGTATGGGTATCGAAAGATGGCTGAAGGGTCGAGTAGCCACTTCCAGTTTTCCGTTACAAACATGGTAATAGCGCATCATCAGTTGATTGCTTGCAGGATCTGGCTGTCGAGACGAAGGCCAGCCATGAGACGGGCGTCCTTGCTAAAGATGAACTCGAGAAGGCTCTGGAAGGACAGCGGAAGATGTTTCCTGACGGGATTCCCGAATGCGGAGCGGACGCTTTGAGGTTTACGCTCCTATCGCACAACGTCAAGAGTAAGTAATGTTTCAACCCTTCTAATTTGTCACGTCAGTTATCGGGGTCGTCGCTCGGGCGGAGCAACCGGAGCCTACATCAGGAGCCTTTAGTAGGAAGGCTTTTTTTGCTCTTCTGGTTTTTTAGGGGTGGGGAGGGGGGTGATGAAGTGAATGCCCAAAAGAGTAGAAATTACGGAACATGAAAATACATGTCATTCATGTCACTCGTTTTTATTGTCTTTCTGTCCCCTTTTGTAACTTGGATTGTGTGGAAATTTTCATATCGAGGACAAGACTCTTGGGAAAAAATCAAATATGATTTATGACTAACAAGTCATAACTATGTTCATTAAGACTTCAAATATGGTGGAAAAATACCTTCAATATGCGTCTAGTAATCACAAAAAAGGAAAAACGCGCTCTTATTACCTAGCGTCCTACTTTTTCACTACCCGTACCGTACTCAAAGTTATGAATGTATAGCTCATCTCTTTTTAATTTCCCGTCTTTCCCGCAGCTGCGGATTTTTCATTTGTCCGCAATATTATATCCCCTCATTGTTTCACGTCGGATAAATTAATGCGAAAATGAGACAGCTGTTGAAATATGCACCAGGATTGCTGGAGAGAAAAAGTCAGCTCCACATGGCGAGAGCTCAGCTTCTGGTGAGCATTGGCGGCACTTTGATTTTGTCATTGGAGTGATTCTGAACCAGGAAGATAGTGAGAGATTCCGTGAGGTCATTTAGTCAAAACTAAGTTAATTTACTTGAGAAACAACTCATAACAGGAACTCTGTACCTTGGAATCCCATAGTCCCATAGTGTCGAGACCAAATGAGTTTTACCAAAAACTGAAGAATATCTCCGTACATGTAACGTTTCTGAGCAAAATGGTACCATTCCGTATTCTTTCCAGGCCATTTTATCAACTTTGATGTGAAAGAATGCTACACCAACAAGCTGTTTTGCAATAAGATCTGGCAAGCTACTAAATTCACCAGAATCTCATTTGGTTCTGTTCTTAATGCACAGCAGTTGAAGGAAGTCCCTTTCAAACAGCTCACTTTAATGGACAGGTGGATTTTGAGCAGACTTTCAGGGATGGTTGATAAAGTGAATGGTGGTTTGGAAAGCTACAACTTCCATGTCTGCACAACTGCTCTGAAGAATTTTCTGTATTATGACTTCTGTGATACTTATCTGGTGAGTAAAATCTTCTCTCATGTTGGCTTCATGTACTTATATCTGTTAGAGGAAGATGATAGGAATGCAGATTTGATCAAATGCCTAGACTAGATGATGGAAGTGAGAGAGTTTTCATAAAAATCCAAACCAAAGCGGATTTGTAGCAGGAAAACAGATGCAATCAGCAAAAAATGTTGATGAGAACATTCCGTCAATTTGAATATTGAGTATAAATTAATCTATTAAAAGCATTCGATACTGTCAATCACACGACACTTCCAAAGACGATATATGATATAGGTGTTCATGGAAAGATGTATTCCTCAAGTGAAATTAGTGTAAACATCATAATTATATAGTAGAGCCCACAAGGGACAGTTTTAGGGCCAGTTTTATTCAACATTTATTTGAATGACATATTCGTTCAACTGTGTCGGTTTTGCGGATAGCACAGCAATACTAGTTCGTATGCCAAGGATTTCATTGCTTTTGAGACTAAGGGAGGTGAAAGTATGATCTAAAATTTCAGCACTAAACACTCCATTTTTTGCCAGTTGTCATGGCAAGTGAAAGTACAGCAAATGTCATTACAGAGTCGTGAAATTTCTCTATGGAAGATCATAAGCGTCAATGTTGACAAATTACAAACAACTTCACGTAGAATTGTCTCCAATCCTCGTATCTGCTATTTGGATCACGTTCCTGGTATTACCTTGAAGCACCGACAAAACGACAAAAATGCAATTGCAGAGAAAACGAGCAAGCCATTCATACAGAATATATTAGAGGCTATAAGTGAGATCTTGGATTTTTCTCGTTGGAATTGGTAATTTGGTCATCTTCATTTATAAAAATGATGGAAAAAATCGTTAAGGGAGGTTGCTAATATACAGGGTGATTTGAAATGGCATCTAACTTTCCTGTATTGCAAATAATACATTATTGTAATGACAAGTTATAAACGGAAGCTTCATAGTTTAATCCGAAAAAACAATTAAACTTGGACTGCGTTCTTTTGCATCGATCAACTTATTTTGAAAACCAATTTTTCTGTCCCGTTTCCGCTTTGAAAAAATTGTTGTAAATATAGCCAATGTTTATGCGAAACTAAGAAGCAACCCAAATAGCAATTGGCCAAATAAACTTCAACTCTCACTGCAATAATGAGAGCGCTGTGTTTATCTGTGTAGATGGTGTAATTTCCTTAAAAATGAAGTGACTCCCCAGCGTTAGTCAGCACGAACGCAAACAGAAACGCATTCAATTTCTCCATTAGTGTAACGCTCTAACGATTCGGGTGCACATTCATACAGGGTTGGATTTAGGAAAAGACTGGAGGCTAGAGAAATCATAATGATAGAGAAAAGCGATGAGAAAAGCTTCCATATGTGCAAGCGCCTTTGACTTTTTGATCTCAAAATGATACTAGACCTAGATCACATATATATGACGAGAGTACTTGGTGTATGCTTTCCACTATGCATCAGATTTGCTATAGACATGCATGTTCCGTCTCTAGCCTAGACTCGACAGTATATCCTGGCGGTATAACTGTAGAGAGTAACGTAACCCAGTCAAGGGTGTGATAGCAACATCAACCCATCTTCAAGTGTTGCCCTCTATGGGGACGCCCATTAGAAATTTACGAAGTCAAAGGTCCTAACACCTGGACTGCGTTGTATTTGGTTCACTTAGATTGTTCTCAATATTCAAATGATGTGATTTTTTAATGTCATTTTCAAAGAATACGTTTTTTCAATGCTCATTTTAACATTGGTTCGTTAACGTTAGCGGCACAATTCGTAGGCACGCCACTGAGTAAAAAAGTCTCTAATGATGTTTGCAAGTTATTAGGGAAAAAAATGATTTTTGCAATTTTTGGCTTGTAGCTTAGTACCAAAATCTTATAAACATAACATCATATCAAAAAATATTTTTTTTTACTAAAGATTTTCCGATTAATTCATTGTCCTTGTTTATGTTACACCCTGATGGTTGTCCTCACAGTGGGACATTATAGCCTTCTTGATCTGCAGCAGAAACCTTTCCTGGAACCATTTACCACCCTATTTTTCCTCTCCAATAAACTTGAGGACCCTGAATAGGAAAAACGGCCCTTATGACATTTCCTGCCCCTTCAGCCCATGACTTTGCTCCCAATGCACACAGTTATGTGTTGATATAGTGAGTGTAGCTGTAAAAAAATCACTGGTGCAAGTTTGATACCTTACCATGAAGTTCTTATTTCTCTAAGTCCAGACCTGTGTTCACCACATGAAATAAAATAAATACGTATGTTACAGAGCTTTCTTTACGAACGCGTAGTGAGCTCAATTAAAATCGGAATTAACTTTTAATCGTAACTTTAGACTGTCGTCAATTTCAATTTGAGGATTTTCCTTCCGACAGTAGATGCGATCCTTAAAAAAACACGTTCCATTATCTTGAAAAATGAGCACTGAAAACGAGGTATTGGAAATCCATGCAAAACACATTTTATTCTAGGTGAAGTTCCCCCATATATGCGTTTTTTGAATGAGTTCGTAAAATGTCATTTAAGAAAAGTTCATTGTACCTACCAGCGTTTCACGGTAGCGAAGAAAGACGAATAGTCACTATGCACTCCATTGATTCCCTCAGAAATCTCTTTACGTTTCAAGCTGTACGTGAAATTGTAAGAACACAGCCCGTTAATATATTATTTTTCTCATTCATCTCCATCACATATTGACGAAACGATTACTTCAAAGTTATGCAAACTACAAACAATCATTTGACAACTGTCACCAACTACTTGATTTAAATGTAAGAACAACATATGCTGTAAAGATATCATCGCCTACTAGATAGGCTCTCGAATAATGTGTCCATTTGATTTGCAAAGGAATCGACAAAGCGAGGCCTTCGACAGCCGAACAGCGCGCGTGCCTCAGGACATTGCAATACCCTTTCAACGTGTCTCGACGTCGGCCTGAGGGCGATGGCTCCCTTCATGCCTTTTCTCGCCGAGCACTTACATCAGCGGCTGCCTGTACCGGAATGGACGGATGGGACAGAAGAAGGGTTTCCGGAGGTGAGTTCCTTTTACTGAAATTTACAAAATGTATGATCAGCCCTTAGACCAGGCGGTGTGTGTTTTCGAAGGCATGCTATCGGATGTTTTCACAGGATCGAAAGAAAAGTCCAAAAACCTATGCTCGAATTTTTATTAAGCAAATTATTTAAAAAAAAACACCAAAATGTCAGTATCATGTTTCTTTCAGCTGATTTATCTGAAAAATTGAAAGACAATCCAGCTTTACACAAGAATCGAAAAAAATATTTTGCGTAGTGCACAAATACTAAAAAGTATAAAAGTTATATGAAAAAATCTAGTTACTTTGCAGTCGTTTTTTGTGGATTACAGCGTGAATTATGAAAAAAAATATTTATTGACAAACTTAAATCCTACTTCGATTATTTCCCAGCCTCATGATGAGTGAAGCATGGCGTTAATTACGTTTTTTCAATATTTTTTTTTGTCATGATTTCAAAATGTTTTTACAGTCTGTACAATTTTTCCGTATGTCCAAAAATGAAGCTAAACTTTTCCAAATAGGTCAATAACATTATCAGGTATCATTCAGAATTTCTATTCTTTATATATATATAGAAAAAAAATTAAAATAATGGGGCTCAACCGGGATTTGAACCCGGGACCTCTCGCACCCGAAGCGAGAATCATACCCCTAGACCATTGAGCCGTTAACAGAAATTTTTCGACAAGCACTACATACTGTTTGCAGTTCAAATAAAGATTTATAATAACTTCAAATCTTTATTTGAACTGCAAACAGTAAGTAGTGCTTGTCGAAAAATTATTATAATATATCCTTTCACAAATAGATTTGATATCAATTGTATATAATAGAATATCAGTATATTTGCTTTATAAAAGCTTCCTGAAATCAAATTCCCAGAAACTGGCTTGGCATGATGATCCCTTAGAACGAGATGTTGAAAAAGCTCTGGAAATAGTGGTTGCGGTGAGAAGACTCAAGAAAATTTTCAACATTACTGCCAAACATAAGCCTGAAGGTAAGAACTATATTATCCTTTAAATCATAAATTCATACATGAATCATCCAGTATTACAGTCCTGTGTCCAGTATAGCAAAAACATTAAAATTGAAATTTGGTTCCAACTTGAAATCGAGGGACAAATCAGTTCTTTTGATATTCTACTATTCGTCATGTGTTGTAAGGGCGGTCCGTGGGACCTTCGCCCTTGAGTCAAAATTCTGTAGTAAAAATGGTATCCATCATAAAAAGAATTGAACTTATAATTGTCTGAATCTCATAGGTGTAACTTTGCTCAAATCTCGTTTAAGCGACCTTACACCGTTTTCACTCTCCTAATGAAAATCCTATCCAATCAGAAGGAATTTCTACCAACCTAACCTAGCAAAACAATGTTCGATTAATTATGCGGTTTTTGCGATCGTTGAAACTTTTCGCAAACCTCTATAACGTGTAAATTGGTGTTGCGAAACGGAATTTGTGGCTGCTGAGTTCAGTTTTGCGGATTGTTATTCAATGTAAATGTGAAGCCGTTTGCTGTTTGCGCCTGTTAATCGTTGTTAGATAGCTTGGATTGTTCAAATGGTATAATTATTTCCTCTGTGAAACAAATTGAATGTACCAGATCAGCTATTTCAGAGTAATTCACTTCGATTCGGCTGATAAATAACGCTGGAGCTGGAATCAATTGATGTTGTTTTACATTGTCTGTTGTTCGGTATCTGTGCTTAATTTGTTGTATAAATTCACTTCTCTGGGTGCACAGGCGTATGCAAGGGGTGGTACGGGGGGTGATTATCCCCACCAAGTTTCCACTGTTTCACCTGCTCTTAGCTTTTCCGTCTTTATAATAAATCTCGATTAACATATCCCTTTTTCTGTTGCCCCAATTACCTCGACAAAGGTATCAAAAAAAAATGGTGAAAGTATAAGCAAAACCCATGCCCTTTTACCCCCCAACACTGAGGTCTAGATACATCCTTGGCTTGGTGCTAGGGGAATAAAACAAGCGGAATATCACGAAAGCTTAGTGAGTTGCTTTGGGGACTCTGCCCCTTCTAGGGCTACAGTTTTTAATTGGTTTGCTGAGTTTAAAAGGGGTCGGGTCTCACTCGATGATGAACCTCGCACAGGCTGACCACCCACTGCTGTTACTCCGGAAACTGTAGAAGCTGTGCAAAATATGGTAAAAAAGATCGACATATAACCTACACCGAGATTGAGGCTTCTCTGAGGATTGGATTGGCAGCGGTCATGATCACCTTCGCCTAAGGAAGCGGTGTTCCAGATGGGTGCCACATTTGTTGACCAGTGAAAAAAAAGCAACAAGACTTGATTGGGCTAAGTTTATGCTTGAAAAATTTGATAATGGGCACAGTAAAACACTTTCATCAATTCATTTGGGGCAGACTCGAATACTTTTCTCTTCACTAAATATTTTTGATTTAATTCCCTCTGCAAAATACATATAGTTAGAACGAAAACACTCTTAACATTCAAGCTTGGCATTTTTTACACAGTTTATATCAAAAGCACTTGGCCATCTCTACCTGACCACCTGGACACCATTCAAGATCTTTCTACCTGTCACAAACTATCAACAGACACAATCAATGATACGTCATTGAAAAACTCAGTTCTGGACACAGTTGGTGATGTCACAATTCAGTTAGTCGTACCGGAAGCATTGAAGAAAGCCATTGAGCTGGATGTACCAAAGATAGTAGCGAAGAAAGAGAAGTTACTCAAGGAGCTAACCAAAATGGACAAGATGATGTCTGGAAAAACTTATAGCATCAACGCCACTACAGAAGAACAAGAAATCCATTCTAAAAAGGTAAGTCAGCCGTTTTTCCGTGACAGAAGGTACATGTGTTTGACCATCTTTTCACTACATAAACTTGTTGATGGAAGACAAATCGAACAGGAGGCATGCGTTCTGAATTTAAATTTATGAAAATGGGGTCTTGACCTTGATTACCTCAAAACCGAAAATGTCTATTATCACAATATATCTTTTAAGTACAGTATGTTCAAACTGTAATTATATTCCGTTGTTTCAGGTCGAAAAAATCAAGGATCAACTCTCCAGGATTCACTACATGCAGGAGCTAACTCGACAATAGATGTTTCAGCATTTATTTAAGTTGTTTTTATATAAGCACTATTCTTTGATAATAAATCGTTTCGAACTCCAGTTCAGTTATTTTCATTTCTTCAGCTTAACACAGACAATTAAGAGGAGACTCTACCTGAAATAAAAGGTGTATTGTATGAGTTTCCAATATAATGGGACGATTTTTATTGAAAATGATAGAGAAAGGTTGGTTCTATACTTGTGCGAAGTCCTTTATTCAATTTTTGATTGAAAATTTTAGATATGTCGTAAAGGCACTTGTATCAGAGGTATCAATCTGTTTATGTACGGTGCCACCATATTTCGTTTGAAGCACTTGATTTTAAACATATTGAAAATATTTTTTATTTGGATCATAGAGAAGGACGGCTCTATGCCCGTGCGAGGCTTTTTTCTTGATATTTTGGTTACTTTGGTTACCAAAGGGTTGAAAAAGATCCGAATTTAGTTAAAAACGTCAAT
This sequence comes from Bruchidius siliquastri, assembly GCA_949316355.1. NCBI lineage: Eukaryota > Metazoa > Arthropoda > Insecta > Coleoptera > Chrysomelidae > Bruchidius > Bruchidius siliquastri. The sequence continues at coordinate 35,659,963 of OX438535.1, read as the reverse complement.
CATGTGACAATATCTAAAATTTTGTATCAAAAATTGCAAAAAATCGTTCCATTATCTTGAAAAACGAGCGCTGGAAACGAAATATCGGAAACGGTATTTTTCAAATTTTTCAAATTTGCTGCAGCTCTAATTCAAAGACTTAACATCCTATTGACTTCAAATTTTGACAGAAAGGTTCAGGCGTTTAGTTATACAATTTTTTTGCTTGGTTGAAAAATGCCAACTTGACTGTTCGGAAACCAAGCTTCTTTTGTAGCAAATTTCGAGCCCTTTTTCCAAAACTTCGTCATTATGCAAATTTCCAACATTTTCCAAAGATCCTAGTTGATCGTATAGGAAATCTCTTATGTTTCAGTGATCACAACGAATTTTGACGTTTGAATCATTGTATTAGTCACAATGGCAGCAGCAGTAAAGCTAGGTGTACCTTTTTTCTCTCTATTTCACCAGATAAATCGGTTAATTTTGAATATTTTTTTATAAATTAAGTAAATTTTAGAGTACTACACTGGGATATCCCCTTAAAATACGTGTCCTAGCGCACCGCCTATGGGGCAAATTAAACAGAAATAATGGAAGTTTCAGTTGGAATAAACGTTGATTGCGACCGGGCTAATGGGTGTCGTTATTTCTTTCATTATCGCGCCTTTCTAATCAGGATAGATGAGAGACTGTTTTTAACGACATTTCATATCTTGGTAAGGTTGAGATGAACCTGGATTCTTAGCGAACCATTTAATATCCAGATTATCCGAAAGGAGAAAATTTCGGATAATCTATCAGAGTCGACAATGTTTTGACGACAATATGGCACATAAAGGGGTCTTTGAATTTCTCATTTATTCACTTTTTACTTCCCATGTAAATTGGCGGGAAAGAATTGAATCCGAGGTATTGCGTTTTCTTGATGTTTTATGACATATACAGTTTGTCCCACAAGAACGTGGTGTTTATACTGGCAGAATTTCCTTTAGCATGTAAAATCAATTTGTGAGAAAATGATAGAAGTTGAAACACAAGCGTTAGAATGAGTGTGCGAATCCCCCAACGCGTGGCAACGCTGCCCTTTTACAGGCTTGCGTTATAGTCTAGTAAAATTAGTATTTCAAATGATCAGCATTTGTACGCAAGATGTCGCAACGAGCACGGTTGTAGACCTTCGACATGGAGATGGCAATTGAGGCAGAACGATTCGCTTCATATCCATCTTTTTAGCCCTGATGATGGATTTAGTAGTTCAAATAGGTTTTTCATTGAAATTCAAAATATCAACAGCCCTAAAATCGGATTTAAATCTTTATTCCCAAAGTGATACAATTGCGTGGGAAGTACGTCGACATACTTGACACATCTTTTTAAATATGCAATCCACCCCAATAATCACAAACCATATGATGTTTCTGAAGATGATTAGATTTCCAATTCATTGCCGGAAACAATTAGTATTCTTACAACAATAGGCCTCATCCACGGTATTCTATATCATAAACTGAAACGTGAAGTTCCAGCGGATCTTGGGGCGGAAATATTTCAATTTCAGTTAAAGACTCCTAAAATCGAGGTTGCATTCAGTGCTCCATAAAGGCCGCTCCCCGGAGAAATCAGCGTGGAGTTCCCAAACTCTCCTCAGGGCTAATCCGGAAAAATACGAATTAGTTTTGTTTGGGGTTTTATTATGATAATTGCGGAAATATATCGCTGCAGGGAGTTTAGATTACGCGGCTGGCTGAGTTCGACCTATTTCCTAGATGGCAGATGAAAAAGGAGTAATTGTCCTTCAAGCATCAACATGAATTGACGTACTTTAAGTTTATCTACTTTGAATAGTGAAAACAAATCGTTAAGAGGAGTATGAGTGAAACAACCCCATGCAAGGGTTGTGAACAGGAAGATCAGACAGTTGACGATCAATTGTGTAATGATTCTGCTACCCTATTAATCCAAAAATCTGCTCTTTATGTTCAGTTTAAGGTGTGTTTCGCTTCTTCCACAGTTTAGGGTAATTGAACACCCAGTTCTGGGCAACCCTTGAGGAGGACGTACAAGGGATCCAATGAGGCCTAAGCCTGTCATTATGGCTGATCACCCTTACTCCACAACATAATACAGAAGTTTTAGGATAATCTTTATATAATCCGATTAATCAAAATTGGTAAAGCTGCTCCAAAATATCTCTAGCTTTCGCTTGCAATGGTAAAGCTCTGAGCCTCCACCTGTAAGGCGTAAACACTACCAGCAATCGTTGCAATCGCCGAATTAACTTTCTCAACGCCAAGACGACGAACAGGATCTTATTTTTTATTTTTTCCAGTCTCGGTGCCTCGCTTCGCGAAAATAGGTAGCCTGCGGGTAAGTCAGATTGAAATCCTGCAGCTAACTCTGCACCATCGTCGATTCATCCGTCGATGTAAAAAGAAAATGGATCCTCTAGATGCTACCTGTCGATTGTATAGGGCTGTACAGGGCAATTCAACGTTTATTGGAGCAATCCATATAATTCGTTATATGGGTGACTTACCGCTACCTGAATTTCCGAAAGTCATAAAAACATCAACGGCCCAAGGATCGTTCCTTGAGGCACCCCCATTGTAACCTCTTTATTTTCACTTATATATTCATTAATTTCAACTCTTTGTTTTTTATTCTCTAAGTAATTTTTCATGAGGTCATTGGCCATGCCTCTTATTCCCATGCATGAAAGCTTATCCAGCAGTATTTTATGATCAACAGTGTCAAAGGCTTTTGCCAGATCCAGAAAACTGATATATTTAATGACGTTTCGGCTGCCTCAGTAGTCTTTTTCAGAGTACTGAATATGAAAGTATTAGATTTTGAAATTAATATACATCATTCTGATCGATCTGCATTCTGCAGCATCTGCACTAAAGCTGGTAAGCAAGATGATATATGTGTACTGTGTAGTTGTGGGCATTAATTACAATGTGATCGAGCTATAGACACTTAATTGATGTTTCCGATACATTAATGTAGCTTATTTAATCGAACAAGGCGACATTGTTAAAAGTATGATTGATATTGGATGCTGTTGTAAGCCTTGCTCAGATTAGTGTACTGTAATATTAGAGGGTTTCCAGCTATAATCTTGATAGAATGAGCAACTAATGTATCTTATTCTTATCTCTCTGGTTCATTTTATTTTTTACTGGCCGTTAATCGAAATTACATTGACTGAGACATCTTTACTAACGTATGACCCGCCTTAGCAGCCTAATTACAAACTATGGAAAATTCATTATTGAAAATATTGGTTAGTTCGATTTGCGCCTCTACAAATATTTCGAAAAAAGTGCAACTCCCTTAAAGCATGTTAGGCAGTCTTTTCAGTTATGAGATATGACTGCATACAGGAAGTTGGTCAAAAAAAATAGTGTTCACAGTTTAGTTCGTCCAAATAGCTACGGATGTGAAACATATTATGTTTAGCAAATTGTGCTGAGATTCTAACGCTTTATTCGTTGTACATTAATAAGAGATTGAACACATACAATACTTAAATTATTTTTTCAGAACACAAACTAGGAATTCTGCGTCCCTTTTTCTCTGAAGGTAGAGAATCTTCCATCGCTACGTGGTCTTATCATCATTCTGAGAAAGAAATATAATCGAATTAGTTCATCTGTCTAGCAATGGCAATATGGAACCCACCTGGACTTTCGCAAGCTATATTCAGGCCCTCTGAACCCTCCCCAATACATCCCCTTATAAATGAAATTCTCTGGAACTTCTCCACTGAAGTATAGTCCATTTAGATTACTCTCATCACAGCTTTTGTACCACCAAGCTCCACCTTAAACCAAAGCTATAATATAGTGGCATAATCGCGTGGTGTTATTGACAGATGATTATGATAGATGTTTATTCGAAAGCAAAATTTGATGTTTCCCGATCGCAGATTTCCACATTTGGTCTAGAGATGGTTACCTTACGGCAAAGTTCGATTGAAGATAGTAGCGGTCACTGGCCACTAGGTGTCTAACCAAGATCGAATTGTACAGGTTAGAAAGTTGGAAGGAAGAATTGAGCGGGAAGAAATGCCTTCCATAGTGTATTTGATGTTCTGTTTGGCGGTCTCATCATAGGTGAACAGCAGAGCATATGATTAGAATGCAGGAGGTTTTGAGGTCGACCCTCTTGAACACAAAACTTTTTCTTTCTAGTTTTTCTAATAAAAAAATTTAAATGTTCGGAAATTGTGTGAATTCTTTCGATAAAGATTTTCAATACTATCAATATTTCTTCAATTTAAACGTCCAAAATTTGAATCAAACCATTATTTATATACTAATAACACTGCGTGGGAAGCAGGTTCTATACCATCAAGCTACTCGAGCTTTAGTTAAATTTGAAACTCGTATTATTATAAACCATATAGGAAGAATTACTGCTTACTGTGTGCTCTAGCACAACTGCCTTCCGACCAAATGTCATGATCCATGTCCTTGGTGCTGAATCTCTGACCAGCATGGTATTGCAAGGAATCACCCGCATCTCCAGAGCATTCTCCCAAAACTTTGAGTGAAAACCCTTCAACCTCAGGTCCAATACTGAACGCGGAATATTGAGCGATCCGTTTTTCATTCTCAAAGTCCTCAAGTTCAATTAGCAGTTCATTGACGGTGTGACCTGTGAAAACAAAAATGAATTTATTATTTATATTATATATTTATTTACGTGGAAAAGTGAAATCTACATTGTTCGTATAATTGAGAGAGTTTATCAAAACACATATTTTTCCGAAGTAGTGAGGTGACACTCAATCATCTATGTGCTGTACATATACCAACTTTAGCAATTCGTTTTTACCGGTCAGTTCGTAGATATGATCTAATCCCAGCCAGAATTCATGTCCAATATTACCAAATCCAGTTTTGTAATCGCTCCATCCCAGAAAAAAGTCTTGGGAGCCATTAAATCTGTTCTGGATGACTGTCCAACCTCCATCATTCGTTTCCATTTCGCAGTACACCATGAACGGTTTGGAGGAGTATTCTGGTTGGATTGTATAGACACCAGAAGATTGAGTTCCTTGAAGAAAAATAAAAATCAGTAACGAGTGTTGAAGTCTTATGAAGGAACATCAACTCATCTCCAAGTGTCTCCCGTTATGGGGACGCCCATTGGCAATTTATGGAGGGCGACACTTCGAGATGAGTTTATGTTGCTATCACACCCTTGACTGGGTTACGTATATACCGATTGCTCTCTACAGCTGGACCGCCAGGGTATACAGACGAGTCTAGGCTAAAGACGAGACATGCATGTCTAGTAATTAAATAATCAATTGCAATTAGTTTTAATTATCGGCTAGAAAAATATAAAATAAGAAAAGAAATGTTATTTTATTTTTCAAATTGAAGATAAGCGAAATTTGGTTTAGATGCTGTGAAGTATTTTCTTCAGTTTCCGTTTCAATTTGATCAAATCTTATACAGTTTCTAGGTCCACAGTCACATACCTCTGTTCTTGATGTCTATGCAGTTTGTTGGATAAGCTGGTTTCCAGGAATTCTGTTCTAAGTCAGCAAGCCGCTGATTCACAGGTGGGTAGTAAGTACCATGCTTAATATCCAAAAGAGCTTGAGATATAAACTGTTTGGTTGGCAAGTCTTTGATTTCTTCATGAAGTGCCCTTAAAAGAAGTACTGTTTCAATAAATTATTGAATGAAATTATATAGCTTAAATATCATATAATAATAAAGAGACACACAGTTGTTTTACGTCTCTGGTGTGATGGTGCATCATGTCCCAGATTTTGGCTTTACCAACAATGTAAATCCATCCATACATTTTTTATAGATATTCTCTCGCAACAGAACAATTACGCCAGCCGAACAGAAATGCACTCGTCGTACGCTAGAAATTTCTATTGATCGAGAGGAGCTGGCCGACACCGACTGCCGAGCCAGAACAGCTTTGGCTTGGGGCCCATGCCGTAGTGACGTATGCCCCACCACTCTTTTCCTTCTCTTTTCCTCTCATCGTTTCTCGCACCCACATACGTGAAGTCAGTTAATATTTGATCCCCCCTCAGCACCACTCAAGCCAAAGAGTGTTGTCAATCTTTAGATAGAGCCGTGAAAATGAAATTTTCATACCATATACATACCCTGTTGCAGCCAATACTGCCGACATATTTCTTTTGATAGCGGCTACATCTCCTGTTAAGCTTCTAAGTGCAGCTATGGCTAGTTTCAGTCCTGTTTCCAAGCCATCCATACGAGCAGTTAACTTGTCATTTGGAGCATCTCTTTGTTCTTCTGACCATAACTGGCCGTCCACTTTGCTCATTTCACTTCTTAGGCCTTGCAAGCAAGAAATTGGTTAAGGATATGCGCGTGCACTTCACAAATAAACGAGAAAATGATTTAGCGACGCTTACTCATCATCCACCGGGCAGCGCGAGTCACCGCGATCGGCGGAAATGCCGGTTAGGGATCGTAAACGTGAAGCGTGATGATGGAGAGAAAATATTAACGCAGCATCGTAACAAATAGTCGATATCAAGAGAATGGAAGTATGGATTGTGTACAGATAAGTCCTAGAAGTAATATCTGATGTACTATGCATAAAACTTGTGTATAGCTACCCTCTATGGCATTCCGTATTTCCTCCTCTTGTAACTCAATAGCCTGCAACTTGTGATTACCATCCTTGAGTTCGTTGGCTAGTCGTTCGGATTTCTCTGCCACTTGAACTTCTAGCCTGGTCAACCGGTATTCCAGTTCAGCTTCGCAGGCCCTGCGCATCCCGAATCGGCTTCCATTCCACGTTCCTGAATGGCGGGTCGAGTGTTGGTCTGTCGGTTCTTCGTGTTTTACCTATTCACAAAGATTAGAAACTTCCAAACTAAGTTTATTTAATGCCTGCGTGAGAGAATGCGGGTAAAAAAATGCGTCATTGTCAGACGTTTTTACAGAACATTGACAATACTATACCCTGGAAAACAGTAGACTACCACGAATAGGCTGAAAGTATTTGAGATGAAATATTTTTGCATCTATGGCAACACTGGCAGACATCTTTGAAGCTCCTGCCTTGACTCCTTTAAACTCACCCTCTGAGTGGCTATTTTCCGTTGCATGGCCATCGTGGTAACTTCTCATAGGCGTAGCGAGTTATACATTGAGTTGTTAGACGCATTGCAGTGGCGCAATATAGTCTAAACAAGGAAAAGTTATCGATAGCCAGGCAATGGGGATCACAGCAAAGGTTATGAAGGACTGTGATGTCTCTGAATGCTCTTAATCATTCGTTTGTTGCTCTAGAGGCTTGAGCAGCATTTTAAAGTATTCATTCAAACTATGACTTTGTAACGACTACAGTTTTTTCATCGTATTTCCCCCTTCCGTCTTTGGTTTTTTGGACCAAAATTGTTGTTATTCATCTTGATACGTGTAGCAACTCGTGCCTTTGTATGCCCACAGTGACAATGACTAACACCTGAACTCATTCCGTATCACCCATTTCATAATTGATATGTAATACACTATCTATATGAGGATGTTTGCCTTTTTTAACACATAATATGAAGGTCTTGTCCTCGTCACTACCTGATATTGGACTAGTACCTAGAATAGCTTTGCTATTACTCATAATGCTTTATGACATGGCATACAGAATTGGGACGCTAAAATCAACTTTTTACTATTTATTGTTTACTACCTACCATTTTTACATGAATGCGTATAAACACGGTATTAAGCTTAGATTAAGGATTTGGATCCAATTTTTAAGACTGTCGATAGTGGAAATTGAATTTCCCAAAAATGTCCTTTTTTATGTTTTCAATTCTTCAAGTTGATAGGCAGCTCTAAAATCCTAATAAATTTTTATTGGCTGGAACTGTGCGTAAAATATTGAGTCACGCAATTATGTCTTTATTAATACAATAATTTCTATGATTTTTCACTGAAATAAACAGAACAAATTAGCACCTTTCGAATAAAATATTTAACTACGATCTGAAACATTCACATGGTTTAAATCTGTTAGAAACGAACAAAATACATAAAATGTTCATAAGTCGAATGTATGTTAAAATGCTAAATATATCAGCTATTGAAAAAATATAATTTATTGCTCCCCAATTTTTTACCCCTCCCAAAAGGTTTGTGAATTAACAGGGCCTGAGAAGGGTCTAAAAATAAAAAGTAAACGTTTTTATCTCCTGAATCTTATATTGCGATTGTAGTCCTGATTCATCTTACATTTTATACTTACCACTACTTAAATCCATGATCAATTGCCGTGGGAGTCTAGATTATAGTACAAAACATGGAAGATTAAAATTTAAAATTATAATGCGATTGATATTTTCTAGTGCTTTCAGAGGAACAGCCTTATTTTCAAACAAGAACTCCTACAAAGACTATACAATTATATCTTAACATGACATTGATATACGGCGAAACGTCGTAGTACCATTTATTGAGATATTTTTTTTGAAAGACTCTCTCTCTTGCTTTTCCTTATCTCCATCTATTGAGTTACATTTGGCTTTTCACTTTTATTGTACGTACTGTGGAGTTTTTCCTTGTACAACTGAAGGCAATATACCCAAACTTTACTGCATGTGTCTGCTTAGAGAGAACACTTTATAAAAATGTTCTGAAATTACTATAAAAGCATCTCTAACATGATATAGTCCTTTATTTATAAATCCAATACTTACCCTGCTCAGTTGCTCGCACGAAATTTGCACCTCGAACATTAAAACTACGAAAACCGACACATACTCCCACAAAGACGACATTTTACTGAAGCACAGCTTAAATCATCCGCAACAAATGATCTTTATGAAATTATATTTGGATGTAGTAACATGCCGTTAGTATATAAAAATATAAACGCATGTTTCAGACTGGCAACTGCTTCATGTCTGTCGTAGATTCATTACGCTGAAGCAGAATGTGTTTGTAGAAAAATTATACAGGGGGATCGTGAGGTTACTTTAGCGTCTTAGAGGTGGGGAAATTTCAGAGTTAGGCATTCAAAAAAAGTTGCATAGAGCTGAGCAAGTACGAAAATGCATGATAAAAGATGACAAGCATTATCAGGTGCTCTAGAAGAATTTTTCTTGTCAATTATTACGTCAGTATTCACAACAAAGCTCTAATATATTTGTTGAATAATACACTATCATGCTGTGTAAATTTAAAATAGACATTATTACAACTGTCCATCATTCTCGACTAAACAATGCGATAATCAACCAATAAATTATTTAAAAAATCAACAGTCACGACCTTACAAAGGAATTCCTTAAAAAAATGAACATCTGGTCACGACGCAGACGTTGAAAATATGCAACTAAAATATATATTAGTCATAATGTCCGCAGATTATCTTCTTTCTTATATAGCAATAAATAGTTGGCACCAGTGATGTCATCAAGACTATAATTTTAACATTATTGTATCATTATTTTTGTTAAACTTCTTGTGAAAATGTATGTTTAACCTTGTTATAGTTTTTTACTATTTATTTATTTACATTTCTAAATTTATCAAAGGAAGTAGTTTTATAGAAAACGTTATTCGTAAATTTCAGCAAAATTTATGTAGTTTTCCTTTGCACGGTATTTTCTATGCATTTTACTTGTCATATTCAGTGAAAAAATCATAATTTTTTTCAAACCATCGGATAGAAAAAATCCCTCCAAATAGTCATACACTATCAATATATGACTGCTTTTTGCTCCTTTTAATATAAGAAGATTACAGCTCAGCTATACCGGGTGTTCCATTTAACTTGAGACAGGCTTATAGCGCGAATACAGTGAGTTTTTTTATGGAAACGTTTAGATGAAAGTTCTTGGGTGCAATGGGAGAGAGTTAGTGATGACTTTTATTTTCGAATTCCACGATTTACTTTTATTGGGCCATCTAAAAAAAGTTGTTTATTCGAGAAGCTCCCTCTACATTGGAAAAAACCATGTAACGCGTAAGATTTGCTTGTAGAGCAATCAATAGAGAAACTCTCCTTTGGTATCTTGATTGATAAGTGTATTGAAGTTTGCTGGCAACATTTTGAACATTCATTATAATAAATTCAAAGGTTTCTCATGTGATAATTACGTGATTTATGCTTTCGTGAGAAGAAAAGCATTTCTGACCTTCCACCATTTGGTAACCCGTGATGAGGTGACCCTTTTTTCTTTTTGCCATATAATCTTCAAAATTCAATTTGTTCCCACGCCGCTCGAGTGAATCCCCATTCAGTTCGGGAATTCCCTGGTATAGAATATGTAAAATACATATTAATTTATATTCCTGAGATTTTCATCTCAACACGATAATGAATCTCAATTACTCGTTGATTAGACACGTCTAACTATTTGAGTGTGATTAAAAAAAAATAAGTATGCAATTCATTCGTATCGCTTTATTATTTTATTTGTTCCATACAAAACGATTTGGAGTGTCTATCCTACTTTTGGTGCCCTCGCCCTTACCATCATTCTGCAAAAATATTAAAGGATGAAATTAGTATGAAAAGCTTAACAAGCATTTATAGGTACATAAAAAAGGAAAGCTAAAGCTTCTTGCATGTAGTCTCTATCGCGCACGGTGGCGCTGCCCACGGGCATCATACGAAGTCAAGGTGCTAATACTTGAACTGCCTTGAAGCAGTGACATATACACGATTCGAATCTGTGCAACAAGGGTGAATTGATTTACAGAGACATCTCTTCATTCACGTCAGAAGTTCTAGGCTAAAGACTAAACATGGAATGTCTATAGTAGGTCGTATATATAGTGAAGATCATACACTTTAATCATGTATGTTTGTCACTCACGTTGTTATCTTCACTCTGTTTGATACTTTGAAGTCGTCCCAGAATATTCCATTGTTCAGATTTCCCCCCTTAGGGTATTCTCCATTCAAATTACTGCCTGTACAGTCTTTGTTAAACCACCAACCACCACCTGAAACATATTGTCTTGAAGCGATATCAGATCAATATTACATGATTACACTTTTCGCGGGAATCGGAGGGTTAGTTTTGAAATCGTGAAACAATCCAAATTCGACGTATAGTGTTTTCTTTATGTTTTAGGAAAAATACATCACAGTAAAATACAGTACTGTCCCTTATTTCTGTCGGTCTGTCTGTCTTCTGTCCAAAAATACTTGCACCGTCTACAACTCGAAATGTATTGATTTCGATGAAATTTTGACACTACTGAGAGAAGGATCTCAATTTTTTTGACGTCGTTTCAAGATTTGAAGAGCTTCACAGAGAATACGTACCTTTAGCCTTGGCACAACCTCCTTCGTTATCCTTATCAGTGGTGGAAAACCTGATTCCAGTTAATTGTGACAGGGATGGTCCAAGGTTCTTATCAAGAAGTTTTATAGCGTATCCTTCTTCCTCGGAGCCAAGACTGAACTGATATGATTTGAATCCGGCTGAGTTGCCATTGGCGTCCTCCAGATGAATCAATAGTTCATTAGGATCTAAGCCTGAAACAGTAACATGGAATGAGTTGAAGACCAGCTAATCGAAGACTTAATATCTATTAAACATATGCCACTGATCACAGTCTTCAGTTCAATGTTTCTAAATCTGGAGAACAGTAGATCACGAATACGCAAATTTTTTAACGTCATAACATCATTTTTTCAAGTGTATGCTCCCCACCATGCATCATACATCGTAAAAGTGTTTACGAAGAACAAGAGATGTCACTGTAAATCAGTTCACCCTTTATTGACAGATATCGTAAGGGACATCTGTTGCCGCTTGAAGGCAGTCTAGGTGTTAGGACCTTTGACTTCGTAAGTTGTCAATGGGCGTCCCCATAGAGGGCGACACTTGGAGATGAGTTGATGTTGCTGTTACACCCTTGACTGGGTACGTATATACCATCCGATTGCTCTCTACAGCTGGACCGCCAGGCTATACTGACGAGTCTAGGCTAAAGACGAAACATGCATATCTATAGCAGGTCTGACGCATAGTGGAGAGCACACACTTAAATAAAACAGTATTGCACCAACTGTTTGTATTAAACAATATCTATGTGAAGCGCGGTTGCAAATGGTTGAAGAATGGCGGTGCATCTCAGAGTCCGAAATATTCCTAATTGACATACTCTTTCAGACATTATTCACCTAGTGTGATATTTCTACTGCAATATCCAACATTTCCATTTCCATTCACAACACTACTTAGAGGTAACCAGAACTTACCAGTGATGGCATATATATGTTCCAGACCTAACCAAAACTCGCTAGAAAGTTGGCCAAAACCGTTCTTGTATTCCAGCCAGCTGCGACTGAAATCTTCATCTCCGTTGCTTCTTTGCTGGATTACAGCCCAACCTCCACCATTCGTATTCAGATCGCAGTAAACCTCGAACGCTTCCGATTCCGGCGACGGTTTGATAGTGAATACACCAGAAGCTACTGCTCGACGTTGCATTCTAGCTGTAATAAAAACGATTAGTATGATAAATAGTTTTTTCCAACAGGATGCATCGGTTTGGATTATGCGCAAATCGAAACCGCCGTTCCAATAAGTATAATTAGTTCCAATCAATTCTGAGACCGTTCCTATAGAAGCAATTAGTTAAAAGTACGTTCTCAGGTTCCGCAATCATCATGGTTGCGACAACTCGTGTATAAATGTTAGGCATTCGAAATACTGATTTTACTGGACTATAACGCGACCATGCAAAAGGTGTTTTATCGTCTGTCTTTTTGTTACATATTGATTCTAGATTCTCGGGGAAATTCTAATACTGTATAGTCATAGAATGAATGAGAAGGAAAATTATGAGATTACCTCACCTTTAAATAATATTTCCTGGCAGCTTCTGGCTATTGGACAAAAAATGTAATTATTCGGTATAGTCCTTTCGCTTTCATGGCTATCAATGTCTTCCTCGATTATATTGGTCAAATGTTCCACTTCTTCATTTAGCTTCCTGGAAAGACAAGATATTTTGTATCATATAAGATGATGATGACAAACCAAAACCTGATTCTCACCCATTAACTATACTTCAGTTTCAATTTTTTTATGTTTATATTAGGTATTTCCACTCACGATAAAGTCAATTTTTATACATACCTGTAAAATTGAAAAACTTACACAATCGGTTAATGGAAACGTTTAGTGTGACGTCACACGTAAGAGCTGGCAACAGTCGTCACTGTCATAAGAAAACCAGGAATTAAAGAGCTGTTGGATTGTCGACCTTATGCATGAGGATATTACGGTCTACAAAATGACTGAAACTACATACATTCAAATTTTATTTTCTCCTTGTCTTTCGAGGCGGATTTTAGAGAAAGAAATGCGCTAAAAGCTATAGAGAATGTATGTTGCATGTATTACATTTGGGAAAATCTGTAAAAGAACGGTTTCCAGGTAGGTATACAACATAAAGACCTAGCTAGCCCTGCAGTTCTACTCGGACCACAGAAAGCTCATTATCGTTCAGCTTTTTGTTGACAAATCCGGATGATGAAGAGTTTTCACCCCGCTGTATGAGGTACTTTCTTCGAAAATATTGCACTCATGCTAACTATACAATTACCAGACATCTTGATTTTGAATATTTCAATGTTTACAAGTCATACTACAGGTAGGTACGTTCCAATTGAAATTTATTTTGGATTTTGTTTTACCATCAACAGATATTTTTACATAGAAATACTTCGACATGTTTCATTTATATGGCTTAATAGTTTTTTGTTGTTAATTAACTGAAATAACAGAAAAATAGATTAAATTCTGAGAGAACTTTCTAACAAATATTCCTCGATCCTAATGGGCAGAGTACATAAGCATCAAAATAGGACGAACAAAAGATTACAATCACTTTACGACATATGTTCTTTGTGACGTCACCACCAAACGGTCCCATTATAGCGTCCAGTATAGTTGGCTATGGATTCAAATCAATCGACAAGCTACCGTCCGAATTTTGACAGTTATGAAACGAGTTTTATTCTAACCCAATTTTTATAGTACGTGTTTGGTTTATTGCTTTTCAGTACATAGCTGGCTATGGTTTTTTTACATGTTTTTTTGTTTATATTCGTCTGAATTAAGACAAATTATGTTTTGCCTCAACTGTTATCATAATCAAATGATATTAGGTATCGATCTTTGTTTGAGATAAACATCAGCAACAACAGAATAGGGTATTAAAATTCCAATAAAATACATACAAATGGGAACTATAGCATATTTGTATTCAAAATACTATTGACCTTCTACATGAGTTTGCTGTACAAAAGTTGTAAAGAATTGTTTGAAGAGTCTAAGGAAGCAAAATATACAGGATGTACTATTAAAAATATCAAAGTTGTCATTTCCAGTGATACTGGAAACGGTATTCAATTGTTTTAAAGCTACAAATGTACACAATTTTCAACCCTAGTTTTATCAAACGGCATATTTTTCTCTACATCCATTTTAGAATGTTGAGCTGAAAAGCTAAGAAACATTTTAAAAACTACGTACCCCAAAATAACTGCAACCTGTTCCAGGTTCTTTGAATGAGTTGATATTCTGATGTTTACAAGTTCTAGGTGTCTTAGATAATCCACATCTAGATCATGAGCCCCATCCGAATCTGATGAACAAACCAAACAAATGGAAAATAAATTATAGTTAAAAAAACAAAAAACATCCTTTTATAGTAACGAGAAAATTCCTGTCAGTCGGATGAAGGTGTGGGTTGCTAAATATCTGCTGTTAATAGTTTTATTTCAAAATGCAGATTTCGTGTAAAAATCTAGTTACAAAGCACCTCACGTTGCTAAAAACATGAAACATCAAAAAAAAAATAGACAAAATAGTACATTAAGTACCATTGTACTCGTAGTGGAAAATCAATGTACAAGACGTAATACTTACTGGGATCGCTCTCCGTAGATGTGTTAGCAAGCACCTTCTGCATTTCTGTTCCTAGTTCCCCGAATCGACATTGCAAGTGTGCGCTGCAGCTTTTAGTGTGCTGTGAAACCGAGTTACTGATAAACGTCAAGTAATTTATACTCCCTATTATTAATTGTATGCTCTTCACTATGCATTGAACCTGCTATAGACATGCATATCAGTCTTTAGCCTGGACTTGTCAGTATAGCCTGACGATCTAACTGTAGAGAGCAATCGTGTTGCATATACGTAGAACGGTCAAGGGTGTGATAGCAACATAAACACTCATCTCCAAGCGTCGCGCACTATGGATCTGCCCGTTAGCAACTTACGAAGTCAAAGGTCCTAACACCTAGACTGCCTTGAAGCGACAACGGATGTCCCTTACGACATCTGTCAAGGGCGCGCACTATGGCGCTGCCTATTGGCATCTGTCAATGTTTTGAATTCTCATGATCTGTGCAGAACAGAAGATGGCGTCAAGAAGGTTGGCACTGAGAAAGTGCTTAATTTTATAAAAAATATCGCTGTGAATCAATTCGCCTTATGGTTGTTAATGAACATTAAAGTTAGAATTACATACTTTTTACTTAGAAATTATCCGCAGACCATGCTAGGTAAACTATCTTTTGGACGTTACTTCCACCAAACTGAGGAATGAAACCAAGATAACTTAGAAGTCAAAAATAGGTATTTATAGTAAGTTGTTTTTTGACTATACTTGTTTTTGACTGTAGTGAAACTAGTTATTATCATAGGGGCATGCATATAATTTATTCCTTCACATTATGGCATTTTTAGACGAAAGGAGGTTAAGTCAAGCACCGAACTCCAACAAAAGGGACAAAATATATGAGCAAAGATATAAGCAATAAGTATGTTGAGCCCAGGATTTTCTTTGGAGCTTGGAGTATTCATTGATGTTACTATCCATACAAAATTGAAGTAATCTATAACTAAACATCGTAACTTTGGTTTGGTAATAAATTCTTGATTCATAATGGAATATCCGTGGGTATTTTGTTTGTTGGAGTTCCTAATTCAGATCCGGTTCCAAGATTGCGATTTCGGAACTAGAATTCGGATTCCGGATCTCTGATCTAGTTTCCAAGATATCCGTGTCTTTGCATATTAGAATTCATATTGGTCAAAACTTCATAATGAATGGTAGAAGCATAAGTGCTGCAAGAATTCCGTATCCGGATCTCGGATTTTTGATCCGGATCTCAGATACGAGCATTATATCCGGATCTATCCAGATCTGGATCGTTCAAAAATTCTGATCAAATCCGAATTTGATCCGGATTGAAAAAGTACCCGGATCTGGTAGTGCACCACTATTTCAAATAATTTATCTTAATTAAATTGTATTATTTTATTTTGCTTCTATACTGCTTATCTCATTACGATCCTGTTAAAGATTGATAATGCTGTTTAACACATGTTGCCCATTTGTCAAAATTACAGATAAACTATTTATGCAACAACAATAAATTATAATATATTATTTTATTGTCAGGTATTGTTGTATTGTATTATTTATAAATAGGTTTTTATTGTCTTTATTGAAAATTGAACACTGTTCGACAATAAGGTGGTTTGCAATTTGTCCATTTCGTAAGCGTGATATTGGTCATTGTAATCCATAATAACATTGTAATATAACTATAATTCTATAACGGATCTGAAGATAATAACAAAATCATACTTAACGCATTTCTTCAATATCGCAAGGTCCTTTAAATAATGTATGAGCAAGATACTGTATTTTTATAAATGCATATTTGACGGTATGAAAAAATTGAAAATTCCTCCTGAAGATATCAAGATATCTTCAATTGAAATTATCTACATTTAACTTATCTCAACCAAAATTAAATCAGCAACAATTTTCCGGCACGTATCGTTTTTTTTATAAATAACCTGTCACAAGGACAGGTCATCATGCTTTGAAACCTCTTCTTGGCGAGCTGTTTCACATAAGCACACAAAGAGCCTGTTCCAAAATTCACTTTTTTGGAAGACCTCAGCCTTGTGGAATGAGCTACTTGAGACTTTGTCGCTCGATGGCTACAATCCTCGCGCGGTGCTTATGAAACGCGATATGCTATCTTCCTTCGCGGATTTGAATAAGATTTAGACGCGCGTTTATAGGGAATTATGTAACCCCCAAGTCCAAACCAGTCCTGTAGTTCATTCTCTGATTCATTATATTTCCTATTAGCCACTAATTGAAACCACATACGAATCAATAAATATCTTTATTGACATTTCGGCTTTCTGGGTATGATAGTTGACATTCAGGCTTCATTTACTTGTCTTAGTTACGCGAAATTTTGTTTTTGTATTTTTGCTACTGTGAAGATTTCAAGTCGAGTTGAAATAAAGCTCATGTAGACCACCAACCAACACTTTCTTTTAATTTTCCTTGTTCTCCTCATTTTATATTTGAAGTGAAGAATAAGGGCCATAGTATCTCTTTTGTATAATTCATAACTTTAGTTGAATTTAATTGGAAAACCAGATTTTTTGCTCTATGCCCTGGGTTTTCTTGAAAATTAGGCAGTCAAAATGGACAGTGAAAGACATCTAACAATGTATTTCAAAAATAAACAGAAGATGCTTATAGGAAATATGAACTGGGATGGGTTTGGTATATTTTGAATAGACATACTTCTAATTCGAATACTAAAGTTTTGCCATTCTCCAAACCATTTTATCATGTGCTTCGCAACTGTGTTACCATATTCAGGGCAAGATGAAAAAACATCTAAGTATCACATATACTTCTAATTATCATGATTGAAGACTGGTTTAGGTAGGACAAGGTACAACATGTCATACTTACATTAGGACAGCTTGATATGCTTTGAGTCGATGAGAATAAAAGTCCGGATAAAATTGCACATACTGTCCACAAGGTCATTCTCACTGCAAATATTGGAGCTAGCAATTCAACGAATGTTGAATTATTGAATTGGACTGTTTTGTCCAGCACGCTGATAAAACGTTTTCCCCCACTTCCACGCATTGTGAGAAACAATTTTCGTGAGCTTTGCCATTGTATGAAAACGTAACCCTTGCAACATGTCATGATTATAATACTGAGATTGCTTCATGTAATTCCGATTACTCACAGCTAAGTCCTCACTTTTTAGGACGTACTTGGTTAACCTTGACACTTTATTTTACAGCTCTGAGGTTCTCTAAAAGGATTATTTTTCTGAGAATGTCGTTCGAGGTGTTGGAAGTTCTGATGGGGATGCTCTTGCTAGGCTCCTCTAGTGTTTTGTTGTTACTAGCGAGACAACTTGATCTAATATTTAGCATGGTGGGAAATCATGTATTTTAATATAATCATGAAGCATATTCAGTCTACTTCCCTTGCTTCTGCTTAGTATCTAGTAGTTACTTGGCAAAATTTGATCTTTTTGAATGTTGGTTTTTAAACGCACTCATATTTTCTCTGTATCTTGTTGTAAATGTTCTACCTAATACAAGGTCGCGCAGCTATTTTGTCTAAAGTTGTAAGTGCTTACATGCAAAGACAGCGTTTAATTGTTCAGTAGTTGCGTTGCCACGGTCACGAATGCATCGTAAAATTGGAATCGGGTAGTCGCGATTTTCGAGCCATGATTTTGTATGACTATAAAAAGGAACTAAGACAAGCTGAATGTCACGAAAGTTTAGTTGGTTTGGGGACTCAGTCCCTTCTACAGTTTTTAATTGGTTTGCTGAGTTTAAAAAGGACCGGGTCTAACTCGATGATGAACCTCGCACAGGTCAACCGCCCACTGCTGTTCCTCCAGAAACTTTGCAACATATGGTAAAAAAAGATCGACAAATAACCTACACCGAGATTGAGGCTTCTCTGGGGATTGGATCGGCAGAAAATGATTCACGATCACCATCGCCTAAGGAAGCGGTGTTCCAGATGGGTGCCACATTTGTTGACCAGTTAGCAAAAAGTAACAAGAGTTGATTGGGTACAGTAAAAACACTTTTAATATCGTAACCGGAGACGAAACATGGTTATATCATCATGATCCCGAAACTAAGCAGTCATTAGTTTGGTGGTAAAAAAATGGAATGGGGAGACCTTCCAGAATCTTTATTGAAAAAGTTTTTCAAATAAGGCGATAAATCGGATTCTGGAAGCTTGAGGGCCGCTGATCACGAATCCGGGCTCCGCTTCTAGCACAAAAGCGCACCCTTGACGAGCCTCAGGGCAGTTACCAACCTCAAAATGGGAGGCTTATTATAGGAAAACCACAAAACCACCGAAAGGAAATTTAATCAGAGTTTGATCATTACAAAAACCTATGATTTTGTGGGGAACCCATTTGCAGGTGGGACAAGCGTTACAAAGGTCTGAAACCAACTCTTTGTTGATACATTGTATGGCTTCAAGTCAAGTGTCGGGAGTCATAAATCATGTTTCAGATAAGCATAAGTGAAAAATATCAATTAAAAAGCAAGTATGTTCCCAGATACATTTATTCATTTACAACAGGTTCACAACATATGATTAAACACAGTTGAAGATTTTATGGACTGTCGTTACAATCACAGGGTTGAGGCCTGATCATCATCCTGAAAAAAATAAATAAAATGTCTTTCTGCTTTTTAAATTTTATCGATGGTGATGAAATGGTGCATTTTTAATCTAACTTCTGAAATTTGTTTTTCTGATTCGTCATATTCTCCACCAGTCGCAAATGGTGACGTCACAAAGAACATATGACAACACCGCGCACTATCCCAAAGAAATTGTAGATTATATTGATTAAATATCTTTTCTAATGTGATACGGTACCAATATAACACTTTGAGGTCTTAAATATGCCTCTAAGGTCAAGGAGGAAATAAAATTTGGATGTATGTAATTTCAGTAATTCTGTAGATTGCCACCACTTTATGCATAAGGTCGACAATCTTAAAGCTCTTTAATTCCTTCTTCTCTTATGATAGTGGCCCCTGTTGCCAGCTCTTACGTGTGACGTCACACTAAACGGGTCCGTCGAAATCACATACGTATGAATGACGCAGCCGAAACGTCAGTAAAGATTCATACAGACATACGAGGCTTAAATTGGCGGCCAGTGGAGAATATCAGGGAGATTTTCGGCAAAGAATATCAAATTGCTTAAATTTACATTTCGTTTCAGTTTATTCTAGCCTTCAGACATAGATAGATATAAAAGTAAGTCCTGAAGTTCATGAAGTGGTGGATATTCTGCGATCTAAGAACATGACACAATACGAGCAAATATTCATATTTTAGCAAGTGGGCATCAAGATATTCGCACGGAATGACATTTTGAAGACGCTTTCCGATCCGTATTTTACAAAAAAATTGCAGTGAAGAATGTGTTGGCGTGACGGTATACTTACAAGGTTTTCTGTAAGCTATAAGACCTTCCTTTGAAAGTACCCCAATATGTTCCATTGAAGAAAGGCTGAGTAGCTTTGTATTCACCTTTCAAGTATTGCCCGTTCAGATTACTTCCAGTACAATTATTGTACCACCAAGCACCACCTGAAATTATTATTTTAATTGGTATAACTTTCATTTAATATATAATTTATAGTTGTGTTATGTTTGATATAAGGGGCAGAGTCCCCAAAGCAACACACAAAAATTTCGTGACATTCCGCTTGTTTTAGTTCCTTTTCATAGTCCTACAAAGTCATGGCTCGAAAATCACGACTACTCGGTTCCATTTTCAAGTTGAAGCTCTTAGATGCATTCTAGATCGTGGCAAGGCAACTACTGAACGATTCAAACGCTGCCTTTGCGTGTGAGCACTTACAACTCGAGACAAAATAGCTGCGTGCTCAAGCTTGTTTAAACTTGTATAGATTAGGAATATCTAAGGACTTTCAGCGTAACCCTCGTATATACATACCGTGGACCACCGCACAACTGTCAGTCTCCCAAGTATCTTGATCCTTGTCGATTGTGCTGAACTTTTGATTGTTGTGTGTTTCCATAGAATCCCCGGCATCCCCTGAATAACCGCTCAAACTGAGACGATATCCTGTTGCTTCACTACCAACCTTGAAGATGGAGTACCTGGCATCTTTAGTCACATTCTCATAATCTGTCAGCAATATGACTAACTCATACATCGAACTTCCTGTGAAAAAAAGTATAAATGATAAGCTAGTGCAGTTTATGAAATATTTTGTTGGGGAGCTTATTCAACTTTCTGTCTTTTTGATTGTTCTCACCTGTCAGCTGATGAATCTTTTCAAGTCCAAGCCAAAATTCTCCAGCTACGTTACCAAATCCGTGCGTATAACTTTCGTACGTTTGCGTGAAATTTACAGAACCATCTTCTCTGCGCTGGATGATTGTCCATCCCCCCTCTTCATACTCAAAATTGCAAGCAGCTAAGAAAGGCTCTTTTGCTCCTTTTGGTTTGATCGTGTACACCACCGAATTAGGATCTAAAACCAAAAAAGATACAACAAAATCTATTTGTATTGTGATCCAAAGCAGATAGAACTAAAATAGTTGTGTTAATTTAAAGCTACGAGATAGATGCTTTCGTGGATATAACATGAAACATCAGTTGCTTGAAATGTTTAGACAATGTGGATGTTTCAATAATGCTGCTTCGAACCGGCATAGTTTGGGGAAGTTTCACCACGTTTCAATTGCTTCAGTTGAAGATGATGTCATAAGGCAGTCCAAGCGTTAGGACCTTTAACTTTGTATGTTGCCAATGGGCAGCGCCATAGTGCGCGAGCTTGGAGATGAGTGTTGAAACGGTTATTTAAGTATATTACCTGATTGCTTGACATCTCTGCAGCTCTTGGGGTATTTCTGCACTCCGCACTGGTCCGGTGTGGATCGTTTTTGTCTTCGAATCGGCACCCCGTTTTGTTTGACTTTGTCTGCTAAGCTTTCTAAACTTTGATCCATTATTCTGTACAATGGAATAATTTCATTATAAAGACAAATTCCAGCTGTGACTTCTACTACATTTTTCTTTGAATGATAGGGTATAGCGAGCTTTCATATATTACAATATATTTAATTACGATACCAATATACAAAGAAAACGGAACACAGCTTTTGATTTTCTTCAATGACTCCTCATGAACCGTAAGATGACATGCCCAATGCACGAAATTTCACACCATTACGTACTTTGACTGATTCCAGAGGCAATATTCGGTGAGTTTTGCATCAAATCCGTCTTAAAATTCGCTGAGATTGTTACTTGAAACTGTAACTGAATCTGATTATTGAAAGCTGTGATTCAACTTGCAATGTGTTTAACTATGTAACTATGTTTGTTCGGTGGAATGTTGCAACTCAATTTTTAGGCAGATATCTTCAACCGATTGAGCTGAAATTTTGTATACACGTTTAGTTTGGATGACAATGCATGGTTGGCTGTGTGTGACGTCATTCTAAATCCAATATGGCGGCTTGTTTAAAAAAAGTTGACTAGCATTTCATTCATATCAACGTACCTTATTTGATCGTTTAGGATTCCAAGATAATATCCCAGAGCTTCAACTTGAATATCCGATGCGTTCAGCCTACCTTGGTATCCCGATTCTAGGTATAAATGTAGCAGTATTAATAACAAAAAAGCAAATGTCTTTTAATTTGATGATTACATATGACTACTACTACTACTAGTGGGACTAAAACATCATCAATCGTCCAGCACCTCTCTCTCTCTCTGTGTGTCTCTTTCTTTCTCCCCCTCTCTCTCTCCCTGTGAGTCTCTCTCTCCCTGTGAGTCTCTCTCACTCTCTGAGTCTCTCTCACTCTCTGACTCTCTCTCTCACTCTATTTCACTCTTTATCTATCTCTTAACTCTCTCGCACTGTTCCCACATTATACTCCAATTCCTGATAATACAATTTCCTCTCAGCCATCACGCCATCATAGATGATCACAACACACATGATATGTTTACCGCTTTGGCTTGTTTGTTTGTGTTTTGAGTTCTCTGAATTAAAATAAGTGAATTTATTATCTGCCGCGACGATGAGTGACAATATTATGAAGTGTGTATTTTATGCTTGTGATTTCTAAGCCTCTTTATTTATTTTAGCACTTTTTTGTGAAATTTTCAAAGTCATTACACGTCAATAAGACTATCAGAAGGGTTGAAATATCCTTTTTCATCAATCAATTTCGTATTTTTTAGTATTATTTTTCACGTTTTATTCATTTATCATTCTTAATCTTAATGGAGTAATATTTTTCTACCAAATAACATCTTCAAAATCGAATTGGTCCCCACGAGTCATTCTCTTTTCCACTCCTCTATTCTACATGATTCGCCTCCTCATCAAAAACACTGATACCGAAATTTCATACTATTCTATGAACTTAAATAAATAAATTATATATATATACGTACGTAGGGATATCTGATCTTCCAAATGACGTATTCCACTAACAAAAACATTTTCCAATGATGAGAATGATTTAATAAGATCATTGGGACACATGCTGTCGCATCTTCCATGTTTATGGACCAGTGCCAAATGATCCTGTTGAAATGGAAAATATTAGAGGTAAGTACAGTGGAGCTTGGATATAGCAAACCTGCTTAAAGGGAACACTACGTTATAATTAACGCTTTTGCAAACACCCTAAAATTTTCCCTTAATACCAATGTAACTTGATAGTGAACCCATTATGACAACGCACCCGCCCACAGCTCACCGCTAGAACACTCGATTTATTGCAGAACTGGGTGTCAAACTGTTGTCTCACCCATCTTATTCTCCGGATCTAGCTCCATGCAACTTCTTCTTATTCTCTAAGATCAAAGAAAAGTTACGAGGTCGCCATTTTTCCTCCGATGAAGAGGCAATCGCGGCATTTGAGGAGGAAATTAGCAACCCTTCAAAAGAACGTTGATCACAAGAATTTGACAAGTGGTTTCACTGAATGTGTACATGTATTGAGGTAGGGGGAGAATATGTTGATAAAACGGAATAAAGTTTTTTAAAAAAACCTTATAGTTTTTCTAAAAACTTTCAGCGTGACCCTCGTACATAGTAAGCTTGGTGGTGTCTACAATCTTGTATTCTTCAGCTACAGCCCTGTAGTGATGTACTTAAATATTTTTTTCGCATAAGTATTTGAGTCCGCATAACAGAAAAGTGATTATTTGTTATGACGTTAGGATTTTTCCTTAGTAACAAACTCAAAAATATATAAACGACTCGTGGTATTAATAATGCATTCAAGTTTGACTAAGTGACCTGTTGTGCAACATTAAGTATTATAATAATATAAATACATACATTTTACGTAGAATAATGCATTGACTTTGAGTAGAATATGGAAATTAAGCAAAACTGATGATTGAACCGATTTTATAGTTCTATTGTTTGTGGGATAAACTTTGATAGTGAGGGAACAAAGATAGATTACAAAATATTAATGTAATTCAGAATAATTCGTAAATTGCTATTCGCATTTTGAAACGGAATTATTACTGTAGCAAGGAAAAAATCTATTTTAGTTTTTGGGAGTAGGTATAATTCAAAATCGAAAAAAATGATCAAACTCCTTTTCTGGACGTTTCTCTCCAGATGACTTTTCATTTTCTTCAGAATGTTCATAAACTGAGGGAAGGTTTCTAATATCTTAGATGTTGTACCATCTATACATTTTTGACCTCGCTGATGTTCCTTACTTAAAGATTATTCAAACATTTGCCTCAAACACAGGTACAAAGAATTTTGTCAATAGCTGCGAAATTGGAATTATGACTAATGACTTACGAACATGAATTTTCGAAGCATCTATGACGTAACAAACTAAAACCATTTTATCATGTTATCGCGGTATTTTCATCACGGAATTTTTAAAAGCCAGCCTAATTTGTTTTAGCGGCGTTTACTACAGATTACTACATTTCAGCATACGGATTATGAGTAATAAGGAACATTCTGTTAAGGCTTCTTAAAAAAATGACTCTGTTTTTGGTAGTCAGTTGTTTCAGTTTATTGAAGACTGTGATCGAATTTTAGAGCTGCTGATCAACTTGAACTGAATTTTAGAAACATTGGAAATATGGAAATTCTGATAAGAGATTTTGTGCGTTCAACACAAAGTCATCTTTCTTTCAAAGATACAAAATTTATTATCTGAATGATGGAAGAGTTACACCAAGTGAAATCATCTACAATCTACACGAATCTACATGAAAATTCTTAAAGCATACCTGAACTGCAGAGCTTGTAGCCCAAATTAGGGATATAGCGAAAACTGGAGCAAACATTATGTTATTGCGAACACAAATGGGATAAAACAATCAACTCTGTAACGTTGCTTTATAAAACAGTAGAATAACCTGATAAATTGTTTACGAGGTGACTATAAAAAGTTCTCATCAAGCATTGTTTGAGTGATAGTTGCAAAAATACTTAAAGCTTCCAGAGTGGAAAAATATCTCGATACTTACAACTTTGAAATGTAAGGCTATATTTACAGAAAAATTATATCTTTTCGCAATTGCAATACTTCCTTGCCATAGGTAGTAAAACGACCATAACTGAAGTAAATCTGGCCAAATAATGTGGCAAAAACAAATCGACATCATATTTCATATCTGCAATTAGCTGTTGATGAAATTTGTCTTGGTCATTTGCGCGTTTTTACCATGAACGCCGACAAAAGAATAATTACCGTAATATGTATCCGTAAATCATGGTTAGATTTTAATTATGGCTATGCATTTCTGGCTGGGATAACTGAGAGAAAAAATTGCAAGAAACGACTCATTATGCATTGTTCATTGTCATAAACAGAGTTTAATGAAGGTGTGTTTGAGCGTTCTCGGTAGGATTACATAGAAAACTCGAGAGTGTTTTTCGGGTTCTGTCAGAATCTCGTCATAATGAGTGACTAACATCTTCAGAGGTCGGTGGTTTCAGAATGAAAGCACATATGTCAGGCAGCTATCATTCTAAGACCACCGACCGCTGAAGATGCTCGCCACTCGTTATGCCGAAACGTTAGGAAGGAATTCTAAGAACCGAAGAACCAAGAGAACCTCAAAAGTGTTCAGGCTTTCTTGGTAGGATGCCATAGAAAACTTGAGAGTGTTTTTCGGGTTCTGTCAGAATCTCGTCTTAATGAGTGGCTAACATCTTCAGAGGTCGGTGGTTTCAGAACGAAAGCACAGTTGTCAGGCAGCTGTCATTCTGGAGCCACCGACCGCTGAAGATGCTCGCCACTCAAGATGACGAAACGTTAGGAAGGAATTCTAAGAACCTAAGAACCAAGAGAACCTTGGAGGTGTTCAGGTTTTCTTGGTAGGATGCCATAGAAAATTCGGGAGTGTTTTTTGCGTTCTGTTGGAACCTCTTCCTAATGTGTGGCTATCATCTTCAGAGGTCGGTGGTTTCAGAACGAAGGCACAGTTGTCAGGCAGCCGTCATTCTGAAACAACCGACCGCTGAAGATGCTCGCCACTCGTGATGCCGAAACCTTAGGAAGGAATTCTAAGACCCTAAGAACAAAGAGAACCTTGGAGCTGTTCAGGCTTTCTTAGTAGGATTTC
Source organism: Bruchidius siliquastri (assembly GCA_949316355.1). Taxonomy (NCBI): domain Eukaryota; kingdom Metazoa; phylum Arthropoda; class Insecta; order Coleoptera; family Chrysomelidae; genus Bruchidius; species Bruchidius siliquastri. The sequence goes on along the minus strand of OX438535.1, from coordinate 35,633,491 downwards.
ATAGAAAACTCGAGAGTGTTTTTCGGGTTCTGTTGGAAACTCTTCCTAATGTGTGGCAGAGCGTTTGTACCCCAAGGATTAAAATTTACAGTGTTTTAACCCTTAACTTACTATGTGAAAATTTTTGTTCCATGTTGGGTTAAGAGATTTGTCATCTCGCTGCGCTTCTGGAGAGCTACACGCTCCCTGCCCCTACGAGAGATTATATATAAACAAATCAAGCACTGAGAGGTAAAAAGTACCAACAGAAATGATGGCTTGAACATACTGTTTTTAATCCCCTATATGTTTATCTATGAATGAAGATGTTATTGCGCTGGCTTAAATACCGTCTCGAAATACGTATTTGTCAGAAAGCTTCATAAACTTTGTAAGATTAAGTTATTCCTAACGCCAATAAAGGAAACGCAATTCGAAGTATTGCAGCTACCATCGCGTCAGAGGATAAGTTAGACTTTGGCAAGTTCAAATACTCCAAATAAGGGTTGTAAATCTCGTTAAGAAAGCTGTTCCTCGAAAAGTTCCGACAGAAAATAAAACTTTTTTCGTTTCATCAATTCTTAATGCCCAAGTTAGTTTCGACCATCCATTATCACGGTGTGTGATTTTCCGGGCAAACTAGATTGAAAAAGGTACCCTGATATCTTTGATTAGTATCTGAAGTGTAGTCCAACTCAGTGCTAGATATGCGTCTATATAAATCACTAGGGCAAAGGCGGATCAAACAAACTCATAATTTGGCTGATATTAAATTTTTATTCAAATGGAAGCGGTGATCTTCTCACCATAGCAGCAATCCAGTGTCAAAATTTCATCACAATCCAAATGATACTTTCAAAATTGCTTAATGTGGGATCTGATCGAGTACAGACAGACAGATAGACAGAAAGACCGTGGTGGTTTTTCGTGATGTATATTTCATTCAATTCAGGCTGAAACGCAGGCATTTCATGGAAACATTTTCAATAGTGGTAGTAACTTTCAACCATTTCAAAATGGAGTACGTTAAAAATGTATATAATATGATAAAAGTATAATGATAGTGGAGTAGCCTTGGCTAGACTTCGCCATCAGTCTATGGATTTTTTTTGTGTAATTATCTAAGTTCGATAAAAAGATAGTTTATTATTATTATTATTATTATTATTATTATATATTGTGTGGGGTGCATATTGTTGGTGAGTGATAAATTTCAGCGTGACCCTCGTATGATATATGGTATCCATACAATTAATCGAACTTTATTATCATGCAAGACTTCATGCATTGAGCACCAATGCTGGAAGCATGCGCGATACGACATTCCTGTTCGTATGGGAGTAGCAAATTGCAGCCGGCTTCCGTACTTTCAAATGTACGGGGTAGAAATAATCTTATTTACTACCTTAACAAATATGACAGTAATCGAAGAGACATCTGCGAAATAGAGAAGCCGTATATATGAAGAGTATATTCACCTCAGTCTGCGACGTTCCGGATGACATTCCACCGCGTCACTTTTCCGAATTCTTCGGAGGCCAGGCGTGCGTCGTCGTCGCGACGCTCGCCACAACGCCGCGCCGCCACGCTATCGGCGTCGGCGGCGAGGCATCCTCAGTTCGCCGCCGATATCGCGGTGGGGAGGGACGACGCTGCTACGTCGCGACGCCGCTGTCATCGGAACGTGTGGTGAGTGGTTACCCTTAAGGTATCCTCAAGGTACCGGTGTCATGGTTATCTGAGAAGTTCAACGGTACTGCAATTATGGTGAGTCGAGAAGCGTAACGACAGATATTTCTCATCTATGGTATATTCGTGCTCTTATTCCAAGGTTTTAGCATCAAAAATGCATTTCAATGCAGGTACATTATGATGCCAAGTGAAAAGGAAAATATAATAACATTCAACAGTTGTTGTTTGGAATTTGGAGACAACGTAAATTAAAGTAGATTATAGATATTTGCTTGATATTAATCGCAAGCTAGTCAACGATAATAGACTAAGTGTGCTACATAATTATGATGAAATACAACATTTAAATTTCATTGAAATATCAGAGATCCATAAATATCTGCGAAACTCTCACTGCAGTGTGATCGATCAATTGAAATGAATTTTTTCGACACAATCTATGCTTCTATTTATTTGTACTTAAATTATAATATCTTAGCACGTGTGAATTAATTTAATTAGAGAATCTAGCTTGGGAAAGAGAGTATCTTAAAGTATGTAATAGCTTAAGGACATTTTGATAGTTATGGTTTACTAGGGGATTTCCTTAACAACACTGCAAATGTAGTCGCCAAAAAATATTTCCGTTAAGACAAAGAAAGCACTAGCTTTCAAAGGGCTTGCAATTGAGGTGAAGAAGCCTATTTGATCCAAATTATTCCTTGGTGCTCCAGCATTAGCTTTGCAAGAGTTTGACATATAACTTTTGGAGAGCCGACGAAATAATCAAATAGTACCGTAATTATATAAATCCCAATATTTTCAATCTCAAGATATAATATGAAATATGCAGAAAAACACAAATCGCGAATGAATCAATATTTCTATAATTTGATTATTTATGTAAATACCTCAATAAAATAGACTTAACAAATATCCAAAATACAGAAGACTGACCCTAGAGGTGTAACTCATATTTGTTGCACAGGATTGAGACGTTATTCACTGTTTTAGAAGTTCAATGAATGATGGTAGTGGTAGTACCCGGCAAAAAATTGTTTCATATCTTTTTTTAACGAAGGGATACCTGTTGCCGCTTCAAGGCAGTCCAGGTGTTAAGACCTTTGACTTCGCAAGTTGCAAATGGGCGTCCTCATAGAGGGCGACACTTGGAGATGAGTTGATGTTGCTATCACACCCTTGACTGCGTTACGTATATACCAACCAATTGCTGTCTACAGTTAGACCGCCAGGCTATACTGACGAGTCTAGGCTAAAGACGCAACATGCATGTCTATAGCAGATTTAATGCATAGTGCATTATTTAAGATTGACTTCCACTGTTTTTTCATGAGTGACAGTTGTCAAATGTTAAGTTTTGAAAGGGTAGAAAACGTAGAATTTCTCCTCGGTCAATGTAAAATTTGCATAAGTGAACAGCCCTGATTGTCGATGGTGATAAAACTGGCATCAGCGCCCTAAAATCGAACCCCGAACATGGTTTTCCCTACCTGCAATTACTGCAGAATTTAAGCATTTTCTATGGGAACTTCAACGGTTGATTTCAATCCAAAACGAGGGAAACTCACTAACTTTGAAAGGCCATACATCGAATCCCGCGAAAGAATGAAAAAGTAATCAAGTTGAGATTGCTGGGCATTTCTCTCAGAAACAAACATATCGGTGCTGAAACACAAACTGACGTTCACGTCGGTTGCAGTACAAGGACGTTATTACATTTCACGTGGCTGCGAAATGATTCCCAGTAAACGAATATCCATCCGGAAAAAGCAAACGGGCAGAAAGGAGGAAAATAACCGCACTCGGGGATAAACAACTTCCTACGCTGAATAACAAATAGGGCTGCAACTGCTGACTGCAAGTGAACTAAGAGCAATCGGTCGGTCTTAAAGATGAAATGCAGTATTTTCTTTGAAATGTGAGTTGAATACGACGGTCACGCTGGAAGTTTTTAGATACAGAAAAACTATAAGGTTATTTTAAGAAACTTTATTATGTTTTTTCAACATATTCTCCCCCTACCTCAATACATTTACGCATTCGGTGAAACCACTTGTCAAATTCTTGTGACCAACGTTCTTTTGGAAGGTTGCTAATTTCCTCCTCAAATGCAGCGATTGCCTCTTGATTTTTGAGATGTTGATGTTTTGAATTGCAATAAAACTCAAGCCTTAGACCTTCAATATGCTGACGCAGTTAACTTTTTTCTAAAGGTGACTGTGTTTAAATTGTTGCTATCCTGTTTTAGCCGCTTCTACTAACGATTGCCTCATTTTAATTGGGTTGTCATTCAGACTTTCAAAAAGTGGCATCTAGTAGGTTGACTCTGTACGTCATGTGCAGTGATTTCATTCTATGCAGGTTCCTTTTTACTACTGTTTAATGATTAAACGCAAATTTTAAATTTACTCTTTTCTGTTTGGACGATTAAGCAAAGGTATGAGAGTGGAAATTTTTTTTTCTATTCTGCTATTTTAGGTAGACCAAGTTCCGCTGTGCATATTTTAGTTACGACGCTAAGGTTATTGCTAAGGAACCGCATTGGTATCGAAGGAAATTCGAGGAGGCGGCATTCATCACCAACAACAGCAAAGTGTACAGCAAACCCAGCGTAGACATTAAACCAATCTAGCAGCCACTCATAAAGAAGATTAATAGACTACGACTGGACCAGACCACAAACAATGACCGACAAACAGCCACGTCAGCAGACCAGAATACCGCGCATCGGGAACCCATCAGAACAGACCGCGCACAACGACACGTCACCGGACGGGGTATAAATAGGCGTGAAAGGAACGTGTTCGCCAGTTCACCTGAGACGATCGAAGATAGCACATCAATCGAAACGTCGTGATACTCAAAATTTTATAGACAATGGAAGTCCGAAATGAAACTTTTGATAAACAATTTGACGTTGTATATTATGGAATATCGTTAATGGAAAATATGCGGTTCCAGCATATTCATGATATATTCCTCAATGTTTACCATGTTTATGATTTAAGTAAGACTTAATGAATCCTGATGAATATGGTTTGTTTTTTATTACTTTTATTTGAATTTTATGCCATAATCTAACATCCGGAGATTGATAATACACTCCTGTCCGTTCCTGTATTTTTGCAGTGACAAATGGTGATTCCTCATATTGGTCTTCGAGAACTGGTAAGGATGCTATCTCAAAAAGTAAATATTCTCGCCCTTTTCCGCCCTTATTTTCCGATTTATGCACGTCAACATGAAGATTCTCAGATAGTGTCTCTGAGGCTAAAGCAAATGCTGACGCGTAGTATATGCCATCGAGATTGAAATTTCTCCCGACAATATTTTTCCTACTTTAACACAGGTCAGAGGTGATCGCTTATCCTTCTAGATCGACAGATCGTCGAGCGATACGGAGATAAATGTCTGTAAAGATCGTGTGACAACATCGTGATGCAACGATGGTATTCTGAGAATATATTATTGTTGTGTTACGAGCTAGGATATGATAGATATTTTCTTAAAATAAATGTTATCAGAAAAAATATCTTAAGGAGACGCCGATGGTTGAGGTTTTCTAGAGGTTTCTCCTAAAACTAGTAGAAATAGAGTAGCCAAACCTAGTAAGTTAGATAACGAGTGGTCAGGTAGTTTTTCTGAACAGTTAAATCTGACAGTTCGGCGATGATTTGAATATAAATCGAAACTCGTCATGAAAAAGATTTTTATCTGTGAAAATGTTTCATAATTAAAAAAAATATCTGCAATTTGAACTTCTCATCATTTTAGGGTGAAGTCAAATGAGTCATTTCGAGGCACTGTCTTTAAAACTGTTTGAATTTATTTTTACATGAATCATTTTTTGGTGTAAGATCTTCATGAATTATTGTAAATATGTGCCACTAACAAGAATATGTTTTTCAAGATCTTCAATTGGATTTGGAACTCTATGTTTCTGGCAAGAATATCGCTTATCGTTGGTTTATGAATTCGGAATCTGACGTTTTTTTATCACAAAGTATTTCTTTATGAGTAATCCGAATTTAAATGATAGGATTGAGCTAATGTGTTTTTTCGAAATCTAACAATTTGCGTCTTTTTCTAGCGCAAAAACGGTCTCAGTTTTCGAAGATTCCTTTGTGTAATAATTGGATTGTTGACGTGACTCTGTGGGGAAGAAACTAAGCTCTTGCAGTATAATTTGTTATAATATACGGAAATAAATATTGGATCCGTTAAACTAGTAGATACACAAAACTTCACCAACTAATACAATAACGCATTGTAAGTCATTTGGTATGCAGGTCGTAACTTTCTGTTGCCCTTCTACAAAATATTGGAACGCTTCCAGTACATGTTCGGGTTAGACCTCTACCGCACTACCGTCTGGTGGTAATGATGTTTACGGCTAGTAACTTACTGAGTCAAGCCAAGTTTTAATTTCTCCTCGATAGTTAGAAAAGGAAACATTCACTCAATTAACTTTTATAACTGTATCTATCATAGTACGAGATCCTGATTAGAGCAGCTATAGCGTAATAGTGCTATAGTAAATGTTGTTGCATATAGTGCTTATTGTACAGCTTATAGTTGATGAAACATTATTTAGATTACCCATGATGGTATAATATTATTATAAAGTCAGCCTTAAGATATCAACCAAGCTACGTTATCCTTAAGGAAGTCTTATCTGACTACCAATTAATTCCATTAATAAGGTAGCCTTAAGGAACGACTATATGTCGTGTCTTCACACAATAAACATAATCACTTCAACGTCTGATGCAGATCAATACACTTGCCTGTTCCTGAAAGAACCATTGCCACATCAAACAACGGTTTTCATTTAAAACCTTCGAAAGAGCTGCAATACCATCACATTCCCTCAGGCAATCTCGCTTTAAAAACCTTCGTCTTTCATGAAAGGTAACCCTAACGAATATAGCTATCGATCCTATAACTATTATTAAACCTGCACAGTATGTGCGAGTTGCGGTTGTTCCTCGTTCTACAGAAAATCAATAATTGCTCATAAATAAGGATTATGCTTGATTACAATAAAGGCAAGCGGACGCAAAAAATTGTAACGTATTTATTAAAAGGCTGGAAGCTCTATGGATCTATTCTAATGATATCGGATGGAGAACATGCTGTGATTGAGTGAATGGTATGTTTTCACATTTCACATTTAATATATTGAGGTAGTTTCACCTGAACTAACGAGCGGCGTCAAGTAGGTTGACGCTGTTTTTTCTACTCAAGGTTGTAACATAATTCTCAGGAAAAATTGATAACTTCGGCAACACCGTACCATAATTCTTTCTCCAAACTGTGGCATCACTGCTGGCTGCTTCGAACATGACCGTTGAGTCTCGTTTTAATGGTGGTTTGGGATGTTGTTATATTGATTCGTAATTTCAGTATTACTCTGCTGCCACTGAATCAGTATCTCAAAAAGTACGAGGTACAACTTATGTCAAAATCTTATAGGTGATTGAATGTCTTCCACCTCGTATTGTTAACCTCGGAATAGGCCAAAAACGAAGATTGAAGGTTTTTTATTCCTCCACCAGTGACCGGATTTTCAAAAACTGTAAATCCTTTTTGTCCTTGTCAAACCAGTAACATATTTTCAAATTTTCGGATGAATCTGTACATTACTTTCCATTTTATAGAGGGATCAAGGAGTACAGACAGACAGAGAAACCGACGGAAATAAGTGACATGGTTTTCCACATTTACCCCTGGCGTTGGGCCCGGTTGCCCTTCGCTAGCTACGACACTCAAAACTTTCTGCGTGCTCGAAACCAACTAGCTAGCGAGTAAATCATGTGTTATGAATATGTTATTTTTGTTTTTTCATTTTCTGAACTTTCCTGGGTGTTCAACAATAACGTTGAAACTAAATGAAATTTAAATAATATTGTGGATATTCTTAATGTCTACCAGTAGTACCTTTTATTCAGAAATATATGAGACTAAGCATATTGCAACACAAAATTAAAAGGTATGTTCTTTCGTAAAAACTTTTGTAAAATCTATTAAAACTTTGTAATCTATATCCTTATGGTTTGAGTAGGTCCTAAAAGATTGGTTGCATACCAAGAAAATAGTTTGAAGGTATCTGAGCTAATAAATGGCCTGTTGATCAATCAGCTGCTAATGATTTGCGTTCATTTACTCCAAATCTTTTTCCTCTTCCGTGCAACCAAAAAAGCTCAAATTATTCTTATAGCCATCCAAACCTAATTGTTTTTCCTTTAGCTTGATACAATGTACAATTTCTTCACAGTACGCTTTTAGTATGATTCTTACCACACCGATTCAATTAATTTTTCTGCATATTTTCGAACTTCCGTCAGTTTCCCAATTTCACATCAATTTCCTCTCTGGCTTCAATCCGTGGAGTGAGACGCGAATGTATAAAGCATTTGCTCTAATTATGAGCCTTTGAAAGTAAGCGTGCTGCTTTCAGCTCGTTTCAGAGCGGATGAAGGGAGCAATATATCACCCTGCTATATGAAAATGTATTCATTTTTAAAGGCGGCAGAAATTCGCATCTACCAGGAAGTCGACTCCGATCAATCTTTCCATGTTATTCAGGAGACAAAGTTTTTTATAAGCAATATTCCCTTATGCACACAGTATGTAGGTGAAATTGATGACTTTCACATCACTTTTTAGTTTGTAAAATCAACATATAATTGGTATAATTGTGGTCTTTAATGACTGGTTTGGTCAAAATGCTCCCAGTTCTGATTTGGATTGCAAAGGCTCACACTTTTCCAAAAATCCTCAAACATGGATTTTTGTGACGTATATGTCATGAAATCTCAAGAAAACAAAATATATTGAATTTGAAATTTTTCGAGATTAAAATATTTCCTTTCCAGTTCACGCACCGGTAGTCAAAAGTTCCTAGTATTTTGGAGAATGACCCAGAAACAGGAAGATACAAATAAAAAAATTGAAAAATAAATAAATGTTTTGATGCAAAATCGCACATACACTAAAAAAAATATGCAAGGCGAACACATATGCACGCATCGCACGTTAGAAACATATATCATAACGCTGTACCACCCTCTCCCATCCTTATCGCCTGTCATCCACTGTTGCTAACCCTACACTTTTATATTGTTTGAAATATTTGCACAAGGCGATTTTTTTTATATTTGAGGTTGAATTATGGCTCCTAAGCTCCTTATAACGCTCCTGCCTGGTATCCGCACAAGCTTTCACAAACATCAATTCTCATCGATAAAAGTACATCAGTTTACTCAATCTTTCTCATTCTTCTTGTTCATGATTCACCCTTCGATACCCTTGTGAACCCTTGAAAATCGAATCCTGTTCACCTCATACAATTTAGGCATCCCGTTTGTCGGGTAATTTATATTTAAGGCCGTAAAAAGTCCTTGGGTGGTGGTGTCGGTCGTGAAAGTCAGCCGCGTGTGACAGAATACAAATCCTATTTCTGTATAGCCACCGCCTTTTGCCGAGACTAAGATAACGACAGAATGGCATCCTAAAAATCCACTGTGCCATCCCATACGGATTAAAATAGCCACGCGAAGAAAACGGCGTCTGGAGCTCTGAGAGTATCTTTCTTAGGGAATGCATTTGAGTATGGGAGCTGATGTAACTCACTGGGTGAACATGTTTTTGAGTTTTACAAAAAAAATGACACTACTTCCCATGCAATGGAAATGTATGGTTTAAAGAAACGCCTTTTAGAATATTTTTCGAATATCGAAGAGTTACGAATTCAAAAAACGTATTTGACCTTGGAAAAACTTTGAAAACGCTGTCAATGTCGAAAATAAAAGTCATCATTAACTCTTCCCCATTGCGCTAAAGAACTTTCATCGAAAAGTTATCCGTTTCGCGCTATACGGCTGTCTCAAGTTAAATGGGCCAACAACCGTAATTTATACTATACTTTATAGATTTTCATTATATTTTATATGTTGGAGCCACAATGCGAATTCGGCGAAAGCTTATACCAATACTCTTAGATTCTTCCTACAATCCTATGATCAAAAACATAATAAGCTTTGCACATATAGGAATATATGGTATACTTCAATAAAATCCCATATTCTTCGTCTAAGAATTTATTATGTGTGTACATACATTTTCAGATATGCTTTCCACTACTGTAGGCCTAATTTGCCTTCACTTATCTCTCACAAAATAACAAACTACTCTACAATAGAGGTTATCATAAATTCTATCTCGAGTAGCCAGTAACATACTACTACTAGTATTGTGGTGATAAAACGCAACATATGTATCGACATAAAGCCAAATGATTATTGAGCCAGTTCATGAAATAAAAACCCATAAAGCTAATCCTGTTATCAGCACTTCGATGTTGCACCATATACAGCTTTATGACATTGTTAAATGAAGTGTTTCTGATTCCAGCTTCGTAAAATTCCAGCTATTAGATGATGTAATATAAAGCGGGAATGATATTATAACATTTCAGGGAGGCTATAACATTGTTGTTCGTATTGGAATCTGCCCTGAATTGGAGTTATGAGACAATGGCGTCATGTATATTTGTGGTGGATTTTTCAAATGTTTGATTTCGGACTTCTATTGTCTATAAAATTTTCGAGTATCACAACGTTTCGATTGATATACTATCTTCAATCGTCTTCAGTTCACCTGACATTTAAATCGAAGTGGCAACACTGCGGAGCTGTTTACGTTTTTCCAGCAAATCTGTCATTTGGCACGAGACACACTGGATAGGTCTAGATACTCACAGAAAAACATACACATATCATGCAGTTGACTTTACAAAATATGATACAAAAATCGAAAAATCGTACAAAGTTATCGCATGCGCATGATGCCAATACAAACATTTTTATGAGGGTCCAACTTACTAAATATGATGTTGGAACGAGCTTAAAGTACGAGTATTTTAAGCAATTAGACTGGATCTACAAATGTTGGCTGCCTTGGTGTAACTCGTTCCTATCCTATCTGCAGACATTTTTCATGGAACGTTTTAAATGGAAAGACAAAGGCCTATACATCGAAACAACAGTCAAATAATTCCGAGCTATTTGCGGTTATATCACCAACCGCCAATTTCATGGTTTCCATGCTGAAATTCGCATTCACAACCGGTTTTGGCCATTGTCTGTCGATGTCTAGCCCGTTATGTCCGACACACAACTATAAATTAATAGAAAGTTTACACTGGGCTGTCAACCCTTTCCTAGTTCAGAATCCTCATCCGGTGTTCAGCAGGAATGTACACATACTAGGGCGGCAAATGTTTTTAATGTTTCTATACCGAATTCTGTATATAAACTGTTCACAAAAAAAATGAGGTGAGCCTTCGCTCTATAAAAAATAAAGCCAATGGAAGCTAAGATTGTTTGGCCCTCCTTCACACTGTTTTTTTCATGTACAACTGGAGATGTGGTTGATAACTCTGCAAACTTAAAAATGAAGTAACTCTATAGATACAATTATGGAAATATTCGAAGTGTCACACTAAGAATACAGCAAAGTGAGACGCATTACTTGCAAATAGTACTAGAAAATACCTTCCTCGAAGGATAATATTCACAGCCAACACTTTTGATGCGCAAAAATAATAAATTCCTGACTAAATAGCACAGAGCTGGGAACCGCATTTCGGTCGAGCTACACAGCAACCACTTGAAAAAAGTCCAGCCGTTTATGGCGCTTCCGATTTTCAATTACTCACATTTCTCTATGTTGCACACGAATGGGACAGCAAAAAAGGCACCAAATCATATTTTCACTACCCTAGAAATCCCTCTGTAGGTCAAAGCTTTGACAGATGTGGTTGTTCTATGAATTATAACTGGCCGGTGATTCAGTTTTGAGAAACAATCATCACATTACTTTAGTTCTGTTTGTGCCAGAGACCGAAAGATCGTCAAATCGACAGGTCGTCAGATCCTCAGACCGACAGACCAACAGACCAATAAACCGACAGATCGAATTATAGAGGGGTCAAGGATTACTGAACATGTTTTTTCGTATTCGTGTTCGAAATTTTTCGCGATTCCGTTACTTCCTTGCCAAATGGCGTGAGAAGTAAAATGGAAGAGGTGATGAATACGTGAAATAATCTAAAAGAAAAGCCTTGCTGAAATTATTCGTATTGATTTCTCATTTGTAGCGAAACCCAATGTTTGCCATTACGCAAAATATCCATTGATTCAATTTTTTGTTCTGTATGTGCTAATGGTTGATACTGATGACGTCGGTGCAGGATTTACATCGCAATACATAAATGACGGGAATTTAGTAGTAGTTCGCTGCATTTTATATTTGTCATGTAAAGTTATTGATGGCTAGGTACCGACAATAATAACATACATTTCACTTTTAAGATATCTCTCACTTAACTGGACATATTTCCCATATCTTGAGTACGGATGTTTGATGACTAAACTCTTACTCAGCATATCGCTGTGAATTAGGAGGAATCTTGGTAGCCATGAGGCTGATAAATTAATGTTTTGTACAGTGATCCTTTGCTTGTCACTTGTCACTTTTGGGGGTTCTCTTCCGCTCTAGGAAGTTATATTCTCCGGAACATTGTATATTGTTGTACCCTATACTATCATATTTGATATCAGTTATCTGGTGAAAAATAAGTTTATGTGGAATTGAATGGAAAAAGTGACAAATTAAAAAGGTCGATGAAAATGACATATAAACGATGAAGCTTTAAATTTTTTTAATAATCTTAAAATTTCGCTGAGCACGTCTGTCTTTTGAAAATAAGTTAAGAGCAATGCGTTGGAAATCCTAGTTCTATCCACTTCAGCCAGTTTTCTCTACTGACTGTTGACATTTATTTCAAAAATAAATCCCTTGGCATAGCTGCTTGGATCTGTACAGCGTGTAAGAAATGTCTCCCCATCCCCGTTGTATTTAATTAACAATCGTCGCTCTGAGAATTACAGCGCGGAACATTTCCTTCGAAATCCAATAAATCCGGACGATTTTCTTTTTTATTGGCTGGAATTTACATCGTCTTAAAGAATCCTAACCAATTATAAGGAAATGGCAATTAAACCTCTTGTTTTATTTTCTCGTCCCCCTCCAATGCGAGGTAACTTTGATTATATAAAAAAATATATATTTAACACAAAGTTTGAAAAATTAAACTGTATTTCTTCCAGTAACGCGTTTCGATTTGTATTTAAATCATCATCGGAGGTCAGATGATTTAAATATGAATCGAAACGCGTCACTGGAAGAAACAGAGGTTGATTAGTAAAACTTTGTGTCAAACATACAATTTTTTCAACTAAATTCTGACAGAGTTTCACTAACTAAAATCATCTACTAAATTCGTTATATCCCAAATAACTGAATGCATTCAGGTAGTTGAAGATAATACATGCTACACTGACAGAACATAGACAATCTTTTGAAAAGGGGAGTGTACTTGAAGAAGAAAGAAGAAAAGTGACAGAATACCTACATCAACTCAAGTGTCGCCCTCTATGGGGACGCCCATTGCCAAATTACGAATACAAAGATCCTAACACCTGGACTGCGATCAGAAAGCTCATCAGGAACCGAAAAATCATTACCTTTTATGAGCAAATTGATGTAGAGATGAAACTCGATTTATGAATTCTCAAGCTGCTACTATTACCTACATATGTCAACTTTATCCTTTTTTCGACTACGTCCCTAATTTCTTGCCTCACATTGCTCGGGTTATTCCCGGAACATGCTAGAAGCAATATCCAGGTGGGCGAGAAGAAAATCCAATTCCAGACATTCTCCCCGGTAACTAGATACCAGATTTATGCATATTAACGTAATCTCATATACGTTCTACTGTTAAGCAAGTGTTATGAGAGCAAGGGTAATAACATTAATCCCGCAATACTTACAGGCCACATAGGGAACTCTGGCACTGTACAAACCCTCATGCATACTAAACGTTGCTCTACAACCCAAACCAACTATTAGGTATATTAGTTCCTGCACCTAAAATTAGTTTGATGGTACGCAGCATTATCATATATACGCATTTTAATTCACTTAGCGCGATGTTGTTTATACTAGTATTTACGAGTACGGGCTACAGGGTGATCTCGCAGTAATATTAAATTGTTAGAAGTTGACAGAATTTTTTTAGGCAACCCACTTGCAATACCTCTTGATACAAATAATAATTGATAGAAAGCATACTCATGTGGTTATCAAATGGGTGATGGTCGACCTATATACAGATCTTAGACTAGTTCTTATTCAGGAAAAATATGTGAAATGCGAAACAAATCAATTTTCTTGAAAATGTTAATGTTATGTTATAATATCCCCCTTTTCCTGTACTCACTTCAGCAGTATTGATAGAGATGTAGAAGATAAATATTTGCGAGATGGTTTTAAATCACGCTGTATTCAGCTGTATGCAAATTTTATATGGGATGCTGCAAATGACATGTTCCGTATATAATACATAATTTATAATACAACGAATCGTTGATAATGCGTAAATATGAAATGTATATTTGATGATTAGTTGATCAAAGTTGATGAATGGAAAATCGATTAGAAGTGTGTTTCAATTTGTGAATAAATAATGAGGTTCACTTTTAAAACAATGCTGTTTAAATATTATATTAATTTTCATTAATATATTTCCCAGATCTATCACACTTTCCCTTTAATTTCATGAGTTTCGTTACCTTTTCAATGTTTGTGGTTTTTCTCACCTTTTTTTTGTTAATTACATATAAATCTCAACTGATATCATCAATGCTGACGTGCTAATACACAGCTGGATGCTTCTAACCAGGACTGTTCAATTTCCCGAAAATATAGAACGCCTAGAATTCAATAGAGTCTGCATAATGCAACACAGCTAATATATGTCCGGAAGCAAAAGCCATAAATTCAGCACAAAAACCTGTTGTGCGAAAATTTTAACTCCAAACGTTCGAACAATGAATTTCAAAAATGGCTCTGGAATTTATTCAACGCAAAGGCGGCCATATTTCCAGCCGGTCAGGATTTATTTTGAATTATGGCGGATAAACGAGTGAATTTACTGTTACTGGTTTGCAGCGTAAACTAGCACAGACCTGATTGTTATTCTCTGCTATTCGCCTGATGTTGGATTTTCCGTTTCAGAACTAGTCTCCAACGTTCAAGGGGTCTTTTAATGCACTAGATCAATCATTTTGCAGGAGTTACCTTTCAGTTCTGTACTGTAAATGGTTTTTATGCAAGAAGTTATTGGTTTTGCTAAGCATTCTGCTCAAATTTATTTTCGGGCATTATATTCTAAGAAGTTCGAACTCAAAATGATCAACTGATCTCCAAGTGTCGCCTTCTATGGGGACGCCCTTTGGCAACTTACGAAGTCAAAGGTTCTAACAGCTGGACTTCGTAAGTTGCTAATGGGCGTCCCCATAGAGGGCGACACTTGGACGTTAGTTGATGTTACTATCACACCCTTGACTTGGTTAAGTATATACCAACCAATTGCTCTTTACAGTTATACCGCCAGGCTATACTGACGAGTCTAGGCTAAAGACGAAACATGCATGCCTATAGCAAGTCTAATGCATACGTCTGATTCTGATCCCTAGTTCTCATTCACCTAAATTTAAATTTCCCAATGTTAAGACGACTTTAAAAGTAACATTTTCATTCTGCCGCTGTTATCGTATAAAAATCAGATTGTAATATTGCGGAGGTAGGATTTTTCATTAAAGAACATATTCACATGGAAATACTTTCTGCGGAATTCATATATTACGTTTGTGAGAGTTTCCCCGAAGCAAACTTGATTATATGTACTTCCAAGAAAATGTAAAACTCAAAAACGCGACGTATACCACAAATATTACACGTGATGAGTTCTAAGGGGTGCTGCAATCGTGTAGACTTCATTTCAATTTAAAAATGCATTATCTTCACTCATGAAAATGGGTGTAACTTACTTTCGTAACTTATATAAAAGTCAATGAGTCAATAAAAAAACAGCAGTTGAGCTGAATCAGTCATTTTAGCGATTGGAATTACTTAACTTATTTTCAACTGGCCAGTAATCTCTGACACAAAACAAAGTTTTCGCGTTTTCTCTTTGCTTTTCTGTGATTTATGTCATGAAACGTCAAGAGTACATAAAGTATTGTTTTGTGAATACCATGAAACGATTAAATGACTAGGAATTTGATAATCTACTAAAATATATCCACTATTGATAAGATTGAGCTAGTGTTTGGTGAGCCTTTATAAATATTCACGTCTTATATTAATAACAATTGTTATTGCAAACTTCAATTTGAAAGCAATCCCAGCTCTCTCAACTCCAGGAAAATCTAAAAATACACAACAATCACCACTGCGCTAAGCCGAGTGCATCTTGAAACGCGAGCGCCACCCTACTCTCTGTGCATCAGGTTTACGTAGAAATCGCGGGACCAAACAACACGAATCTGTGAATAATTTACCTATTTCCAGAGACGGAGATAAAAAGAAAAGAGTACGATGGAATGTCGAGGAAAATATTTTTAACATTGGAAATGTTTATATTATCGTATATCAGAAACGAGGATTTTAGCCGCCACCAACACCAACGCAGTGTGGCTGGCGTGAAGCAATATTACGACGTAAGATGCTTGATAGCAGTAAATAATATCTAGTGTTTGCTTAGCCTTTGATCTTATACTTCTAAGAATGAGCGCTTCATTCGTTTATTCAATTTTAACATGCCAAGGAAGTCTCTTGAAATGGATTTTTGGCGGAGACGATCTCGAGCAAAAGAGAGCTATAAAAGGAAATGTGGAAGACCACCTAGTGGATGGAAGCAAGATTCCATTGCTGTGATGAAGCAAAGAAGTTCTCAGGAGAAAGTGTGGGCAGATAGCAAACAGTGGCTGTTGAGAAGCAGAAGACGTAGAAAAAGCCGCAAATAGTATATATTAAGTTTATGTGTTTGATGGTATTTATCATCATTTCCAACGTTTCCAATGGTTGCAAGTATTGCAAAATTTATGACTATTGCACTTCCACTACTTCTACTACTCTGGCTCTCTAAATTCTAGACGTTTCTCATAGTGGAATGTCTGTAGAACAGTGATCAGAATTCGAATAGGGCATTACCATACATATTCCTGGTTGCTTGATAGACGTAGAGATTTCGTGTTGAAGTTGTAATATTCATGAAAACAATTCCATTCCATTAAAATTTGTCGCTACAGGGGCAGTATTTACATTTCGTTCCTCGAGAAATTTCAGAAATCGATCAACCAAGAAACTGGGAGAATAAAGAAGTTTCATAAGGGTTACTTGCCTCAGTATAGTCAGGTTGGTTCAAAATCTACGCAGTAGCTTTATATGAGTTTGATTTAATGAGTTGTATTGTTCTCGTCCACAGTCAAAGAAAGCGTATCGCAAAGCATAACTTTTTTTACTGTAAATTAATAAGCATTTTAGTCTTATCTCGCTCCTTCATATTTATTTACAATTTTCAAACACATTTTTTCTGAGCACTGTTCGCATAATGTCCTTGTTTCGCCTCGTTCCATTTATCAATGAAGACTACAGACGGATGTTGGATGTCTCTGAATGCCTCAGAGAAGTATTGAAATTTGTGGAATTTAGTGGGAAGTGCACATATGTTTTTCTTTTGTTCTTGTGAACCCAATGTTTCAAAGGCAACATTGTAATACGCACGATACGGGACTGCATATCTATGCTCAGATGTCAATAGTTTTGTCTATATATGTATATAGTCGGAGGCCACAACCTCCTTGACAGAGGCTGTAAAAAAATGGTGAAAGCATACACAAAGTTGATGCCGCCAAGACTGAGGTCTATGCGTTTTTTATTATTCAGCCCCTTGACCCTTTGTCCCTTGGATTACATACTTAACAAGATATACAAACACTTGAGGGCTGCTGAGGCACTAAATCCTCGGTCAGTCAGAATCAAGCTGGTTCAAGGTCATACTTTGTAAAAACTACAAATAACAAAAAAGACTCAAACCGTACTATGTTTTAGTCTCTCTCATTTATAGATGCAAAGAGTTGTTTAATAGCTCGAGGAGATAAGACGCTTTGACTGATTTAATTTGTATGATAAATTGAAACGAGGCAGCGCTGTTGGCCAATGTCGTGCCAGCCACCGGATTTTACGACGGCGTGGCGCGACGGCGACAGAGACTCTTCCCGGATTTCCGATGCGATTAAAATGGGAAGATTGGAGATAACGGAGAGAGACGGCAAACGTGATGGATGAATGAGGAGATTATGCTCGAATAAATGAGTTTGTTAAGATGCATACAAATGAAATATAGGACCATACCTCGCTACCACATTACAGGAATGTTACCCTTCATCATCATTATCATGTTCATTCATAATTGTGTGTGTGAGAACAAGAACCGGTTATGTTCATCAAAGTAAATTTCTCAGAAGTTGAAAAAAACTGCTATGCTCTGCAAAGAAGTCATACACAATTATTGCCAATGGACGTCCTCATAGAGGGCGACACTAGGAGATGAATCGATGTTGCTATCACACCCTTGACTGGGTTACGTATATACCACCCGATTGCTCTCTACACTTGAGCAGTCAGGCTATACTGAAGAGTCTAGGCTAAAGACGAAAAATGCATGTCTATAGCAGGTCTGATGCATAGTGGAGAGCATACGCTAAAAAATAACTTGACTCTGTTTTATTTTTCTCCGATATTAGGCAATCTTTGATCTTACTGCGATTTTCCCTCGTTGACTTCCATGATTTCACCTGGCAAAATTGATGATGCTACGAATTGACCATTCATCAATTCCCGCCGCTTTAGCCAAGTAAATAAAATCAACGAAAATCCATTATTCTCCGTCCAGCGTGTCCGGATGCAACAACTGGCCGAGGATCCAGAATCTGGTTGGACCTTTCGCATGTTAAACAATAGCAGCGTGTGTTTAGATGCAAATCTGCGACCCTCATCCTCAATCCGGGCCCCAAAGAACGGGAGCTAATTCGTTAGTGCCTGGAAAACGCGGAAATTAATAGCTTCAGCTTCACGCTTACTGTGCTTGCCTTGCCCAGCAATTCCTGAATGTGCTACGAGATTGTGTGAGAGGATTTAAGGTGGTTCTTCCACTGGCTGTGTTAGTAGACCGTTCTTATTTTTATTCTAGCAGAATATTTTATGGAGTTCTGTCGATGCGTGGATAGCTATCGTAGATTTTTCTCTCTGCTCGTGTGCGGACATTTTTGGAACACACTCCAAACAAGAATTCCATATCTTATTACGACACATTACCGATGACCCAAAAAGCATATTAATGGAAAAATTGTAGTCCATTAGGCCCTACTTGATCCGGAAATATAAAACGATATCTCCTATTTCTGAAATGCTGGAAACGCGGGCATATTCAATTCCCAGCATCTCGTCTCGAAGCAAGTTGGTAGTGAACGGTTTGAAAAGGGCTCGACATTATCAGAACGTAGGACTTTTTGTCGTCTGTCGACCACAAAGGAGTTCCATTGTCAAAGCACAACGTATCGCGAAGCTGTGCGGCCCCGTTAGATGCACCCTTTTTTGTCCTTGCGCTGATCTGCGAGTTGCAGTCGCGTGTGGGCGCTTCGGGTTCGCTCCAGATTTCCAATAACATAAATGGGCACAGCCATAAAGTACAGGGTTGGTGTCAGAGTATAGGGTCTTTTACAAGTTGATATGTATGTTGTAGGTAGTCAACTGAAACCTTGTGAAGGGCCCACGTTGACAGCCTATGGTGGGCATGTTGTTTTGTAGGCGTCTGTCTATCAATTTGCCAATATAAATTTGTGAAATTTTACTATGAGCTGTTTAAGTTACAGCTTCCACATTCTGGCTTGAAGACAAAAAAAGAATCATGAAACCCTTAAAAGAACGACGAGTAGGACGAGTCAGACCCTGTGCATTTTACAGAAAGCCAAAAAATAATATATCAACATGACGTCGCATGTAAGAGCTGGCAACAGGGGCAACTGTCATAAGAAAAACAGGAATGATGCGCTATTGGATTATCGACTTTACGCATAAGGTGATTACGGCCTACAAAATGACTGAAATTAAGCCAAAAACCGCTATTAAAGTAGATTACATAAAATATGAAAACTTCGGCTAACTATCTGCCTCAGTCTTGCATTTCAACATAGAGTATCCATGCAGTGATAAAGTGACGCATCGTGGCCAGTTACGAGCCAGTCAGGCCAAAATCCCAGCCTTCTGGGATGCCAAATGCAAATCGTAACTATTGTGCATTCATTTGCATTCAGACAGTCTGTAAAGGTCTCAACTCCGGGAATATACTCCATTCTGGATATATTCAGTTTATTAACCAGTTTGATGCAACAGTTAGAGTGGATCTTCGAGATAATGACGCATTGGAGTTGTACAGGAAATTGCGTGTTACTTACTAATAATGATGATTATGATGATGATACTTATCTCACTTCAGCATATCAACATCGCGAAAGTACCGTTGTTTAGGGAAAAATTGATTATGAAATGAAGTATTTGTTAAACAATATCAAACATTAAGAAAATAATTATACACACCAAAAAAGGAAAATGCACTAAACAATCTTATATTACATGTGGCGTGTGATTTATCATAAAGAATTTAGCGTAGTGGTAGACAGCAAAAATATAGTATTTTTTATACATCGACTGCAATGTCTAAAATGCAAAAAATATGTACAACCACGACACAATTGTTGACCGAAAACACATAAAGAGGATTCGAATCCATTAACCATAAGATATTTATGGATCGTTTGTAATTTATTAGAGCATTCATTATTTAAATGGGGGCACGCATTTATTTTCCGGAAAGTCCTGCATTTCGTTACAGCCTTTGCACCGCGTATGCCATTTGGCTAATTCCACTGAAAATTTAAGCTCCCATGCTTCACAATATTGTTTTCCGGATCTGTCTGACTGCTCATCTGAATGACAAAAATTGAATAGGGGGAAGTTCGGACGCCATGGGCAACAGAACGAATCAAATATAAAGGTTGTGACGTTGGTGAAAAAGTAGAAGTTAGTGCTAGTCGCAAATAGCTCCAAATATGTGTCCACGCGCGTTGATTCAAACTCCATCATAATCTGCCATGCATGTTTCGTCTTTAGCCTAGACTCTTCAGTATCGCCTGGCGGTCTAACTGTAGAGAGCAATCGGGTGGTATATACGTAACCCAGTCAAGGGTGTGATAGCAAGATCAACACTGTCACCGTTACTAGGCAGAGTTCAAGCTGTTAGGAATTTGGCTTCCTATAGACGGCACTGAACAGCTCACATTGCGCGACACTGAGCTGGATGTTACTAGAATGGGGTTCTCCGATGTGGTTTGTTCTCACTGTCCACTTTTTAGATATAGACGGACGAGCGCAAGTGGAGGGGAAGGAGAGGGAGAAAAACTCGGCATCGGAGTTAACGTGCTAACTCTGTGAGAAGGGATTATTTATTGCCGCTTGGAGGATAGCATGTCTTGCCTTAGATCCACAATAAGATTACGATGTTGGCGCTTTTAAATAAAACATTTTTCGGAGTAGATGTGGAGCTACTGACGCAGTGGCGCATCGTAGAAGGTTGATGAAACATTCTGGGAAAGTTATCAATAAACTATAAAGCTTTTCCGTACTTGTCATACTAATAACTTAGTATCAAACTCTAAAAATGTGTTAAACGCCGGCTACTTTACTATAAATTTTCTATTTCTGAAGCTACAGGACGTGAATTGGTTCCTTGAGAACTTTAATTCAGAACAATGAGTATCAAATATATACAAATTGAAAAACAACTGGAAATTTGAATGTTTTTTCAAACCCCAAACGTAGTCTCCCATCATATTTTCGTTGGATTGCTCCTGATAAAGTCGGTCAAAGTTCACTGCATCTTGATGAAAACATTCCCCTTGCTCTTCTGAATAGGCACCTATGTTGTCTTTGAATTTGTTGAAATGAGAATATTAGTTTCAGACACATTTAACAGCCCATGCCTTCAAAGCAATCCAGCATAGCTTTAATCAATCAATGTCCCTTTGATAGAGAAGTTTAGTTCTGCCAATGGTGCAATGATCCTTGAGCTGTTTGTTTCTCCGTATGATCTTGGAATGTCACCGCCAACTTGCATAAAAATATTTATGGAAGCTCCGCCTTTCATGATAATGTGACACGCTACTGATTTCTGCGCTGTCTCAGGTGTGAACAAAAGATATCTTATTTCTTTTTCTATACGTATAAGTAAGAGGAAGGTGAGTTCTTAGATATGTGATATATTGCGACAGGCTGAAAGCAAATTGTATAGAAAAAAATGTCAACGAAGAGAGCAATGACGAAGAATAATATTTATATCTATGTGCCAAACAAAATCTAATAAAGAGGAGAATCAATAGGTTTGATTATTATTGGAATAAACATTGTTGAAGAGACTTTTGGTCCATATTGTTGAACAATGTAAAAAAATAAGCATGACTTAGGTTGGTTCGGTTTGGTGTATCGCCTTTTTTATCGACTACTTTGGCGTTATCAATACTCACTCTCAACGTCGCGCACTATGGCGTTGCCCAATGGCAACTTACGTTGACTGGTTTACTTATATACCACCAAATTGCTCTCTATAGACCGCAAGGCGATACTGAAGAGTCTAGGCTAAAGACGAAACATGCATGCCTATAGCAGGTCTGATGCATAATGGAGAGTATTTACTCGTACTTACTTTGGCTTTATTTACTATACTTCAAGTGATTCACCATAATATGCACCTTTTGACACACGATAATCATCATTACGACCTATTATACTGAATAATGATAAAGCAAGTTATAATTTTCGTATTACTACATGCTAGACAAGACAATAAATGGCGGGAACAGTACTTCACTGGCATAGCCATCTCAAATTTCTTCTACCCAATGCTGCAAAAGCGACAGAAACTCTAGATAATTTGTCATTGTACATCGTAATCCTAAAAAAGTGGCATTTTAAATCCCATATTCACATGAGAGTTCCGTAGTGTTGCGAGTCTGAATACTCTTTCATCTAGCTTCCTGGTCATATATTTCGCTTGCAGTTGTCTCAACTTTCATACTTATGACTATAGCTGGCTCAAAAGATCAAGTCAACTAGATAGTCTAAGAGCCAGTGGCACTCGACTATACGTCATCGCATATTATCACTTTTGAAAGACAACAAGATTTTTTTAAAGTGCTAGTCGTTTCCTACATGCCTACGTAATTTGTTATTCAATCCGACATCATCTTTAATTTCAGGATATTGCACTTTAAAAGAGAGCAATTAGGGCTTTTCCAACAAAAATATGAGGGCTTCCTTGACATCTACAACTAGACTAATCGCTGGACAGAGTTAAAAATCAAAAATGAAATGGCTTTCAAACTGAAGGTAATCAATATTAGGTGCTTTACGAATAAACTTCATACCTATTGTTGTTAAAGTGGCCATCCGCCTCAAAAGTTCAATAAACTGTCCTCGAGGAGTTGAACTGCAGCCAGCACAATTTAAACAAAAGACCAGCTTCAAGGAAGTTTCATTTAGCGGTGCAATTTGTTGTTCCAAGTTCTCTGTTTCGTTAAAAGGTAAAACGAAGTTGGTAGTGGGAATTCGCAATAAACGGCTTTGCCATGTCTGGTGTAAAAGAGTTGCAGCCGCAGTATCTCTCTTATACTGGACTTTTATCCGTATTTATTGTCTCGACTTTAATTTTGCTCTTTGCGCTTTAAACTTGGTTTTCCCACATAACTGCAAACGAGTCTTCTTTGAATATTTGGGTGTGGTACACCGCATAAACTTTAGATGCCGGTTTTCGTGACATTGTAGGCAAGGAAGCTCAAAATCTATATTTCAAATAGCTAAAAAAGTGCTAAATTCATAAGTTCAAATCAAGGAAAAGCAATTTCTAGGCATTTTGCTACGTTTTTTCTATAGATACAATTCAATTAGTTCAAAGTATCACGTATAAATATAATTATGTGCTTTATTTCCTTCAGCTGTAATAAAATTAAAGAATTTGATACCTTTCTAGAATGCTCCACATCTGAATCGTGAATCAAATTTGAGATGCATGTCAAAAGCATTTTAATGATTTTTTTTTTAATAAATTTCCGCACAGCATCCATGTATAATTGAACAAGTCTCAAAAAGATACTCTACGAGCTGCAACGCTAGACTATAACTATACCACATAATCGTATAACTGGTTGCCTAGCCCTAACCACACGAACGAGACAGTAGATCAAAATCCATAGAAATCGATAAGGCATACGATCACCACTGTACTATCGTCCAGTTTAAATTTGAACCGGCACTACATTTCCATCAGGAATAATTTTCATCATAATTACTCAACCGCATATAATACAATTAAACGTGAATTGTGAATAATCTAGCAATTGTGCTATTGGAGTTGCGCAAGTGAATCTAATTGAAAAAAAAGTTTGGATTACTATATTAAGGTTATTTTAACGACTCATATTAGTGCGCGACATCTGTTGTTCAGAGTTGTAAGAATTAATATAAACAAAGAATGGGTTTGGTTCATTTACTAACTTTAGCTAACACAGCCTTTGTCGTTGTAAGTATATAAACTGGTTAGCATACTTCGAACGGCGGGGAGGTACGAGTCCTCTGAGGCTAAAAATACATTGTCCGTTTATCGATTATGATTAAACCTTGCCGGAATCAGCCTTAAAATGTGTCTGCACCTCTAGAGGCTACTGCGACCTCCTTTTTGTTGATTATTATTTTCATACTGTCATACTGTTTATGTTACGAATATCTATATCTAATAGTTTTTATCTATATCTTTTAGTTTGTAACAGTGTAAGCATTTTTCATAATTTTATGAGCACGCTACTCTGACTATAACCATTGAGTGATATATTCCTTGATCAATACTATAAATAGCCCAATTCCAACTGTCAAATTAGCTTCCTTTGTCCAGGTTTGTTGATGCCTAGTAAATTATTCCCTGTTGATCAACAGGATAGCGATAACTCGGCAATCGACACTGTGTTGTTTTGATGATACATTTGATAACTTAATAAGGATATGTGAATATGTAGTCCTTTTATTCGTATTAATATAACATCAATGAAAGTTTCCATTGTATCACAATAATTAACTCTGCCTTTGTTGTATTGGCGTGACACGATGTTCTGATGACCCAACCCTTCTGTTGTACAGTAATTGCAACGTCGGCTGAAAGGCGACACAATTGCACGTTTAACAGCAAAACATACCAATGGATTTCATTACTTCAAAGTCAACAACTCTGGACTAGTGCAAACCGGTCAAATTGTGGTTTTAATCAAGTGGCTGTGATTAAAACATGTCCTTTAGTTGTTGGGCAGGGATTATCACACCCAGTACAGAGGATACAGTGTCAGCCACTTCGATGGAATCTCGGAAATTATAGAGATAAGATAATTGTCAAATAAATTACATAGGTTTCAATCTCCACTTTGGTGAAAATCGCCCCGAAATGAGGAAAGTTTAACAGCTTGGAGGTAAAAAGTAGGTAATTTTGATAATATTTTTTTATTAATAAACGCATTAACAAAGTTTCCCGCACTGTATAGTGCACTGATTGCCGCTATATCCTGTTTAGTCTCATGTATAATTCATGAAATAAAGTATTTGTCGCACTGGCTCAACCTGAATTCATGTAGTTGGAAGTTACGAGAATTACGCTCGTATATACTAAAGCGGTGGAGCTAAAATATTCAAGCAAAGCTGGGCACATAGAGATTTGGCTAACATATCATCTTACTTTATTATTCCAGGAGATAGGAAATGACTGCAAGTGAAAACCTGTAATTGGATTAAATACAACTCTATACTCCATCTCTGTGTAATTTGGCACCTCTGAAATTACCGTCTTGTATTACCCCGAATACTGGATTTTTCATTTACGTAAAATAATTATTCTAACCTCAAATTTCCCCGTGGTCCCAAATTGTAAGATTGCTTAAGAAACGAGACTAATTCCGGACACTACAACTTGCCTCCCTTCACACTTAACAGTTGATTCTCTCTCTTTCTATCTCTACATTGCTCATTGACATTTGACACTGACATGACATCACAGCATGATTATTTTCCGTAGTTATCATCACATCTAACATACTGTTTAAAATACATACATAAATACTTGACATAATGTGATTAGCGATAGTGAAAATAAATAATGTTCAAAGGTGGCATAGCAATAAATTAGACATATATTTCTACAACTATATTGTCTTTTACGATTATTTCTTGTTTCGCACGATTTAGACTTTATTTCGACAAACAACTAACTATGAATTAACATAAATTATTTAAATTGGACAGAGACCAAAATAGTAAGTGTTTTATTGTTTTTTATAATCATTCCACAATTACCCTTATGTCAAACATACTCACTTTAATATTATCATTCAATCTAACTGACGTAAAATATTCTGAATTATTATAAGTACAATTTTGTTGGACAAATTGAAAATGTATTCATCCCAATGTAAAGAACAGATACACTAAGTCTCGACTCGACACAAAAATTTTTAGGTATGTTCCCAAGAACTGATATTTCAAAATAATAATGAATAAAATTACAGTTGATATTTCATTTGTACTTCCATTACATCTCATCAACCCTTGAAAGTCAATAGAAATTGTTAGAGCATCTATACTCATTAATTACCCAAAATCAATATCACTCCCAACCCCAAATTCAGCCAACGATGTCGGTCTGTTATGTCCTGAAAGCATCCGTTTGCCCGCATCAAAGCAACTTTGACCGAAACCACAAATTAAACGAAGCAGGCTGTGCCCAGACATTGTTGATTCAGTTTCTTAGAACTTAGAACGCATCGCCTGTCGTTCACAACACTCCACTACCTATTCCAGAACTATTACGTCATATCTTATTGGAAAATATTCAAGGAAATTATTATACTTCCAATGTTCAATGTATTTTGCTAATTATCCCAATTCCTCGATTTTCAAATATAAAAGAGAACAGCCATTGAGTGTATGCTTTCCACTATGCATCAGACCTGGTACAGACATGTCAAATTTAATATTACTTTGCAATGTTCAATAACCCCATGTCATCTGAATCGAGGAAGCAGTTACCGAAACTACACGGTAACACAAATGGCTTCAGAAAAATCGACAGATTGACGGACAGATCGGAATTATTGACGTGTGTGCATCAGGTTATTGACACCTCCACTGTTGAAACTTTTACCGCACACTTTGTCACAGCAGATGCGGTGCCGTACACTCTGACCACCGCCTGATTTGTTGGAGGGAGTTTTCTGGAAGTTTCTCAATTAAATAGTTCGCCTTTTGTAGTGAAATTAAGTGCAGTGGCGGTTTTTGCAGGCACTGCGCTTGGCATTGTTGGCGCGGGTTCTGGTTAAGATGCGGTAATGTGTTGAGTCGTCCGCTCCATTTTTCATCTGACGTTAGAATACGCTGTGTATCTGATTTTTCATTAACTGATCTGTAACCGTGACCGACAGGTATTTAAGTTTTTTATAGCTTTTTTTACGGTTATGACCGGCTTTATTATCCGAAGGCAAGGACTGAAAACTCTAACGCTGCACAGATAAATTCTCAAACCATATCTTGCTATATGCACAGAACTATAATAACCTAAGTAAGAATATTATAATATTTTTCATCATATTGGGTTAACTTAGTAAATATTTTCAATTCAAGCCTTTGAAAGTAAGAAATATTTTGAATTGAGCATATCATAATTTTGGCACAAAACAGAGAAAATCTAACCTAGAAGAATATTATAATGTTGAATGAAGCATTTCTTAATCTTGGCACAAATAGTTCAACTTCATTATAGAATCCTGTTCTTTTTGGAGGAGCTGTTATGGAAGCTACTTAACCTTGAAAATAAAATCCAAACAAGTGTCAAAACTGTACCAATTTCTCCTTATCATAATTTTCTCATCAAGTAAATTGTCTTCTTGTCGTGATTATATCTCTACAAAAATATCGCAATTCTTGAATTGAGAATTTCTTTTCATGTGTGTATAAACGTACTGGTAGTGGTGAACAGCCCTCATCACTGAACTACCACTTTCAGTATAGATAATTCTATCAGTTCTAATCTTTGCCTGATGATGCTAACATAGTTAGCGAAACACGTGTCGTGTTCAATAAAAGTGGTTTGGCAAGTGGTGAAACTATGTTATGTTTGTAGTTGCGAGCCATAGTACAAACCTACCCCCCTCTCTCTCTCTTATTACGCCCAGTCTGACATCATATACCGTCTGTTAGAGATTTTCATTACCACCCGGCACATCAATATTCAACTCCAGCCAAATATATTTGAATCGAGAACGCTGATATCGACATTTCCTCTGAAATCAAAAGGCTTACATCTCGGAATTGCAGCGAGTTCCACATCCGCTACAGAACCGCTAAGGGCGAACTTAATATCCGCAGGATCCAATTGAATGAAACAAGGAAAGCCACTAGACGAGCAGCTTATGGCGACGACCGTAAATAAGTCACATTTGCGTTGATATACA
Organism: Bruchidius siliquastri; assembly: GCA_949316355.1. Lineage (NCBI taxonomy): Eukaryota > Metazoa > Arthropoda > Insecta > Coleoptera > Chrysomelidae > Bruchidius > Bruchidius siliquastri. The sequence continues at coordinate 35,605,250 of OX438535.1, read as the reverse complement.
GAGCTTTAGAAAATATTAGAAATGATTGATTATTCGGTGGAATATGCATAAGGTTTCGAAAACAGTTTGAATCAAAAGTTTTATAGTTTGAAGTGTATCTTGTTTTTTATGGGCTTTTTTGTCTGGTCTCATTCTGACGTTAATTCTTCACGATTCTGTGCAAGGTCGAATCTCGCAAAAATTTGCAGGAAGCATGGCTTTAGAGAACTTGTTGACGCTAAAATTCACTGACATATCGATTTGCGGTTTATGTCAAAACCCAACATTTAATATAATATTTTCGAGGAGGTTATTTATTATTGCAATGGTCCATTACAGTTTATATAGTTCAGGCTCTTCAAAAAGTTCGTGGAAAACGTCCAAAAAGAGAAATCACCTTGAACCAAGATAACGCACTCGGTTCAAAGCTTTCACACTGCTGGAAGGAGAAATGATTGTTTGAATGCAAAAAACATAGAAATAATGTTAAGTGAATGCTCTCCACTATGCTTCATATTTGCTATAGGCATGTTTCGCCTTTAGCCTAGACTCGTCAGTACAGCCTGGCGGTCTAACTGTACAGAGCAGTCTGGTGGTATATACGTAACCCATTCAATGGTGTGGTAGCAACATCAACTCATCTCCAAGTGTCGCTCTCTATGGGGCAGTCCAGGTATTAGGACCATAGACTTCGTAAGTTGCCATTAGACGTCCCCATAGAGGGCGACACTTGGAAAATCAGTTGATAGAAATAATGAGTCATCCGCTATCTAATCCAAAACTATCAAATAATGATTCCTTTCTCGCGTGTGAAGGATAAAGAACGCGGTTTACGTTTACATCGGCCAAAGAAGAGATTGATGTCACTATAAATGAAAGTGCACAAATTTTGCCGATGTGGAGGAGTATATTCCACGTGTAACATTAAAGCAACTGTTCATATTTAGAACATTACCGATATCAAAGAATTTATTGAAATACTATTCTCTTGTAAGCACGCTTTCTGTATTCCATTCGTTCAATATGTGAGACTTCCCAAAATCGATGAAACAAAAGGTGAAGGAAGCTACTCTCCACACCGCTCCGAGATATTAAAGTTTATTCGGCGGTTTATTTACGCTCCAGTCTGCTCCAGGTCCAAGTGTTTCTGGTATTTACCTTTAAAGTAGGTTATCAAACGGCGAAATGTATTTTTAACGCTCTCTCAGTTCGTTTTACTCTCGCCATTTATCTTGATTATAAGGGTTAGAGAATCCCGGAAGATACTTAATGGAATCAAATCTGGTTACTGGCTATGTGGGTCTATAAAATCCCGGTTTTATAGATTCTAGTTTTATGAAGATTCCGTATGCTGAGTTTATTGTTCACAAATCCAGAAATTTAACATGTTTCGGATTGAATAAAAATTACATAGGCTTGTAGGGCCAGGATTTCTATGATCTCCAGACATGCATGTTTCGTCTTCAGCCTAGACTCGTCAGTATAGGCTGGGGGTCTAACTGTAGAGAGCAATCGAATGGTATATACGTAACCGAGTCAAGGGTGTGATAGCAACATCAACTCATCTCCAAGTGTCCCCTTCTATGGGGACGCCCATTAGCTACTTACGAAGTCAAAGGTCCTAACACCTGGACTGCCTTCAAGCCTCAGCAGATGTCGCTGTTGCCACTCCAAGGCAGTCTAGGTGTTAGGACCTTCGACTTGGGGTTCCATCAGCCCCTATAAGCATACTATACGCGTGTTCTTATTCAAATCTGCGATGACATAGGGTCGAGTGCCACTAGCTCTTAGACTAATAATATAGTTCTAGATGTTCTGCAGAATCTGTCATTTGTCAGATATACTAATTAAGTAGATTAACTATGTACTAAGCGTTTTAATTTCGATTTATTATTGATATCACTGACTCTAGTGAAATTCAAAAAGGAAACAAACATATGCTTCAAGTTTATTACTCCAAGAAATTATATCTTTGATCTCCTTTTCAAATATCTTCAGAGTTACGGTCGCTGATTCTTCTGTCTAGTCTTCAATACCGAAAGGTTAATTGAAGCACAATTCGTAAGATTGCCACATACCCAGATTAGCTCAGTGCATATATCGAATCAGTCCAACTCGTCGACAAAACTTGGAATAGGAAACAATATCAAGGCAAACTTAGAGTTTGAGCGGATGCTGAACTACGGTGTAACTTCCGAATTAATGCAATTTAAATTGCAGATTTGGAGCACGGGGCGTTAGAGACAGATGAATGCATTCAGTCTAACTATGTACTTACAGTATTAGAGTCTTTAAGTTATTAGCGATATGTAGACGCATATGTATCGAATAAGATGGTTATATGTGATTGGAGATAATTGGATCAATCATCTCCAATCCTATCATTCCGAGAGGTAGAATGTGAGCTGGAAGAATTATATGACCAGGGGCGGCTCCTATGAGAAACTAAGGAGCCACAGCTCTTACTAAAACAACAAAAAAATTTCAAATGAAATATATTCTTACTAAAACAACAGACGACATGGTTTTGATACAAGGTCTGATCAAAAGTTTGATTTTGGACTTCCATTGTCTATAAAATTTTGAGTATCACGACGTTTCGATTGATGCGCTATCTTCAATCGTCTTCAGGTGAACATTGACGATTGAAGATAGCACATCAATCGAAACGTCGTGATACTCAAAATTTTATAGACAACGGAAGTCCGAAATCAAACTTTTGATAAATCCACCTTGTCTACAAGTTTCAAACCACAAGGTCTGATAATATTCTTCTCCCCAACGTGCTATGTCACTAGTGTCAATAGGTCACTACAAATCGGAAAACGATATGCCGTGCAACAGACCTTTCCAAGTAATCATTGCTAAGAATAGAAGTAAATTCATCAAACTTTTAATAACGGCCTGCCCAAAGGTTCACACTTCCCTCTGCACTACACATATTTCTTGAAAAAAAGACCACTTAAACATAACATTACCGCGCTTAAAACCCTCTCTACCAAACATCATTAACTCAACCCACATCAAAATTACAAATCCCCGTTAAAAAGGCCCAAAAAAAAACCATATCCGTCCATCTGATAAAGCGACTCTACTAAATGTCCCTCATCTTTTTTTTCCAGGATGAACGGAGTATCTGCAAGTTGCTGCTGCTGCTGAGTTTTTTGAGCGTGGGTGGCAGAGTTTGCGCCGCCATCAGGAACAGGAAAAGAGAAATACGGACGAGGAACGCCGTCATATATGCTCTACCGGTAAGTAAACACAATTTTCATTCCTGAACCTGACTTGGCTGATATGTGATGTTAAATAAGCTTCACTCGAGGGAATGGTATTAATAAATGCCCCACATTTTGACTTTCGAGAGACTTAACTTGCTGTGGAAGACTGGACTGAATAAATTAGCATCCCAAACTGTGTAAATGTTTCAAGTGTTTACTTAGCTAGTTTATAGACTATTGATATATATATATGGACGAATAGAAAGATTTCAGCCCAGAGAACATTGAAGGCGTTTTGCATGGTTTCCCAATAACTCGGTTTTCAAGGTAATGCAGCGATTTTTTTTGCAAATCAAAGAGAAAAGTTGATGCAAAACGCCTAGGTAGAGTCTCCTCTTAAGTCAAGTTTTGGATATACTTTGATTTTTGTCTAGCAATGAGATTATTATTGTTTGTATTGTAATGTAATTTAAGAAAAAATATTAAAGACTCGTTATACCATGAGAAAATGTATTTATCAATGTTTCTAGTGGGGATTTCAATATTAATTTGATGAAGATTTAAGGAATAATAATGAATGGAATTATTCAACTTTACCTCTGGATTTATATAATATGCAGTTAGTAACTGTACCAGCTCAGAGTTCATGATTAATGCATAGAACAACATAACTATCTGAGGTATTTGTTAAAGCCTGGATACGTCACGTCACAGTGCGGCAGTGGTATTTTAACTCGCATGAATTGAGATAATTTCCATCACAAGTCGCTTTCCGATTCCCATCAGCATATTACAAATTAATATTGACATTCAGGATACGCTGTACCATACAGAGTATTAGGTAAACATCACGAAATATAAAGTTTCGCTTAGTCCGCCGTGGAAAATTGTAAATTTTTAATGTGTGAAATTGTTTTATTATATCGTTCGAGTTAGTATATGAGAGGAGTTTGTTCTTGATTTTCTGGTTGTGCTCCTCTTTGCTGTTATGGATAACCCGCCTATAGTGGCTTCTGACATCAATGAAACCGCGGTGACTGAAACAGATATTCAAAAAAATTAGAAATTCGAATTTTCTTGCTACCTTGCCCCTTGTTTGTATACCAACACAAATCTCACTAAAATGCAAAACACATTTCTCATTTTTTGTTTAATAATCCAATCTTTATGTAAATTAATTTTCACGGAATTTCCATAACGGCTCAACTATATCCTAACTTATTTTCTCATCTTTCTCCGAGAAAATCAATTATTACGTGAATTTTCATTCGTATTGTTAACGATAGCGTCTCTTAAAGCAGAAAGTTGAGACTGACATCCAACTTTCATACAAAATCGAAATAAATGTATGCTTTATGCACAAGACCTGGTATAGAAACGCATGTTTCGTTTTTAGCCTGACGGTTTGAGCGAACAGAGCATAATTAAGGATATGGTAGTCTGAATACCTAACCCAGCTAAGGCTGTGATAGTAACATGTATCTCCGAATGTTCCATGTTCGTTGATGTACAGCAGGAAGACCATTGGAGGTAGTTCAGAACCCAGACTGTATCATAATTGATAGATGTGGCAGTCTATTATTATTAGCACCTTCCAGCCTTCAGAACCTCTTTGCTATTAAAAAAGTGAAGAAAAGAATATAAAACTAGGGATAGGAAAGCGAGGTGATTAAAAATGAAGAAGTCTTGCAGTTTGCGGAACAGACAATCTTTATAAAGTGTAGGATGGAATGCATCCAATTAATAATCATAAACTCCTACAGAGCTATAGTGAGAAAATTACAAGCCTGAAAGCAACATGCTGAGCTCCATGAATTACTAAGCGTCAAAGGTTTTTCGTCTGGTCTGGCCCTTAATTACACCCACTTTACTAATGACATGCAAACTTGAAGCAGACTTGTGATGGTTACGTCACCTTTTCACCACCCGTAACGAGTCACTCTTTTTGTTAAAGCGTTACATATTCACAGCAGTTTAGAACATCCGTCGACTTATTAAAAATAATTAGGCCACGTTTTGCATTATGTGAAGTTTCTAGTACAGGCGGGGAGCAGGGAGGCTAGTGCACGGTAAGAATAAATGCCATAGACGACAAACGAAAGCTGAACTTGTTGTAGCTGATTACTATTGATGTAAACAACAAACAAATGGCGTGGGGCGTGAAAATAACCTTGATTCCCATTATACAATAAATTCGAGTATTACAAAGCATATATTTTTTATTTGAGTATTAATACTATCTAATATCATAGCCAAAAAATAGCAATTTCATTGAATGCAACTGATAAAAAGGATCATATATAATTATAAGTAACAATCAGTAGTTCAGTTTTATTGATGTGGAAATACGGTTAAGTTTTATTACAGTCATTCACTTGATAGATGCAGCTTATTCGGCAACATAAGAGTGATAAATGAGCCATTCTGTACCCATTGTGTCCAAAATTATCACGTTCAATTAGTTGTCCCAGGAACATTCATTATTTGCTTTTTTCATTATGCTATTTAATGGTGTCGATTAATATTTAAACTAATGAACCTGACAATTTAAACTGAAACATGAAACGATTTTGTGTATTTGTTGGTTATTTTAAGGCATCATTATCCACTGTAAAGCGAAAAAATATTCCCAATAATTCAGTGTTGTGGAAGCTTACAGAAATGATCGATTATATCATCGTTTTGTTACTCAACTGCCTACTTATATACTTGTGATACTAATAGTTGAAATAGATTTCCTTATAACCTCACGCAAAAGCATATGGCCTATTGCGCTTCATAAGCGCTGCGAGAGGTCTATTTACATCGCCCTTAAAACGCTGAAAACTTAGAATAGGATTGCTGAGGTGTTGTGTTTTTTCGACGCTGCCAAATGTGGAACTACGACAAAGAATACAAATGCAGGAAGAAATAATTAACACCCTCAAAAGAAAAACACTGGATTACCTTGGTCATGTTATAAGGGGTCCCAAATATGTACTGCTACAAAACATTATGGAGGGGAAAATCAATGGCAAGAGAAGCCAAGGAAGACGAAGAACCTCTTGGCTGAAATATTTGAAGGATTGGTTTGGGAAGACGTCAAGTCAGTTGTTTAGAACAGCTGCAAACAAAGTCAGGATTGCCACGATAATATCTAACCTCCGCTAGGAGATGGAACTTGAAGAAGAAGAAGAAGAAAATAATTTTTGTTAATTCTAATATTATTCACCATGAAATAATAATAACACTTTTCTTATGTATGCCCCTGTCTAACACATGATTAATTTATCCTTAATTTTACTTAGCAATGAAATAAAAAATGCGGATCCAAAAGAGCTGTTCTTGCAAATCTTGCGCTGGCGACCCATATTTATAAATTCACCAACAGTGGTAACTTGCATTGAAACTAGTCAAGACTGGATAGCAAAATGTTAATGACGACTTGAAAACTGTTGAATTGGTTTAGTACGTTGTCCAAGGAGAGTTGTCATAATTACTTTTTTTTCGTATTAAGCCATGATTTCTATTCTCAATGTTCTATGAGGATCTTGTGGCATACTTAATGTCTGTACAGCTTACTCGTACATCTGACAACCACCGTTAAATGATGGATTTCTTTTATTTTATTTATATAAACCGTAGTCTCTCTCTCTTGAATAGTCTAAGACCTAGGCCGGATAAAACTATTTCTCCCAAAAAAAAACGAAACTGAAACCAGGACCGACCAAATAATTGGATCAAGTCCCTCTCGTGAAGACATTTTATTGAAGCCCCTATAATGTCTACATCTCTTCCTTTCAGGCAAAGAATCCTCCTAATGTCGTCGTTTTATTTTCCCAGACACTTCGCTTCCAGTTTTTCGCGCAATTAAATTTCGTTGCAAAGTGGATTTAAAAAAGGAAAACAACCATTCCCTTTCACCTACAGCACTAGCAATTATTCTTTCCAAAAAGGTTTGCCTTCTTCCAGGGCTGGACTTTGATAATGACGTGAAAATCTCTCTGGAAAAGGATAAATCTGGCTTCCAAATAATTGTCTCAGGACTGCCACAGGGATCATTATTTGGGGCTCTGCTATACCTCCTATATTTTTTAGCCTTTTTAGGTGAGGTTAGCAAACCTCAGTTGCATTCTTTCGGAGATTACAAATAGGTTTTTCACTCCTTTTTTTATAGAGAACCTCAAGCAAAGGCAGAAAGCCTGTAGCTCTCCATAAGCGCTGCGAGCGGATCAATGTCTCTTCACATTAACCTCAAAGTGCTGTAGATCATCACCATCGGGGAACAAAGTTCCCGGTAGCTCATTCAACAATGCTGAGGTTCTCCAGAAGAACGACTTTTGTTTAGTCTTATGTCTTATTTAAGGATGTGTAAAACTCCTATAATGATCGGGACTTTCTTGAATAATGTGTCCTTGCTCTTAACTCAAGATGGGGAACTATAAGTACAATCCTATAGGACATCTTTGAGTTTTATTCATGAAAAGTAGTGTAATGATTGCACAATTCTTTCTTTCATGCGGCTTAATTCCTTAATACTGATATGAGCCTGTTCTGCAGAGGCGCCACGTTCTTCGGACATTTTTCTTGGCGCAAGTTTTCTCTTTTATTAGGGACGTCAACATCTCAGTGTCACTCTAAAAGGCCTTTCCGACTACGTCTATTAATCTCATGTCCCGTTATATCCGATTTTTCTTCTTGTCGATTGAAAGAATGGCATGGAATGAAACGAACCGATACTTATCACGCTATACAAAACATATAATGATTAAAACCTTCCATAAATTGTAATGATAAAGAAAACTGTCATACATACATACACACGGGTCAAATTGATAAAAACTCATACTTCGAATTTGATTCAATATATTTCTTGGATGCTTTATGACGGCTACATTACGAAAATTCATGTCTCTCATTTCTTTTAGTCTGTCCGTCTGTCGGTCTACGTGTCGGTCTGTCTGTCTCAAGATCTGTCAGTCGTTTTGCCTGTTATTCTGTTTGTCATTCTGTCTGTGGAACCTGGAAGAATTTGAAGTGGAATAAGTCTATTTTTATTACAAAAAATGTATTGTTTGAAATCAAGAAATGCTTCTTTCTAACGTTCTAATCGTGTCGGTCTCTCGGATCGTCTGTCTATCTCAAGATCTGTCAGTCATTTTGCCTGTTATTCTGTTTGTCATTCTGTCTGTCGAACCTGGAAGAATTTGAAGTGAAATAAGTATATTTTTATTACAAAAAATGTATTGTTTGAAATCAAGAAATGCTTCTTTCTAACGTTCTAATCGTGTCGGTCTCTCGGATTGTCTGTCTGTGTCAAGATCTGTCAGTCATTTTGCCTGTTATTCTGTTTGTCATTCTGTCTGTCGAACCTGGAAAAATTTGAAGTGGAATAAGTCTATTTTTATTACAAAAAGTGTATTGTTTGAAATCAAGAAATGCTTCTTTCTAACGTTCTAATCGTGTCGGTCTCTCGGATTGTCTGTCTGTCTCAAGATCTGTCAGTCATTTTGCCTGTTATTCTGTTTGTCATTCTGTCTGTCGAACCTGGAAGAATTTGAAGTGAAATAAGTCTATTTTTATTACAAAAAGTGTATTGTTTGAAATCAAGAAATGCTTCTTTCTAACGTTCTAATCGTGTCGGTCTCTCGGATTGTCTGTCTGTCTCAAGATCTGTCAGTCATTTTGCCTGTTATTCTGTATGTCATTCTGTCTGTCGAACCTGGAAGAATTTGAAGTGAAATAAGTCTATTTTTATTACAAAAAATGTATTGTTTGAAATCAAGAGATGCTTCTTCCTAACGTTCTAATCGTGTCGGTCTCTGGGATTGTCTGTCTGTCGCAAGATCTGTCAGTCATTTTGCCTGTTATTCTGTATGTCATTCTGTCTGTCGAACCTGGAAGAATTTGAAGTGAAATAAGTCTATTTTTATTACAAAAAATGTATTGTTTGAAATCAAGAAATGCTTCTTTCTAACGTTCTAATCGTGTCGGTCTCTCGGATTGTCTGTCTGTCTCGAGATCTGTCAGTCATTTTGCCTGTTATTCTGTTTGTCATTCTGTCTGTCGAACCTGGAAGAATTTGAAGTGGAATAAGTCTATTTTTATTACAAAAAATGTATTGTTTGAAATCAAGAAATGCTTCTTTCTAACGTTCTAATCGTGTCGGTCTCTCGGATTGTCTGTCTGTCTCAAGATCTGTCAGTCATTCTGCCTGTTATTCTGTTTGAAATTCTGTCTGTCGAACCTGGAAGAATTTGAAGTGGAATAAGTCTATTTTCATCACAAAAGGTGTATTGTTTGAAATGAAGAAATGCTTCTTTCTAACGTTTCAATCTCATCTGAGGTCGGTTCTGCTAATACCCCAACATTCTACAATTCGCTCCGAAGATAGAGCAATGGCACTTCAATAATCGCCATTCTCTTAATAACATTTAATAGAATGCTCAAATTACTGAACACCCTAATTCCTTTTTTCCTGACTATTCGTACAGCTATACACTGAACCCAACAAAAGTTACAACATCAGGTAATTAATTACAGCTACATGTCTGTAATAACTTTTTCTCTAGAGAAAATCCGCCCTTAGGTCTTTGTACGCTTTTATAAAGAAGCCATCATTAATCAATATGTTTTATATCTTGACGTAATGATATATATAGCATTGTTATAAATGCTATATAACAAAAGACGATTATATCGAGGTGGAGTAGAAGATTTATCTGCTGATTTGATTCTATGCTTGAACATTTTTGATATGCTCTGAACTTGCATTGGATATGGAGCTCTATCTATAGTAACTACTTACTCACCAACTCACTAACTTATTAAGCTTTTATACAATAAGAAACTACATATCAACATGTTTGGTTTGAAAATTACCTGCTCAAATATGTAGCTGTGAGATAAGTCTGTTTAATTTTAATGTAGGTATCGGTTTTTCACATTTTTCCTCAAATTTGAGAAAGTGGAGAATGTGACTTCTGCAGTTAGACCCCTCATGTATGGATATCCGTTGAACCTTAATCAATTTTGAATTTTACCCTACCTAAATATAATAAGTTATAAACCCTTGCAATTTGGGAATCAGATATGGCAGAACAATTTCGATTATCAGCATTATAAAAGGATACGCTTTGGTATTTTCATTCTTTCTCGATTTTTTTGATGAACAGGATGTCAATTTGTTGCCTTACCCACCTTATTCTCCGCACCTAGCTCCGTACGCCTTCTTCTCATTCCCTAAGATCAACGAAAAGTTATGATGTCGCCATTTTTCCACCGATGAAGAGGCGATCGTTGCATTCGAGAAAAGAACGTTGGTCACAAGAATTTGACAGGTGGTTTTACCGAAGGTGTAAATGTATTGAGGTATGAATGAAGTTTGTTAAAAAACCTTATAGTATTTCTGTATCTAAAAACTTTCATCGTGCCCCTCGTAATCAATGTTGAATTTTCCTCAGTCTCCACTAGCTTCCGCCGACCGAAGCGTTGATTGGAATAATCGAGAGCTGTCATGCCAGAATGCGAGAATATCGCAATATGTGCAACGCCGCGTCACAGGCCACAGCACTCTACGCATTCGAGCGTCGCTGACGACGTCAATGGAGAAAAACTGTGATTAATGATGGTCGGTTGTGAACGACTTACGTGCGTGGCATGGCGTGTGGAAGAAATGTGTACCAAGAAAGGGAGCTTTTTACTAACACGACCTATTTTGTTCTAGGCCAAAGTCAAACTTTTAATGGAGTATTCTCGCAGCTCAAAAGCATTCGCGAAAAATCGATATGAAATGCACTGTTTTGCAGGTTATAACATGACGGTTGACGGATGTTTGCCAGTCTTGGAATTTGAAATGAAATAACAAAAGACAAAAGACAAAAGCATGAGATGTATTCAGTGATCTGCCAATTTGTCTCTTGATGACAATGTAAAGCAAGTTTTGATGAGAAATAGCGTAAAATAGATTAAAGTTCGACATATCACGCAATGCCATCAGTATTTGAATTAAATTTTTTAATCTAAATCAATTGAAATGCAGTGATCTGTAATAGTAGCTCCTAAAACAAGTGAAAGAAATTGATCCCTTGTATTTACTGGGCAACTTTCCACTTTAATACACAACAGGCAACATTCTACCAGTGACACCATTCCACCGCCGCCGCCGCAGTTCTGCCTAGACGTCTAATGTGATGCAGTGGTCTGCGTCATTATTTCTATTTTCTTTACGACACAAAATATAGGTGTTCAGCGTCAAATTAAGTGAAGTAAAAAATTTGAAAGGTATCAAATATGTAGATACCATATTCGTGATCCAGATATATTGAACAATTCTAAGTCCACGGCTATTCAAAGGCAAATGTGTGATCGGTTTATAGATCATAGAACGTGTTTACCAACAGAATATGGCGAATTCGTTTTTCATTCGCAAATACATCTTCAATACAAGTTTATCATATGTGCAGATGATTTGAATAAGAATTACACACGCGTTTAGTATGCTTTTAGGGCATTACGGAACCTCCAAGTCTGCAAGGAGAATCCTAAGGAAAAGTGTATTAATTAATTAAAAGTCAAAAAAACCCTGAAAATTATCATGATGTCGGATTGAATAAGAAAATGAAATAGGCTTATAGAGGGCGAGGAGCACTTAAAAAAATCTAGATGTGTCCAGGCCCGTACTCAGGATTTCCTTTCGGAGGAGGAGCGCAGTTTTAAAAGTGAAAATATTGATAATTGTTAATACTGCAATGTATTAATTTTGACTAATAATCAGTGTCACTGGCTCTCTGACTAATAATTTTTTTTCTATAATTCCAGGAGCCGTGCACTTGCAGTTGTCCACCATCAGACGATGACTGCGAAGATTGCCACGAATGCCCGAGACGACTGGGCGAGCCGTGCACTGTAGAAAAATCGTGTGATCCACAGAAAAGCCTTATTTGCAGATACAATCCTGGAGAATCGGAAGGAATCTGCAGAGGTAGGCATCTCATCTGTACCTCCCAAACGCAGTCTTAGTTTTAGGATTATTTAATACTCAAATGGATAATACAGAAAGCAACGAATCGATATTTGTTGTAGTCCACTAAGGGGCCCAGCAAGTGCATCTTCAACAGGTCAAACTTCTAACAACTGCCGAAGAGTTTATTCCCGGACAGCGAGATCAAAAATGTACAGCGTTTGGAATTCAATATCTTCTTCTTAAAGTGCCTAATCGGTACAAATGATGGCAATCGCTGAAGTTATTGCATATCTTTATATTTTCAAGGGGGCCCTGCATTTCAGATTTTCTCCTGGGGCTGAATATTCTCAGGACGGGCCTGATGAAAAATATTGCGGACTTCGCTATATATTTTGCAGCAGTTTTCAGTCCTTAACTAGTGGCTTTGGGAAATTAAAATGCAAGAAAGCCCTGATTGTTTTTTCAATCCATGGCACGCCTTCAGACATTGCACCATTGCACCAGTTTACTTAATTGCATGATATGGTTGAACGTGAAAAGCCAGCAGTTTATTTCATGCTGCATTTTTCATGTTCTTCTAAGCCAAGATATTTATACGGTAGTATTTTACGTAATGCATAATGCTTGATACAAGGGTTGCTCGATCAATATCATGGGTTGCAACGGTCAAATGGAGAAGTAATACAAAGGGCTAAAACAGCTTAGAAGCTCATAACAACCATAAAATGTCGAAAAATTACTTATCTAAGTCACATTCTTTGAGATAACAAGTTCGGTTTCTTGCAAATAACAATAAAAGGAGATATAGAAGGACTATGAAAAGTTGGTGGTTGGTATCATGACTGAAAATAATCCGCAACTGAAGAGGTATTCGCATTGTCGACGGATTATTCAAACTTGTGCAGGATTGATGAAAATTGACTGCCAACGTGAGAGAGACCATAACTGGAGTACTGTGTGTGGATGTGCCCCAAAGCAGTCCCTGAAACTTCTGGACACAATCCAGAAGAGAGCAATACGTCTGGTGATGCGCCTGACCTCACAAACGTCATCCACAATCTGGAACATCGAAGAAGATGAGATGTTCGATTGAGCTCTCATAATAACTCCCTCTCTAGCGCAAATACTAGAAGAGCTCATGGGGTGCATTCTCACCAGGTTCTTTTGGAAAACCTTGGCATTTTGGACTGAGCTACAATCTACAGCATTTCAAGACATTCATCCTCGCGCACTGCTTATGAAGCTCGATAGGTTATATGCCTTTGCGTAAGGTTATTCATAAAACAAAGACCGGACAAGGAATTGAACTCATCCAATCCATCACAGAAAAATAAACTGATTTTCTTTTATGAAATCAAGAGAGTCCATTTTGAAAGGTTTTAGCTTGGCAAGAAGTTCGCCTTTCACATAAACTAAACTATAATGTGGATTGGAAGAAAAGAACGCTTAGTGAATGCAGATTTTTAAATCTGCGAAACGAGATTTGCAAGTCGCTCCAGTTGTTTTGTGATTACAAGGCGGAAATCTGGAATGGAGGGCGAAAATAAGTAGGAGCAAAATGGTTGGTTGTTAGATTAAAGATCTCCGAGAGGACGATTCATTTAGCAGAACGAGGGCGCATTAGGAGAATTAGGTGTGGCAGGGGAAAAGCATTTCGTGTTGTAGCACAGAAAACTGGAGACGTGACGACGGCACGGCGTCAAGTAGATTGACGCCGTTTTATCCGCAGGAGCGAAATTGGTAAACCAGTTAAAAAGTTTGATTTCGGACTTCCATTTTCTATAACATTTTTGAGTATCACAACGTTTCGGTTGATATACTATCTTCAATCGTCAGGTGAGACAATGGAAGTCCGAAATCAAGCTTTTGAAACATCACAATGCTTAATTGTATGCTCTTCACTATGCATCAGGCCTGCTATAAACATACATGTTTCGTCTTTAGCCTAGACTCGTCAGTATAGCCTGGCGTCTAACTGTCGAGAGCAACTGATTTTATTGTTGGTTGAAGTTCCTAAATAAACCGTTGTACATGTCTTCGGGGTGAGTTCTTTATTTTAAAACGAGAGAGATACAAGTTGGCAAAGACTAAATTCATTAATGTACTTTATGAAACAGAGAAAATTACGATAGAATGGAAAATTAAAATTATTCTGAAAAACAATTTTTTTTTCAGGTAACCATAGTAGATATTCCAAAAATCCCAAAACGTACCCAGGTATGCTAAAAGTCTATCAAACGATATGTCCCAAAAATATCACCGTGATCTTCCTACAAAATATAATTTTTTTTAAAAATGCATTACTTTGTGTTTTATCTTGTATTAAAACCCCTCGCTCGAAATTTTTGAAGTTGTTGTCATTGATTCAAAAGACCATGAAAAGTTCAGTATTTAAAAAATATCAAAGTTAGCTAAAAAATTTGCTTGTAACGATAATTATGCAATTTATATTGAACCACTTTGAAATCACTTTTTAATTTTTCAAAAAGCAGCTCTATAAACTTTCCAAATAGTCAAATGATAATTATCATTTCACTGAGGCAAAGGATATCCCATAGCGTATCGGCCAACTCATTACAAACTTAAAATTACTGTAAAGTTGTAAGCACTCCGACTGCGAAAAATTGCGATTTTTCTGCACTAAGAATAACAGGTCGAAAATGCCTGGTTCGCAAAATGAAATCGTTTCTAACCAGAGTTTCACAGCATTATGAAATATTCATCGGATTCTTTTACCTACGTTGAAGAGAAGCAGGCGTGGAATGCATGTCGAGTATTTTGTTTTTAAATGCAATTCGTCGCAGAAAAAGCTCGGAGGGTTGTCATTTGAAATTTAAGTCTTGCCATTACATCCGCCTTTGAAGTTTCACAACATCCTATACCGTTCATTTGCGTGAAAAGAATATGTAACAGTAGTGGGAAGTCATTTTCTTCAACTGTAAGGAAAGAGAGCAGGACTGGATAGAATGCTCATTAGTAAAAGTACTATGAGAGGACATTTAGGTAGGTGGGTTGAGTCGTTTAGGTGGACTCTGTATTTCCACAGAGTTGAGAAATGGTAAATTACTTACTACTTACTTACTTGCTTGCTTGCTTACTGACTGACTTAAGCCAAGAAACTTTATTTATGATTATGAATATGGCATAAAACATCAAGAAAACAGTATCTCGACTTTGAAATGTTTTGCGACTACATTGCTTCCTCCGCCTATTTTCTTGGGAAGTAAAGCTGTTGGACAAGCATGACAAAACAGTAATTTATATATTTTTTTCCAGAGTCGGCAGGAATACCCTGCGTCGTTTACAACAAAACATATGAACACGGAGAAACGTTTACTTTGGACTGCCGGACGCAGTGCGCATGTCAGGTCAGTACATCTCTCAAATTTTTTTGCAGTAAGTAGCATATAGAAAAATCCCAGAATTAACTAGTCGATCTATACCACTTATATACCTGCTATGGACATGCATGTTTCGTCTTTAGCCTAGACTTGTCTGTATAGCCTGGCGGTCTAGCTGTAGAGAGCAATCGGATGGTATATACGTAACCCAGTCAAAAGTGTGATAGCAACATCAACTCATCTCCAAGTGTCCCCCTCTATGGAGACGGTGTCCATATATCTCAAGTCCGTATTTTACGTGTGAAATGCACAACCGAAAGATAACTCCTCCTCATAACCATTACTTGATTCCATCTTTTTGTGTACTGGTAGTGCTCGCTGACAATTGTACAGTTGTAAGAATCAGCATAAATAAATATTTCCCCCACAATTTCGCTAACGAATGCAAAACAAATTACCCAGAAGAACTCCATCTCGACATCTCGTATTCAACAGGCTCTATTCGCCCATCCAATAAACGTATCCACGGAATCTTCCTATCCAAATATTTAAGCGGCGGCGCCGGCGTGAGGAATTCGGAAATTTACATGTCAAAACTTCTTAACTATGTTTTTCAGTAAACTTCGAATGCCGAGAAAAAACTCCTACGGCGACTGAGTACAGACTCAATGTAAATGATATGCAGCGTGAAAGAAGTTGCTGGAGAACACTTTTAAATTTTAAATTACGCGTTACTTTTCTCGGATATCAGCAGTCTACGAGAAATGTGCAGTGGGAAATGTGTGTTTCTCTGGAATTCCGATTATATAAGAGATGTTTTGAAATATCTTCCAAGTTAAATGTCGAGCTGAGCTGTTCCATCCTTACTTGAAATTTTCGAATGTATATACTTGTGATGTATTTTGTATGCATTTATGTAGTGAATAGTAGTGGGTATGGGTTCTTCGTTGCAGGGATTGGGGCACAACAACTCTCATCAGGGAAAACATATTCACTAGAAAACTACTTTTTTGTAGTTTTCAGCATGTTCCTGGTAGTAACGGTACAGAAAAAAACTTTAGTAGATTTTGATAGATTTCAGTTTATAGAAAGCTTTTACAAATAAAATAATCATAATAGAGCCGTCGAGATCGCTTCTGGACACAGCCCAGAAACGAACAGTACGTTTATTTGATGCGTCTGACCTTACAAAGGACCTCCATAGTACAGAAGTACTACTCATATGTGTAAGGATGCGCTCCAAATCGCTCCCTAAAGCTTCTGGATACAACCCAGAAACGAACAATACGTCTAGTTGATGCGTCTGACCTCACAAAGAACCTCCATAGTACTGAAGTACTACTCGTATGTGTAAGGATGCGCTCCAAATCGCTCTCTAAAGCTTCTGGATACAACCCAGAAACGAACAATACGTCTAGTTGATGCGTCTGACCTTACAAAGGACCTCCATAGTACAGAAGTACTACTCATATGTGTAAGGATGCGCTCCAAATCGCTCCCTAAAGCTTTTGGATACAACCCAGAAACGAACAATACGTCTAGTTGATGCGTCTGACCTTACAAAGAACCTCCATAGTACTGAAGTACTACTCGTATGTGTAAGGATGCGCTCCAAATCGCTCTCTAAAGCTTCTGGATACAACCCAGAAACGAACAATACGTCTAGTTGATGCGTCTGACCTTACAAAGGACCTCCATAGTACTGAAGTACTACTCGCATGTGTGGGGATGTGCTCCAAATCGCTCCCTTAAGCTTCTGGACACAACCCAGAAACGAACACAGTACGTCTAGTTGATGCGTCGGAACTTACAAGTACCTCCATAATCTGATATATCGCTATTATATAGATATAATCATGTCAAATGTTCGATCGAGCTGTCTTGTTCAGCCGCAGAGAGAAGTTTCCAAAATAGCTTATGTTATGACATCGGTGAATAATAACATTTCCATTTAGATTGCATTCAGAGTCTGATCCGATTGCGTCCCCGAAATAATTGACTGTGGGTCGATTGCATCAAAGTCGGATCAATTCCAAACCAATCACATGAGCTCATTGTAAAACTGGTTTAAACACGTATTATGGAAACAGTTGATTTCTGCTGAGAATTGTCTTCTTTTATCAGAAAAAGGCATGTGTTGCAGTAAATTAAATATGTCCTCATTTTTTATTGCGATTAACAAAGGTCACTATTTTTTCGTTAATACGCAGATTAAGGGCAGAAGATTTTGGTTGAAGATCTTCAAATATTTTAAAAATTGCTAAATAACAATGCGTTTTAGAAATTGCGAGATATTCCAGCTAATTTAACTGCTGCGATTGAAGATTTATCCGAAATAAAAACCGTCATATCAGCGGAAAAAGGGCATATATTATGTGTATGCTCTCCACTATGCATCAGACCTGCTATAGACATGCATGTTTAGCCTTCAGCCTAGACTCGACCTGACAGTCTAACTGTAGAGAGCAATCGGGTGGTAAATACGTAACCCTGTCAAGGGTGTGATAGCAACATCAACTCATCTCCAAGTGTCGCCCTCTATGAGGACGCCTACTGAAATCTTATGCTTCAAGGCAGTCCAGGTGTCAGGACCTTTGACTTCGTAAGTTGCCAATGAACGTCCCCGTAGAGGGCGACACTTGGAGATGACTTGATGTTGCTCTTATGATAAAGATTAAAGATTAAAGAATTCCGGTACCACCATTCGACGACTGAGCTACGCTAGGCTATTTACTTCTTATGATGAATTTGTTAATGGAATTGGATGTTGATCATGATGAAATTGTTGCAGAATGGCACATATGGCTGCTCATCGTTATGCCCACAAGAATACATATCACCGCGAGGATCGTGTCAAAACCCGCGGCTAGTGGAAATCCCAGGACAATGCTGCAGAGAATGGATGTGTGACAGCCAAACAGGTAAAAATTCATTATTTGAATACACATTTAATTCTAAGAGAGAGGGATTCTGAATACTTGACCTTCTGGTCACATCCAGAAGCGAGTAGTACATCTAGTGGATGCACCTGTACCTACAAAGGACCTCCACAGTCTCAAACAACGAAGAAGGATGACTGATCTATAGATGATAGCAGATATTAGACCGACCTGTCTCACATAATGACACCAAGAGTACATGAAACATTACAGGAGTCCAACCTCGTCAGGTCAAGTTTCAAACCCCACTACCGCCTGTTGGTCCTTGTGAGACCATCTTGGATCCTCTTCCCTTCTATCAAAATGATCTATTGTATTTTTTTCCAGCAGAGCAGCCATCATCTTGTCAACCTTCGTTCTCACGATGGTCCATCTGTAGCAGTGATTGCGGAGCTGGATTGTCCTCCAGAAGATCCAATTTGAACGCCCGTTGTACTACAGATACGGAGACAAGGTTATGTCAGACAAAGAGGTGTAGTGATAAGGAGCAGTTGGGAGAGAAGCAGAAACACCATCATCTTAGGGTAAGATCATATTATTCGATTTTAATGCATATCATCAATAATAGTGCATGTTTCGTCTTTAGCCTAGACTCGTCATTATAGCTTGGCGTCTAATTGTAGAGAGCAATCGGGTGTTAGGACCTTCGACTTCGTAAGTGGCCAATGGGCGTCCCCATAGAGGGCGACACTTGAAAACGTAACTCAAAGTGCTATAGATTGCTAACAAGCAACAATAAATAAATATTGTACTTACATTTTAGTGGAGAAATAAAATATGAAACGGAGTTGCTAAACATTTTTTTATTATTAAATTTCAGACTTCACTTTGTGGTTATTTCTATTACCCATAACGCGAAAATACTCGTGTGTTTCCCACGGCATTCAGAGTTTCGCATTGTGGGTCTCGGTAAGTTACCCACAACGTGTTCTGCGCTTACAGAGATTACTCGGAACGCGATGTGAGCCCGTTTGGCATTTTGCATATAAATTTCAATCAGTGGTTGACTTCAGTTATTGTTGTTATAAATTTAACGTTGGAATGCAATTAGGGAAAGTGATTTCGGATGACGTTTGAGCGACGTGGCTTGTTATCGGTGTTCTCTGGACGACATGAAGCAGTATCCATGTAAAATGTAAACGGTCCGCAATGCCGGTACTCGGTGCCGGTAGCCTAGGGCTGGATCAACACCCTTTTGAGATTAATATTAAATCTGCTCGCTCATCCTCTAGGGGGCTCTATACGCGGGGAGCTTTCATTAATTTTGCGCTGGGGTAAGTGAATATGGGGGACAGGCGGGCGGTAGGTATAGTAATAAAGTGCCATCAGTGTAGCGGACACCTTTAGCGTCATAGAAGATAAATGTTATACAGAGTGGACCAAACCTAGGCTTCCGGATGAAAGGAGTGATTTTTTCCAATCCAGCGAACAGAGTAGAAGAGTATGACCCTTGGAGGGAGGAATTACTCCCATTATCCCCCTTGTATACGCATTTGCTTCGCAAATTACATACACTGCGAAATTTCTCGGCGAGTGCAGAAGTTTCTGGTTAGTATTAAATCAACCAGCTCACTCCCCCATTAATTTCTCACCAACAAAACTGAACAAGGAACTATTTGGTAATAAAGTGTGTAGGAGCCGAGCTGCAACTTTTTCCGACCATCCCTCTTTAGAGAAACTTAATGAGCAAACTTGGCAGCCACAAAAAATAGGAGGGTAATGGATAATTAAGCTGTGAGTTAGGCAGTAAACGTGTCGTTGTAAATAATAATTGTCATACCAAAGGACCGAAGCAGCCACGACTGTAGCCAAAAAAAAAATAAAAAACCGTCTAAATATTCCAAAGCATATGATTTTATATATATTGAACAATATGATACAGCCAAATTAATGTTGCTGATGTCTATCAGTAGTAGTCAGCCCAAAGGCCGCTGTATACGGCACACTCCCCCAGGTATATGTTATTAATTTTTTTGCAGCGTGGTCACGAGTGCAAGGCCACACATCGCCTGAGTTCGGCTGTGTTTCTCCGATTTGGACCTTGCAGAAGCAAAAAAAGATATCGACCGAAATACTGTGGTGTCTGCCCTCTACCGGGAATCTACTGTCAACCTACGCTGAGTACAACTGTTAAAGTTGAATTCTTATGTGGAGGTAAGAAATTACATTTGAGTCATGTATGAATTATATCTCGTTCTGTTGTTTTGAGTATATTTATACAGTTATGCTGAATATACTTAGCCAAAATAATCCTTATTAGTATTTTGTTGAATATTGTATGACAAATTAAAACAACACTGAGAAGAATATGCCTGGGAAACGATATTCGAACGTTCACTTTTGACACCTATGTCGAAGAGGAAAACAATTTCATCTCTTATCGTTGGACTCTTCCCGATGTAAATTTTCCGCTGAATTCAAAGGTATTGTGAGATTTGCGCTACAACTGTCCGTTCTCTGAGAATATAACATTTTCTGAGAAAACGCATATGCAAAGGAGGAAGCTAAAAATCGAACGTCCGCTTCTAATACCTATGTTGAGTTGGAATACGGTTTCCCCTTTTATTTTTTAACTCTATGTGATGTGAATTATACCTTTGAACCCAGCGGTGTTATCAGATTTTCGCGCTATGATGTACCGTTCTCCGAAAAATAAGTATTTTCTGAGAAAATGCATATGAGAACGGGGGTCCAAAACCGAGAAGGACATAATTTCGCATTGTCAGTCGTTTTACTCATCAAGAAATATCACATTCTGCTGTTTATGGAGTTCTACTATTTACGAGAGAAAAGTACACAACCAATACCATCTCAACTAGTATTTTGTTGAATATTATATAGCAGATTAAACAAACACTGACAACAATAAAATTCTGGATCTATCGGCAACACTGTCAAACGTATTCGAAGCACCTGCCTTGACTCTTCTAAACTCGAAATCATAGCCCATATTATAAAGTGTTGTGATATGGAGGCTTAAAAAATGCTTTTATTCATCATTATTTGAAACAGTTTGAGGCTAATATTTGGCAAATATTCTCTGCTCTAATTGAATACTTTCTCCAGGTATCGATCCAGCTGAGAACCCCACTAACCTGCTACCAGAAATCTTAGAACCCGGTGCTGATTTATGGGCGGATACCTTTCTGGAGGAACAAAAGGACGAACTGCCTCCAGATGCCAGAACGATGACAGTCCTGGTACAGTGGATACTTAAATGCAGATGTCTACCGGCGGACACTTCTGAACCCACCCTTAGCACAGGGGAGGTCATTTTGCATAGGGTGCATCGGACTGCAGCACCTTGAAGTGATGGTGACTTCATGAAGTGATTGTGATTCTGTGGTTATAGTGTGTTTGAATTCCAGCGCTGATTCCGGAATGTGCGTTGTATCGGTTTTTGAAAAGAGAATTTTTCAGATGGAATTCTTGTACATTGATTGGGTCGAAGATTTATCGTCCTAATCCATGGTTGTTGTGATGTAACTAAAATAGCTTCATTTCATTGAAGTCATAGATTTTGACAGCTAACGGTAACACGACAATTTATGTTGATATAGTCCAGTTCAGCAGTCTTGACAGGTACTTCTAGTACTATACATATCAAGGTTCCACCATTTTAATGCACAATAATCTATTTTATAGAGGGACATTTGTTAATTAAGTTGCCAGACCTATGTGTCTAATATGAGTTTAGTCCATTTTGTTTTCGTTGAGTTTCAAAAATTATAAAGTTTTCGTAAAAATATTTTTTTTCGTGCACATCTGTAGCTAGTTTCCACAGCCCTCATTGAGGTACCCTTCAGTTGATCAATATTATTTCAACAATATTTGTTGAACCAACATTTTTCTCCGTCGATACATTAAGTAACTGTATATAGATGCAATATATTAACCATAATCAATAACAATGAATGCCGCGTCATCAGTATATTCTCGATACGTTTTAACCCCCGAGAGTAATAGTTTTTTGGAATGTATAGAAGCAATAAAAGAATATGTGGAACACATATCATTGTTTTCTTCCTACGATAAATTTTAAAAACAAATCTGGTAATTGAAAATGGCGTTTTTAAAATTGAAAAAGGCTTTTTGAAACGAGTCACTGTTACGTATTGAAAAAAGAAATGTGATGTTTCGAGTTTTTTAAGCCTCTCGAAATATTCCCATCTTGGAGGTATGTCACAAAAGAAAGATTTTATATTTTATCATGACGAGTATCAATAATCTTCCAGGAATTGTATTTAAGTATTGTTGAAAAATAACAACAAATATGGCGTTAATGTTCTGTATTAAATAAATTAGAGAGAATAGCTACTTGTCATCTTTGTCCTCAGTAGATGGTTGTACAGTTAATTGCTGTATCGTTATCACACGTCTCTCTCCACTGATCGTCTAAGACACAGTGAGACTAGACACTACGTCATCGCGGACTTAATAATGAATTATACACGCTTGTATAGAGAATTATAGAACCCCCAAGTCTGCCAGAAAAACCCCGACAAGCCTATATAATTTTTTATTCAATCCGGCATCATGTTAAATTTCAGGATTTTTCGATAATTGATTGATGCATTATTTATTGAACAGGATTTTTCTGGTAGACTTGAGGGTTCCATAAAGCCCTATACGCATACTTAAAGCGATGACGTAGGGTCGAGTGTCATTGGCATTCATACTGAGAAAACATGCCCACAAGGATGATCCAACTAATAAGCCTCTCAACCATTTTCTTGGAAAATTAACCAATAACATTATTTATGATATTCTGCTTTTGATATGCTTTTGGTTCACTCATATCAAAGCGAATAAATTGAGCAGAATGCCAATATCCTTGCTTTTACATTCTTCAATTAATTGAAAGGTTAATATCTTTTTGATATAACGTACCTTTTCCATCCGTATACAAAAGAAAGCAATATATCTTCCTTCTACGTAATTTGCTGGTCATATCACCATATAGATGAAAGACGGGTGACTGAGGGCTAAACTTCCACAACTTCCGCTGAAAAAGGCAATCAATGCGACTTAGCGTCGTATTCGGGACGGACTCATAGGAACACGTGCTATAAAGTAAGTAGAATTAGCCGACAACCAGGATTACATAAGTTGTTGGACATATTATGGAATAGAACAGCGTACCAAAGACCCAAAGAGGATTATACGTAATTGAGCTGTTTTGGCTCGCGATCGATTAAATCACAAGGATATTCGTCGTATATATACAGAGAGTGAAGATGACTAGGAATGTTATACGTAATTTGAAACATATCTGGAATGCTGTTTCATGAGATATACATCACGAAAAATCATTTCGGTCAGTCTGTCCGTCGTTTACCGGTCATATGTAATCTGTCAACTATCATCTGTCATATTTCATCTATTATCCGTCACCTGTCTCTCTATCCAGACTCTATAAATCAGTTCACCCTTGTTGACAGACGTCGTAAGGGACATCTCTTGCCACTTCAAGGCAGTCCAGGTGATTTCTTAAGTTGCCAATGGGCGCCCCATAGAGGGCGACACTTGGAGATGAGTTGATGTTGCTATCACACCCTTAACTGGGTTACGTGTATACCAACTGACTGCTTTCTACAGTTAGACCGCCAGGCTATACTGACGAGTCTAGGCTAAACACGAAGCATGCATGTCTATAACAGGTCTAATGCATTCAGACAAGATGACATATTAAGTATATTTTTTGCTCCGTTTTTTTGCTCATATCATCTTACCTATATATGGACTGAAGTATCTCTAACACATCGTGTGAAAAATGTTTTATTATATATTACCAATAAAATCACATTATTTCGAGCATTGTATAGCCGGACTCTGAGCTAGGAAATTACCGATAATTAGTATTCTTGTACTGGAATTTACGTTTAGTGTATTCAAGCACAATTTTCGAGAAAGACGTGTCACATACTTATCAACTATATATTAACTATTTTTGAAATTGTATAATGACCAACAAATTGTAATTACGACACTGACATTCGTTGATCACTATTTGTACGTATATAGGCACAGTTAATATAGAATAGGAGTTATTTTTTATGGTTGATAAATTTCGATTATTTATTGTATATACATGTAGCTTATATTGTCATATAATAAGGTTTACACAAAAACGTAGTTTGTATTTATTCCTTTTCGAACACTAAGACACTAGGTGAGTCTTCAAGATATTGTACTAGGTTTCCTGAAATCTTGACTCTTTATAACAACCCCACGAATCAGGTTCTTCATAATGCAGCGAGATCAGAGGAAGCAGAAAAAATCACCCTGTATATAAATCATCCAGATCATGTGAGCAGTTGTCAGAACAGACATCCCACCATGGTTTGTACAACCAAATCTATCTGAGAACAACAATCAAAAGAAAAAAATTCTATTCAATTTCTTGCCCACTGAGAAAATACGATTCATTTAATAATGTTCCGAAGACATGATAACGGCGTAGTCTACCGTTGCGGTATGGAAACGTTTCGATAGAGAGCAAATATTTTATTTTTTATCTACCTAAGTTGCAATCGGATTAAAAAATTTCGTGAACAAAAGGTATTTACTTTTTCTCGTACATTAAGATGCTGCAATAAAAAATATATTCTCATTAAAAAAACATTGTAGAGCTTGAAAAAACCTTGAAAACGCTGTCTATGTCTGTGTCTAAAATAAAAGTCATCATTAATCCTCTGCCATTGCATCCAAGAACTTTCATCTGAACGTTTTCTTCAAAAAACAGTTAAATGAATCACCTGGTATATTGGAATGTCGAGCTGTGATATCTTTCAGTTAATCTTCACACCGTTGAAATAGATTAGTGTTTCAAGAATGTTACAATGATATTCAACTACAAAAACGATTTAAATATATATTACTTTTACTATCTACTTTCTACATTCTCAACTTATAATACTATCTTCTCTCAACACTTCTTCCAGGAACTTAGCCCAATCTTTTTTCCACCGTTGAAACGCTTTATCTTTCTCGGTGCCACTCATTGCACTGTATTGAATAGAATTCATCGCCAGCTGCTTTAGGAACTTCAAATCGTCATCCCTGCTGCTCATCGCCATAAAGGCAATGTACCAATCATAACTCAATCCTGTAATAAACCGCATAATTATCAGATAATTGCAGAACAAGTATGAAAAGAAGAGGTTGTACTTCTTATTTTTTCATTTCTCTTCTGCAGCCTGCGATTAACAAATCATTTTTTCTATAGTTTCTTTTGGAGTGTTACAGTGTTACTTCAAATCAAACGTGCGGACTATCATGAATGACTAAATGATTTGTTTGAAAGGTTTTGTTTACATAGGAGCAATACTCCGACCTCGCACATTCTGGCCACCCTGTATATATCGATCCGAATCTTTGATCTTAATTATGCCACCATATCAAAGCTTACTGGATGGATGACGTCAATAAATGATCAATTCAATGAACTGACAATTACTGAAACTAAACAGGTTACGAGGGTCACGCTGTAAGTTTTTAGATACAGACAAACTACAAGGTTTTTTAAAAAACTCAATTCTGTTTTTTTTTTCAATATATTCTCAACCTACCCCAATACATTTAGGCATTCGGTAAAACGACTTGTCAAATTCTTGTGACCCATGTTTTTTGAAAGGTTGCTAATTTCCTCCTCGAATGCAGCGATTGCCTCTTCATCGTTGGAAAACTCGTAACTTTTCTTTGATCTTAGGAAATAAGAAGTCCCATGGAGCTAGGTCCAGAGAATAAGGTGGATGAGGCAACAGTTTGATACCCTGTTCATCAAAAAGATCGAGTGTTCTAGCGGCGCTGTGGGCGGGTGCGTTGTCATGGTGCTATTAAATACCCCGCAGACCAGTCTTTGGATGGCTCTTGCATAGTTCTTGGAAGACTGCAGAAACACATTTCGTTATATACCATTCAGAAGTAACTGTCCTTTGATTTTCCAAGGCTACCGTTGTGATGTGTCCACTTTTAAGGAAAAACATGCGACCATTTTCTTTCCAACACTCTTGGAACGACGAATTTTCATTGGAGGCTGCTCATTTTCAAAGCACCAAACTAATGACTGCTGTTTAGTCCCCAAAGCAACTCACTAAACTTTCGTGACATTCCGCTTATTTCAGTCACTTTTTATAGTCATATAAAATCATGGCTCGAAAATCGCGACTACTCGGTTCCATTTTCACGTTAAAATTAGACCAACACTCATTCGAGAGCGTGGCAAGGCAACTACTGAACGATTCAAACGCTGCCTTTGCGTGTAAGCACTTACAACTTTAGACAAAATAGCTGCGTGCTCAAACTTGTATAGATTGCAAATATCTAAAGACGTTCAGTGTGACCCTCGTATTATAAAAAATATATATACAAACCTTTTGCCCCCCAGAATGTCGGATCATCTGGAGCTATCACTACAGGGAAATCATTGGCCATCAAAACACATCCAGGGTGGTTTCTGACATCGTCCACTAATTTCAAAACCTGATTGGAGATGGGACAAATCTCAACCGCAATGTCCTTATGCTTAGCCAGCTTCATAACTTCAGGATGCTTGATTAGAGCGAATCCATGTCCGATTCTTTTCGTATCTAGTAGCACTGCATCCAAGAGGTTGAAATCCGTGCTTTCACCTTGCCAGTTAGTTTCTCCAGCATGGAAGAAGAACTTTGTCCCATTTTCCTTCATGGGAATCAATTTATTGATAAAACTACTCAAGGGAAGACCTGTAGGCAAATTAAGTACACTTGACAACGCAGATGATATTCCGCTTATCAATCAATTTGTAGCCCAGAATTCATGCATTTTTCTTAAAGAAATTATGTGCCGTTTGAAAATAATGCTCCTCTTACCCTTATCCTCCTGACCGACCAGATCAAATCCGGCAATGAAATTTGGATAACCTTTCTTCACCCTTTCAAAAGTATCCAAGTACTCTTGGAAAGTTGCGTTATCAGCTTTTCTGTAAGGAGCGTAGATAAACTTTGCACCTTGGAAATCAGGATAATCCAGCATAAATTTTTTCAGCGTTTCATGATACAATCCCGCCACTTCATACTGGTTGTATATTTTTCCATTGGCATCATAAACTCCAGGGAGAATTCCCCTGAATTCCAAGTACCTCACGTTATCTTCATACAGCTCTTTCATTGCTTCGTAAAAATACTTCCTCCAAACCGGTTCGTATCTGCAATCGACATTGAAATGAAAAAAAATAGTCAATTAAATTAACTCGGCATTTCTCACGCTTTCGTTCCATATGATGTTGAAGTGTTTCGTAACTAAGAAATAATCAGAAATTGGGAAAATATTCCAAACATCTTCAGGTGGAAAGACGAATAAGGATATCACATCAATCGAAAAGTTGCATTGTGAAACAAGATATATTTTAAGTCAATGGATGCTAGAATGAATGTTAACTAAACATCTACTTCAATTATTTCAAAGTATCTCTAGAGTCACATAAATCGAGACAAATAAAATCAAGTAGATGCTCTCCACTATGCATCAGACCTGCTATAGACATGCATGTTTCGTTTTTAGCCTAGACTCGTCAGTATAGCCTGGTGGTCTAACTGTAGAAAGCAATCGGTTGGTATATACGTAACCAAGTCAAGGGTGTAATAGCAACATCATTTCATCTCCAAGTGTCGCCCTCTATGGAGACACCCATTGGCAACTTACGAAGTCAAAGGTCCAAACACCTGGACTAGGTGAACTGATTTACAGCAACATCTCTTGGTCTTTAAAGACAGTCCAGGTGTTAGAACCTTTGACTTCGTAAGTTGCCAATGGGCATCCCCATGAATGGCGACATTTGGAGATGAGTTGACATATAAAATCAATTACAGCTATAAATAATGAAGTCTGCTACGTACCCTACCAAACCAGTGATTGCTATGAAGATGCTCTCAAACGCCTTCCAAACGTGATTCAAAGTAGGATACGCCAAGTACGGATCGTCAACTACCAAAGTCAATCTCTTCTTCAAATCTTCGTCAAAGCTGGAGTTCAATCTCCGAAGATTACTCACCAACTGCCAATCACAGTCCTTGTCGACTTTGTGTGTGAAAAACTGCAGTCTGTAGGGACCCGTATTTGTGCAAACGTACAAATTATCCATGTAGGTGAGATTATACAGGAACTCGTAGGACACTAAGCCCATGTCGTGCGAGTGCAGGGAAGCTCCTTTGGGAAGCTTCTTTATTATACTGAAAACCTGAAAAAAATAATTTAGTACAACTGAATACACAGACTGTTGCTTGAAACTTGTAGACAAGGTAGATTTTCATTGTCTACAAAAATTCTTGAGTATCACAGTTCACCTGAAGACTATTGAAGATAGTACATCAATCGAAACGTTGTGATACTCAAGAAATTTTATAGACTATGAATGCCCCAAAACAAACTTTTGAATACACAGAATTTAATGATATAGTCAGCAGGCACTTACCTTGGATCTTTCGATTTCCTTTTTTGCCTTGAAGAAATGTTGGCCAGCCAGAAAGTTTTCAGGGTGAAGCATTCCATCGTCTAATTCCTTAAACTTATATTGCATCAGTATTTTATTCGCTTTTTCTTCTCTGTCACTCAATCGTAAGTTCGCACCCACTATCAGTTTCGCTTCCTTGGTGATGATGGCATCCCGTTCGCTCCAATAGTCTAATAAAATGTAGATTTCAGTGTGAAAAATTCTTAAAAACAAACATATTGCTCGAATTTTCACAACAACTTGTGTCAGACCGCCAGGCTAAACTGACGAGTCTAGGCTAAAGACGAAATATGCATATCTATAGAAGGAATGAAGAGGAATAATTGAAGAATCATCTATGTTTGAAACGTGCTGATAATCACCGGGTGAAATGTTTAAAAATGTGTTTTCATACCATTGCAAAAAAGTGCGTTACCCTTCTCCTAACGCCCTAAATAAGAAAGGAATTTATTTTCTTTTTCCGTTATGATCAGTTAAATAAGAGTGAAATAATACACAAAAAAATTTAAAATAAAGCTTCTATTTACCTGCAGTGACGGAACATAAGAGGGCACAAAAACCGAACAATACTCGAATCGACATCGGAATGGAGGCAACAAGAACAGTCTAATTTAAGATCGGAATGCAGAGAGTAAATACCTACACGTGGTCAGCGAAATAGATTATTTTGAACCTTATAGGGTTAAAGAATGATTGTTTCTCGTTAAATATGCAGTTACGCTGCATACTTATCAAGGCTAGATGGATAATATGGTATAAGAGCTAACGGTTCTAGTGCGGTGCATTTTGTGTTTGAAGAATAAAATACGCGAAATTGTATGTAGGTATGTATGTAATTATACTAAGAGGTCTGAAAGTGGCAGCCCTCCCTGCTGGAAATCGTTGCAGCGCTGCGGGTTGCCTACCTGAAAGGGATGGAATTGGTCCCATCATTGTTTTTTGCATTACTATACTATATGATCATTCAACAGAATAATAGGTGGACAGAATGAATAGCATGCTAGATTCTAGAACTCTAGTTTTGTATTCATGATATGATCTAATTAGCTAGTTGACAAGTGACCTGGGTAGTCTTTGTAAACAGTCAAATCTGTCAATCCCACGATGATTCGAATATAAATCGGAACGCGTCACTGAACGAGATTTGTATTTTTGAAACTGAGAGTTTCACCAAGTTAGAGCATCTACAATCTACATGAAATATTTATTCCGTTTGATAGAACGATCAAAAAATTATTCATTTCTTAATCGCATGAATAAGGACTATATGATGTTACAAGTTATTAAAAGAAGACAAATACTTTTCACTACGTCATACAAACTATTTATAATTTTCAGAGTCAGCTCTCTACCTATACTATTGTGAGGTATTTTAAATTTAGATTAGTTTTTTATATTTCTTTTTCGACAATCAACTATTATTTATTGTTACAGTTGAATGAAAAATTTGTTATTGAATGGTTAAACATAATCAATAAAATTTTTTAGTGTATAAACAAGTCAAATATAATTGCGAGCTATAGTTGTCGACATATACTATGTCTAATTTTTAGATAACTTATTTATCTATATAATTCATAAATTGAAGCACCTAAACTATTCATAGGTGAGATGTATAAGATTAGATTTTTCATCATGTTGTAGATTCGTTAATAATGATAAGATATTCATCAAAATTAATGTTTGTTCTTTTCTCGCATTGTAATAACCATCTCGCTATTTTAGAGCATCGTGTTTCAAGAATCAAAATCAAATTTCCACCAATAACTGAGTGCCACTTTTCAGCGTGAATTCCCATAATTCATTCGATTCACATTTGTCCTATGCATGTCAAGGATTCATCTACGTATTAATACCACTCATTGAATTTCATCCGCATATGTAAATTTTGTTGCAGCTGCTACTGTTTAGAATCGACCTCTCAACTTCACTGATAAATCCAATGGTATCAATTTCAGCTGAGTGACGTCAGTTAGTATGTACATACAACCAATTCATTCAACGTTCCACACAAACCGGAAGCATTACTCATAAACAGATGGAATATGTTACGACTTCGCACTCTGTGATGTCACTACATACAAATGGGGGATTCCCCTTGAGGAAAGCAGCGTTGGGTCGATGCACCTTCCCATTTATACACTAGTAATAAACGGTACATACATTTTACCTGCGATGGAAAGTGGTAGTGATTTCAGTGAAATAAAAAGGCGCATATTGAATTCGGAAAAGGGACAGTTTATAGGCGGTCAAATTAATCTAACGGAAAAAGAAATCCGTGTCAACGAGATCATCCTTAAAGAGAAGAGACTCGAGCTAAAAGCTGCCTACAAGGACCCAGGTAAATTCTTGCCGTCACAGCACTTTTTCTTGGCTAAGCAGCATATTGACAAGTCAAAGGTATTCGGTATTATTAAGAGATTACCTAAAGGAGCCTCCCTTCACACTCACTTCTTAGCTGGCGTTGCTACTCAGTTCCTCATTGATAGCATCAGAAACGCAAAGAATATCCACGGTCAAGTAATTAATGATACTTTCAAGCTGAAATTCGTGTCGAATCCCACTTCTGAATGGAAATCCTTAGACCAATACCATAGGGAGCGCAAGGAGTTTGATGTCTGGTTAAAACAACAACTCGACTTGGAAGTGGCGAGTCCTACCGTTGTATATACAAACGCTGAAGTTGTTTGGGGGCGTCTTAAGAAAACATTCTCCACGAAATACGACATGGTCTCTTACAAACCCCTGTTCAAGACTTACATTTATCGATACCTTGAAGAGCTGTATTTGGATAACGTTATGTATGCGGAAATTAAAGGAACCATTCAAAAATTGTACGATTTAGATGGCAACAACTACAGCAACATTGACTATTTCAAAGTGTTCATCGATTCAATAAATGAGTTCAAAAAGGACCATCCCAAATTTATTGGAGCTCGGTACATTCATTCCATATACAGAGGCGTCAGCATTGAGGTAATGGAAGATTCTCTGAAGGAAATCATAAAAATGAAGCAGCTCTTCCCAGATTTCATAGTTGGTTTTGATTTAGTGGGTCATGAAGAAGAAGGTAACTCTATTGAGTATTACCGAAATTCCATCGAAGAAGCTACGAAATATTTGAAGTTTCTGGTGCATGCTGGAGAAAGCAATTGGTATGGCCACACTGATCTGAATATGATTAACGCCATCTTGCTCAACGCGTCAAGAATCGGCCATGCTTTTGGTCTGTCCAAACATCCGTTGATGGCTGCAATGGTGAAAGAGAAAAACATCGCTATTGAGTTATGTCCAATCTCTAACCAAGTGTTGATGCTGAATCAAGACCCTAGAAATCACCCTGTAGTCCCATTGCTGGCTGAAGGCTACCCAGTGGTGATCTGCAACGACGATCCTTCTTTATGGGGTGCCACAGGGCTCAGTTACGATTGGTACGTGGTGTTTATGGCAATGACACCCGAAGACGCTGGCTTAGAAGTTTTGAAGCAGTTCGCAATCAATTCCATACAATATAGCGCCATGGAAGATCGTTCGAAAGAAGAGGCGTTAGGACAATGGAATGAATGTTGGGAACAATTTTTGGACGATATAATCCATTTGGATTTAGATAGCATAGAGGAATTGTAAAGTGGATTAGATTTTTTAGGATCATGAAATAAACTTATATATCATTTCATGCTGGATAAGCCTTTTGATATTAGCTTACCTTATCACCAAAAAGCACTAGACAGTTTTACTGCCCGCCAAACTACTTTTGAAAAAAATAGCCGATATGTGCTTCGTTAACTACATTGCATCTTTTTAGGAAAATTGAATATCAATCTAATTGGCGTAGGAAGTGAAACACATTTTGATGTGCATTGATCAGAAACAACCATTCTTCTGTCCTCACTTGCGTTTTTGTCAACAATCGGTCATTAAATTTCTCGGAACTCTCGATGAGCTGCCAACAGAAAGCAGCTAATCATAGTAAAACATATCCAAACGTCGCCCGCAATACAGCCGATACAGGTTTTTATCGTTCATAGATGATTATGGCCAGTGCCAGAATAAACATTTATGGTTTTTACGTAGGTATTTACCACCCCAAAAAAAATGTAAGAAGTGGCTAACCAACACAGCACATTGGTGTAATTAGGGTTGCCTGAACCTACCTTTGTTTTCTAGAATACTTTATTTTTATTTCCATTATTTTTACCTTCCGCAGTTCATTGTAATTGATTATAAATAGACCTTGTTATTGACGTAGAGTTCACTCTACATTGCAATATAAATAAATATATACAATATCTGAAATCCGAAGCTCTGTTTTATAACAATATATATATTTAGGTCAGTATCTATATTTTTACTTGTACTGGATCACGGAAACCGAAATGACTGCTAATTAAACCACGATGAAAGGATGTAATCTTATAATTTTGTAAAGATGAACTGAGCCAAACATCTTCAGTACGAGTTTTGAAACATGAGACATTATTATTACATAGGTATATGTCCCTTAATAATTTTCTCAAATTGAAAGCATTTATTGGAATAGAAAAATATATTCCTGAGACAGGCACTTAGGCGGTACATTAAGATTGTTGGAAATTATAATACTGATATCCAAACATATTCCTAGAAAATATTCAGCAACAAACATAATACGTTTAGAAAATATTTAGTACTGAGGCTCAATGGTCTAGGGGTATGATTCTCGCTTTGGGTGCGAGAGGTCCCGGGTTCAAATCCCGGTTGAGCCCATTTTTTATTTATTATATTAATAATGTTACTATGACAAAAAAAAGTATTATGTAGTCACGTCAGTGCCTTATTATCACTTAATCAACCGGATATTTCTTAATTTTTCTCAGAAATACGCATAAAATATATCATAATATAGGCCACATTGTTTACCTTATCTGCTCCAAAACTTACGCGTTAACATTTTATCTGAACAATGAAAATTCTACTGAATACAACAATAACAATAACAATTCAGAAAACTAAATATTTATTATTATAACTAGTTGAATTTGTTGGAAACTAATCCTATAAATTCGTTTCTTGTAGCTGTTTGTAAGTGATATAACATTTTGTTGTGAAAAACCTGAAACTTCGTGCATTAATTGATACAAACAGATACTCTACACTCTATGAACAGTGAACTTCAATCAAGATTTATACATTGTACGGTGTTCAAAGGTATGACCTGAATTTACAACGTCTTAATCCGCATAATAATCTAGCTTAAGTTTTATAACGGTGATAAATATCAAGCATCATCTGGCACCGCAAAATATTTGCAATACAAAGCAATCGTGATGAAGATCACTATGTTCCTAGTTTATATGTGTGCTGTACTTTTGACAAGGGTGGAAGCTTATTCAGAAGAGAAGGTCATCAAATTGATACGTGGTATTCCAGTAGAAGGTATGTACACCAACACTGTATAGTATAAACGACATTCTGCTTTCTTCTAATTTATATTTTGTCGCTACTACTGAATATACCCATATAAAAAAATTGAAGACGATTGAAGATAAATGATCAATCGAAACGTTGTGATCTGAAAAATTGTATAGACAATGGCAGTCCGAAACAAAACTTTTGAAACATCCACGTTGTCTACAAATTTTAAAATACAGTTGAAATAACAATATTATTCCAACACTAATAACAGTTCTGGTGGCAATCTTTTTCTCATATTTATTTGTGAAACGTAAAATGTTTCACAAGAGTTTATAAGAAAAGAAAGCAAGTAGGAGAGAATTGCTATTGGTTTTAATACAGGGAACATTTTGAAACACATAAAACTATTTCTTGCAAAGTATAAAATTCCTTTCTTCGAAATATTAATCGCTTACTTAAGATATAGCAAGAGCGATTAGTTAATCACCATTAAATTTTCAGAACGAAAGGATTTCATCAAATATGCCTTAGCCAAGGGATATGAAAGAGTTGAAGGTAAAAATGAGGTAAGTCCATCAACCCTGCTGTGTTTATATACAGCATGATCGTAAAATAGCAGAATGAAAAGTACCCATGACTAAACTTCTCGCCCATTTTCATAAATTTAGCATATTTGTGTGACATTCACAATAATATTTGTTCTCTCCTTCGCTCCCAATGTCAGCTGCGATTTATTCTGATGAATTTACTTTTTAGCCTCTTAAAAAATGTTATACGTGACTGGCTCAGTTTTTTCAACAGTTTGGCGGGATTTAAGGATTGTTAAAGTATGTTTTCAAAATATAATAATAAAAATTAAAATTCGATTCAAATTTGTATTCTAAAGTGAAAAGGATTTACTTGACACTACTTTTTATTTGCAGGAAGACATACCGCGCATTTTTTCTGATATATTAACATTCTATCAGACACACAACTCGCCATCTCCGCGGCTGTACCGGAACCTTGGTGAAATAGTGTGCTTTCCATGGGGTTGCATTGACATAAACGACCCTGCTGTGTACCCCTGACAAAAATAAACTATTCAATAAAAGGTTGTTTCATTTCCGCTTATCGTATCTATCATTTATACTGAAACCTGAATGTCCCTACTAGATTTTTATTACACAGCAGCTATTTTTTGTCTGAGATTTCATTGTCCTCATGTTATTTGGACATTCACCGTTCTCCTAAAAACCTGAAGAGCTAGAAACACTTTCCACTGCGTCCCTGGCGCAGGTCCCGGTTGTTCTGCCCTAGCTACGATACAATCTACAGATATGTACAACTAATTATATTTATTATACCATAAAAACGAAGATATTTATATTTACAATATAAATTGGAGATGAAGCAATGAGGATTGTAAAATGTAGTTCAGTTTAACGCGCAAAATACTCAAAAAACAACCTCACACAACATCAAGCTTCTAGGAGTTACCATCAACAATAACCAAGGGCTCATACAAGGAGGGAGAGAATAGGGGTAATTCCCACCCCCCAAGATTTCAGACCAACTATCTTAAGAAATAAAATAGTTTATCACATGAAATATCTCAAGGACATTTTGACGGCGATGTAGGATTGTAGGGGTTTCCCTTAACACTGGTGTAAATGCAGTCGCCAAAAAAATATTTTCCCTAAGACAAACACAACCAATGAAAAAATAATTTAATAGAAAAATAGCTAACATATCCTTGCTTATGTAGCTCCAATTACCTCGACGAAGGTATTTCGAAAAAATGGTGAAAGCATAAACAAACTCCATGTCTTTGCCTGCGGGTATCTATAAAAAAAGATATTGTAACTACAATAAATAGGCAAATAATATCTCCTCTTTCGTGAGCCGCGAATATTAATAACCACAGTGTATCTCAAAAAATATTAAATTTGTAAAAATTAATTGGTATCATTTACAAAATATGTTTAAGAATATAACGAGCTCGAAAAAATTAAAATTAGATATAATCTAGATACGGATATGTGATTTTATAAATTTAGCGCCATTTTCAAATATGGTAGGCAAACAGCAAGTATCGGAAACATGTGATCTTTTTTTTTTTAGAATTCCTTTAGATGTTTAACAAGGCTTTTCAACAATAGCTGGGACACACATATGAGGGCACATGTTAGTGACAAGAGTCCAGCGCCCAAATTATACTGGTTGAAATGTAGATTTTTTCTATACAGCATAATCCATATGCATGATCTAGCTATCTAATTAGCGAATAAAAAAATATTCCTGATGCAATCTGAGCTATTCAAATCAATTTACGTATATAAGTCCCAATAAGTGTGTTCGCTAATCCATTAAAAAAATATATCAATATTTATTGTTTTTGTTTGATTGATCGATTTGTTTTCTAGATATTTTTATTTAAAAAGTTCCGTTGTATTTTGTTGTCGGGCTACTTGAGTGAATTTTCATGTTTTATGATGACGCAAAAT
Organism: Bruchidius siliquastri; assembly: GCA_949316355.1. NCBI lineage: Eukaryota > Metazoa > Arthropoda > Insecta > Coleoptera > Chrysomelidae > Bruchidius > Bruchidius siliquastri. The sequence goes on along the minus strand of OX438535.1, from coordinate 35,568,457 downwards.
GCGAATTCATGTGCTGTTCCACATCTTCAGTATCACCGAATCGTCCTTTCATGAGATAAACCATTGAACATTTGTCTAATGTTGAAGTACCTACTTTTTTACTACAGTAGTACCTACAACACTATTTCATTTGTTTTGTATAGACTTGACTCCTTGATAATGCGTTTTAAAATGGAGCAAACAAAGTAACACTGAATGTATGCCTCTTTCTGAAAACGTTTGTTTTTTAAAATATCTGACAAATTTATTTGTATTCTTCCACATTTAACCCTAAGTTTATGTTCATCTGTTTGGTGTTCAATTTATTTAATGTATTTTTCCATTAAATGTTTTAGTTTTAGTTTTATTAAATTAGTTTCCAATACTCCCAAAATGTCCACATACTACCACGACTTGAAAAGAGATGGACATCAGGAGGTGTGAAATGCAAAAGAGCAATAAACTCAAGGAATTTCCCGAAAAAATCCTCTCCAAAGGCGTTTCTAGATCTCAGTGCACAAAATATGTCAAACTAGAAATACATCATGTATTGATCTGGTATTTTTATTTGAAATGCAATGTATAGGAATAAATACCGAATTAACAATACGTTTTTATAAAGATTACGTAACTACTAAGAGAAATATTATCGAATGCCTGGTCAAACCAGGTCATAAAAGGGTTTTGCATTAATTCTGCTAGAACAGAACTTCCGTTAATCATCGCTATCCATTTTTGTCACAGATGTGTTCCAAAACAATGACCCAGCATATTTTGAAAAAAATTATAGCAATAACAATCTGGATGAATATTCCACATTTTAACTGGAATTAAATGATATGGCAAGTCTTTTTAGAATTATACGCAGCATTAAGAGCTATTTATAAATAGTTGCCGCATAAAAACTATTTACTTCACTGACTGGCGTTTTTCACTAGTTCTTATAGAAAAACATTGTTTGAAAAACGATACATTTGTATGGTTTTGTTATTCCTGGGAACTTTCTTGACACCTCAACTTCTTTTTTTTATGTGGCTTGTCTGATCTTCCTGACCTTGGCAGTCATTCTGGCGATTTTTTTCTCGATCCTGTGCAAGGTTAAATAATTATTGGTCGACAGTGTGTATGTCCATGTGGCTGTTTTCAGAGTCCAGATTTCAGAATCATACAAATGCGTTTCAGCATTTTACCATCTTCTCTCGAAGCTTAAGATTGATTTTCAGCATAATTCTATGTCTAATTTTTCTTTATTTTTTTCATATATTAATTTATTGTACTGAGAAAGTCCTTTCTTGTCTTTTCTGAAGTATCTTCACTCTCCCCTTCTGCTATTCCGACAAACACTACGTTAAGTGTATACTCTCCACTATGCATCAGACCTCATCATGCATGTTTCGTCTTTAGCCTAGACTCGTCAGTATTGGCGTCTTCATAGAGAGCGAGACTTGGAGATTAGTTAAACACTAGGTTGTTATTCCTCGGGTAATTGAAGTTATTTATTTCCACATCAAGCACATTTTCATCAAGTATTTGTGTCTGTTTGTTTTGTTACATAGTTGGTCCTTTGTATGCTTGACAGCTTTTTAAGTTCTTCATTTTGGATACCAATAGTTCGATTGTGCCAGTATTAAAAATCAAAGGCCCATGCTTCATTGTTCCTGCTCTTCGCCTTATCACAGAATCTCGAGTGTTTTGCTACTATTGTTTTATTTGATTCTATCTATCCACCAACGGATTCTAGACCGTATGTATATTGATGAATCTGTTATCGAGTAATCTCACCTGCATGAATCATTTTCACTAGTAAAAGTGACTCGTTGTTGGCCTTAGTGGTTCCTTGAAGTGAAAATTGACAGTTCCGATTATTGTATTTTTAAAGACCCGCCATTGTTCGCTGATCCCAGAATTAATTTACGTTTATTATCAAAAATGAGCGAAAACAAAGACGATTATACAATTCACAAGCCTTTATTTTAGTTGTCAAACCTTTAAACATAATACAATTTTTGCATATTTCTATTGTTGATTCTCGAATATCGGTTATAGCAGCTCGAACAAAAAAACATATTGGAACTAATATTATGACAATTATTCAGTACCTAATGTTAGGGGTACAAACATGAGAATTGGAACTAATTGTGACAATTATTCAGTACCTGATGTTAGGGGTACAAATACGAGAATTGGCCCCCCCTCAAATATTTTTCCGCTAGTCCAATAGATCAAGATTTGGTCGTCAAGTACCGCCGTGTTTACGCATTGAAATGATCAGCATAGAAGGATTTTTGGGATTAAGACACTAATCCAAGATTAGATAGCTTACTCGATGTTTCTTATTATAAATAGCAATAATAAAACAATCGGTCTCGCAATCGACAAGCATACAGAACCTTTGATAAGATAATATATAAATTCTTTTCGCTAAGATGAATGCGCATCTGTTAATTTTCGAAGTGTTGTTGGTGATCTTTGTTGCTGCTGCTCCCACCAAAAGGGAAAAGGAATTCGTTGAAAATATACTGCAGAATGTGCCTATAGAAGGTATGTATATCACACCACACCGTCGGTAAATGCGTTTAGATAAGGAAGAGTACCCAACAGGGCTGAGGTTTGTGGTTCCTGGATGGAAAACCCCATCATGAACCTGTTGCCGACCTCGCTAGGTCGACATCCCAGAAGGGGCACATGCATTAGCCCGAACCCTTGTTGGATATTAGCAGAAACCAGGTCACTAATGCCTTAGATGATTGGGCATATAACGAAACGGCGAAAGCATGGTTGGAGAGAGATGTCTACAGACAGTCCAAAAGGCTTATAGCATGCTCCAACAAACGTAGGGAGCTATGGCTATTGAACCGGAGCTACTTGTTGGTAGGCATCCTCACAGGTCACTGCAGACTGAACAGGCATCTGTCACTCATAGGAGTCATCGACCTTAGATCTGAGGTGTTCGGCACAGCAGAGTTTGACAAGGAAGCTACTCAGCGGACTGGTAACGATCCTAAAATACTGACGGCGCTGACAGTTTGAGATACGAAAAGCATTCTAGATCAACTAGGCGGAGTGCCCATTTAGCTCAGTTGGTAGATATTTTGACTGACAAGGAAGGAGTGTGGGTTAAAGTACTGCAGTGTCCACCTAGCTTAGACGCATAGCGGTGAAAAGAATTTTAGAATGTTTTATCGTTGGGAATCAAATTTGAAGAATATTTCAAATACTGAAAAGCATTAAGACTTCCAATTTTTAAAATTCACCAAGTTATCACGTTTTAAAAAAATCAATAACTTCTCATATTTTAAAAAAATGCTTCAAGTAAATCGGCAGTTGTTCGAATGTGATGTAGTTGTCTGTATCATTATTTATATTTTATTTACGATTTAAAATATTAAATGAAATTGGTATGTAGTTCAGTTGAGATTTAAAAATGTACATAATACTGAGAACCTTGTAGACGAGTTGTTTATTTTACGCAGTAATAGCGAGTGCTTTGACATACTTTAAGCGTTGGCTATAGATAAATATCATATATATATACTTCCTGTGTGTACCAAGATCCAAATTTTCAAGTTGGTTGTAATATTTATAGTATTTTTATCTTATATAGTGTTCCGTATTTCAGCAAGAAGAAGATTCATAAAAGAGCAACTTTTTGCAGGGTATCTGAAAACTCAATCGCTGGTAAGTTAGAAGACAATGTCCTAGATTAAAAAGGCACACATGATTTATCTTCCGCATCAATCTAAATAAAAAACAACAGTACTATTTTGAAAGTTCAATAACTTTTTAGTTTCATGAAAATACTTCGTTACCATTATAAAAAGCACGGTTATGAATCACGAAACAAGATAACAAAATCATTCCACAAATAGACCGTTTAATGTTCTATAAGAGGATAAAATGCAATTCTCAACAAAACATCTGAAGGCAACTACTCAAAATAAATACGAGTATATTCCTTTGAATGCAAGAAAAAAGCATATTCCTGTAGGAAACTCATAAAACTTGTGCTCTTCTATTGTACCGTCGTTTGAGGAGAGATTGATTATAAAAAAGCTATTTCCAGATAATTCTATCTCAGCGTGTAAAACATTTTTTGTTGATACATTGTTTCAGTAGATTTTATTATGTTATTAATCTTCAATGAAATAATCAATACTCGCCAAAAGTCCTATCACCTGAACTGCCTTGAAGCATAAGTTTTCAGTGGGAGTCCTCATAGAGGGCGACACTTAGAGATGAGTTGATATTGCTATCACACCCTTGACTGAATTACGCATATACCAATTCCTCTCTACAGTTAGACCGCCAGCCTATACTGACGAGTCTAGCATAAAGACAAAACATGCATGTCTATAGCAGGTCTAAATTTGAATGTATGCAAACGGAACTTTGCTCTACTCTCTACTCTAATTCAACTATACTACATATTTGATCTGACACGTAATATCGGAATTTTAGGAATACAAATTGGAAGATGACGCCGCGATACAGTTGTTCAAGATATTCATGAAAAATTGTCCAAATATCAAACCCCGAGCAGGCGCACTCAGGGAACGTATTTGTCTTCCCAACGGACATTGTTTTGATCCTGATGACAGCGGCGTTTACCCTTAGACTTACAGTGTGATATTAGTTTAACGTTTTCTTTTGTCTATGTTCATACTAGCTTAAGTGATGAGCCGATAGTGTTTAAGAGAAATATGTAATAAGTAATAAATGTTTAGTTTTTTCTTGTACCTATTCACGTTTGCTGAAGTACAATAAGCAAAAATGTACACAGAACCACTAGCAATTTGATAAGTACCACAACATTAGTAGAACAACAAGAGTCATCATCACAGCAAACACTAGAGCAGCCTAACGAGCTCATCAGGTCTCATTAGAGCGAACGAGCCTCATCCAAAAGTCTTCTTTCGGAGAATCTCGACGTTGTGCAATGAGCTGCAGGGGAGTTTGTTTCCCGATTGTTACAATTAGCAGCGTGCTAAGATCAATGTGAAAAGACATTTAATCACTCGCAGCGCTTTTGGAGCACGCTTTGACACGATGACAGCAATTTTCTCGTTAAAAAGTATATTCTTATATTGAGAATTATTTGTTTCTTTTAAGTGCGATTAACCATAAAAGCGTGTATTTTGTGTTTTATTTTAACTATTGTTCTTTCCATCCATTCACTTATCTAGTTTCAAGAATCAATATGTTTTTATGATACATTTTGCCAATAAAAAGTCATATGAGAATGAAAGCATCATTTGGAAAGACGTAGTAACGGCTTTTATTTGATATTATTACAAACTCATAAGTGACTTGCTACATTTTTTATAAAGCTTTACATTGATTTGCAGATCTTTATTTTCTCCAAATTTAACGTCACAGCTGGACATCAGGTAGTACGCTGTTCCTAGTACCATCCAGGAGCAATTTGGAAATGACCATTCTCTGTATCTGATTAGTGCCTTCGTAGATTTGCAGTATTTTAGCATCTCTCATCAACTTTTCAACAGGATATTCCTTACTGAAACCATTTCCACCAAAGATCTGCACAGCATCTGCAGCACATTTGTTCGCTACTTCTGACGAGAGACATTTTCCGATAGCCGCCATATAGGAGTTCCTTTTCCCTTGATCGATGTCCCAGGCAGCTTTCATCCAGGCCAATCTGGAAATAGTACGGATCGTTCTGAATCTATCTTACTTATACACCGTATGTATGTTACCAATTCAATATCTCCCAAAGTATCGATGAGGTCCACATGAAATTTGGAATGTAAGGTCAGGTGTAAGTTACGGTTGTTGATGATAAGGAATCATATTTTTCGATAATGGGGACGCACTGAATTTGAACGCTACATATCTTCAACTTAGAAAGACATACAAACCTAGCAGTTTCAATGCCAATAGCCATGTCTGCTAAAATAAAAGCTACACCTTGATGTTGGATGATCGGTACTCCAAAGGTTCGTCTCTCGGTTGCATATTTTTTAGCTTCGTCCAGACAACGTTGCGCAATCCCAGTTGAAATCGCTGCTACCTGCAAATTTACAAATGATATAAGTTAATAATATTTGTCCATCATCAAGAACGCCACATTGATTACTACAAAATTATGCATTCCCCACATAAAGCATAAGTATCAGGGAATGGTTCATGTATGAGCTTTTTGGGCTGCAATCCGGAGCGCAGTGGATTTAAAGTAACACTCTTCCCTCGTTTGCATAAAACGCTCGGTAAATAAGTATAAAAATTGATTCATATATTTAGTTTAGAGACATGGCAAATCAACCAGGCGGTATATGTTTCAAGAAAGCATGCAATTGCAATTTACAGCGCCGGTTTTTTTCTATCCAAAGATAAAGTAGACCACTTTTGATTGTCACTACGAAATGTGGCAACGCTGTCTCTTCTGTGAAGGTCCAGCATGAATAACAATACAAAATTCTGATAGATAGATGAAAGATGATAATGGAATAGCATCTAGAACACTTCTCTTTCGGCAAACTTCCTTTTTCAAAACTGATCCTTGAACAGCAAAATATCTGACGTTTTATAATATTTACGAAAAACAACAGGAACTGTCAAAGCAAGATTAGTCTGAACGCTAAGAGTATAGAGGTGAGTGAGACAGAACAGATAGAAAAAAGAAGAGAACGCAGTGTGGCGTTGTGTTAGTATAAAAATAATGACGGTCTACTAACGTGGCTATTGGAAGATTACCTTAAATAAGCATCTCCATTTCAGAATATTGAACCTATTAAAATATAGAAAAAGCATGCATCATTCATAATACGATTCAGTTATTTACCGCAGGCCTGGTCTTGTCGAACGCCTTCATCGCAATCTTGAAACCAGCTCCCTCGCCAATCAAGACATTCTCTTTTGGTATTCGTACATCTTCGAATATGATGCCGTGAACATCTGCAGCTCTTTGGCCCATCATATTTTCCTTCCTGCCAGGTTGAACTCCGAGGAATTCGCGCTCGACGATGAAACCAGTGAACGCTTTGCTCGCAGGTGCTTTTGGATCTGGATCCGTGCGTGCCAAAACGAAATACCTAAACAAGAAGATGGCCTGAAGCAGTTTAACGTAATGATAATTTTGGAAACCAAGATCTGGATCGAAGGTTAAGCTCGTTTGTGTTTTAAATTGAATAAAAAATCTTAATCTAGAAAATGAATTCAAAACATACTGGCTAAGCTGTAAGTATGACACCTACTTTTGTACGGTGATGTAATCTTACCAATCAGCAATTCCTCCATTGGTAATCCACATCTTTTGTCCATTAAGAATATATTCGTCTCCTTTCTTCTCCGCTTTTGTTTTTACACCACTAACATCTGATCCTGCTCCAGGCTCTGTAACGGCATATGCCTGAAAAATGGAAATAAAAATGAACTTGTGGTAACATTGCACTGAAGAACAATATAATGTTAATTGTTTCTAAAAAAAATCGCATTAGAGCTCTGGCGTTATTTTTTGCATCAATGTCTCTGTTGAGAACTGTGGTCTGTGGCCCGAAACATAACCGACCGCCCATCACTATCATGACAGTATTGACAGCTGTCTACTGGCATTTTCACTGAATAAAGTAACCGAACTTTTAATTTTAAGTCTGGTTTCGCATCTTTTCGCCAATTTAACAAGTATCACCATATCGTTGGGGCTCAATTTGGTGTGTATATCAAATATATGTATCAAAGCTCAATATACGATGAAACAAAGGTCCTTCGAATTTGTTAATGAACCAGCACAGCTCGCACACTACATAAAGGCCGTTAGGGCTCCGCACTCTACAGTCATCGGTTTCGTAAGTCATTCTAGATGAGATCACAGAAATTGTCGGTGGAAGAACTCGCCATAATGATGAAGAAACGATTTCAACGCATCTTCTTCCCGTATGACGAACGATTATAATAAATAGAATCTATTCACTTACTGCTTGCAAAGGCTCTTCAATCAGTCTCCCAAGATACTTTTTCTGTTGTTCTTTTGTTCCAGCTAATACCACAGGGGATTGCTAGAAAAATAATGAGTAAAAAATATAAATTTACACACGCATTAGGACCGAGTACAATAATTTTAAGAAACCTGTCATATTTTTCTTTCAAACTGGTTGATTTGAGCAAAAAACCGAGAAAAAATCATAAGATCGCATACTTGAAAGCAACAAGGAACTAGGGCCAACATTCGAATTTCTTGAAACAAAGGATTCCATGTTACATTGTCACTTTATTTTTATTTTCCTTCTCATTAATGACGTGCAAAACAGAGGGGTCCAGGACCAAAATTGAGGCTGGACTTGTGATCAGTGACCCTAAATTACCCGGGAAACGATTTTTCGTCTTGCTTGAAAAAGTAAATTTTTAGACGTAAAAATTTTGAAGATTCTTTGTGAGTTTCGAAGGTCGGCTTTTGATATCTATGTCAAGTCTGAAAACGGTTTTCCCTATTATTTCTGGACTCTACCCTATGTACAATTTCCCGCTGAATCCAACGGTGGTATCAGATTCAAGCTACAACGTTACGTTCTCCGGGAAAAAAATATGCATTTCTCGTTGTGATGGCATTGAAATGAGAAAATAATGAATGAAAACGATGTTTGCTCATCTTTTTGTCTTTGAAAAAAGATGTAGTTGTTCTGAAAAGAACCATTTCTTTGCTGATTTGAACAGATGATCTGCGCCATTTAACCACCGCTGTCAAAAATATCGAGTAACCTGATTACAAGTTTAAAAAACTAAAAATACACTAAAAAGTAAACAATAATTTTGATTCTCACCCCAAGTTCTGACGAAAGACATGCTGATGTAATACCAGCACATCCCCAACACATAGCATCTTCAATCAAGCTGCTTTCCAATACACCATATGCCAATCCACCTTGAACATAAGTGCAACAATTTTAAATCCATGATTGGTTATGAAATCTTTAAATTTTTTTGTGGTTTTTCCGTTTTATATTTGCTTTTACTAGCTAGATGTTTTTTATTTTGTCTAGAAGTTCACGAGAATCGAAGCTAGTGTCAACACAAGGCACAGATTTTAACTGGACACCATTTTGTTTGTTCTGTTCAATATTTTGAAACATCTTAAGTTAATATTTATTGTATGCTGTTGATATTCATATAAGTAAATACATTTTGTGTTATCAGCTAAACTTCACCGCATAGATTGCATATTTTTGCATTTGATACATCCGAAAACCGATGTCCTAATGCCTCACGTTCCTCAAATCCTATTGGTGGAGAATAGCGATTTGTTATAGCTTGTGAAATGAGGGAAATAGCAATTTTCACTTATATATGGTGGATTGCCAGGCTCAGAAGCTTGCTGTGAGGTTCAGAAAGTGCCCTTTTTCATTAATCAAATCTTTCCTCATCATTTTGTGTTGAAATTCAAAGGAAATCAATGATTTTCAGAAACTTTTGACAGTACAATATTTAATGGCATTTCAGAAAGGTCTTATGTGATTGGTCAATCGGTTCGTTATATCTCTGATGTTGATGAAATCGGCCCTACAACTTCTAAAAAGGCAGGGCTTTCAAAGGATATTCCTTACCACAATGCTCTGGAATAGTTGTGTTTGTTAATCCTAGTTCCCACGCCTTCATCACCACTTTCGATGGATATGCGCCAGTCTCATCGTGCTTTGCAGCTACAGGAATTATTTCTTCTTTGGCGAAATTTTTTGCCAACTCGTATATATTTCTCTGTGTGTCAGTTAATTCTGTAAATTAAATAGAATTGACTCTGAAATAAAAACACGTTTCAGAGTTTCAGCAAGGATACTAAAATACATAGAAGAATACAGGCGTTGTCTGACGTTTTACGTTTGTAGTCTATCTCGTTATGTTGTATCAAGTATATTTATGCAAATTTATTGAATGTACGAGAAAAGCATCTGTACTGCTTTTTTGGTAAATATTATATAAAAGATAAGACCACATCTTGACGGGCGTAAAACCACTTGCAACTGTAAATGCCTGCTGAATATACGTCCAAAAATACAGTCTGCTGAAACAATAAATAAGTATTAAGAGTGCTTCAGCAACTTTCAAAAGTAAAAGCTGATAAATTGTGAAGTTGAATTACCTTAAATTTTTTCGTGTAATTACTGGAAGCTGTACTTACCAAAACTGTATCCAGTAGATTTCAACGTATTAGAAGTGGAAAATTGTCTTTTCAACGGCCCTACTGTTGATTTGACTATATTGGATATCTAAAAAATACAGTTTTCAGTTATATTGTTTGTACACATTGAGAGAAAACAAAGTTCGTTGCCAGAATGTTTGTGGAAGTGTGCAACATCGCACTGACGGCAAGGCAGTTAAATGGTTTCTATGAAATATTGTTCCACGATGACGCCAGTGCGAGGTTGCCGGTACTCATACTTGAGGCATTCTGTAGGCGAACTTTACTTGTTCACAATTTGTACATACTGGCATTTTAATTTGCTCAGGGTGATTTATCTTCCAATAATGCTCTATGCATAGTGTCTGAGAGGGGAATATTTACATAATCTTTGCTTTGATTAATTTTTTAAATCTTTATTCGAAAATATTGCAAAAATATAATTATAAACCATTGCTGTAATTAGTCAGCCTGGCGTTGATAATATTTTTGAATTCTTAACGCTATTTTTAAGATGGTAATTTCAGTATTTTATTTTATTTATACCAAAACTTCTTATAATACATGAATAACACATGGATAATTCAAATAATTCTAAGATTTAAATGCATTTCTTACCTTTTGTAAGGTAGACATTTTTTCAATATTTAGAAGTAAGTCACCATAAACAGCCACCTAAAACTCAACAATATGTTATTTCGTTGTTCACAGGTATTGATGAAGTGTTATTCAATTGATAAAACACAATAATATTATAGTTGAACTTATCGCTTCATTTATTATGTTTTATTCCTATTAACTTAAATTTATTCGATAAACAATATGTATTGTTAAAAAGAAGGGAGGAATGCAGCGAATGATTATTTAAACACGTAATAATACTAATATGCAATCATCAGGTCCATGGGTGTCGTTTGGGAGATCAAGAGGGGACAGAAGCTTTATAATAGGATGCTTAGATAGTAGGAGAATTGTATGTCTTTGGCCGTAAGGTATGCGAGTGCCAAATCTCCTCAAGCACTATCGACGAAAGCCGTATGCCTCCAATGCCAAAATGCGCCTACTCTTCCTATAGCGCGCTTGAGTTTGCCTCGACGCGTTCCATCACAGACTATACCTCCTCCTTAGATTTTTGTGTTGCTATGAGATCGTTACGTGTCACTAGCCAACTATAATAGGGGACATATTTCTTGGTAGGACCCAGGGCTTCACTCGTCTTTCCCAAAATGGACTGATCTTGGGAACTATGATCTATTTCAGAAAGGTGTAGAGTAATAAAATGGGAAATTCAGTCCAGTTCAGCTCAATTTCGGTGTTGGCCATAGCCGTAGGTTTTTTTATTTAAAAAAAGAAATACATACCCTAGATAAGATTTTAATGAAGCTTGGGATTTTGAAAAGCAGGTTTGCTAACCTTGATATTGACTACTTGATCGAGCGAACTGTCGACCCGTTAATTATAACGTCTAGGGGATATGACAGTTCCTCAGATGACGAAGAATATTATGATTTTTTTAATGGCAAAACCCATAAATTGAACCAAGCCCGCGTGGTACTACCTGCATTTGATAAAAAAGTAAGAATTTTACAATGAAATCAGTGCCAAACTATGAAAATGGCGTGAATATTCTTTGGATCACTCTGAGTCCCTTCGCATACCTAATGAGGTTTTATTACTCTATACCTTTCTGAAATAAACTATAGCACAGATAGGGGCGCAAAAATCAATGTGTTTGAAGGATATATTATTTTCCAAATAAAACGCATCATATAGAATATAAAAAAATAGTAAGGACCTTTATTTAATAATATTATTACAAACGCATAGATAACTTGCTACATTTTAATGAAGCTTTACAACCGTTTGCAAACATATTTATTTTCTCGATTTAACGTCACAGCTGGACATCAGGTAGTACGTTGTTCCTAGTACTATCCAGGAGCAATTTAGAAATAATCATTCTCTGTATCTGAGAAGTGCCTTCGTAGATTTGCAGTATTTTAGCATCTCTCATCAACTTTTCAACAGGATACTCCTTATTGAAACCATTACCACCAAAGATCTGCACAGCATCTGCAGCACATTTGTTCGCTACTTCTGAAGCGTGACATTTTCCGATAGCTGCCATGTAGGAGTTTCTCTTTTCTTGATCGGTGTCCCAGGCAGCTTTCATCCACGCCAATCTGGAAATAGTACAGGTCCTTAAGAAGCTTACTTTATACACCTCATGTATTGAACCCATTCAATATCTCCCAAAGTATCGTTGAGGTCCACATGAAATTTGGTATGTGAGGTCCGGTGTAAGTAGCGGTTGTTAATGATGAAGAATCATATTTTTCTATAAGAGGAACGTACTGAATTTAAACGCTACATATCTTCAACTTAGAAAGACAACTACAATAGTATATACCATACAAACCTAGCAGTTTCAATGCCAATAGCCATGTCTGCTAAAATAAAAGCTACACCTTGATGTTGGATGATCGGTACTCCGAAGGTTCGTCTCTCGGTTGCATATTTTCTAGCTTCGTCCAGACAACGTTGCGCAATCCCAGTTGAAATAGCTGCTACCTGCAAATTTACAAATGAAATAAGTTAATAATATTTCTCCATCATCAAGGAAGCCACATTGATTACTACAAAATTATGCATTTCCCACATAAAGCATAAGTATCAGGCAATGGTTCATGCATGAGCTTTTTGGGCTGCAATCCGGAGCGCAGTGGATTCAAAGTAACAGTCTTCCCTCGTTTGCATGAAACGCTCGGTGAATAAGTATAAAACTTGATTAAAATATTTAGTTTAGAGACATGGCAAATCAACCAGGCGGTTTATGTTTCAAGAAAGCATGCACTGCACCGGTTTTTTTTTCTATCCAAAGATAAAGGAGACCACTTTTGAGTGTCACCACGAAATGTGGCAACGCTGTCTCTTCTGTGAAGGTCCAGCATGGATAACACTACAAAATTCTGACAGATGATAATGGAATAGCATCTAGAACGCTTCACTTTCGGCAAACTTCCTTTTTCAAAACTGATCCTTGAACAGCACAATATCTGACGTTTTATAATATTTACGAAAAACAACAGGAACTGTCAAAGCAAGATTGCTAAGAACGCCAAGAGTATAGAAGTGAGTGAGACAGCACAGATAGAAAAAAGAAGAGAACGCAGTGTGGCGTTGTGTTAGTATAAAAATAATGACGGTCTACTAACGTGGCTATTGGAAGATTACCTCAAATACGCATCCATTTCAGAATATTAAACCTATCAAAATATACAAAAAGCATGCATTTTTTATAATACGATTTAGTTATTTACCGCAGGCCTGGTCTTGTCGAACGCCTTCATCGCAATCTTGAAACCAGCTCCCTCGCCAATCAAGACATTCTCTTTTGGTATTCGTACATCTTCGAATGTGATGCCGTGAATATCTGCAGCTCTTTGGCCCATCATATTTTCCTTCCTGCCAGGTTGAACTCCGGGGAAATCGCGCTCGACGATGAAACCAGTGAATGCTTTGCTCGCAGGTGCTTTTGGATCAGGATCCGTGCGTGCCAAGACGAAATACCTAAACAAGAAGATGGAAAGTATCCCAAAAAATAGTATAAGTATGACACCTACTTTTGTAGGCTGATGTAATCTTACCAATTAGCAACTCCACCATTGGTAATCCACATCTTCTGTCCGTTAAGAATATATTCGTCTCCTTTCTTTTCCGCTTTTGTTTTTATACCACTAACATCAGATCCTGCTCCGGGCTCTGTAACCGCATATGCCTTTAAAATCGAAATATAAATAAACTTGTGATACCATTACACTGTAAAACAATATAATAAAATCAAGGAGGTTGAAAAAATCGTAGTTGAAAAAAATATATACTAGATTTGTGCTTTGTTAATGTCTTTCGATTCTTCTATCAGTTTTTGGAAATTGGTCAATGACGTCATTATAAAAGCTTTGATGTTTAGATATGTTTTGGAAAAGTTTATTTTTCAAGAGATTTAATTGCGAAAGTATCTCCTGCCTAGTTGAGTTTCTTACGACATTTTTCCTACGTATGACTGTTGAAAAATGTTTGAACTTGTTGCATCAAAATTGTGTCAATATTAATTGACACAATTTTGACACTTTGGTGTAGTCGTCTTCTACTTCCTTGTTTTTAAAAAGAAATGCATTAGTACTCTAGCGTTATTTTTTGCATCAATGTTAATCACTCGGTGGAAAAACTGGCCATAATGATGTAGAAACGATCTCAACGTATCTTCTTCTCGTATGACTAATTATTATACTAAATAGAATCTATTCACTTACTACTTGGATAGGCTCTTCAACCAACCTCCCAAGATACTTTTTCTGTTGTTCCTTTGTTCCAGCTAATACAACGGGGCATTGCTAGAAAAATAATGAGTGCATTAGAGTCATTCTGTGTAACGGAATCTTTCAGCGTAAAGCTAAGCTCGAAATTGAAATAATTTGAACGAACAGTTGATTGTCAAAATGAAATGGGTTTTTGGCTGTTTGCTACATTGTTGCCTAAAAAATCGAGAAGAAAGCATACGTTTGCATACTTAAAAGCAAACAGTAACCCTCTCTCAGGGCCAACATTCGTAATTCTTGAAAAAAAATCCCAGTTACATTATGTCACTTTTTAGTTTTTGTTAATGATGTGAAAACAGCGGATGGAATTGTAAAAATAAAATGATGATTTCTCATCGTCTCAATATGTCAACAGGCTAGTTATTCCAGTTCTTTCGTATGTTGCGTCATCGTTTGCTTGTGCTTTTAATGTTTTTTTGGTGAAAATTATACTTAAAAAACTTGAGAAAAACACCAAGAAGTAAACAATATTTTTATATCTTACCCCAAGTTCTGAGGAAAGACAAGCGGATGCGATCCCAGCACATCCCCAACACATCCCATCTTCAATTAAACAGCTTTCCAATACACCATACCCCAATCCACCTTGAATATAAGTGCAACAATTCTAAATCCATGATTGATGTTATGATATTATAAAATCTATAAACCTTGCTGTGGCTTCCCTGTTCAATATTTGCTTTTACTCAGCTAGAAGTTTTTTTATTTTGTCTAGAAGTTCACGAGAAAGAATGAAATTCAATATTTATTGTATGCTCTACATTTTTCACCTATAAGGTCGCTAAAAATCAAGGAATTATCGTCAATTAATACAGATAAATCCTATACATGTGAATGAAATCGATCAAAGGATGATTCATGAGTTTTGTATCCAAGGTTGATTGATTTTTCACTCGTCATTGACTGAACTAGATATTTTTACATTTTAGTATATCTAATTCATGTCATTTATAGTGAAGAATACTGATAACGACATGCTGAATGGTGAGCAAAGTACGCCAGAGATAACGAAGGGAGCAAATGTCCAATACAACTTTTCGCAGTAACCTCCTACAGTATACTCCTTAATAAAAATGTATATTACCACTTGAAGGTAACTCAGTCATCATTTTTTTTGAAAATTGACACGTTGAAAATATATATAATGAATATAAATAATAATAAAAATCCCATTGAACCCAAATATTGGCGTAGTGTCAACGATAGTTTGCCGCGCTGTACACAGCATCGCCAGCTGTAGCTGCTATAACAAGATAAAACTTCTAAAGAGGCTGAGTTTGGAAGAATATTCCTTACCACAATGCTCTGGAATAGTTGTGTTTGCTAATCCTACCTCCCAGGCCTTCTTCACCACTTTAGATGGATATTCTCCAGTCTCATCGTACTTTGCAGCTACTGGAATTATTTCTTCTTTAGCAAAATTCTTTGCCAACTCGTATATATCTCTCTGTGTGTCAGTTAATTCTGTAAATCAGATATAATTGACTCTGAAATGCAAACCTTTTCAAATAGATACATGATGGAAAAGTAAATATCTTATACACCAATAATTTCGTATTTAGTGGAAATTGTACTTACCAAAACTGTATCCAGTAGACTTCAACGTATTTGAAGTGGAAAATTGTTTTTTCAATGGTCCTACTGTTGGTTTTACTATTCTGTATATCTAAAAATAGGAGTTTTTAGTTATCACATGTTGGCATTTCCATTTGCTTGCTTTCCAGGGTGAATGGTTCAAAAATAACGCTCTAGCCAGTGTCTGAGAAGAAAATATTGATATATTTTTTCGATTTTTCAAAATTCAGCCAAGTTTAAAAGACGACTTATTACTAAAGGACATACACTAAAATTTCATACAAAACGTATGCGGGATTTTTAAACGTCTGACAACGACTAAGTCATTTGATCGGTAGTTGGTTTGATACCGACGCTCCGCTCAATAGACTTATCCCTGGGCAAAGTGGTCTATTGCGTCAACTATGACAAAATAAATGACGAAGGTCGAAAAAATCCTATATATTTGTAAACTTCATTAATTTTCAATTATTTTACCTGCCAATTTGAATTAATCAAGCAGCATAACCTACCATGATCACAAACCCATCTCAGACTACATCAAACCTACCGAGAAATCGACCTACCAAGAATCAGATCTACCGAAACTCAAAAGACACGAGGCGTTAAAAACCGCGATACATTCCAAGATTCTATTGGTCAGAACTGAGACGTGATTTGCCTGTTCCTATTAGTTGTATGTAAAGCGCGGGAGATTTAAAGTGAGCTTTTGTGTATAAGAGTGCTTATCTTCAATAGTTGAACAAACAGTACTTTGTTTTAAAAACTTCTATACAATATCATTTCAAATAAATGCAATACCCTGACTGTCTGGGAATACATAGGTACTTACCTTCTATAGTTTGAAAATATTTTTCTTCCTGTTCAATTTTTAATGAATGTTCATTTTGTAAGTGATCAACAAGATCATTACCATTTCTAAATGAACTATTACAGTCCAAACACAAAAAGTCGAATTTATTTCCAGCATATGAATAAGTTTGTTTCCTAATGTTGTGTTAGACACGACAATGCTTGTTTAAATGAAATTGGGTACTAAAGACTTTTTTGCAAAGAAAGCAACAAACCGGCATTTTTATAATAAATATATGTGTTTATGAATAATTACGATCATCCCTTTAAATAATAATATTTAGATAAACAAAATACCACAGACCTAACCTAAAATCCTGTTAGCGCTCAGGCGCTCGCGCTCTAATCACGTGACCTAACCTGGCCAAACAAAATATAGTTCATCACGTGACCTAACCTGGCCAAACAAAATATAGTTCATCACGTGACATTTTCAGTCAATAGAAATCTTAGAATACGTTGGGGTTTGGTCGCGGTTTTTAACGCCTCGTCGAAAGACAGAAATGATATGGTCGTATACACAAGAGAGCATTCCGATAGTACGGAACGTCTTGTGTTAGGTTTTGTGGCATTGGTGTTCAAGATTTCTGCTATAAACTTGCGTAATAAAATAATAATAAGTATAATTGAATTAGTATATTAGACAAAACACACAAAATAAGTTGCAATATTTTATCTCTTCAATGCAGTTATAAATAATAAATATTTATTTCATTAAAATTACTTCGTCATATGTTTGTGATGAGTCGACATCCAGGGACGTATTTATTGTTTCCCATAGCCTATTCAAAAACTTTATTTTTTAATCATATAGTAAAAGGCTTTTAGATAATGAATCCCGTTATACTACTGTATAACAAGTAGTATATATAGGTTATAATTTATTCAATTAATTTCTAATGTTTAGAAAATGCATTTCTTACCCTTTGTAACTTGAACATATTTTCAATATTTAATAGTAACTCAGCAGCAGCCTTCACCTATATCTGGCAAAAATAACACCATAAAGAGCATTCACGTAATTTTGTAGTTCATAGATATTTATGAAGTGTTATTGAATTGATAAAACAAAACAATGATGTTGATGAACTTATCGCTTCATGTATAACTTCTTTTTTCATATTAACTGGGAAAGTCTTGGAAATAAGATAACAAAATGAAAGAGTGCACCAAAAGATTATATAAAAACGAAACAATGATAAGATACAAAGATCAGATCCATAAGCGTCGTTCAGGCAATCAAGAGGCGGCATTTACCCGTGAATTGCACAATATACTTTACACGTACAATAGAGGAAAACAACAAAGAAGGCATAATTCCTTCAATTATAAATCCCCATTCGACAATCATTTTGATGCTTTCGTTCATCTGGATAACATGTTAATCTTGCCAAGGAGTCCCAGTATGGCACTGGCTTTCCTAGTTCCATACAGGTGCAGTATTCTGCGAAGCTGTATATTGGATTCGATGTTATCCCACAGTTGGTTGATGTACAGCAAGAAGAGAGTTAGAAAAAGGACAGAAAACATATCCATCTACCACCACAAATAAGTATCGTGCCCTGAGCAACTATCTAATGGCACACACTTGTTCTTAGATCTTCTTTAAAGCTGCTGTGCTTCTAATTAATATTTTCAAGAACAGTTTGAGATGTTTCTATTATTGTGTGTGCTCGTGTTTTGTACTTCAATTTTCAATAAAATTCGTATTTTACACCTCCCCCTCCCTTAAGAATCCAGTACCGACGCACATGGTCATATCTGAAAGTAACTTAATAACGGTTGAAAGTATGTCGTGTTTTGCGCCATGATACGGACTAATAATACCACTTGAAAATCCAAGTTCAAGGTTAGATAGAGTACAACTCGTGACACGCGACTAATACAACAGCGGCGCGTAAAATATTGTGATTCAAATAAAAACGGAACATATGTGGAGGGTAGGATTGATAATTGCGAAAACAATTCATGTGTTTATCTATTTGGCAGATGGGGTCGCCGTTGACAATACAATCGTACTATATTTGGTACAATCGAATCTCGATTAGCAGTTTTTGATGATAGTTTCATTTATGGGCATGTTTTTCTGTCATAAAATACTATCATAACTAATAGTAACCGCAAATTATTCTAGTGGTTATGCATTTTTGTTGACAAAAAAATACTGTTGGTGACTAGAGAGGTTACAGAACAAAAGTATACAGAACCTCAACAATTTACGTAGTTCAAAATAATTTCCTCAATACAATAAAAAAATACCTGCGAGATAGCTTGGAGAGTGATCGATTTCCGGCTTCTATAACAAAGCGGAAATTATTCTTTCCTTGTTTACTCTTCCATCGTATTTTAGTATTTTTCGGCGCTTCTTTTAAAATTTACCCACATGCTACACTAGCGCCACCAAATTTAACCACTAGGACGGATGCTTTTGTACACACAGAGGTCGTTCTCCACCATGATTCTGATGATCTGTGATTATATAATCATTACCTAACCTCCAATTCTTGGAGGTGTTCATGGAGGTTATGGTGTCGATTCACGAAATTTTTGTAATACTGTTTAATTTTACAATTTACAAGTAATTGCATACAAGTGTATAAAAAAGCACCATTTTGGGCGTATTTAATTTTCTGATTATGATATAGGAAACCTACCTAAAAAAAGTTTTGTGAGATAAGTACTTTAACCTTTTCCATTTTCAAGAAACATGACATTCATTGATTATACTAACAAAGAATCAGAAAAGTCGAGTGAAACGAATGAGGAAAAACCCACAACTAGATCAACACTGCCTGAAGATGCAAGTAAATGGGGATATGATTTGTATCCTGATCGAAAGGGTTCAAGTTCCAATTCGCAGAAGTCTTCTCGATCAGTGACAGATTACTTAATTGGAAGAGGAAGAGAAAATGTAGACAAAATTAGATGTGAAAGAAACGTGTATAAATGTGTCAAGGAAAGCCCACTTGTTAAACTTATGATGGGGGCCTTGAGAGCGTCTGGCTGTGGTCTTGATATAAGGCGGCACATTGCCTGTGAAGAATGTGCATCTCATGTTAGTGGCGGATATGATCCTATAATGAACCAGGTACTCTATAATATATATACTAACAATTCAATTTCATAAATTTAGTTAGTAGAATACATTCAAAACTTCATAACTATTGATCTGAAGGCCTAGGAACTTTGTCAAACCTGTAGAGTTAGAGCTAACATTGACAGTAAAAGTCATCCTTTATTTTGCTTTTAGAACTTTATCCAAGACAACCATTATTAATTACCGACAATGACATGAATATTATTGAAAAAATATAATTCCTAAATTTGCTTTTGATTATCATTGTCATTTCATGTAGTGTAAAACCTTTCCAGAAATCATAACGACGAACATCAAAAAAAACGAAGGGTATGATAATTAGTACAAAACCAAAACAAAATAAACAAAGCTGATATAGTTTATATTTCTGATTTGAAAAATGAAATTGTTCCAGGTAATCGTCTGCCACAACACTGCGAAAAATGAGGGCATTGTTCAAGGTGTGCTAACTCACGAACTGATCCATATGTTTGACTACTGCCGCAATCATTTGGACTTCAAGAACCTCGATCATCTGGCATGTACCGAGATCAGAGCGGCAAATCTTGCACACTGTAGTTTTATGTCAGCTTGGATGAATGGCGATGCGTCAATATTCAACATAAAAGAGTCGCATCAGAACTGTGTCAAGAGCAAAGCTCTCAGTTCCGTCTTGGCGGCCAGAAGCGGCATTAGTAAAACGGAAGCTATCGATGCAATCGAGAGGGTGTTTCCAAAGTGTTATCCAGATTTAGAGCCCATTGGCAGAAGGTTGAGGAGGAATTCTTATGATATGTATAAAGCGTATGAGGAGGGATATTATTATGGTTATGATATTCCATAGTTATTTCTTTGGGTATATGCAATATATTTTATTGTTACACTTGTTGATTTAATTGATGATACCTTTTTATTAGGAGAAATGTCAATCAACCTGTTCTACAACTTCACGCTATTGAGATTCCTGATATCAACTATAGTTTCATGGATACTATCCTTAGCTATCCGGCTATTATGAAGTAATAAATTTAAGAGCTCTGTGAACATCAGTGTTAAAATATGTACACAATTAGAAAAAGTAATCAATTGTCTTTTTGATGCGCGTGATCCAAAAACATTTACAGTTCATACTCAAGGTTTCTTAGATTCCAAGTTGACTTGAGGTAAGGCGTGCGAGATCAAATGTCGAACTCGAAAAGTCGGGGTAAATTGCCGCAGCAGTTTTTCACCTTTATATTTGGTGGAAAATACCGGTTAATTTTTTTTTCAGAACCCTTATACTCTAATTCCCTCGTATTGGAATCTGAAACGACTACCAACAGGGAAGCCATTGCCTTCATGGAAGCAGTGGAGCGATTTTAGGATAGAAACAAAAATAAATAGATTTTTCCAACAAAGGAAATGGGATATGGTTAGGATTGTATGCTGAATAAAAAAGGGCTGTAGTAATATTGTTTATTTATTCCCAAACATAATAACAAAAACAATAAAATCATACATAGCAATTTCCAACAAAATTAAAAATATATCTTCACAGTTGACGTCTTTTTCAATATACTGATCACAATCAAAAGAGTTATATGAATTATTAAAAAAATATATACGTAATCACAAAGCCAAACAACAGTCTCATATCCAAAAATTATATTTTTTCACTCCATTTCTGCTGGCCGAGCAAAATCGTCATGGATGTTTTATTACTCGTTTCAATAATTGGAATGCATATTTTCATTAAAACACTATATAACTAAATTATGAAAGGTACATTACATTATATTGTATTCTTTAAATTTGTACTCCCAATGTTAATATAATCAAAAATAATATATTAAGGGACGAGTATTAGTTTAGAACAGGGCAGAGCACTGCAAAGGAAGCTATATTCGACTACAATTATTTATTTTTATTCTATTCGTTCTAGAATATCCCGCCAATTCCGTTTCAAATAATCCTGTGCCCCAAAGATCCGTTTGGTAACCATTCGCTGGATTCGTTCATTTAACAATAACACTTGATGATGATCAGTCGAAACTTTGTGAAACGCGACATTCCCAAGACAATGGAAGTTAAAAAGAAAAAGTTCAAGTTAATTTAGAGAAAATTACAACAAATTATCATCAAGAAAATAATTTTAGATTCTGACGTAGGGCTGAATATGTCAAAAAAAAATTATCAGATATTTGACAAATGATTTGTCGGGAAAAGTGGGTATCTCTTGCATTTGACTGTATTTTTACATTGTAAACCCGTCAAACAGAGATATGAATAACAAAGAGAATAAAACTTACACTGGACTAGCATTGTTCCTGCCATGTTTTTTTTTGCTTTTATACTATACCACATTTATAATACTTCAGAATTTTCAACACATAAACAGAGTTGATATATAATCTCTAATCATTTTCCTGTATGAGTTACATAATATAAATACTATAACAATAAAATTTCAAAAATAAATAATATTTAAAACGGTAATATTGGCATTTAACAAGGCCAAGTATAAATAAAAATATAATTGATTTAAATATATTTGTTACGATCACTAGATAACAGTTACAACAATATCTTCTGGAATTGGTGAATTTATACTATGTTCAATAAAAATTTGAAACCACTTAATAAAATAATTTGATATTTAAAAGTGGAACGTTTCCCAAATCATGTGGATCCATTTTGGATTTAATCCCTAAAAAAATGTCTGGAACAAACAGTTTGTTGATGAATCCTGATGTGAGTATTGCTTTTAATCAAATTAATTAATAGATTTTGCAACCTTAAATTGTTGTAACTGCCATGTTAAACGGTTAAATATGTCCGTTACTTTACTCGTCTACCCCCTATTCAATATATCGGCAAGTTCTTTCATAGTATTGACGTTGGCGTGCATGTACGCTTTCGTCTCCCACAGCATGTTGCACAGCTTCTCGTCCGATTTCTCGTCCATGGCGATGTCCTCGGAAAGTTGCGGACAGAACCGGAAGTACGGCACGCCGATCATCGAACACCACGCACGTGCGCGGTCAACGACACGACCGTCGCTAGATGTCGCCTGAACATAACAGAAAAATTCCATAAAAATGTATAATGCTTAGAAAATGTATAGATGGCAACCGCATATTCGACTATAGACTTCTCACGATCGAAGTACGGTTGGGCAAAAAACCCAAAAAAACTCTACGCAATGCGTATAAAATGTCTCTATACAGCGCTGCAAATGGTTTTCAAATATTCATTAAATAAGAGTTTTCATGAGAAGTTACATTTCATGTATGTACACTTCACCTGACATACTCACCTGATCAACCAACAGGTTACCCAGAAACGAAATACCGGCAAACAGCTTCGCACCGTCCCATATGCTTTCCGGCCTGAAGACGTCGACCTCTCTAACAACTTCCGTCACCGGTACCAAGCCTGTCCCCAAACTGACCACCACCGTTACCGGCGTTGCTTCGTGGCCTCTACCTTTTGCATTAAGTGCAAGGGTGTATTCGTGGATCTCCGTTAAAGCGTCCAAGGTGGGATTATTCGCTATGAGACCGCCGTCCAAGAATTTCTTGAACGCCCTGAAAAATCGTGAAGAAAATGTACCTAAGATACCGAAACATTTCAGTAAAACTGCTCCGGACTTGAGATTTTTTGCGTCTCATAACGTTCCGATTGATGTGGCCGTCAGGTAAAGAGATTGACCTTTCATTGGTAGCAAAACAAAGTCAGTGGGAAATCAAACCATATGGCGGCCAATAATAAACAACATCGATATGCTACATATAGACAAGAATGATTCAGCGGCGCTTACTCATCATCTGCCAGGCAGCGTGAGTCACCACGATCGGCAACACTCCCAGTTACCAATCGGTAGATCCTTTCACCTGGAGATTGTTGAGGATACATCAATGAGGTGAAAGGATCGGGCGTTTGTTCCGATGCTGCTTCCATACTTTCACTCTGTCGTCCGATATCCAACTGGTAACTGGGAGTGTTGCCGATCGTGGTGACTCACACTGCCCGGCAGATGATGAGTAAGCGCCGCTGAATCATCCTTGTTTATAGGTTGTTTATTATTTGTCGCAATATGGTTTGATGCCCACACTGGGCAACATTAGTTTTGCTAAGTAAGTAATCGACAAGGGTTAGCTTGAAAATATATAAAATGTTCTAACCTGAAGTAGGTGGGAGCCGCACCTGTAGCCCTACCAACTTCCCAAACAAACTGCTTATCTGGCGGAGGTGGAAGTTCGTATGGAGAATCGTGTACTACCTCTAAAATATCACTAGGACTATTATACGTTCTAAACAGATGTAGTTCTACTGGTTTTCTGTCTACCAGAACGCCAGTCACCATCACCTGAAATATATTGAAATGATTATATTTTGATTTATAGAACTGATCAAATACCTGAACCAGTTAAACTATTACTATACAGGGTGTGACATACAGGTTGCAAATAAATTTAACGGTGCATTTTTCAGTGAAAATAGAATGGGTTTTCTTTTCCAAAATATAAGACGCTCAAAGATCTTAAAAACATTATGAAAGGGTGCTTACAAATGGAATACCACATTTTTCTCACAAATCTTTAAAGCTGAGATACAAATCAAAATGTTCGAAATGTCATCAACGTGTCAGAACGTTTAATAATTACGATTTTAGGCAACCAGAGTCTGATGTATTTCTTCAAACTATCAAAACAGGCAATATCAGGAATAATAGTAGATACCTTTGGATGTTTGATGTCCGACATTACAGTCTGTGTACCGAAAGTCTCCCTGAGAACGTTTTCCAATGGCTCGCTAGAATATGGCCTTGTCCCGTTAAATGTGTGATCTTTTAAACTGAAATACAAGCACTGGCATTCCTTCATTGTTTTTCCAGTAGCTATAGCTAAAAAGATTCACTATATAAGTTGATACATGCACTAACCGAAATATCAGATAAGATTGCAAAGTAACATTTTACGTACCGAGAGCAAGGATCCCACCCGTGCTAGTCCCAGCCAACCAATCGAAGCAATGCGTCATGGGCTTGCCGATGATTTTTTCTAATTCTAACAGCATTTGCACCAACACCAGACCTCTGATGCCTCCGCCATCGAGACACAGTAGTCGCCCGTGTTTCGGGAACTTTCCTTCCCGATATTTCGAACTAGCCACATCCATTGTAGCCACAGAGAGCATTAGATTCAGTACGTCGCGGTTCGTTGGTCCAATGGGCTACAACATACATCACGTATACCAAAAATATGGATAGCTTAGATACTCTAGCTGAGTAAATATCTATAAGAACATCATATTGTAGTTTCAAGCTATTGAAGTTTAAATACATGCCCCAGTTTTGGAGAAAAATAATTCATCGCTCTTCAACTAAAGTTTCGAAAAAGTTATGCAAGCTTAATAGATTTCTTCCAAGTGTCTATCAATTAACAAGGCGAATAGAACTAAAACCCTCTCATACATCATGGTATGAAGATTAATTTAACGTTGCTCATCTGAAATATTCCATCTCGTCAGCAGCACAGAGTAACAATTGAACATGAAAAGCGTAAACGAGCCAATGATGTAAAAAAATTGATAGTCTTTCATGTTTCCATACTGATGAATATACAAAACAGTAACGTCAATGACGATGAGATATAAAAATCAGTATGGTTTATCATAATGAAACTGTTAAGATTAGACTTCATACTGACAAAAAACTTGTTTATTCACACCAAACCTGTGATATATTAAATGAATATGAAATCGAGAAAGTTACAAAAAATCAACTCACAAAACAAATGTTACCTTAAATGGCCTGTTGAGACAATCCTAAAAATTGTGATAATGTCAGATGTAGTATAGATTATTTGATAGTATCAGATACAGTAAGAGTCTGAGTAAAATCTGTACAAAGAGCTTTCAGCGTTTGAGATGAAATTTATAAATGTACATATAATTTTATCAGACATATTAGTTCTGTAGTTGCCTTTCAGATTTATAGAAAGTTCGTTTGTAGGAATCTGACAAAATTTGCCCCTGTGGAGCATAAGTAACTTCATAAAAGTATCTACCATATGAACATTTTGCAATTGGATTCTGTTTTCTTGTACTGAAATCTCGAATAAATTAACTGCAAATTTTAATTGAAAAAGTGCAATGTTTGTTGCCATCCTTCCAATTCGATGTATCACTTCTACAGTAAATATTGCACTGCAAACTCCCTCTTAGCGTTATACCCAAGTAACCGATTACTACACCTACTTTTGGTGGTGGAATTCCTTCGTATGTTCCATCATATCTGCAGCCATCTGTACAACCTGTAACGTCTGGCAAGCATCTTCTAGCTCCAACAGCGGCAAGGTAATATAAAAGCTTTGCTTCTTGATCTGTGAAATTTCAGTTATAGAATATAGATTAGAAAGAAAATGTGCGTGTGAGAGACAACCACAGAATGAGATTCAGAATTTACAATGAAGTTTACCTTTTGTCATGAGATGTCTAGCAGTTTCACCAGCATTGTTGAATGCATCCATATCTACACCGAAAACAATCAAAGCTTGAATTATAGCTAGATTTCCAGTTTTCACAGCCAAATGTATCGGTCTATTTCCATCTTTGTCGCCTAGGTCGGGATTTGCTTCTCTACTCAGTAATGCTACTACACAGTCTAACCTACAAAGAACGAAATGGCAGATATAAATTGTATAAAATGCATAAAAACAAACAAAGGAAAAATAAAGACTGTGCATACTTGTTTCTCTCAACCATCACATGTAGGGCCGTTTTCGATTCAAAGTTCACCGCGTTTATATGACAGTTTACATCGATCAACGCCTCTATGACTGGCCTGGAATTGGCCCAGTGTAACGGAGTACCGCCGCTTTTGACATCTTTCAAGTACAGCGTATTGGGATTGTTCTGGAGGTAGTTGCCGACATAGCTGGGCTCCATGGTAGCTCCTTCATCACCTTTGGTCGCTGCTATGTTAGAATCGGCACCGGCAAGCAGCAGGGCTTTCACGCAGTCTGGCTTATCGGAGAGGCAAGCTATATGGAGCGGAGTGTGCCCGTTTTTATTCCGACCATTCAGGCAGCGAGGCGGAGATCCTTGGGATAAAGTCTGAAAACGATTCATATGTATGTTACCTTGAAAGTAAGCGTTGCGAAAAAGGAAACTTCACAGCTAAAATGCTTGTATATGCAAAAAGCATCATGGTCAGTCTTTGGGTTGTTAAACATCTCCAGCCGCGATTACCGACAGCAGATTAGAGATGTTTACATACATCTAATTATTGTTCAATGATTCAAGAAAGCCCCTTACTGAAGATCTAATCCCTTCCAACTTTTGTAACTTACCGCAATGATCTCCTTAGTGGTGCTGGCTGCATAATGGAATACAGAGTTGGCCTCATTATCCAGATGTTCTAAGGAGCAATTCGCAGAGACAAGGATCTGTACAGTTTTTAAATTCTGCGTGGCGATGGCCACTTGCAATGGAGACATTCCAGTTGCTGGATCAGAGCTATTTAGGTAGCAATTCACCTTTGGGTCATTGAAACTATCATGCAGGCCAAAATGTGCTGCCAGATGGGCCAGTGTCCAAGACTCATGCTCAGAAAGGATGTCGCAGATCTTTTGTAGCCCATGGACATTACACATCTGGAAAATTATCTGGTTTAGTAGTAATAGTATTTATATAATGGGAAAATTCTAATTCACCAATATCTCGTCACATTATCAATAATTGTAAAAATAACCAGAATCTATGAGCTAATAGCATTTATGTCCAAGGGTGGCACAGAGTAGTGCTGCCCATTGGCATCTTTATATATCCTGTACAGCCACATGCATAAATCATATAATTACTTACCTCTTTTGCTACCTCAATAAATACGGGGATTTTATCCTTAAAGATGATAAATTTGATTTCAGCTTCCTCTTGATTTGTGGTACGATATAGGCTGAAAATCATATATTGTTTTTAATGAATAATTCTGGGTGAATTGCATAAGATACATAATGAAACAAAAATGATTAGCTTGTTATTCCTAGACTATTTTGTATTGGTTTATTGATATCGAGAAGGTGGTGAAAACATTGGTTCACACACTAATACAATTACATATTTTCAACTCACTTACCTGTATATCTGGTGTAAAGTTTCAGTGGTGGGTCTATGCAACACAATTTCATATTGTGCTTTGGTTCCTTTTGGAACATTTTGTGGGGGTAAGTACAGAACTAAGCCATCTTCCCTCGAATGTATGCCTCTTTGTGAATAAGCATCTGGTCTTGTATCTAGAACCCTATTTGGTGGAGGATCAGAGCTCAAGAAGCTTTTCAACACTGCAAAGCAATTCAACTATAATACAAACATTGCTTTACCAAATGTTATTACCATTAAATCCTTGCGCTAGCATTACTGTATACGAAATATGAGCAGAATTATTGAATTACGTAAGTTCCTTTGGAAATATTCATAGTAGTGATTAATAGAATAATACTATGAGGGTCACACCAATTCCTTGAAAACCTAAATGAAATCACACGCAAATTTAATGCTATTTGTATAATTTTCGTATTAGTTTTTTGTTCAATTTTTTGTTTGCAAAATATTTATTGCAAGTGTGAATTAAAAGTGACTGAAAAATACTTAGTCTATTTTTTGTATTGATTAGATCACAATAAATCAGATGTTAGCATGGAGTATACCGTTTTTTGAATTTTGAACTTCGACTTTTGATTGACCTATGACACCATATTACACAGAACAGAAAACACTATGACGTTCCAAGAAAATGTATCAGGGGTGTCAAAACTGTCAAGTGTAATTATGTCACTTTTCATGTATTTCGTGTGGTCTTGACGGTTTTGTGTGTGAATAGACACCTAAATAGTGTGGTAGACCTGGGGTACAATGTTTCCAATCTAGCGAAATTTCCACTAGAACTAGAGGAATTTAATTTGTCTTAATTTGTTAGAATATGCACCTGCAAATAATAAAGGATAAAAAACAAACTTTAACGGATTAACTGATACGTTTTTTTTACAATAAATTCACTTTATATTGCACGACTGACTATCTGACTCGGAATTAAATCGAAACGCGTCAAAAAAGCAGTCAACTTTTTTATACATATAGTTAGTGTTCTAACAAAATGAAAATACGTTCAAAAACCAAATTATTTAGAGGAAAAATATCCGTTTCAGGGGATTTTATGTAACCATTTAGAGATTTTTTTTCGACGATTGGCAACACTGACCTCATAGACTACTAAAGTAGATGTAGTGATTTTGATCTTGCAGGGTGGGCACGATACTTGTCAGTTTTGTGTTGTGGATTTTCCGTGTAGATCTCAAGGAATTTCTCTTAAAGTTGTGGAATTGTACACTGTTAACATTATTGACACAAAAACCGAGAATTAAGAGATAATTCTCATCGTGAAATATTCATACCTCTTCTATAAAATGTCGAAAGGATATGACGATTACGATCAGGTAACATACATATAAAATATGGATACTTGTAGATTGTGTCTTCCTCGTGCTAGAATGTAATCCCTGGTTTTTCATATAAAACTGAACTTACGCACCCGCATGCTTTGCTGGAATCAATCCCATCACACAAAACTCGTCATTTTTAACTTGACAATACTTTTGATCAACATGAATTTTATGACAACTTGATTATAACCTTTTTAGGGGGAAGATTACGAATATGAGGAAACCGGGTCGAAGTTGCGAGAACAAGTGAAAAATTTTCTGATTTATTTCCGGAACAGCGTCAATGATGGTCTCATATTCGAGTTGCAGGCTCTATATGAGCATACTTGGCCCAAACTTACAGAAGAATACTTTGACAAAATACCATGGCCAGATCCAGATCAAGTAGCAACTGTTATTGGAAATGATTATGTATGTTCCTTTTTCATTGATTTATTTGGTTCCAATTTTTTATTATCCAAGATTATAAAACTGCTTAAAATTCATCATGGTTAGTATCTCAAGGTCAATGTGAATGGAGATTTATTCTCTCACAGTGCTTATGAATGAATACTTACAGAGCATATGAAATGGAGAGGTAAATTGTGATTATTTGTTCTTTCAGGTGTTCATGATACTGTATAAAGAACTGTATTTTCGACACATCTATGCCAGGTTACCTGGTGGCCCAACACCAGACCAACGCTTTCAGTCCTTCTTCAACTATTGCAATCTATTCAATTACATCCTGAATGCTGAAGAGCCTGTGCCAATGGAATTGCCAGATGTTTGGTTGTGGGAACTCATTGATGAGTTTGTTTACCAATTCCAATCTTTTGCTCAGTACCGAGCTAGACTGCAGAAGAAGACACCACAAGAACTGGAGAATCTGAATGCTAACAATAAAGTATGGAATGTCTTGTGTGTGTTAAATGTGTTGCATTCTTTAGTGGATAAGAGCAACATCAAGCAACAGTTGGAGGTGTATGCTAGTGGTGGGGATCCGGATTCAGTAGCAGGAGAATATGGCAGACATTCTTTGTACAAGATGTTTGGCTACTTTTCACTTATTGGACTTTTGAGGCTGCACTCTCTGATGGGAGATTATTACCAGGCCATAAAGGTGAGCAAAACCATTATTCCTAGAATAATAATAATAATAAAACATCTTTATTTGGGCGAATTTTAGCATAAAGCTAATCTTACAATAAAAGACATTTCCAATATTTCGTTTCCAGCTCTCATTTTGCAAGATAATGGAACAATTTGACATGATATTTATCTGAGAAATAAATGTGAACAATTTTTTCCAGGTGCTCGAGAATATTGAGGTGCACAAGAAATCCCAGTATGCCCATATTCCTGCTTGTCAGATCTCTACATCATACTACGTCGGTTTTGCTTACATGATGATGAGACGTTATTCGGACGCCATCAGAACATTCTCTTCGATTCTGCTATACGTCCAACGCACCAAGCAACTGTTCGCCTCTAAAACCTACCAGCATGACCAGATCAACAAGCAAACAGAACAGATGTATCATCTGCTAGCAATTTGCCTTGTGTTACATCCCCAGTGCATCGACGAGTCCATTCAACAGGCACTCAGGGAGCAGATGTTCCACGAGAAGATGTACAAGATGCAATGTGGTGATTTGAAGGAGTTTGAAAACTGTTTTGTCTTTGCTTGTCCCAAGTTTCTGGCACCATACCCCCCAGCGGTGGACTCTCAACCCAACGATTACTCAAAGGTAAACCATGGATAAAATAACATATAGTGTATAACTGATTTGGGGACAGAGCGCCAAGAGATTCGCATTCAGAAATTTCTATGTTTTTTTTTTCACCAAATAAATAAAGTGAATTGTATTCAAGGACGAAATTCGACACCAAACGGCGATGTTCATGAGTGAAGTAAGGCAGCAGAATATGCTTCCTACAATAAGAAGTTACCTGAAGTTGTACACAACATTGCCATTAAGCAAACTGGCAAACTTCATGTCTCAGAACAACGGGAAGGATGATCAGGAGAGAAATCTAAGTGAGGAGATCCAGGCATTAACAATTCATCTGCTATGTTTCAAACATAAAATGAAAAATATGGTATGGTCGAAAGGAGCTTCAGGATTGGAAGGAAAGTTTCAAAGTGGTTCTGAGGTGAGTAGCTTTTTATTGTAGAGAAATGGCGATTGTTCCATAAGTCTGAACATTAAATAATTTAAAAAACTAATAAGTTTCTTCTCTCATTTTGTATATTGTTGCAGCTTGACTTCTATATCGATAACGACATGATCCACATAGCGGATACTAAGGTGGCGCATCGTTATGGAGACTTCTTTATTAGGAAAATATTGAAGTTTGAAGACTTGAATAGAAAACTACATCAGATAAAATTGTAAGATTTTTGTAAGTTTTATAATGAAACTGTTAAGAATAAAAGTATTAAATAATGTCGACGTATTATTCTATCTTCACAGATAGTTCCATTCAGATTTTGCAGTTTGCTTCTCACACTGATACATACTACCACTTTGGAATTGTAGTACCAGACAGTCATTCTGGAAAAACTAGATGAAGCAATGCTGCTGATGCTAATGTGAATCATTCTCCACACACATATGATTGAACAAAGACTTAAAAAACATGTTCTATATTCATTGAAAACCTCTAACTGTCTATCAGTCCAGTCAAAACAAACGAGATAAGTCTAGACACAAATTCAATTTTTACAGGACAAATTTGGTGAGGCAATCTGATATATTAGATATATATATGAGATTTGATCTTAGATTTAGAATAGATGCAGTCAGCGTGATCAAACTTTCATACACTGTCCAATGGCTACATAATAAAAGGCATGTTATGTCACATCACTTGTTTTGCACTTGTAAATATTTTGGAGAGGTTTTTACTTTAAAAGCAGATGCGCGCCTGGACTTGAACCTGTTCTTATCGTCCTTATTTTTGTAATACTTATTATTCTCATTGTTTTCTCTGAACTGTTGCCATGGATGTACATCTTCACTATCTTCAACTTTAACTTGTGCTTGCCATGTTTTCAGTTTCTGTCTGAAGTTACAGAAGAGGTTTATTTTTCTTGGAGACAGTTTCTGAAAATGATTACTTGTTTTACTTTTCAATTCCCCTCAAGTGGCTGTTTGAACACAATTCGCATTTTGAAATCCGGAATAACACTGGCCCAGTGCGGGATTCGAACCACGCATCTTCCGATTGCCGGTTGGACGCTCTTACCAACTGAGCTGACTGGGCGCCTGCCGCACTCGTTGCAGAGTTCGTGTGATGTTAAGCGGAATCCCCGGAAACACATTATTCTCAATTTCTAACTGCCCGCTTCGTTCGTATCTCGAATTCCGATTTCAAAATGCGAATTATGATTGTCACGTTTGTCATGGCTGTTGGAATATTTTCAAAATTCATATCAATTGAATGGATGGTTGAAATTCCATTTCACAATAAACCAACAGACAATTGTATACTGAAACCAGCTCAGTTTGACTTAGGTATATCTAATTTTGTATTTTCTTATAACAAAGACTATAATCACAGGTTTCAGTGTTACAGACTGTTTGGAGAGAGGACTAGTTATATTAATCAATAAGTCAGCATGACTACAAAAACCAAGAGATTGTGTTTTAGACTTTTCAAAGAGTAACAGATCAGGTATATCAAAATCTAAGCTGGTTATACCCACTTCTTGAATATTATCAAACTTTGTTTTAAATATAACAATATTGCACAAAAAATTATATGGAAATTCAACACACCTTTGAGTTTTCAAGGTCTCTACAACGTTTTTTGAACTCTTCTAGAATCTCTATAAACTTTTTGTTCGGTTTAACATCTTCTGATTCACACAAATCCATTATATACATCACATATTTAAAATTTACATGGTAACAACCTTGCTTCAGCATTGTACCTAGAATTTCTGCATTCAACCTGCAACAATCATATATCAAATTATTTCAAATTGATTTACTTATATGTAGTTCTATTAGAAATTGATTTTCATTTCCATATCCAAAAATTATTCAAAAGATGAAATTACATTGAAAAAAAACTATAGATTAAAATTACTGTACACTGTGTTCTGAGACAAGAATAAACTACACACTTGCCATAAATATTATTTGAAAATAAAATGTGATTAATATGCACCTGTAACTGCATTGTTTCATTGCTTCGATAAGTTCTGCGGCTTCTTCCTTTGTTTTGCAGCCCAAGGATAAAACACCATAAGTTATTAGATTTGGTCTGTACTTGTGTGAATCCATTAATTCTAGAACTTCCTACAAAATCGAGAAATAGTTTTAAATATTAGTTGAACACAATGAGTATGTGTAGAATTTTTATCAGGAGGCCTACACATCTACAAATTACAGTTTCCACACATTTAATGGCTTCAAGACAAAGTATATGTAAAATATCACATTGTTTTTGTCATCTCGTGATATTTTTTTTTGTTAGCTTATCCGATTCTGGTTCTTAGATTAAGTGTCAAATCATCCCCTCCCCCAATTTAAGCTACTGATACAGTGCATATAATATTGAACACAAAAGGAACAGTATATGATAAAAAACACAGGAACATTCAAATATATATAAAATCATAGCCATACCTTTGCAGACTCATAGTCAAACCTCATGCTTCGCTTCTTAATGAGCATATTGAAAAAATCTAAATCTGGTTTTACATTCAGTTTTTTCATAGCATTAAGCAATTCTCTTTCAGCAGCTAATGTACTAGGAATTGCGTCTAACAATAAAGTAAACGTCTTGATATCAGGTATGCAATTATGCTCATTCATATTTGCTAGAAATCCTTTGAGTCCTCCCACAAGCAGTAATCTTTCCTCTGGCTTGTTTACCTCTGATAATGATATGATGTTTCCGAGATGTGGTTGTGCTGCCATCAAATTTGGTCTAATCATGGTATTTACTTTCATTTGAATTGCTTTTATGTCAGTATTACAAAGTTTTTCAGACTCATCTACGGCAGTACTAACTTCATTTTCTATTGATGAAACATCTATTTGTTGCTGACTATTGTCCAATTCAATTTGATTCGACCCAGAAGTTAATTGTTTTTGATTTCCAATCTGCACTATCTTACTTTCTGGAGAAGTCAACCTATTTATGACATCTTGTGTAATCTCAAGATCACCTAGTCCACAGTCTCTTATTGAGCGCAGAATCAAATTATAAGTGAATATATCTGGCTTGACATTCCTCTCAACTAATTTTTGCCATACAAGCAATGCATGTCTGAAGCCAGCATCTTTGTCCGTAATACAAGCTTGTAGTAAGAAATTGAATGTGTCTTGTTGTGGATAAATGCCTTTTGCTATCATGTTATCTACCAGTGTGAATGCCATGTTCAAATCACCACCCCTACCAAAAGCTTTTATCATTGCATTGAAGTTAGTATCATTTGGTTCGTAACCTTTTTCAATCATAATCTGGTGAAGTTTCTTTGCTCTAGATAAACAATCTGAGGCCCATGGGCTGTTTGCACAGGCATTGAATAGTGCTGTGTAAGTTCCACCAGTAACTTGAAGACCTCTTTTTTTCATATCATTGTACAACATGAAGGCTTTTTTTGTATAACCAACTCTACCACAGGCACCCAAAAGAAGGTTGTAAATGTAATTTTCTGGTTTAACTCTGTCCTCCTTTATCATCCTAACTTCGACTAAATCTATAGCTTCTTTGATACGACGATTTTTAATTAAGTCTTTAATCATATCTGCATACTGTTTGGTACGCAGCCTTTGCGATGGTAGAGGTTGGTCTTCATAGAACTGCTCTTCCTTCAGATCACCTTCGTCATAAGTTTCTAGTTCCATTGGGGGCCCAAAAGTATCTGGATCACTTTTTAATCTAACCAAGAAATCTTTTTCCTTCGCTTTGCCATAGTTTGAAATCAATTGGTTTTTTGTAGGCACCGTGGCTTCGTGTACACATCGTGAAGATATCGACGTACATACATTAGTTTTTAATACAACGGAATCTAAAATCTGTTTTAAGGAAATATGCTTAGCCAACGTTGTTCTTATCATTTTAGCGAAAATGTTTAACAAAACAACCTAAACAGAAAGCGGTTTAGAGGTTATATTGACAGTTGACATGAGTTTGACGGCAGTACAGTTGTCGAGAGCAGTGATGCCAATCGAATGAAAATTAAATTGGGTAGATCCCACTGACGATAGAACTAAGTGTTCTATCGTTGTTGGTAGATACTGAAAGAACTGGAAACTAACAAAATATCTTCATTCCACTTTTCCTACTAAAAACCTGAAGAGTAATGAAAGTTCTCAAACACCTATCGCAAAAATTCTACAGAGCAAAAACTAAATCATATGCTTATTATTGATAACTAACATTTGCATTTGCATACAGCTGGCAACACTGGGTTAGAAGTCGTAAGCACCCTACACGAATGGTAGGTACTTTGAAAATATAAATCATACTGATTAACCAGCTGTTACTTTAAAATCGGATATCTTTCTTGGAAGGTACACACGTAAATAGTATACTGCTTGCCGCATGGAAATAAAACAATATAATTATATACCTATGACTATTTCTATTAGAAAGAATTGTCACATTCTAATTGTAAAATTTGCTTAAAACTATCAGTCGAGTCCGTTTTCATAATTGGGTAGCGAGCCTTCAATAGTAATAAAGTCCGGATCTGTACCCCAAGCCGGCGTAGTAGTTGTTGTAGTTGTAGGCATATGGCAGGTAGCCGTAGCTGGAAACCGCTGGAATGGTAGGATAGCTGAGCCCTGCACTGTAGGTCAGGGGAATCCCGGAGGTATACACGCTAAGAGGGTCGGGCTTGGGAGCTGCAAACACAGCGGCCAATAAGGCGAAGAAGACTACCTGCGAAAAGAATTAGTTACATATTTCTTAGTGATAATTTTATATAAAGTACCTAAAAAGTGTATGTAATGAAACGATTAATACATTTCAATCTACACACAAACTAGAAACGTAATTTCTAATGTCTAACAAGAATAAATATTATTTTTTATTTACTGTTTCATTTTGTTCAAACCTACCAAAACCCTCACAAATCAATTTTGGTTCGTGATTCCCACGAAATCAGTCCCGATTTATCCTATGGGCGCTTGGGGCTGGCGCCAAAAGGCCCCGATTCTGGAGGAGCCCTCAGAGGCCCGGGTCTCATAGTAATTAAAAAATGAATAATATCAGAACATTAGCTAATTTATCCATTTTGCAAAAATAATCTGCTAATTTAATCAAGTATAACATTACAAATAACACTGCCAAATTACAAAAAAAAATGGGTCTAAAATCTTGAGGACTCTTACGAAAAATTATTTTTTTAAAAAAAGTTCAACACTGTATCTCCAAGAAGAAGCATTCACCGACCCATGTTTATATGAACATTTTGTCTTGAAACCATTCCAAGAATCGTCTGTTGAATTTTTTGTACATACTTAATCAACACCCTATACAGAAAACTTACCAGTTTGTACATTCTGACGGTTTGTATTGGAATTACTGCGAAACTCTTCACAAACTGTTAGAGAGAGGCACTGTGTATGAGATGCGTCGTCGCCCGTATATATAGCAAATTACTTCTTTGTGAGCAAATCCGGCCTAACTACAAGTAACTAAACAAAAACATTAAAAAAAGAGTTTCAAATTGCTACCCCGACCTTCGTTGATACATTTTTGCGCTCATCTGGATCTGGTTTGGCCGATAAACTCTCGTTAAATAGTCCAGGAAAACCAGGCATTACAAATGTTGTATTTCGTATTTCAACACGAGTAATATATTGTAAAAAGATAATTTGACAAATCCTTTCATATTGTCATTATAATATCATCTCAAATATTATTTAACAGATTTATTTGCAGAGTATAGATGCATCTCCACAGTGGCATTTCTAAATAGATAATGATAAAAATATGCAATTTGGTATGACACTAGGGTTTAAAATTGGTACCATAAAAGCAACTGACTATCAAAAATGCAAAATATATTTTCAATTCAAGCATCACAGAAGGATGTTATCATGAGATTGCATCATCAAAGTATAAGATTCTTATTGGAAACACCGTCTCTGTCTATCCAAAAGTGTCCGTTGGAAATAGTGAAATTATGGTGGCGCTAGTGTAGCTCGTGGGTGAATTTGAAAGAAGCGCCGAAAAATACCAAGGTAGGATAGAGAAGTCAACAAGGATAGAACAACTTCCACTTTGTTTTAGCACACTTTTAATTAATTAATTAATTAATTGATTAATTGATTAAAGATAGCTCACAAAATTCGATCACATTCGATGTTAACCCAAAGCTGTTTTTTTTCAGGTCATATTTACGAAATTATTTTGGACGACGTCTACATCCGCTAAATTCATTTTATACTCCTTTGCTACTCTAGCGCTATTCTAGGGGGAAAAAGACAACACTCGAACATGCCTCAATGGTTTATGATATGTTTACGGCTATGATAGAATGTCGTTTACCTCCTACGCCTACGTCGAAAAAAATTGAAACTGACACAAATACATTTTAATCGTAAACGGATTCAGTGAGAAGAATGAGAAGTACAAAACGGACGATACCCTTTGAACTTTTCCTTAAATTAAATGGAAATATGCCAATAACAGACAACGAAAAGGGAGACAATCGCCAGTTTAACAAAGTGTAAAATTGTTGCGTAACATGTGTATACCTCGTCAGGACATTCACATATAAATATGAGCTCGACAACAATGGTATTATGGAATACGGGGACAATGATTCAGCTCATCTAGATGTCTTTTTCAGATGCAGAGTCGTATTTGGTTTTTTTGATCAAATATTAGTAGTAGATATTGAAAATTTAATAATATACGGTTTATCATCAATTTTTTTGACTTATCATCCTATTTTTAATGTATTTCTGAGTTTCAGTAAATCCTGACACTTTTCAAATATATAATTTTGTTAAGAGGTGAAGTTACTGTAAATATACTTACAACTATCCATTTTTTAACAGTTACAACTATTTCCAGTAATTTTGACTTGAGTTCCTTATAGAGTTACATTTGTTTTATAAAAAATCATTCTGGCGACACTGAGTACCTCAAGTGCAAAATAAAGTGTACCATTTGGGTTGTGCTTTGGTTTTGAAATAAACTGCTGGACGCATTTATAGCACTGTCTGATGAATAAAATCACCGTTCCTGTTCGTAATGAGCCAGCTCACTTAGCTTACTAATATCAAATACAATTTTTATGCGATGTATTAACAAATTGACTTCAATCAATACACTTCCACAAATTCATCTACTATAACCTAATTTTGCGTCAGAGAAAATAGTTCTATGATTCTAAACTTGTTATTCAAGCTGGCCCTGCACACATTTACTCTATTAGTTTTATTTTCTGCGAATCAGGTACACCTGTTGCATTTAGTCTGGTATTGTAGCTTGTATCATACATTTGAAATGTATTTCGTTAATTTCAGTTCATCTGCATTGATTATGCACCTAGGGTTGTTGTTTGAACCGTATATAACAATTAGGAGAGTACCAACAGCACTTCGAAATTTGTAACAAAATTGAACATGAGATAAGGTTAGAAATCGTTTGAATATTTGATAATCACAAAATTCGCATTACAAAAGGGATAGAAAATTCTGCCAGGTCAATCTTCGTGCGCCTTCAAAAATTAATTAATTAAAAGTGGGCTATTCAAAGCGGAAGTTATTCGTTTCTTTTTTACCTTTCTATCCTACCTTAGTACTTTTTTGACTCTTTCGGATACACAGAGACGTTTTTCCATAGACTATATTTTTAGTTTCTCGAGTAATTTGCACTATTTTGCTCAGTCTCGCCAGCCGTCGCATTAACTAAGTTACATTACTGTATATAAAACATAGTAAAAAATTATAAGAAATTGGTCTGATCAAGAAAATAGTGGACAATTACATAGAGAAGAGTCAGGAAAACACACCAAAAAAGCGAACATAGCGTAAAAGCGAACGGTTTCGGCAGTAGGCATTTTATAGGTTAGCTTGTGAAATCTGTCAGACAAGTGTGAACTAAACATTGATGGTGCACATCTTGACATTTCTGATTGAAGAAAAATGTAATTTTAGGCAATATCAATTCACAGTTTAATTTTAGTTACAGTACAATCCAGATTCTTGTGTATTTGAAAAACAGAGTGTCGTAATGTTATTCTGCTGTGTTATAAGGTTACTGCGCTAATTGTTTGACGTAGTTCCTTAGGTAAGGAATTTCGACGGCTGTAAACAGTGTCGATTGGAAGATTAAGAGATAATATGTCACGTTTTTGATGGTGCACAAGCTCGTGCTCGACGGACTTTGCGTATGTGTCTTAGCGAGTTCGCACATATATTTTGTAACTTAAATTTAGGGTCCTATATAAGATACAAATGCCTAAATTTCGAATTTTATTTCCAACGCCTGTATGCTTCGCCAGGTGGTTCCTTTGTCAAGACCTTTGTCGGACTGTCAGAGGATGATTTTAATATAAATCGAAACGCGTCATTGAAAAAATTAAGCTTTATTTGTGAATCTTTGTGTTCTAATTCCCTTCATCCAAAGTAGGACTTCTTTCGTGGAGGGTAGAGGGATGTTTTGAAAAAGTGTCCAGCTGTAAGCAGTAAATAATAGTTTTGGCTCCATCCAGAATAGCGCTAAGGTAGTAGTTTCAGACTATAAGGTGAAAGAAAAGCACAAAATTATGTTGTTAATACTGATTAACTTGCATCACCGACTCACATTCCAGAAAAGAGTCATTGTCAAGAACGAAATGCTTTGTTAATAGCGGATATTAAACTGGTTTATCACCCACTTATTTGTTACGCTAAACATGTTCATGTCCCAGACGCTACTGTTTGAATACAAATACCTATAGATTCATATTGCAACATGTGACTAGGTATGCTCGATGGCCAAAATCTTGTGAAGATGCGGACGTTTTGGTGTGTGGGACTGTGTGCAGTGAGTTTCTCTTATCTGTTGTAGTTCATTGTCAATTGCATCCATTATAAACATTCTCTGTGGCGCGATGATTTGTTAAAAAAGATGAAACGGTGGATTTCATATAAAAAATTTGTGAAACATGTGAAAATGAGTGTTTGCAATCCAATATACGTAAGACCTGCTGAGATAACGGTACATCGTACATACATACATACAAGTGTGTGTTTTATTTAAGAAAATGAAAAATTGTAGATAGAAAATGGTGGGTTTTTGCTGTGAAAGGCCTTTTGATGCACCCAGATTTGAAAACAAAGAGGGAACTGTACCCAGAATAAAAGGCGTTTTTCATTGGTTTCCGATATTTCGTTTCATGTACGGTGCCACAATATGTCTTCTGAAGCGCTTGATTGTGAATCTATGGAAAATATTTTCCATTCAGATCATAGAGAAAGGAAGGATCTATCTCCATGCGAAGCCTTTTACCTGATATTTTGGTTACTTTGGTTACGAAATGATTAAAAAGACTACTGAAATGAGTCAAAGAATGTCAATATTCATGTGACAATATCTAAAAAAAATATCAAAAATTGCAAAAAGAGTTTCGTGCGAGCATAGAACCAACCTTTCTCTATGATTTGCAAAAAAATCGTTTCATTATTTTGAAAAATGAGCGCTTTGAACTAAATATTGGAAATCCGTGCAAAACGCTCTCCTCTCTTACTCTCTGAATTATCGCTTAGCTATTAGCAACCTGTAAGAACAGCTACAATCTTCATGGAAAACAAGAAACGCCAAGCACTACTTGTTGTCAACTAATAAATTTGTGTTTCAGGGGTTGCTGATATTCTTGTCCAACCTTGGACTGGGAACAGGCAAATTCATCACTTTATATTCTCTTGTGCCTCCCAGAGAATTCTTCACTCGAGAAATTGGCAGCATTATCAATGACGCTGCCTATCTGGGGACTGGTGTAGCTGACGCAGTTTCAGAAACCATATCCTAACCATCAGTTGGTATGTTGAAATGTCCACTCAGCTGAACTGTAATTGTAGAGGTTGAAAATAAAGGGGATCAAGTAATTAATCGTTTCATTTATCCGGGCTGTAGCACATCTAAATGGTATGGTACATATCCACAAAAATGAATTTCCAGACCAAGAATATGTGTTTTCATTCAAGTATACCATATCTTCCTTTATACGCAAAGCTATGATGATCTTGAAGTAAGAATACTGTATTTTTGATCTTATAAGTAAATTTAATTTCACTTTAATATACTTTTCGAGAGCTCCGGTTATGAGGACGATGAAAGACGTGCTGTCTCCCTGCGCATAACATGGTCAACAATGATTTTAGGCAGGCAGAACTTCATGTATTATTTACATTCAGCACTAGCGAGTGGCATCAGAAATGCGGCCTTGAGGAGGAGACTTTCAGAATGCAAAATGCCGAATTTATTTTTTTAAAGCGCATTAACAGCAAGTACTATTTTCGGCCATACTTGCGAATTACGCTGCCCGACCAGTTCCAGTAACATAAAACGTTTTGTAATCCGCTGCACAATATGCAATGGATTATTTACCAACATACCTACAGGGTTGTTCCAAGGGTGCATTCCTTTATCCAAATTTAAGAAAAACGTCGTGTCATATTCTAGTCTTCAGGCAATGACGGTTAAAGCAGCTGCGCCAAAATATTCCAAATAATTCATAACTGGTTCGAGAAAGGTGATAGGATCATCAGTTGGAACAATGAATATGTTTGACGCACACTCAACCGTATTCAGGGCCGCCTGGTCTCGGTAATCAGGGTCTTGAATTCACTTCGCAGAGCCAAGTATTGTTGGTATGTCCGCCACAGATATTTTTTGTCGCCAACGACCGACGTATGTTGATTAAAAAGGCCTCACTGACAGACTTGATTAATGAATTAATGCAAATATGCGGTTTCAATATGTCGTACCCTATTCAGTTGAAAGAAGAGCGTATGAAAGAAATCAAATACTGTGCATCAAAAGGTAGTCTGTAGAATAATGACATATAAATAAATCAAAGATGTATTTGCTGATATTACAAGGTACCAGTGGCGTCTCGAGGGGGTTCAGATGGTAGTGCCGCAACCCAGAACATGATCACACACCACTGATTCACCATATTTCAATCTGAGAATTTGTTTCTTTTTGAAAAGTTCTGTTCTTCTAGTCTTATGGATGTGATGTGTTTTTTATAGGTAGATACAGGAAACATGATACACGTAATAAATATTATCTCGAATATATGTAGTTCAATTCTTGAAAAAAATCTCTTGTAGTGTTGTGTCTTACACAGCGCGAGTGGAAAATGTCAAAACACTAAAAACTACAAGATTCTAAGGAGTTAGCTTACAGCCAGAAAACGAATCTACACAATAAAAAAAAATCCCACAATTAAAGGGAAGTATTCTCGTTACCTCACGTCTCCCAAAATAAGAAATAGAATTGAAAAACATTGAAAAAGTTTGAATACATTTTAGAAAGCTTGAACGGCACAATATGCACAGTGGTGGTGGATGGGTGGTGGCCAAATCAGAACAAAATACGTCCATTTATTGGTATATTATAAATTTTTATTTATTGTCTACAGAAATCATGATGAATAACCTTGTTCGGTAGAGCATGATTTTTTAATATTAGATATATCTATAATATAAGATGTAAGATTATCAGGTCTGGGGAAGAGGCTTATCCCCATAGTCGCCTTCTCTGGACACGCCATTGTTGGGCGTCACACGCTAGAAACACCACCTTGCAATTAAATCCCGAAAAGAAAGAAATACAAAAAGCTCAGTGTATTGGATTTCCTTTTCCCGAAACCGTCAGGCACTGAGGAGTTGAATCAAAAACATATTCAAGAGCAAGATCTCGAAAAAATAAATGTCTACTAAAATGTTGGGAAGCAAATGAGATCCGGCTTTATTTTGTAAGGAACCTCGATCCGTCAAAACTTTGGATCCGTACAGCATAATTATTCAAAAACGATATGCAAGGAACGCCACTGATAAAAGAAATGTGAAGTATTTATGGAGTTCTCTCTATAAACCGCTTTCAGATTCATTCACATTCAAACTGTAATAAAAATAAATAAATGATGGAAATGTATCGAAGTGAATTTGTAGATGATGAGGTTTAACTGTTGATTCAATTCATTCCCTGTCGATATTTTAATCTAACTATTCCATTGAAAATTCAATCACTGCCTTGTAAACATGAACAGTAAACAAAAACAAACAATGCCATTTCCCTTATTATTTAATTGACAATAAACTGATTGCTAGATTGCATATTCTAGAAACTCTAGTCTAGTATACAATACTAAAACAATGTATGCCCGTACTAACATAGAATATCAATTCGTATGCCAATTCATCTGAGATCCTCAAGAACTATGTACGGGGAATACTAAGTAGGCTATGTAAATCAAATTTTTTGGTATATAAGTTGCGCCGAAATACAAATCAAGCAGTAACAGAACTAGCTCTGTTATCTGTTTCAGTAGCCTCCCTGGATTTAACAAGTTGGCAGTTTTCCCAATCTCAAAATGCTGAAGCTGGTAAGTCTAGTGATGTTTTTTAAATTAACTGAAATATGTAAGCGATTTATTCTGTTCAAATAAACTTAAACAGCATAAAAATGGAATCAAGTGGGTGCCTTTGTATTTGTCATCCTGTATTGACATATCTTTTGGTTGTAAATATAATCAAATTATAGTTTTTGTGATTAATATATTTTCCAGTTAAATATTTACATAGTTCACACGATTTCGCGACGTTTTATGATTATTTTGTATTGCTAGTATGATGTGCATCACGCGTATTTTATGAATTGGTTCATTCTTGCTTCAAATTCATTGTGGCCTTAATGAAACGGGGGAAGGGGGTCAGTTTCAAAAGTTATAATTTTTATACGTACAGTACCTATCTTTAGGGGGGCAGATCTAGAGGGGACATTATTGATGATTGCTTCAAAATATATACAATAATGTTTTACCTAATAAAGACGCGACAATATGTATTGAAACATCAATAAACGCACTATGTCGATTTCGAAATTATTCGCGATTACAAAACTTCTCCGCCCATTGGCAAGGGCGTATCTAAACATCAGTCTTGGGGTACAAAGGTTGTGTATGCTTCCTCCATTTTTTCAATATTTTCGTCGAGTTAGTTGAGGCAACAGAAAGTGATATGTTAATAGTATTAGAATTAAGAAGAAAAAAAAACAGCAAGTGAAGCAGTAGATATAGTAGA
Source organism: Bruchidius siliquastri (assembly GCA_949316355.1). Classification (NCBI taxonomy): domain Eukaryota; kingdom Metazoa; phylum Arthropoda; class Insecta; order Coleoptera; family Chrysomelidae; genus Bruchidius; species Bruchidius siliquastri. The sequence continues at coordinate 35,523,731 of OX438535.1, read as the reverse complement.
TATTTTGACATTTTAGAAACATGATGCACTAATTAATTTTCTTGCAAACAACCAGCTAACCAGCACAGAATCATTTTCGTTCATCCTGTCTCTCCGATACGTACAAATACCAACTTACCATAAGCCGACATTTAGTTCCCGTCACGCTATGAAATTCAGGAAATCGCACAAGAAATATGCAATTGATTTTGAGTTATACCAAAATTTGTGAAATTTTATTTTGATTACAATGATACCAGTTTCATATTTATTTCGAAAATCTGCCCAAAATTTGCAAAAATTGATTTTTATTTGAAACGCCCCTAGGGGTCCTCTTCTTATATACACATCTGCCCATTGGCCCTGAGGAAGAATGCCCTATTATAAATAGCATACCTTAAAAAACATTTTAAATATTCATGATTATCCTTAATTTTCTAGTTCGTGCTTTTCTTCGTCCTGGCCATCGCTAGCGTGGCCTTGGCAGCCCCCAGGGCCTTCGCTTTACCGGATCCAGCTGCTAACCCTTCACCTGTCGCTGGACCATCACCCCAGTTCGTCTACGCCTACCCTTACTACTACGGAGCATACATCATCTAGGCAGTCTCCATTTCGAATGCAATATGTTTTGTCATTTTAATAATCTTTTCTAAATTTAAAATGGTTTTTTTGTTTTCATACAGTTCCTTGTAAATGTTGTCCAAAAGAATTTTAATATATGCTTGACTTAATTATAGAAATGTGTTTTACTTTATAAGTTTATACGGCCATGCAAGGAGGGGTTTAAATAGATATTTACGATATGCAAAGAGATGAACCTGAATAACTGTTGTTCACCTTACGCATTATTTCAGTATTAGCATTAAATTATAGTTAAAAAAAATTAAAAATACGCTTATATAGTTAATCGAACTAAAAGTAAATAATAATTCTTGATATAAGAATAAACTGATTAATAACGAGAAAATTAATGTTATTGTGATAAAAGCGTGGGGTGCTTGATATCAACTGTTACAATTTCTTACTAGTTCTATTCCAGAAAAAAAATTATACTGACAACTGACAGAATGAAAAATGTATACTTAAGTTACATACATTTCCGTTAATAGCACTTCATGTTTGTGTGTCCATCAGATTAAGTGACATTTACTTAATTTAAACTGATATTGCATGGATAAAAGTTGACATAGCCATTTGAATCAATGCGATTAATCTGGATGGATCTGTTTGGCACGTGCTAATCCCAATCGTCTAGATTTGGAGTTATTTTAGTTTTCCAAACAACATCTGGTTTTGATCACGGAATAGTTATTTACATATTGCTTGGTTTTATCGCTATCTAAACGGTTGGAAAATGAATCGAGCAACTAAATATCCATAGTTCATACAAACACAAAAAGACATTCTCGATGCAAGAATTGCGTTGTAAAGATATGCTCACGACAAGAAAATGTGTTCTTACTCTGAATTTACTTGATGAGAGAATTATGGTCTATTTCAACCAAGGAATGTTTTCGATTTTGATAGTTATTCTTCTGTTTTCGTCTTGTTTGAAAAAATGTGGCTTTCGTTCAACGCTTGCAAATGGGCACCACACACAAAGTGTCAGTGTTGTTTAAAACTTGTAGACAAGGTGGATTTATCAAAAGTTTGATTTCGGACTTCCATTGTCTATAAAATTTTGAGTATCACGACGTTTTGATTGATGTGCTATCTTCAATCGTCTTCAGGTGAACTGAAGACCTGAAGACGATTGAAGATAGCACATCAATCGAAACGTCGTGATACTCAAAATTTTATAGACAATGGAAGTCCGAAATCAAACTTTTGACAAAGTTTCAGGCTTTTTGATCGATTTCTGGTTCAGGTCCCTCAAATACATGTGTGGCAAGAATCTTTTTAGTTGGAATTTTTTCGGTGGTGACCCCCGCTGGACTCAAGCGAACTAAACTCAGAACGTTGCGTATCTCGTCAAGAAAATCCCATTTTGAGGAAAGTAAGAGCCCATAGGCCAATCCTGGGTCACCTTTAGGCCCGAGCTGAAAAGGGATTCGTGATCAGTATCCCTCAATCAACCACCCACCCCCTTCCATTTTTTGACGATTTTCAAACCCCGACTTTTGACTTCGATCTCGAGGCGAAAAACAATTTGCCCACTCTATCTGATGTAAAATTTTCTGCTGAATCCATTAGTGTATACAGATTTGTGACACGAGGTTCCGTTATCCGGAAAAGATGGAAAAACTGAGGGGGGTGCGAAAATTTATGTTCTTCAAACAGGTCAAAAACTCGTTTCCTGCATAATCTGGTGTGCTTATCACGAATCTGGCCTTAGTTTCTGATGAGATTTTGTTTGATTTAGTAAACATACAGTTGCCAAGGAAACGAAAGAAATTTTTACATGCGACACAAAATCAAAGGCAGTATTGTTATCGCAAAAATCTCCACACCAATATTTTTCGCATTAGGATTTAACACTTCATTTCTTGGATAGTGTGTATAAGCAGCACAAATTAATTTCGGCGATGTCTAACTTTCCTGTGGCAAGGGATTATATTGTTGTCCCGTTGAAATTTCACGTGTTCCTACCGACTCTAGGTGAGATCTTGCGCGTTACACCACGTTCCAACTCCCTATAAATACGCGCATAAACTGCCGAGAACTTCAGTTCAACTCCGCTCTCCACTCGTTCCAAAACGCGACAACATGAACTGCGTAACGTCTTGCGCGGATAACAACCTGTTCCTTTTGAGTATCGCGACTCCCGAAAGTCGGTCGCCTTCGCCGTTGAGGGAAGCCAAGGGCATCAGACTTTTCCGCGCTATCAGCAGAAAACTCGCCAGAAGAAGCAACGAAGACTTGCAGTTCGTTGAAGAACCTGACAGCAGATCGTCTAGTTCGGACTCCTGTTCTTCAACTTCAGTCAGCAAACGGCAGACTTCTAGAGACTCAGGATTCAGATCTGCATCGCCAAACCATATGTCCAGTAGTTCTAGTGATGCTGGTAGTGATATCCAAGTGAGAAGCAGGCATCATCATTCGACGTCTGCCGAAAGTATCAGGAAAGCGTTTCAAAGTTTGAGCGTGAGTACCGGCATCAGATCCCACAGTTGCCACGAGCCAAAGGAAAAAAGGAAGACGAAGAAACCTTCCCCAAAAAGGATACTGAGACAGCCGGTGACGTATACATACGTGAAAGGACTATCTGGGTTGCCTACTCAGCGAATCCCGAAGAACTCGAAGAAGTTGTATAGCAATCCATGTGGGTGTGGTGTCCAGTACATGTCCGGACTCAATCGATAGACATTTACATTAATTTTTTGGCAATATTAAGAATCTTGAACCATAGAATATCAGCCAAAAGCTGGTTCGTCACACACACATTTCTGTATCAAAATCATGTTCATTCGAAGCAAGTTGTCAACTTAAACACCTTTAAATTCTATACTGGCCTAACTGATTTTAATTATTAGAATGATGGAGCTACTGTGTAGATGCACAATTATCGATGATACTCATTGAATTATATAAAAGGTTGCATACAGCATATTGTTGATATGTCAATTATATTGGCTTTTGTGAATAGAGGTAAAGGACAATTTGCTTTTTGAAAATATCATTAGAATATGGTCCAAGATTTTCATACTGTTGAATTAAGGACGATAGATCAAAATGTATCGTGATAACTTTTATAAGACTTGTTGTATATAATATTTTTCGCAGTGATTGTCGGATATATATCGTATATGAAGTGACTAAGATCACTTTGTAAATTAAAACGTTATATCAATTTCAGTCGAATGCACCATGTCAATTTTTCGACTACTTGACCTGAGAGCAAGGCTATATTGTACGATTTTTCGAAAGTGTATTTTGTATATATCGACTTTTTGTGTCGTTTATTACTTCAACACTAATTGCACTGTCTCTACATCTAACATTTAGTGCCTTGTAGTTTGTTTCCATGAAGTATCGATAGGAAATAAAAGTATCCAAGAATAAAGATGTGTTTCACTTCATCCATATATATATATATATATATATATATATATATATATATATATATATATATATATATATATATATATATATCTATATATATCTTCTTCTTTAAGGTTTAAAGTATGTGGATGCCTGAAATAGGAGATCCCCATGTTGCTTCAGTTTCAGGAGTATACTTTCCACAGCAAGTATTGTGATCACAACAAAATTTAGATTCAAGATATCGTGTTTTCTTGATGTTTTATGACATATACATCACAAAACATCTTGGGCGCTTGGCCGCTCTATAAGTCTGAAAGTACTATTTTGATAACATTTTGACACTAGACTACTACTAGTACAGAAAAGCGTTTTAGGTTTTAAATGCTAGCTTAGTGATGACAATTACTTAAAAAAACAGTAATTCACATAATTATGAAAAAACACAAAATCATGCATTTTGAAAAAAAATCACTGGCTCCGCATTTTGTAGAAAAGCCTTGGTGATATTTTTTGGACGTACCGTTAAATAGACTATGGTTTCCGAAAAAAAAATCTAAGAAATTTTTTTTCCACTCTACACCAATTTTCTCTGTTTTAAGTTCATTCATAAACTTAGTATTTGTTCACCATAATGATTAATGTGAAATATGAGAATAAATTAATATTTTGGAGTGTGTCAAAGAAAAATAGATTGGATTAAGGTTGAAAATCTTACTGGGCCGCCTTTATTGCAAATAACGTCCCTAACTCTCTCTAGCATAGAATCCACAAGTCTGACAAAGTGTTGGAAAACCAAAAAACCCATTCACGCAAAATCGCGTCTATCAATTCTTGCAAATTTTGATATCCATTACACAGATACACAGGGTCTCACTAATGTGGGTCCCTGGACATTCTGAGGTTCGAGGAAACATTATGGCGGACGCTTTGGCGAAGGCAGGATCAAAAGGAAATCTTTTGGGTCCGGAACCGGCTGTAGGGTTTGCCGCAGGTGGACTTAGAAAAGCTACGGAAGAGTGGATTCAAACTCAACACTATTTGAGTTGGAATAGCATCTCAGGACATCTCCGTCATGCACGGGAATTCATTACAGGGCCTGTAGCCAGAGAGGGGCTATTTTGCCTCTCTCTCGATAGGAGTCATCTTAGGTTGCTGATGGAACTGCTCTCTGGTCATAATACCTTTAAGCGGCACCTGCACCTAATGAGGATAGTTAGTGACCCAACAAGTGCACGATGTGGCGATGAGAAGTAGTCCTCGGCACACATGACTGAGGTCCATGATTCTGGAACCAGGGGATATAAGATAGGCAGGACCCAAGTCCATATTTAACTTTGCGAAAAGGGCTGGCCTTGGGAACTAGAGCTGATAGAGGCGCAAAAGGGCCCGGCGGTGGCCTATGCACCGATGGTCCACATCGGATTGCCTCTCTCTCTATTCATTCATCATTCATTCATTCGATCACCTTCTAGATTCAAACGTAACTTAAGGTTGATATATACATGCTCTATTGGATTCATATTCGGCGAACTTGCAGACCAAATCATTCGATTGATTGTTTTCCCTGAGCAAATGGTTTACGATTCTTGCTCGATGAATTCGATCCAAAAAATTTCTGCAAAGAGTAAAGAAATATCTCTCAAGCATCTGTCGAGAGAGGAGACTAAATTTATCAATGCACTTTATTAAACAGAGAAAATTGGTGTAAAACGGAAAACAAATTGTAATCATCGGAAAAATCCCGGCAACCCATTCCGCAACTTTTGGAAAAGGCTCGTTGAAAGTGCTGAAAGTTCGACCTGATGAGGTCAAGCCCTCGGGAGCCCCTTTAGTGATCGCTGAGCGTGAATTTGTATAATGCTGAACGCCTATACAGGGTGTTAATTGAGAATGTATAAAGAATTTAACACACGATTCTTTGAGTGTTTTTAAGACAAAATGTTCATATAAAAAATGCTTTGTTTTCGAGATACAGGGTATTACACTTTTTATGCTCTTTGGTATAATAAACATCTTTAACAGAATTTTGTAGTAACTTCGCAGTGTTATTGTAAGTGTTGCAGGGCATATCAGGCCCAAATTTGATTAAATTTATTAGATCTAGTGGCATTGAAACCAGCATCTTAACCAATTTTTTTTTAATGTACCCCACTGACTTTTTTGGAAAATTTATATATTTTGATTAGACGATAAAAATGAATCTTTTGGACGCTGGAGATTTTGGGCACCCTTCATTGCTCTTCTTTATCAGTTAATCAATAAACACATGCCTCATATCAATATTGATTATAAAAACTATAGAATACATTTTTGAAACAAGATTATTTTTGAAGAATGGGCGAATTAGCTAACTATATTATATTTTTTATTTTTCAATTACTATGAGACCCGGGCTTCTCCAGGCCCCTCCAGAATCTGTGCCCTTGGGCTGCGGCCCCAGAGCCCATAGGATAAACCGGGACTGGCTTTGCGCATATAGAAAGATATGGTATACTTGAATGGAAGCACATATTTTCCGTTTGACAAGTTATTTTGATGTGAACTAATTGGGCAGTATTTGCTGAATACCTCGTGTTGCATATTTGATGTATCCTTGGTCGCCAGGCGCCCTTACGCCGGTTTTATGTGATGACCTTTCGCAGAGAGCGGTCGTTGTCCCACTTTCCATCTGACTGACCCATTTTACAGCAGCGCAGAACATCCCGTGACGTCACCAGGTCAGAGTTGACGTCATTGTCGGAGTGCCGCCATAGCAACGGGGCGAAACAGTGGACGCGGCCACGCCGGAAACTATAGTTGCCAGGAACAAACGGCCTACCAGTCGAAAAACAGACGATGATCGATGAGATCAAGGATGCCACCTTGTTTACGTATGAATACCAGGGTTGTTCTATTTATGCCGAGCCTAGCGAAGTGAAACACATCTTATTCACAAGAAATATTTATGTATTTATTAATTTCTCCTCCACAGTTTTTGAATCAGTGAAAACCATTTTTCAGTTTTAAAGGCATCAATCACTTCTTCGGCCGTTGTAAAACGTAAAACCATTCACCCGAAAAATTAAGGAGTCAATAGGTACGACGTATGGACTATACAGCGAATTCCTTGTTATTTCTACGTTTCCTTTTTTAAATCGATGTAATTATTAATTGTATAATCATGCATTTATCGTTGAATGATGTCATTAAACTGCAGCTTCTGAAGTAGTTGGCAAAAACAATAATCAACGATCGCCAATTACAACCATTATCTACAGTTAACTTTCCATATTGTAGATGCTCTTATTTGGCGAAACTCTTCTATCATCCAGATAAAAAGATTGTGTCAATGCCACATAGTTCAACAAATGAAACTCTTTTTCTCGCCGTCAAAATGTCCTTGAGATATTTCATGTGATAAACTATTTTATTTCTTACGATATTTCACGTTTTCAGATATTTCATTCTTTAACTTGAGATATTTCAAGAGTAACTAAACCTAGGATACAAATAGATGGAAACTCATAGTAATGTATCGATAAAAATTGAGTTTAAAAGATCAGTCTCTTCATTTGCTACAATGAAATCAGGGTTTCGCAGATTCTTTTGAATCTTTAACGTTTCCATGAAGTTTAAATCATGTATTTTGTTAGAAGTACGTAGTACACTAATTCTATTTTCGTTGGCAACTTTATGATAAGTATCTAGTAAGTGTATGGAAAAATTTTATCTTTCTGGATGGTGGTTTTTTAAAACACTTATATGTTCTCTGTACCTTGTTGTAAATGCTCTAGCTGTTTGATGTATATAAACAGCATTACAGAAGGCACATGAAATCTTATAAATGTGCTGACCTGTTAGCTATACTCATTAGATTATCATACACTGTTCTTACTATTTTCGATATCTTATTTCTAATGTTTCCAAATTTTTTTAAAACGAGAAATATCTTAAGAAATCAAATAGTTTATCACATGAAATATCTTAAGGACATTTTGACGGCCATGGTTAAGGTTTTGTAGGGTAGTGTGAATGTAGTCGCCAAAAAAATATTATCCCTGAGACAGACACAAGGAAAAATAATTTAATCGAAAAATAGCTAGACAGGATGAATAGTATGCAAAATTTGGGAGCTCTAGTTTTGTATCCATGATAGAATCCAGTTAGTTAGTCGGCAAGTAATCTGGGTAGCCTTTGTTAAAAGTCAAATCTGTCAGCCCGACGATGATTTAAATATTAATCGAAACGCGTCACTGAAAGAAAAAGAGTTTTATTTGTGAAACTGTTTGTCAATTACACAATCATTTTATCTGAAATTTCCAAATGTCATCATATATAATGAACGGTGTATGACTGCCTATAACATTCCATCGAAAATAACCTAAGAATCGATCGATATAGAATAACAAAGCAAGCTTCTTGACCAGGGTTAACTGTATGAAAAATAGCCTATAGTTCGGTTATGTACAAAACATGTTTACAAAGTCTGTAAACAAGATAGTTATCTAGATATGATAATTGACATAATGAGCTTCGGCACAGTATGATGTTTTATGAGAGCCAATTTGTGCCTGGGTGGTAAACAAGGATTAATTTTGTATGACCGAGAATGTCTCGAAGACGACCAAGCCACATTCAATGACGGAAAATTGTCTGATTACTCGAACCATACATACATAACTGTTCTTGTTTTTCCAAGGTATATTTAGGGTCATGAATATGATGGCATCCTTTTCATACATTTATAATTAGGAGGATTAGGTCTGTATGGTGTACATCAAAAGCCCTCCATTATGCAGCAATTTCGAAGAATCTGCTTTAGATACGGATGAGGATGTTTCATTGGTGGATCTCCCATTCTATTCAGTCGATGATTTGTAAGGAATTCAACGGAATCACGAGATAGTTATTATTAACAAAATTATCGAAAGAGTGAATCATCAATGGAGAGGGGTCAGTATTATGACGTACATATTTATCTCTAAATTCAGTGACTTTTTCATATTGAATCGAAACGCGTCACATAAAAAGAGAGTTTTGGTGTTATTATACGAGGCAGTTCGGTCGAAAATCCCCCATGATAATATCTATAGGATAAAGACATATCAGCAACTATTCTTCGATGCTCTAGACTGTGGAGGTACTTTGTGAGGTCAGAAGCATCCACTAGACATTCTGCTCGTTTCAGGATTGTACCCAGACGTAATTATTCTGGTGAATACATTTCTGGAGCGGAAAAGAACCCTCATCATGAACGTGCCATGACATGTTATCCTTCATATTGGGCTTCGTCCCATCTCCATAGCTTCCAGACCATCATGTTACTTCCTTGTCAGCGTCGAACTGGACTCCATCTCCACTGGTTAACTCTAAGTGCTAATTGCGAATGCCAAGAACTATAATTATTTTATTTTGGGGAACTCTGCAGCTCTGCAGAGGTTGTGCACCAGCGGTCAGCGTTATGGGGTGATTTTGCTTCACGACAATTCCCACCACGTACTTAAAGTTAGACAATCGCTTGGAACGTGGTCTTAGACACCATAATTGAAATGATATGACTTTATTTTACCAATTAGATACAATAGGCGAATTCTAGCTATGAAGCTATGCTAATAAACCTCATCTTAAACTCTATCTCTACAATAAAAATAATAATTCCAAAAGGACTAAGGCATGAATGAAACATCAATTACTACCCATAAAAAAAGATGACATTTTGCATCATTCTAAAAGTTGTAAGTGCCTGACATCAAAGTGTGAAATGAAATATAAAATTTCGCAGATTGATAGGAGTGATCCCAAACGTGCACTTTTAAGTTGGTAGGTATGCCAGGCGTCAAACTTCGGCACTCGCATCACAAATCACGTTCCTCATAACGTGATGTTTTCCGGCCGCAGTTACAAACGGGAATTGTTTCCCACACCTTTCTCCATCAAAACGCGCGATCTCGTCACGTTATAATTAATTCGTTGTATGTCGCGAAGGTTCGTGACATTATCACGGGCAGACGCAACGTTAAGTGTAAGCGTGATCGTGATATACAACCACACGTTTCCTCTAGACAAAAATGCAACTTGACGCCCCTTAAGCATATATATGTTGGAGACTGATGATGAATTTGGTCTGTGACCGAAATGTATTGAACTTTCCGCATGTGTCCATTAAAACAAAAATGAAAAATGCCGTCTCTGTGAACGAAAATTGATCACTCTCCATGCAGCCGTTTTTTAGGATATATTTACGAAATCATCTTGGACTACGTGAATAGATGAGATTCTGTAGTTCTATTAACTATTGTAGCCACTAAAAATATTGAATTTTCCAACTCAGCTCACTTCACTACGTCAACAACTGCTAAATGCATTTCATACTCCTTTGCTACTCTAGCGCTATTCTGGAGGGATTCAGAGTTATATTATTCACTGCTTATAGCTGGACACTTTTCAGTAGATCCCCCATACCTCCCTTACCACTATCCTCCATAAAAATGAAGATACGATTTGGCATCAGACTATTTCAACTTGGACAGATCGCGAAATGTCAAATCTAGCTTTGGACAGATGACAAAAACAAATGTAGGGGCAAGTTATATTACAGAATATTCGGAAATGTTTGGGCATTTTTCCAATCTAAACCCCCACGAGAAGCTGATTCTGAGAACAGTGCAAAATGACAACAACAATTTTTCGCAATCATAAGCTAATAACATTTTCAATTGTAGAACCATCATTGTTTATCATGAATATATTGAAGTTGGGTTCGCAGATTGTCCAATTCTTCTTTAGAAACTTTTCTGCGTTTTTTATTCAAACGTTGTAAATTCAGACTAACGTCATGATGAGTACGAATCTAGCTTTTCTTAAAAGCATACATTTTAAAAGGAGTATATCTACTCATCATAACATTTCTGAATAGCCAAATTCGTCTACACGAATCCATTTTAAATTTCGAAATAGTACAAATTCATTAAAGACAAGACCTATACTCGATCAGTCGAAGAGTTTTAAATCACAATTCATCATCACAGTCATATTACTACTTTGCGTGATAATTCTTTCTTAGAAACATTCGCTATGGTTTCTTGGTATAAAGCACATCAAAGGGCACAATGACTAGCAACTAAAACAATAAACTGAGAGGATACGTAGTTCGATATTCAGGGCATGCTCAGATGTACTTGTTACATTTTTCATAGATAAATCTAGTGCATTTTTTGAAATGAGGCTGGATGTATTAAATATGTACATATCACAGCCTTCTACGTCAATATTGACTAATATTTGCGACACAGCACCTTCATTATTACTAAAAATTCTCGTAATAGTGTATTGATGACTACAGGACAATACAAAAATGCATTCATACATAAGAGAATAATAATTCACAGCAAAACCAT